>CM053572.1:92459493-92507041 GCA_028646485.1 Cryptoprocta ferox | reverse complement strand
AAAAAAAAAAAAGAGTCCAAATATAAGCCAAGGTGTGATTTGGAGATGATAAATGACACTTCATAGAGGCAGAGAAGAATGGGAAAATTTTAGAAAGGAAAACTTGAATCCAGATTTTCCTAGCCCTTGAACTACTGGAAAACTTGATATTCTTTTCTAGGTAATGTATTATTCTTGAAGGTATTAAACATTATTTTTGAAGGTTAATCTAGTAGTGGCATGAAAGACAAGTTTGGAAAAATACAGATGCAGAAAGACTAGAAAAGATAATAATGCAATTATTTATTCTAGAGATGAATTGAGGCAACTGAACAAGGATGGTGGAAGGAACAATAAAGATGAGGCAAATAAATTGTGTTTTTTAAATCAAACATAGTTTTAAAAATAGAACATTTCTTATTTCACATTATCTGGAGAATGTGTAAAACTTCTTGATGTAAAGGAACATAAAAACATCAAAACCTTATTTTTAACATACAACACTTTATATTGCTACCTATACTTCACAAAATGTTAAATTTAAGTTTGGAAAGCCATGGAGAGTTAGATAAGCCTAATTTTAAGTTACGTTACTGAGCAGGAACTAAGAGAACTTCCAGTTAGAGAATGAGAGGTAGGGGAAGCAGAGTCCCAATAAATTGGTTAGGTAATCAATATTCCAATTTTCCATTTCCAAGGAAAGCAAGCTTAGAAGATGCATGAAATGTCATAATTTGTGACTTATTTTGCCTGGCATCAGAGGGAAGACTTGAAAGGCTCACATTTCCTAAGGGGAAAAAAGGCTAATAAGGTAAGGAAGACATGGAAATAAATTGTAATGTTCTAAAAATCTTGGTAACTACTCCCATTACTTGTTTTTTCATTTCTGCTTAAGTGGACCTGTGTCACGTTGGTTTTACCCTCAAATAAATCCTAAACATATTCCCCCCTTCCCTTTCTCCCTTGATAGTCACCATTTAGCTGGTTGTGTGTATTTTTGGGGGAACCTGCTAGGCAAGAACCAGAGATGGCAGGTGGAGAAATGGTTCTACTTTCTTGCTTGGCTACATTAAATTTACTTTCCTGATTATAGGAATTAAAATTCAAGATGATTTTTAACAGTCATTTTAATTGTGTTTTACCACACTTGCCTTTTAAACTAGAGTATCAGTCTATAATAAGAGGCTTTGTAACAACCAGGTTTCTCCACTTTCTTAAGATACACGTGCACAATCGATACACAGTAATGAAATATAACACTTGAGTTGTGGATTTTTCAGATTCAAATTTCACTGGGAGCAAAAACAAGGAAAATTTCCTATCCATACATGTCTATAGAACAGATATGGTGGTATATTTTATAAAATATTTCTGAATTCTCATGGGCCAAGGTTTTGGCTTGTTGCAAGTAATTGCTCTTCAAGCCAGCTTTATAGCTCTGTATCTGTCATTCACTTGACCTTCATTGAAAGTATGCCTTATTCCAAGTTGAATTATTTCAACTATAAGATCTTACAGTTTACCCTGATATCCATGTACTTTAGAAGAGTATATAGAAAAGTTATATACCTTTCTTTTCAGTATTACCCCCATAAGAAAGATGTCAGAATTATTTTCAATAAAGAAATGATTCACCTTTAAGTGAATGTTCACTCGTGCCTATGCTTATGATTTGCTACTTTATAGCATTTATTGATGACAAATTGCCCTTTATTGATGCTAAAATGCTGTTCCCCCCAAAATAAATTTAAAATATAATAATGGACTCTAATATTAAATATAATTCAACAGCAGAAAAGATAATTCTTATTCTTTTCTTTCTTTAGCTTAGTTCAGAATATAAATTGGAGGAGGCTTAAAGCCTCTATTTCAGTTGGCCTTATTCTCAGTGCAACCTTGAAATAAATTTATTGTTTTTCATTTATATTTAAGGTCAGATGAAAGATAAGTTAGGATCTATTGCACTTGCTGTAACAACCAATAAAATATTTCACCACAGTCTGGGGAGTACCTAGTACCTAATCAGAAACAGTGTGAATGAAACACAGTCTCTTTCAGAGGTTACCGTTTCTCACTACATAAATACCCATACAAGAAAATAACGTATCTGCCCAGTTAAAGTTTATATGATAGAAGACAACAGAATGATATTACAATTTAGGAATGCTTTTAGCTAAGCTGCTTCATAAATTGGGGAGCTGTAGCATTTTAATGAATAATACTCATTAAATGAATAATTATGTTAAAAGTAAAAATACTTTCACTAATAAAGCCACCAGTATATTTCTTTTCATGTACACCATGAATACAAATATTTTTAGACCTAAATTGTCTAGATTGAGGCAAAACCAGTAGCTAAAGCTTTCTACCTATTAATTTTTTAATATTACTTCTATAGCACATTGATCAATTAATACATAAACCCAATTAATTTTCCACAGAAAATTTCTGACCTTTGAAATCATATTTTACATATATTTTGTATACACATTTTCACCAATTTAATTCTACAATTTGATGTGTTTTAACAACTATATACAATTGTGTAATTCCTGCCACATTCATGATATGGAATATTTCCATTGTCCCAAAAAGTCACTTTGTGCTTGTGTGTATTAATTACTCCCGTAATTCTCTACCCTGACAGCTGCTTTCCTGTTTTCTAGCCCTCAAGTTTTAGAGTTTGTATTTCTACAATGTCATGTATAAGTGGAATCCTAAATATGTTGTCTGCTGTTCCTGGCTTTTTAAAATTAATGCCTTTGGGGTTTATTCATGTTGTATGTGTCAACAGTTGTTCCTTTTTTTTTTCTCCTGAGAGTTATTTCATTGTTTGCACATACATTTTCATTTCCATGTTGAATAGATTGTGGATATTCTCACCTTGCTCCTGATCTCAGTATGAAACCTGTTTTTAGACATCCTTATTAGGTTGAGCAAATTCTTTCTACTTCTGGTGTACTGAAGGTTTTCATCATGAATGAATATGGAATTTTGATAAGTAATTTTTCCTGTATCTTTTGAGATGATCATAAGCATTTTTGTCTTTGTTCTTTTGATGTGGTGAATTGCATTCATTCCTGGAATAAATCTTACTTGCTTATGATTCTTACTTATTTTGGTATTGCTCTATACTATTGGCTACAATATTTTTACAGATTTTTATATCTATGCTTACAAGGTGTATGGTCTGTGGTTTTGTTACCAGAGTAATGCTGGCCTCCAGGCTTAAATGGGAGCAAAATAATTGTTCTTAGAACTTTCTAGGTTCTCTTTTTATTTCCATATTGAGCACAAATAGAGTACAAAGAAGTGAATTTCTCTTCTAGATTCTGAAAGAATTTGTGAAAAATTGGTGTTAATTCTGGTCTTGTGGGAAGATGTTTAACTATAAATGCAATTTCTTGAGGGAGCTTTTGTGGTTTGTGCTGCAAACTATTTGTCCACTTTATATGAAGTTATCACATCCATTGCTATAAAGTTCACATACTTCCTAATTATCCTTTCAATATCTGTGGGGTTTGTCCAGCTTTCATTCTTATTTCTGGTAATTTGTGTCTTCTAACGTTTTTCCTTATCAGTCCAGTAAGTGATTTGTCCATTTTGTTGTTTTTTTTCAATGAACCAACTTCTGATTTCATTGGTTTTCTCTTGTTCTTACTGTTTTCTATTTCATTGATTTCTGCTGTTATACAAATTTTTTTCCTTCTACTTACTGGGTTTAATTTGCTCCTTTGCCTAGGTTTAACTTACCCTTTTGTCATAAGTTTTTCAAGTTGGAATCTTAATCATTAACCGAGTCCTTTGATCTGTTGTAACAGAAGTTCCCTGACTTCAATTTTTCATCTTATGATGCTGTGAAAGTGATACACATTTAGTAGAAACCATACTTCACTGTTGTAGACTCTAAGTCTAAAGTTCTCTTTTGGCCAGCGAGACAACAGATGCAGGATTAAAATAGGAAAGAGAGATGGTTAATGTCTGGGAAAAGACAAGAGCCCCCAATAAGGGTCCTTGCCCCATTTTTATTAGGATCAGAAGGCTTACAAACATGGTGATGGACGTGCACAACAAGATACTGAATCTGTGAACATTAACTTGTGGAGGTGAGAGAAAGGGGATCTTGAAGATATTCAGGGTTAGGGGTTGGGTTAATACCAAACAAAATCCTGATGCCAGGCAGCCAGGCGGAAGGTTGTTTACAGCAGACTTGAGGCACCACCTCTGTTTATCTTAGCTAGCCTAAGGGATTAGACAGGTAGGACATGTGACTTCAGAGTTAACAAGGCACCTTTTCTCTTATTAATCATCTCAGCTCAGGGTTGCTTCACCCGCAGGGCAAAGGTCTATAGCCCAATTTACCTGTTTGCCTAACTTGGTCCTTCCTCCCTGTGAAAGCACTTTTATGCTATAGTACTAAATTTGGGGGGCACTTTTGCCCTGAATGCCTAATCTTGTTTATTTCATATACCTATGTGTTGGGGGCCTTTGCCCCTCCCTACTTTATTCTGGGGGCCTCTGCTCCCCTTCTCTATTCTTATATGCCTAATTTTGTTTACCCAAACTCAAATGTGAGCATCTTATGGCTTTGTACTTCTTTATGCCTTGCTAACCCATTGATGTAACCCTAAGCTTATTCCCCACACTTCACATTTTGGATTTTGATCTTTTCCTGGCATAGTGATATGCAGTACCATACACTCCATTGATACTGGGCAGTGGTGGTGAGCTGCACCTCCCATAATGCCACATGATCATGAGGGTGAACAACTGCGACACTTCTAACCATTCTGGACCAATACCGCCATTCTGTTTTTCCTTATCAGTACAGTATTCAGGAGGTTATGGGAGATATTTAACACTATTGTAAAATAGACTTTGTGTTAGATGATTTTGTCCAACTATAGGCTAACACAAGTGTTCTGAGCACAGTTAAGGTAGATTAGGCTAAGCTACATAGGTCAGGTGCATTGAATACAGTTTAACTTAACAATATTTTAAATTTAGGATGGGTTTAGGGGTGCCTGGGTGGGTCAGTGGGTTAAGTGTCTGACTTTGGCTCAGGTCATGATCTCAAGGTTCATGGGTTCGAGCTCTGCATTGGACTGTGTGCTGACAGCTTGGAGCCTGGAGCCTGCTTTGGATTCTGTGTCTCCCTCTCTCTGCCCCTCCCCCACTCATGCTCTCTCACACACACACACACTCTCTCTCTCTCTCTCTCTCTCCCTCCCTCAGAAATAAAACATGAGAAACATTTTTTTTTAAATTTAGGATGGGTTTATTGGGGTGTAACCCTATCATGTATCGAGGAAAATCTGTATAAATGTTTACTGTTATGCATTTCTCTCTGTGGCCTGCTTTTATTGCACTCCTCAAGTTCTGATATTTTATGTGTTAATTTTTTTTTGTTTCAAAATATATTCTTTTTTTAATTAAAATTTTTTTGATGTTTATTTATTTTTGAGAGAGAGTGAGAGACAGAACATGAGAAGGGGAGGGGCAGAAAGAAAGGGGGCCACAGAATCCAAGCTGTCAGTGCAGAGCCCAACGCAGGGCTCGAACTCACAAACTGTGAGATCATGACCTGACCTGAAGTCGGACGCTCAACTGATGGGCACCTGGGCGCCTCTGTTTCAAAATATATTCTAATTTTCCTTTTGATTTATGCTTTGACATGTTAGTTATTCATAAAGTATTTAATATCCTAATATTTTGGAGATTTTCCAAAAATCTTTTTGTTGTTGAATTCTCATTTCACTCCGTTACAGTCAGATAATTTATTTTGTATGATTCCAATCTTCTTAAATGTATTAAGACTTTTATGGCCCAGAATATGGCCTACTCTGATGAATATTCTGTGTATACTTGTAAGGAATATGTATTCTGCTCTTATTGAATGGAACATTTTATAGATGTCAGTGGGTCAAAAATAGTCGATAGTGCTGTTTAAGACTTTCTTATACTTACTGACTTATTGTCTACTTTTCTATCAAATACTAAGAAAGGAGTATTAAAATTTCTAGCTATAATTCCCAAGCAGGTCAAGGAAGGCTTCACACTGGTAATGATAACCAAGAGAACTGGGTTCTTCAAGATGTGAATAAGAATTCAACAGAAAGTTAACTGCAGAAAAAGAATCTGAGAGTTAAATATTAAAAATTACAAAATGTTACCCATTTTATAACTATAATAATCTTTAAAAATGCTTTTGTTCATAGATAAGAACAAGAAGAAATTCAAAAAAAGTGGAATTTGAGGTATTCATGCAAATTTTTCACTTTGTTATTTTGTTATTGCTGCTTTAGTTGCCTTGTATGATAGAAGAAAAGTTAGAATTTAGATTCAGTATATTGAGGTAATGATAAGTATCTTAATGAATGTATCCAGAATATATTTACAAAACCAAAACTAAAACAAAACAAAACAAACCACAACAAACAAACAAAAAACTTTCTGTGAAATGAAAAGTAGGTCTGAAGAAGGAAGGAACTGGGGAATTTGGCAATCTAACGTTATTGCCAATTCATTAAAAGCCTCATAGTCATGCTAAGGGATTTATCCTGATGGCAATGGGAACATCAAAGGATTCCAGGGAGTGAATAATGGGATACCATGGAAATTTGTCAAGACCATTTTGTAAAGGGAGTAGAGGATTGATAGCAGAAAGAAGCAATTAAGCATTGAGAATTCCTGTGATTTTACTGAAAATCAATGAAAGCCTAAACAGGAGGGGGTTACCCCAACTTGGGAAAAAGTTTCTGAAGAAAGTTCTTTGGGGATCATTTGTAGGTGAATAATTAGACAGGAGAGTTCTGATAAATTCAGGCTTGGTGATAAGTTGCACTAGAAATCAGGCTAAAAATAAGAGAATTTTTATTAGGGGATAGGAAAATGCTTTGTTCACTTTGAGTTGCCTGTGGAACTTCTAGGTGGGATTTAGTAGACAGCTAGAAATAGAGCTTTGAGGTTTGGCACTAAATTATAGAAATGGATGAAAATTTTTAGAAAGGGAGAAAAAGGATTAAGAATAGTAATTTGGGCAGTAGTATTGGATCAAAAGTCACAATGAATGATTTAGGCAGAAGAGACAAATCTGTAGCATACTTGGACATATCATGGTGTTTATTTCATGAGCAGGTTAACTGGCTCTAATGAGAAAGAAAATTTTATCTAATTGATGCCATGCTGTTTCTGACCAAGATTGAACAAAATGAAAATCCTAGGTTTACATTTCTAGAATCATTTCCAGTTTGAAATGGTTTGGCTTATGTTTTGGGCCAAATATCCAAGACTTTTTTTTCCATTTCTAATTATAGGGCATGATATAATACATTTTTCTCTAAATTAAATCTATTAATCTTGATCTTACAAATCCTCTTCCTTTCCGCCTCCCCCTCAAAAAAATACATTTGCAACAGAATTAGGTATGAACCTGAGAGTTTGCTTCTTTGGACAGTTGAACAATCTAATTGGATAAGCATCATTAACTTTAAGAATTCATAATTGTGGTTTTTCTGCTGAGTGACTTTCTTTCTTTCAAAGCCTGTTTTAGAGAACCCAAACTCATTCTCATATCCGCCTGATCTCCATTACTACATCAGCACAGATAAGCCATTGTTGAAAATGCCCGAGTCAAGAGCACATTGATCTTTCATAGTAGAAGCAATTTCCTGTTTTCAAAAAGTTGTAATGAGATTTAAAAAATACAAACAAATCTAATATATCCACAGTAGAGATTACTGAGTTGGATAAATGCAGACAAACTGATGTTTAAACTGTTATAACCTTTTCTAACATTCTATTGTTAATTTGCCAGCAGGATTCTCTACTCAAAAAGTGAGGATCTGGGGTAAATACATATGTTGTCTAAAATATATGGCCCAAAGCTGAAACATATACATAATTTACAGTCATTTGAAAAGGGAAGGTCCTGTCTTTTATAGCCTTTTAAGTATTATAGAGATTAATTTTATTTCAAAATATGAGAAAAAGAAATGATTTCTATGGATCTAATTTTCTAATATTACAGTTCATGCTATGAGAATACTCAGAACCATTTTTTTAACCCCAGATAGAAGACATATGATGTTATTTAATTATTGAAAGACTTCTGGTTCATTAAAACTTTAAGAAAATTTTTAGATTTTCAACTTTGAAGATTTTCTTTTAGATACTCAGCAAAGTTACCACCCTCTATGAGTAATAGCACAGCAATAATCACAGAGATGATTGAAATTGACCATCCATACTTCAAGTTATCACATGTTTTTCAATTAATGATGAAAGAAAACGAGGAAGGATATTTCTACTAAATGTTTGCAGTATTTAGCTACCCCCCACCCCACCCCCCACACACCATCTGTTTCATTTTATTTCCAGTAAGGTCATCACACTTGCTGAGGCCTTTGCCACTTAACCACTGGGCTAATAAAGTTGTTTCCATGAGGGTCTCCCCTTTTCCTTCTAATCTGTTCACTCTACCTGACACATCTCTGCCAGATTAATATTCCCAAAAAGGCTGTCTTTGATCATTATCAGGACAAGATAGTCTTCCTCTCATGAGCTTTGTATTTAGGTTCTAGGAGAGAATAATAAATATCCTACAGTGAGAGATACGAGGCTAAATTGTCCCAGGACTCAAACAGTAAACCAATGATTATTGATAGTCAAAGGGAAATATGTTTTCTTGATGACTTTTTATTTTACAAGTTTTCTTGATGACTATTTATTTTACATTTATTTTACATTTTACATTCAGATTTCTTGAACTCTTCCTCCACAAATAAATAAATAATAGATAGATAGATAGATAGATAGATAGATAAATTCTAATTTATTTAACACTGTGTTCTAGGAAGGTTTTATTACTTAAAAATGATAATTAAACTTCATTTCTTACATCTTCTGCTGCTCCTATCCCACGTTCTACTCACTAACACATCCTTTCACTTAACTATCCATTAACTTTGGGGGTCTCTAAATAGACCTTATATTTCCAACACTCTTTCCCTTTGCTTATGGAGTGTGGTGTTGTCACATACATCTGCATCACAAAAGCCTGTGCATTTGATAGGGTACTCCTGAAACATTTCCATGTATGCTTGCCTAATTTCCTCAGACAGAAATAGCAGATGACTGTGCCTTACTGATCATATCATCAGTTTGTACAAACCTACGAACTCTAGCAAACTAGTTCTAAACAGAAAACTAGTAAAGATCTAGTGGAACTTCTGACCATACTTACTCCTTTATTCAATAAACATTTACTGAAGATTTATTACCTTGTATGCTCTACAGAAAATGTGTACAATGCTATCAGTGATTTAGCTCTTGCTTTCTCTAAGGCACAGTACTCAGAAATTGACAAACATTACAGTATTTTCATTAATCCTCAAAAAACTCTCAAAGGTAAGTTTGATTACCTCATTGGCAAGATGGGGTAACTTGGGTACATAGAAGCTGAAAAGCTTACCAGTGGTGCCCAGCTAGGAACTGAAGGGCACCACTGAAGACAAAGTAATAACTGCTCTTCTCTTATTCACATCTCATTTTCTTAAGTTTATTTTTTATTTTGAGAGAGAGAGAGAGAGAGAACGAGAATAAGTGGGGGAGGGCTATAGATAGGGGGGTAGAGGGTCTGAAGCAGGGTCTGTGCTGACAGCAGAGAGCCTGATGAGAACTGTGAGATCATAACCTGAGCTGAAGTCATTGGATGCTTAACCAACTAGGCCACCTAGGTGCCCCAGACACATTTCACTTTTTATTCATGTGTCTGAAGTAGCAAGCACTGTTTAACTATCTACAGGCCCTTGAGGACTATATGATTTGCCCAATATTACTAGTTAAGACACAGCTGAAATAAGGCAAAAAACCTTTTGAGACAAGTTCTTCTTTTTTTTAATATGAGCTATTCAATTTATTAAATAAAAATTTATTGGATTATTCAATTGTGCGTTCTTTTCATGACTCCGTCCTGCCACAGTGATGTCCTTCTTCAGTTAGTAATTTTGACTTCCTAGTGGTGAGTTCCAGCCAAATTAAACAACTATGCAATTTTGGATGTTTTTGTTTTTAATTCTCTCTTGCTTTTATGCCTTCACCCAGTGTTCTAACTGCATAAAGTTCCCCACTACAATTGAAGAAAAACTGTCAATGTACTAGCATTCCAGTAACTTTATAATGTAACATTGCAAAAATCTGTGTCCACAGCTTCATTTTTCCAAAGAAAGTAGCTTTGTTTGAGCTTTATTATATATTTTTAAGCTAAAGAAAACACAGAAAGCAATGATTTAGTGTGTGACATGGGTTTGCCAACACTGGTTCAAATTAGACCTGCCAGCTAACCCCTATTTCTCACCTGTGGGTCCAGCAAATTAATTATAAATGTTGGCACAGTATTTATATTATTATTTTTATAGCCCACAATTTACAACCCTGACTGTCCTTGAGAGGTTTCGTGTATTTGTTACAATCTCCTCCAGGGAGGATTCATTGAATGGAGATGCAACATCTGTGCTCAGGGAAAATTCAGGCTCATTCTGCTATATTCCATTTCCCAAGAAACATTACTATTCCTTATTGATTGTGTACAGAGGATTAATTATGCTGTCACTTGGTGTATTTACGTCCTTGGTGGTTGTATTGACTCAGTGACTTTAAAATGGTCAGTGTACGTCTTTGCAGCAGGATGTATTTGTTTTGTAAGCTGTCTCACTGCTGCATGCTGCTACCAAACAGGCACTGTGTCTGTATTTCAAAATAACCAGTGGAACAGGAGAAATGTTCATCAGCTGGTTCTTTTTATCGCTTCAAGAGAAAGTAGTTTTGCTAAATTAACCAATATTAGTACACAGTACACAGATCTAGGCTTGCTCCCCCGTTTTACCAGTTAATGGCTGGATGAGTTAGGGTAGGGAACTTACTTAAACATTCTGTGCCTGAATGTCCTCAACTTGAGAGACATGGGTAATAATAATGTCCACGTCATTGAGTGAGGAGAGGAGTAAATGAGATCAAACATATCACCTGACAGAATGTCTAGGGACTGACAGTCAAAAATGTAGTCATCATTTTTATGCCATTATTACTACACATAGGTGCTGTTTAGGAGATCATAAATACATAGTCACTAGAGCAGTGATTGCAAGCTTTTCTTTTTCATTTTTCTTTTTTTAATGATATATCTAAGGGCTTAATATCTAGTTATCTATTTATACAGTGTATCTACTTTCTTTTCCTCGGACAACAGAAATAAATGACCACCATCCAAAATATTCCTTCTCAGGCATTTTTTCCCCTTTTTTAGTACCTTATGTAAAAGCTATGCTCAAATAATTGTGAGTTTTTTAACTCTCTAAAAGTAGGCCAGTAATTAACCTTGAAATATGATTGTTTCTTTCTGTTCATATCATTTAAGTGAGTTTCTTTGGGCATACACAACATCATCAAACAAATTTATCTCCCTCTGCTTGACACAGAAATAAACACAGGGATTTCTTAGCAGCATAGTAATGTATTGTATCTTACCACCTAGACCATTGACACCCTAAGGACTGTAATGCATGCCATTTCATCATTTGCCTATAGTCCAGCAACAATCTTGTTTTCCTCCTTTAATCCTTGCCCTGCAGAGAGTAGGGCATTCTTTTTTAAACTATATATAACACACCAAGATCTTCAACAACTGCTTAGTTCTTGCTATCGCACTTGGAAGAAACAACTTCTCAGCACAGCCTACGTGGCCTTCCCCGAGTTGACCCCTGACTTCTTCTCTGACCCAGCCTCCTGCTTTTCCTTCCTTGGACACTAGACTTATTACTTTGATCTTCTTGCCTTTTAAAGGCACCAGTTTCGTTCCTGACCCGGGATCTTTGTACTTACATTCCCTCTCCTAGAAGCTTTTTCCCAGATCTTCAAATAATTTCCAAAGTTGTATCTTCTAGGTTTCTGCCAATACATCATCTCAACTGAAATACCTTCCTTGGCCACCCTCCCTGCAATAGTCCTTCTGTTTCATCAACCCCGTCCTCTTGCTCTGCTTCTCTTTATAATACTTACCACTATTTGAAATTTTATTAATTTGAAATTTTATTATTTATTTATCTACGATCTGGCTTTGCTACCTGAATGTAAGCTGGAGGAAAGCAAAGATGTTTACCGTTTTGTTAATGGCTATGTCCCTACAGCCCAGAGCCTAAAACAGTGACTGGTTGGCAGAAAGTAGGTAGAATATGAATGAACTAAAAAAGAGTCTATGATGTATCCAGTCAGTAAGTGATGAACCTGAACATTTGTTATTTCAAACACAGAAAACAAAATATTTTGTCTCATAGTTAGCCTGCTTTTTTCAGAGAATGCCGTCTTCTCCATTTATTGTAGTTTATCCTTTTAATGGTGCAATACCATTTAATGAATAAGCCTATTATTAGACAATATATTTTATCATGAAATTTTTCAAAAATCTGCTAGATGGAAATTAGTCATTATGAATCATTTAAGTCATTTCAGTATTTCCAAGGTTATATTATTCACCTATATCATATCAAAAATCTGACCTACTATTTCAATAAAACTTAATGAGATTTATCTCACTGAAACAGTATTTTTACTCTACCTGAGTTTTTAAAATACAACTGTAAGAATGTTAACTATTGTAACTATGATATCTTGTTAGTGTGGCCTAATTTTAATTAGAACTTGAAGTTCTGTGGGGTAAAAAAAAAATTTGTATCTGGTTCAACAGTCAGCTATGATATAGATAATTAGATCATAGTATCCAAATGTGGAGGTTTGATATAAGCATACTTAAAGTAGTTTTTGAGAACAAACCAATAAAACAAAATGAAATTCATACTAAACTTTCAACCTTAACCTATGGATATTAGAGTGAATACTCTCTAGTGTCCTGCCTATGCTACCCGAAATGTTCAACAGTTTGGTATTCTTTCTAGAAGTTCTTTTCCTCCAAGGTTAAATTACAGATATTTCCCTTTATAATGTATTCATTACTGTACATTTCAACAAGAAACAATACAATCTCTAGCAAAACCCTAACAAAAAGGCTCCTTTCATTAAAGGTTTGAATAGTATACCCAATGACTTTGGAGAATATATGTATGGATTTGTTTGTGTATGAACAGAGTTTTATAGAAATAACAAAATTTTCATAAATATTACAATCTGCTTACAAGTAAGAACCACCTCTTTATAAAAGCTCTCCCCCTCCTTTGAAATATGGAATGAAGGAATGAAAGAGTACCTTTCATCTTACTACCTTTTATCGACTGTATGGTCCCACATCCCAGAAAAGATGTTGTGATTAAAAGGTAAGCAATTAAAAAATAAATTAATTAATTTTTAAAAAAAAAAGGTAAGCAGTTCCTGGCAATTCTCAGTATTTATTAGGTGGATCACACACACCCACACCCACACCCACATGCACACCCACACCCACACACACACACACACACACACCTAATTATAACATGTCTCCTTAACTTTAGAAAGAGATGAGGTTTCCAGAATCTAATATGATTTATCCATCTTTTTCCCTCAACATGGTCTATGCTTATGTATCTACCATATAATTCAGCACTTAAAATATGAAATATCTTATATAATGTTTACAGATGTATTTTTCTTTATTTTCAAACTAGAAAACCCATATTTGAAAATATAGAATCATTTTTAAAAACTGTTTATTTTGAGAGAGAGAGAGAGAGAGAATGAGAGTGCATCCACAAGAAAAGGAGGGACAGAGAGAAAGAAAGAGAGGGAATCCCAAGCAGGCTTCGTGCTGTCAGAGCAGAGCCTGATGCAGAGCTCTATGTCATGAACTGTCAGATCAGGACCTGAAACGAAATCAAGAGTCTGATACTTAACCAACTAACCCACCCAGGCATCCCTAGAATCAATATTTTTTAGTAGTTAAACATTTTTCAAATGCCTAGCATAATGAAGGACTTCTAGTAGATACTAATCAAGCTAACAAAAAATCATGATTATGTTCAATCTAGGTCTTCATATAACTGAGACCCCGTTTATATTAGAATATCAAAGGAAGAATTCTAAGTTATATAATCTTTGACCACCTATTTCAAATCTCAAATTTTCAAACTCCAAATAATCCTTTAAGAATAACATTTCTCCATGGAGCTTAGCACTATCATTTTTTAGTTTATATTTTACAGACTCATTTTGCTTATTGAAAATCTTTCCCTGTGGAATATAAGCTTCATGGAGGTAGAAAACTTTGGTTTGTTCACTTTTTTAATCTCAATGACTAAAGTAATGCCTGACACATAGAAAGTGCTCAGTAAATACTTGTGGAATGAACTAATGAAGGAATGAATAATTTCTATCTTCATAGTCATGAGAATGTTAATGTATTTTACATTATACACACACACACACACACACACACATACATATATATATATATATATACCCTTACATGAGCAAATAAATGAACAAACTTTTGTGATGAGATAATAATGTGAATAAAATATTGAGCACTAGCATGCTTATAAAATATTTCAATATTTTAGAAACTAGAATGGATCTTAAAATTCACACATACCTACAATATGATAGGGTTTCAGTTATTTTTCTCTCCATCAGAAGGCTGTTAGTCTGTACTTTGTGTGTTACAACTGATGTTTTGCTGGAATTGAAGGAATGTGGTCATTTGCTTTGTATTGATGGTCAATATGTCACAATTTTAGCGCTGTGGTTATTAGTAATTTTAATGGTCAGCACTAACACTGGTGATATGAAATAAGTATGATGTCCAAGGGGAGTCACTTCTTTTGTGAAATCTTCTCAACAATTCAGATAACTGCTCTTAGGCATTTACTATATTTTGCTACTTAACATAGTCCTGGGAGATAGTTATTTTTAGATGTTGATTAAATAGAAAAGAATACACTCAACTTTTATTAGCTTTATTTGGATTTATTTCATCCAATTTTATTGAGATATAATTGACACACAACATGGACAGCATGATATATCTTATATTGTGAATGGATATTTCCATAAAAAGAAAACAAAACATGCAAATGCTAACTAAACAGTTCTTTCTTTCTTTTTATTAAATGTTCATTTATTTTTGAGAGAGAGAAAGAGACAGACAGACAGACAGACAGAACATGAGTAGGACAGAGAGAGAGGGAGACACAGAATCTGAAGCAGGCTCCAGGCTCCAAGTTGTCAGCACAGAGCCCGACATGAGGCTCGAACTCACAAACCATGAGATCATGCCCTGAGCCGAAGTTGGACACTTAACCGACTGAGCCACCCAGGCACCCCAACAGTAGTTCTTTCTTATATTACCACACTAAATTTAGACAAAACATCAGTAAGGATGACAAGTAAAAGAAACAGAAATATCCAGGTGCATACTATTTTCTGCCTTAAACTCAATGAGTTGTGATGGTTGATCATTAAATATTAGATGTTAGTGCTATGTTAGACAACATAGCATTTACTGAGCACTTACTATACAATGAGCACTATAAAAGGTGTTCTTTATGCATTGTGATATCAGCTTTGAGGGTGAAGAAACTGAAGCTTAGGTGAATGACTTGCTGAAGGTCACACTTGGGCAGTGGGGCCAGGATCAGAATCAAGATGAGACTCCCTTGTGCTTTGAGTTCTTGCTTTCATTGCTAGCTTGAGAGTAGCCTCAGGTCAGTCCAGTGGAGTCTACCTTCAGAAGCAAGGCCAGCTTCATAGGCATGTGACATGTATAGGTTCACAGGTCCCCACACTTAGAAAGGTCCCCTCCTTGGTTTAAGGCTGTGCTCTTGCCATTTTGAAAATCTTAATTTGAACAAGCAGCCTTGCATTTTCATTTTGTACTGGGATCTACAAATTATGTAACCAATCCTGTTTCACAGTGTTAGTGCAGGAATTTCACAGGATAATTTCACCTTGGTTATTGCTTATTGAATTATTTTCCCTTTGAAAAAGATATCCAAGGAGACTCAATTTTCCCGCAAATGTGATTATTTGTTAGTCAACCCTCCTGTAATTTCATTTTCAATGGACATAATCTCAGTCCGATCTAGTAGACAAAAACTACTCTGTTTTAGGTTGGTCAGTCCTTAGGTCTCACTTAAGGTGCCCCTGTGAATTAACCTTTCATTATTTGTTTTTCCTTTTCAGAAGAGTTTTTTATATTCTTTTTTATATTCTGAGGAAGGATATTCTCCTTCCTCAGCCATTTTCTCCTTCAGATTATACCAAGGCTGTTAATTGAGTTATTTATTCAAATAGGAATAAGAAAAAAAAATTTGAAAGGCCTCATACGTGTTCTAGGTGCCAGCATACTCTTCAGGAAGCAGTTGCAACTCAACCCCTTGATCAAAAGAAATGCACCAACCTAACGCTGCACTTGCTCTTGCAGTTATTCCTGTTTTATTATTTATTTCCTCTTTCTTTGCCATCTAGAGTTATTATATGCTGTGAGTCGCTAAAGGGGCTTTTACGAAAGCAGGAAAAATGCATTTATGTCATACGGAGGCTGCATGCTAATTACTAATCTGACAGGGTGTAATAAAAATACAAAAGCATCAGCAAAGAGAAAAAATGAGCAGAATATGCAATTATTTTATGAAAGAGTTTGTTTCCTTGAGGGAGAAATCTGCACACTTACCATCTGCAACAAAGGAGATGTTGAACTACATAAGTGAATTACCCCAGCTCTGTGTACATGTGTAAATGGAATAGGATGAACTTGAAATGACATTAGGTAATTTTGTTATTGTCAAAAAATAAAAATAAGGAACACCAAAAGACATGACTAATACAGTGAACTCCAAAGAGGTATTTTAAAAATTTTTTCAAAGGGCCACAGTAATTCATTTGAGAAATCAAATGTGATGTAAAGTAATATACATTCTCCCAGATAAAAAATATATAAAGCTTTCATTATTTTTCATAAGCATATAAACTGAACAACCAGAATGTGCTATAAGAGAAAGGAATCCGTACATTAAGATTCCAGTCTAAGAGTTGGAAAGTTTGTTACTAATAGCAAATTAATCCAAGAAGTGAAATCATCTGGACTAGGTCCCTAGTTAATGCTTAGAGTCCGTCTTACTTTAAGTGAGCATAGAGTCTAAGGGTTTTCATGCCAGCTTCAAATCTAATATTGAGTTCTTACCTTAATTTTTTAAGTCTCTTTTAAATATTTTCCAGAAGAGAAAATTAGTTACTCATTCCCTTGGAAAGTTGCCATGTAATTGGGGAATAAAAATATTACTTCAACAGAATAATCTAATATTACTCCTCTCTTAGAAGTACAGGGATCATTGTTGTTGTTGTTGTTTTAATATTAAGGATGCTTAATAATAAGATAGATATTCTTTAAAAATGAGAAAGAATGCACCCTTGGAGATAGGGAAATGTGAACTTGTACTAATCTTAATTGGTTTGTGAATTCCAACACCTAGTAATATCCCATGTCGCCATCAGCCTAGAGCTCTCACACAGCTGCAGAGAACTGTTCAAAGATTGTGCTTTAAGTTGGGCTGGGTGCCAGAACAATGATTAAGTTAATGAGGTTGGAGGAGAAGCATGTTTATGAAAAGAAATACATTAAATCACATATGATGATGTTATCTTTGCTTTTTCTTCTAAGGTCATTTCAGTCTTTGATTATACCTTAATTGATTTGGCATTGAATTTAGTATTCATTTGGAATTTGGTTATTTAATTCTCGGTGATTGTTTTATAATAAAAAAACATTTTAAATGTAAATCAAACATTAATTATATTGAGTAGGTGTCTCTGAGCTCTGTTGTGAATGACCTGTGGTGTGGTCACTTCAGAGAAGCATACTTCTCCCTCCCTTACAGACTGTCTCCAGGTGACATCAGTTTGAAAGATGGATACAGTGGAGCTTAAGCATCTCAGTGATTATCTCCCTCTATTTGTAAGCATTTGGAAGATAGGGATCCAGTCTGTTCAACTAGACTTTTAAAGTGACACTGACAGATCACTGCTTGTTAAGCACATAATGATATGGAAAAGGCATGTGTTTGTCTATTTCATGATCATAGAATAAACAAAATGCATATGTACCATTTAGACAGTTTGAAATTTTCCCCTTATGTGAAACTTTTTGTAATTGGATGGATTTTTAGTATGTTCTATTATATTATTCTCATGATTCTCTACTTTTCTATTGAATATAATTTATTGAAAATTTATCTCATAACATATTTAAGGATGAGCCCATTTCACTTTTCTCTCCCAACTATCTCAATTAGTTGGCATCTTGGAAATAATATGGAAGTCTAAGTGTGATTCTTATGTCAATACTGGTTTATCAGCCAAAATACATTTAGTCCAGATTCACTTTATTTAAGACAGTGGGCACCTCAAGAGGTTGTTTATGAATCAGCCCTAGTCCAATGATAAAGTGAGAGAAGGTGAAGATCTATTAATGTCTTTTTTTTATAGACCTGCACTAATTTCCATCTCTCTCCCTTGTATTTTCTTATGGCAACTAATAAATAAATAAATAAATAAATAAACCCTAGTTTGTATAGGGATTTCTTTTCTGAATTTATGAACATGATGGATATCAGCATCAACAGCCACATCTAAACCGTTTTGGTCCCCAGAACATTCACTATGGCATTATCCTTAATGCCCTGCCTGCTTTATATTATGTGTCCAATCATGTTTAACTCTTTATATTGCACTTTATTCCTTTAGTGGAAACATATGAATGTTTCAAGGATGTTTATAATTACTGTAGCAAGCAAGGACTCAACCACAGTACTCCTTTAGTCAAAAACTATTTCTGGAAACCTATAAAAGCTTAATTTAAATAATTTATTAATGTATTTATTTTGACCAATAGAACCACTAAGAACCCTGAGAAATAACTTTTTTTGTCTAGTATAAACTGTATTTCTGTTTATATTCTGTGACTCTCACATGCTGATTATTTTTGTATAAAATTTTTAGACATAATCAAAAGTTACCTGATGAATGCGGTGACATAGAGGGGCTTTGTTACCTGCTTGGTGTAATGCCACATACTTTGTTGTACTTGAAGTTCATTTGCATTAGAGGATTTCAGCTGTTATGTCATAAAGAGGGAAAAATACAATTTTAGCCAACACCTGATTTCTTTATAAATTCATGATCTTTTAAAATATAGTGGTCTGTCTGTGAAGCTTATTTCACTTATTCTACAGACTCAGAACTTATCTTCCTTTACAAGTTAATGGGCAGTGGCAAAATGTGTCCCAGTGAAAACCTAGGTATTTAACAAGATGATTGGTTGAGAACTGAGTATTAATATAATCTAAAGCCTTTTATCTACCAGTCAAAAGATTCTTTGCCTACATTATTTAATTTTATTCCCAGGGGAATCCCATGATAACTTTTTAATGTCCCCATTTTACAGCAATGCAAACTCCTACATGGTAAGAGGCAGTGTCAAATCCACTGTATATGCAGTCTTTTCCAATAGGGCAATCATTAATGAACAGAGTAACTGGTGATGTATAATTTAGTTAAATATTTTTGGGTTTGAATGTAATAGAACAACAACAACAAAAGTTACTAAAAATAAAATTGACCACAGCTAATATTTCTGTCATGGAATCTTCCTGTCTTTTCATTTGATCTATTCAGTATTTTTTTTTTTAACAAATCATCTCTATTCTCATTCCTACTTCAGAGCTCATTTTTACTACTTGGTTTTCCAAGTGCATTTCCCACTGGAAATCAGTTCATTCTTTTATCAATTCTTGGATCACATTCCCAAGAGAAGGAAGTTGATAGGCTCAATTCATATTTCTGAATCAAGTCACAGCATAAAGCATTGGTTGACCTGTTAGTTGGTTGCCTTTGAATCACATCTATTCCAGGTCCACTCAACTTAGACCGAATATGAAGTATCATGTGCCCAACATTGTTGTCTAAAAGTTATCCCTTCAGCAGGTCTATGGGATGGGCTTGGAGACCAAGAATAAGCTGGGCAAACAAGTGTGGGATGGGCAGATGAGGGTGCATATCTCTGTTTATATTTATAATAACAAAATTTAAAAGTCAGGCTTGTCATAATTTAAAATGATAAACGGAATTCAAAGATATATCACTGTGAGGAATGGCAAATGACATGTGTTTCACTCAGTGCTCAACTTTCACTTGATACTCAGAGAGCTCACTCTCCCACTAAGATAAGTACAGGACAAAAAACTTTCAAAACAGAATCCCTGGAATCCCTGAAAATTCCCTGGGAGCATCTCTGGATGAGGAGACTTGACTGTTAACTATGTCTTCTTCCATCTCTACAATTTATAATTTTAGTTGAATTTCATTAAGAATTCTTTAAGAATTTATTGGTTTATGTATACAATGGTATACTAGTTGGCAATGAGAAAGAATGAAATCATGCCATTTGCAGCAACATGGATGGGACTGGAAGGTATTATGCTAAGTGAAATAAGTCAGTCAGAGAAGGACAGATACCATGTTTTCACTTATATATGGATCTTGAGAAACTTAACAGAAGACCATGGGGAAGGGAAGGGGAAAAAATAGTTACAAACAGAGAGGGAGGGAGGGAGGCAAACCATAAGAGACTCTTAAATACAGAGAATAAACTAAGGGTGGATAGGGAGAGGGGGGCGGGGGAGAGAGGAAAATGGGTGACAGTCATTGAGGAGGGCACTTGTTGGGATGAGCATTGGGTGTTGTATGTTAAGTGATGAACCATGGGAATCTACCCCAAAAGCCAAGAGCACACTATACACACTGTATGTCTATATGTTAGCCAATTTGACAATAAATTATAAAAAAAAGAGAATTCCTTAAGAATTTCTTGAAGGATTGTGACAGAGGACATTTTAAAATAAAAGTACGGCATT
This sequence comes from Cryptoprocta ferox, assembly GCA_028646485.1. Lineage (NCBI taxonomy): Eukaryota > Metazoa > Chordata > Mammalia > Carnivora > Eupleridae > Cryptoprocta > Cryptoprocta ferox. The sequence continues at coordinate 92,486,168 of CM053572.1, read as the reverse complement.
TTAGGGATCCTGAGTTGTTTAGTTGGTTGAGTGTCCGAGTCTTGGTTTCATCTCATGGTTTGTGAGTTCAAACCCCACATTGGGCTCCATGCTGTCAGTGAGAAGCCTACTTGGGATTCTCTCTCTCTTCCTCCCGCTCTGGCCCTTTCCCATTTGTAGTCTTTCTCTCTCTCTCAAAAATAAATAAATTAATTAAAAAAAAATACGTAATTTTAGCTGCCCTGGTATAAACCTCACTTTTACAGCTGAGGTGTAGAGAGATCCAGAAAGTAATCAAGTTGTAAAAGGCCATCCAACTAGTTAGTGTTAAGACTTCAAATACCTTGATTGTCATATTTGTTAGTGCTCCTTAAACTACAGTGCTTCTAGCCAAAGCTAAATTTTAAAATATTCTAATTTACAGAAACCATATCAATAGATATGTTTCAGCATGTTTGAAAACAAGGTAAACTAATTAAATTTTCTCTTTATTGAAGAAATTTTGTATATCAACTCTTAGGTAATTAATTTTAAATATTTAGAGTAAGCTATTTTGTAATGAAAATGGACTCATACTTATTTGAGATCTTTCTTTGATTCAGAAGGAACTGCAGCTTTGAATTCATATAGTTAGAAAACTGTATTCAATTTATGCATGATGCAAAAGCAGATTTGGGTTTTAATGAATACTGATTGGCATGATGTATTTGGGCTACTATAACAAAATACTGGAGACTGGGTAGCTTATAAACAATAGAAATTTATTTCTCACAGTTCTGGAGGCCAGGGAGGCCAGGAAGTCCAAGATCAAGGCACCAGCACAATCATAGTCTGGTAAGTACCCTCTTCCTGTTCACAGCCTTCCATCTTACTGTGCCCTCATATGATGAAAAGGGCAAGGGATGTCTGGGTCTCTTCAATAAGAACATTAATTAATAAGGTATCACCTCCTAATACCATCATATTTGGAGGTTAGGATTTCAAGATAAGAATTTGATGGGGATGCAAACATTTAGACCATACCACTGATGTTTTCTTATTTGTTATTCATCTTTTTGCATAAAAGTAAAGTGCAGAAATTCTCAATTGCATAGCCTTTGTATATCTATTCCACTGGCTGGTTCCTCAGAATCACGTAGGGATCACATAAGGAAGAAAGTGAAGGAATATGGAAATTTATTCCATCAGCTGTATAGGCTTCTACTTTTCTGATTCTGGAATCTTCAGTGGGTTCCTTGGGCACTTGGAAAAGTTCTTCGCTCCATCTAGGTCAGTAAGTTTGTTCAGGGAGTCCCTTCTTTGTTCACTTTGCATTTTTATTTCTCAGAGAAGTGTATTAATACAAAGAAATAAACAAACCAAAACCAACACTACCACTGTTCAATAGAAATATACTGTGGGCTGCAAATAGACTTTTCAGTTTTCTAGTAAACTTTACTTTCAAAAGTAAAAAGAAACAGGAAGTTAATTTTAATAATATATTTCATTTGTCTAATGTATCAAAATGTTTCAATTTCAACATATAGTCAGTATAACATTGATAAGATTATTTTATATTCCTATTTTTCATGCTAAGTCTTTGCAATCCAGTGCATGTTTTATTCTTACACGGCTTCTCAATTTCAACGAGACCCATTTCAAACGTCTGTAAGTCAAAAGTGGCTCTAGGCTGCCACACTAGATAGCTCTAACTTTGCACTTCTGAACATTCCCTGAGGCCACTATATATTTTACTCTAATTGTACAAGAAAAATGTATTGCTGTACTACTAGTCACAAATTTTTTAATTATTTAAATTTTGCATTTGTAGTGATAACTACTTAAGATGAAAAAAAAAGCAGCATGCAGGATAGACATGTAACATGATCTCAGTTTTGTAAAAAGTAGATGTAAGCATATGTAGAGGGATCCAGACATAGGTACTAATTTCTAAGTGTTTCTTCTAGGTAACAGGATTAGAAGGGTGGGGAAAGAAACTATAACTTATATGTTGTTTATTGTTTTTATAGGGTCAAGTGTTAAGGACGTTTTTATATTTTTGTTTTTAGAGCTTTAAAATTAAGCCAGAAAGTTAAGTGGATAATTCATTTCTCACCATTCATTTTATTAAGTTAGCTTTATGGTGCTACCATATACTGGCCATTTTGCTACTCTGTCCTAAATTAACAGTATTTTTAAGGCTATCAGAAATTCAAGCAGATGCCACGAGTGCTCTGGTCTATTCACATAGTCCAAATAGTAGAAAGATTTGCAGTTTTCACTTATTTCTAACATGTAAAAATAATGTAGTAACTCCACAGCATTTTCAGTTTTGAATACCTTTGGAGGGACTATCTACCACCAAAATCTCAATTAAAAGGATAATAATTTAGCAAGCAGGACATCTCATTCAATAATTGTGTTGAAAATAGGTTCACTTTCATAAAAGGAGGCTAAAGGGAGCCCTTGCTTTTCTGGAGAAACAGTGAATTTATGTGTGTTTAAAAATATTGTGTATATGTTACATTAATTTAACAATGAAGATATTTATATGACTTAATCATTAAGAGCACAAATACTCCTGAATTAAAACAAAACAAAACAACAGTTCAGGAGTGTGAGCTATGACAGGTTTGGTGGGAAAAACTGACTCTACTCTTAGGGAGATTAGAACTCAGAACAGTAAACAAATCACAGGAGCATTTAACTGCCTTCTCTCTGAGGCATTTGCTTATCTAAGTAAATTGGTCTTTGTTGCCCTGCTGAGCTTGGAGAGAAGTCAGTCAGTGCCTGCCCCCCCCCCAAGCTAGGGGTCCATGGGGAGACCAACACCCCCTTAAACCAGGACCACAGAATATTATACCCTCAGAGTGAGAGAAAATAATCCTGACTACCATTTCCAGGAATAGGGGTAGAGGTGCAGGGAAGATCTCAGACTACCTAAATAGAGCAAGGAAAAAACAGAAAAGGAAAAAAACAAAAACTCTTTTTATTGGTCTGCAACTTGTAAGTCCTTATGAGATCTTTGTCTTTTACTCTGAGTGGAACCCTTTGAGGTTCTGAGCAGAAAAGTGATAGGATCTGAATTAAATTTAGAAGCACTTCAAAGGGTAGTGTGTAGGGAACAGCCTGTAGGAGGAGGGTAGATATACTGAGGCCAGTTAGAGGTCTTGGCAGTATCTTATCAAGAGAGGAAGACTGGACCAAGATGGCAGCAGTAGTGGTGGTAAGAAGAGGTTGCCTTATGTGCTTCCTTCAAGGGTAAGCTGTTAGAATATTCTAACTCTTTGAATGTAGGGTGTGAGCAAAAGGTGTACATGTCATCAAAATAGTTAAAAACATACGCAGTGATCTGGCAATCCCATTTCAAGGTATCTATCTTAGAAATAGTCTTACCTATATGGACAAGGAGGCATGTACAAGAATATATAATTCAGCCTTGTTTATTATTGTTCATTTTGTTCCCATCACAGGGGAATGGATGAACACAAAGTGGTATCTTTAAGTCACATATTACTATGTAACAATTGAAGTGAACAGATCTATGTGTGTTAACATGGCCAATCTCAAAAATAAAGTTGAGTGAAAAAATTGAAGTGTATAACACTCTGTAAATAATAAAATTTATAATCCAGTACAAATATGTAAATTTCAATAAATATTTAAAAACTTGAATTGGAAAGATATCCACAAAGAAAGATAGATTTTCTGAAATGAAGGAAAGTTAAGAATACAGAGTTGGGTGTGTGCTCATTTGTTACAATATTCTGTATTTCTCTATATTTTCCAAAACTTTCCTAAAATCACTCAAAGACTTAAGCCAAAAAAAAACTGTTTAAAATAAAATTTTAACCAACAAGATTGCAAGTCACTTGATGAACATGGATGCCATTTTGTATAGTTTGTCCAGTGCTTGTAGATTCTGAGATTCTGTTCAACAGTTTTGGCAAAAAATTATTGAAAACTTACTATGAGTAAAGCAATATTCCTAACATTGAAGGAATACTCATAGAACACTATCCTAACTCCAAGAAACACAAGCATCAGATGTTTCCTGTTTTTGATAGAGATTTCTTCCTCACATGAGATAAGAAAGAAGGTAGCCAAAGTGGAAGGGGTATGCATTTATTCTGATAGGGAGAAATTCTTGAAGGGTGGGGAGAAGTACATATGACATGAGGCCAGAAATGTATTCAGTGGTTAGAAGAACAAAAACAGAGAGATTGCTGATTCTACAGAAATACGGAAAGAAAGCCAAGCATTTCAAGTGAGTCAATGTAGTAACTAAAACTAAAGAGCAAAACACTTAGAACTGAATCTCAGACCTAGCTAGCCTAGCAAAAAAAAGAGAGTATTCTGCACTTTTTCCCCAACAGCAAAGCTGAGTTGCAATGCCTGAAATCTCTATGTCATTCCTAAAACATAAAATTACCTATGGTAAGCCTATCATAATTAAATAAAACATGAAATGTTAAATAACATATGTATGGATATATTATGCATGAAAACACTTTGAAGGCTCTGCCATGCTACACAAATCTAAGATGCTCAATTTTATAAATGCAGATATATGAATCTAAGAATAATAATGAAAGCTATTTTTTAATGCACACTAACTCAGGGCCATGCATAATAGAAATTAAACTACTTCTATGCACTGTATTATTGAATTATTACCTTAGCCCTAAGAGACTTTAGTACTAATATTAACCCTATGTTACAGATAAATGACATGAAGGGTAGAGAGCATAGCTTACCAGCTACTGGACTTTGTACAGCCGTTGGGTATTCATGATTCATCCTATGGATGGCACTATAACTTGTGGTTGAGTTTTAATTTGTAATCAGGGGGCTTTGGGTTCATATTCTGACTTAGCGACCCACCAGCTTGGTTACTGTGACCAAGATAAATTCTCTAAGCCTCACACTTCTCGTTTGTAAAATTATGGTCACACTGACTACATTAGAGGTGTTGTAAGAATATCATGAGAATTAGAGAAGTAATGTACAACTTTTAAATAGTCCCTAGTGTCTAGCGAACATTTGTTTAAAATTTTTTTAATGTTTATTTACTTTTGAGAGAGAGTGAGTATGAGCAGGGGAGGGGTAAAGAGAGAGGGAGACAGAATCTGAAGCAGGCTTTTTGCTGTCAGCACAGAGCCCAATGTGGGGCTCAAACCCACGAACCCAGAGATCATGATCTGAGCCAAAGCCAGATGCTCAAATGACTAAACCACCCAGGTGCTCCTCGTGAACATTTGTTTAGTTTTAGTATATATTTTGAAAATTATCATCATCAGATAAATATGAAGATAATGGGTCATTCTCAGGTTGACAAATTATTGAATTACAGTCAAGAGATAGGAACAAATTAGTAAACTTCCTTTAATCACATATCATTCTGTCAGGAATAGTTTTGTCATTATTAGGTTTAAAGTACAGTCTTAATACATTTCACATATTGCAGTGTAAGGACTAATAATCCTTATCCTGGTGTTAAGCAGAGATGAATTTTGATTGTTAGGACTGTCTTTTGTTGATGTAGACAATTGAGAGATAAGAGTGTGATAACTGATGATTTAATTTTTATGTAATTTGATCTCATTGTTATCCTTCTCTCTTTGACTTCATTCTCCTTACCTGACCTTGTGTTAAAACCTCACAATTACTGGAAAAAGATGCTTTGTGAAAGTAGAAGACACTTGTTATCCAATGGTCCATATTTAATATAAAATGAAAAAGAAAATAACATACTTTTTAAGATATACTAGTTAAATTTTTATTGGATTAAAAGTAAATCATGTTTTACTGATGATTATCATTATCACTGTATAGAGACGTCATTTTGTAAAGTATTATCTGTTTTATTGGTATCTTTTCTCATGTACACATGATAAAACATTGTTTTCCTAATGTCCTTTCACAGTTTCCTGAAACCATAGCCAATTTCCAACTGGAAACACAGACTCTCCCTCTATGTATCTATCATTCCCCCAAGGCTTAACCTAGCATACAATAAGCACACTGATAAGTAGGCTTCAGTTTGCTCTTCATTTTTTTTAAGTTTATTTATTTTGTGAGAGAAAGCTTATTTTTAAAGTTTATTTTGAGCATGTGCACTAATGGGGGAGGGCAGAGTGAGAGGGAGAGGCACAGAATCCCAGGTAGGCTCTATGTTGTCATTACAGAGCCCGACGGGACAATGGGCTCCACCGCCTGCACCGTGAGATCATGGCCTGAGCTGAAGTGTGATGCCTAACTGACTGAGCCACCCAGGCACCCCTCAATTTGCTTTCCTTTTTTCTTTTTTATTAAAAAATATTTTTTAAATATTTATTTATTATTTTGAGAGAGAGACAGAGCAAGAGTCAGGGAGGGGCAGAGAGGGAGACATAGAATCCTAAACAGGCTCCAGGCTCTGAGCTGTCAGCACAGAGCCCGACATGGGGCTCAAACCCATGGACTGTGGACCACGAGATCATGACCTGAACTGAAGTCAGACGCTCAACCGACTGAAGCACCCAGGTGCCCCTCAATTTGCTTTTCTAAACCAATTTATCTCTCCGTTTCCTTAAATGAATACTCCATGAAACTAGACTGCATGTATGTAGCTGTTTTCACAAGAAGAGGGTGTTTGACAAAATTGTGATCCATTCACTTTTACCCAAATATGTAGATAATCAAGATGATCTAAAATTACCACTGTCTCCTGTAAAATACTCTTGGTTGATTTAAAGTCTAAATCATACATAAGTTCAAGCAGGATTGTGTTTTCCTATTATTTTAATTCACTTTACAGTAAAAACCTCACATTAAAACAAGCAAGCTACATCATGATCTATTATGAGAACCAAATCTTAATGCCCCTGTAAAAGATGGTCTCATGAACATAAGACAAAGAAGAATGAAGAGAACCAAGGCAATAAAGCATTGAATCCATGTTCATTTAACTTTTACCTGATCTCTCATTAATCCCTCAGTCTTCAATTTCTCATTATTATTTTCTATGTAAATTAAGGTTCCTGAAGAACCAACAACACAAAAGATAGTCTGTTTACAAAAATGATTTGATCAAAAATGATCACAATATTAAAAAGTGCCATTAGGAAGAAAATACAGCACATAAATAGAAAAATGGACTCTGAGATCTAAAAGACAAGGATTAAAATCCTGAGGACTCATTTAATAGGCCTCTTGTCTATGTGTCTTAATCCAATTCAAGATCTAACTCTAAATACTTTACTATCCACAAAGCCTTCAACACAGAACACTGCAGATCACCTCTCTGAAGTCCTAAGCACTTACTCTCAACTAATTTTATATTATATATGATATTGAGCTTTATAGGTAACATATACATTAAATTTAATTAAATTATATGTACAATTTAAATGGAGGCTTTCCTACTAGACTATGTACCACTTGATGGACAATGCGGTGGTATCCCCCATGGTGGCTGGCATAATGCCTCGTGCAAGGTTTGTATAATAAAGGTCTAATTTCTAAATACATAGACATAGTCGTTTAGGGTCAAGACAGAAGACCAGAAACACTGACGTGGACTTATAAGTTTAAGAGAAACAGAAAAAATGTTGGTATCTCAAATTATAAAATTGGTCTCTTAAATTATATCCAAAAATAACCTTACACAAAAGCAAAAATAAAGGAAAAGGAGAAGATTGTAATTTAAGAACTGTAGTATTCTATACAGAAACAACTATTTGATTAAATCAAAGAATCCTGACTACATGTGTTCAGTTTTAGACCCATTCTATTTTAACCCCTGACCTAGGATTTGTAAGTTATTTTTCCCTCTATCTTTAGGTGGAAAGAAAATAAAAGTTCTCCAAGTGCTATTTTCTGGCAGAGAAATACACAGTTTTAAAAATGCACTAGCACTTCCAAATAAGTTATACCTTATTACATTGTTTTGTGCCAGATGTCCAGATTTTACATCTGAATAATAATGAAAACTATGTATTCTTTGGAAACTTGAAATTTTGCTTCAACAGTAGGACATTGAGACGATTAATAACTACTCCAGGCCTATCTGCACATTCAAATAAATTCATACTCACAGCTAGAATATTCTGTTTTCTTCCTGTTGCAGAGATTTGCACATGTTGCTATTTTAGCCTGGATATCTTCTTGCCCAGTTTACTACCGCTCACCTCCCTTTTGCCTACATAGCATTTATTTGTTTTTCAGCTTCTTTTCAAATGTCACTTTATAAAAAAAAAAAGAAAAACAAAACTTAGTTTCCTTGATGCTGAGATACCTTCCTTTATAATAAGCTTTCATAAATGAACCCTTCTTTTCTTTGGGACCCTTATCTTGTTGCTAAATAGGAGGGTCGCTTGGGTGGTAATTTCATTTGTACCTTGCCTCCTCTGTTAGATTGGAAGCTAGGGAGGTGATGATGGATCAGATACTTTTATTCACACAGTGTCAGATAAAGAGTTAGGTAGTTACCTACACTGAATAATAAACCAGAGTGATTTATTTTGAGATATAAATTAATTTTTAAAGAACTGCAGCTTTTTCATTTTGATGTGGAATATATTTTGTGAAACTTCCCAGTTATTTTGGTAATGGATTCAATATTGATCAATATTTTTAATTTGTCTTGTGCAATGAATTATTATGTTATACTGTTCACAAACCACTTATTATTCATTAAATATAAATATTATTGATTAAATATAAATAAATAGAAATATATTCTTATTCCTTCCACCTAGTTCTGAAAACTAACTAAATTTTTGTCCCAAGGTAGCAGTAGGACTTCTGCTCCTCACTGTTATTACACTGTTTTTGTCAAGGCCAGTTTAGGAGCCAGGAACTCATGGACACTGTACCTGCTGTGGTTGGCTACAGAAGATGCTTACCCTAGCCTAACCTTCTTGTCTATTTGGCCAGGCTCTGCTCATCCTTCAACATCTACCTTCCCTTTCATCTTCTTAATGAAAATTCCAAACCCTGTCCATTCCCTGCTACTCCCAGTATCTGTTGTACTGTTATGCTGTTCCATACAATTTAGTACTTCCTTACATAATGTCGTTGTTAGTGAGTGAGTGACATGTTCTGTCTTGTATTCCCCAACTAAAACACAAGCTTACAGAATCAGGAATTGAGCAAAAACACTTCTGTATCCTAAGATAGTTCTAAGTACATCAATGCCAGGGTCCAAATTGCTATCCAAGTCAATCGCTACTCATTCATCAAGCTCCAGCCCCAGATGCCTTTGGGAGTCCTCCATCTTCCCTTAGTTACTGGCATATACCTGTGCAATCCCCATTTATTTATATGTGTTTCTGTATTTTCCTTCTTTCTCTTTATCTCCCCAATAGGACAAATCTTGGTAAGGTCAGGGATCATGTCTTTTATGACTGTATATCCTTAGGATCCAGCACAGTGTGTAGTGGAGGATAGGGGCTCAGTATGTATTTGCAAAATGAGTAAATTAATGATCTCTGTATCTTTTAAATTGGGCAGGCATAAGATCTTACTTCCTAACAAGATTAAGAAAATCTGTATAAACTCTGAAAAAAATTGCATAGATCTTTAAACAAGTAAATCTTTTAATTGACATTTTACTCTGTGCACAGAGTATAGCATAGTGGTTGGGTCAAAGACTTGAGCTTTGCAATCAGACCTGTCAGTGTTCTTGATTCTGCATGACCTTGAGAAGGTTATCTTGCCTTAGCCACCTCATAAAAAGTGAAAATATGACTAACTACCTCACAGTATTGTGACAATTAAGCAATGTAATGTGTGTAAAAATCCTGGCAAATTGGCTGGCACAGAATGAGCCTTTAGTAAGTTTTAATCAGTTGTTACTATTAAAGAATTTTAAGAGGGAAAAAGGCTAAATCTTATTTCTTGTGCTTCACAGATGTGAAAACAATCACATATTCCAGTTGAATATGCAATATACGTTTAAAAATGTAACATACAAAGCCCAAACACAGACAAGTAGAATATCTTCTTTACACATCCATAAAAATCAAACCACCTTGAGCTACTGTATGAGGGGCTGGCAAATTTTCTCCATAAAGGGCCAAATAGTAACTATTTTTGGTTTTGAAAACTGTCTTGTTTCTGTTACAGCTACTCAATTTTACTGTTGTATCATGAAAGCAGCCACAGACAGCAAGAACAAAAGTGAGCCTGGCTGTGTCCTAATAAAACTTTATTTATAAAAACAGATGATGGGTCAGATTTGCCAACCCTTGTGCTAGATAGATATATCTATGTCTCACTATATAATTCTACCACAGGTAATAACGTAACCTTTAAGAATTATTAATATATAATTCAACCTTTATGCACATTTGAATGCATGTAATTTCTAATCTCTATTGTGAATAGCTGTTTATGAAATACAAGATTTATGTTCTTTAGTGGCTGTGGGTAATTAAAATTTATTATCACCTTTCACCCTGGCATAGTACTTTGTGAATAGTAGATATTAAATTCATATATACATAGAGTAAAAACTAGTAAAAGTCTCACAACAACCTAGATATAATCTCGCTCATGTGTCTTTAAAATCAACTGAAGACAATGCCATTTAGTGCAAAGATCCTGGGCTTTCAATCCAGACATGTTTGTGTCCCCGTCAGATGTTCATCTTGCTGACCTTGTGTCTCTAGGTAAGTCCTGTTACAGGACAGAAGTAATAATATTTACCTTAAAGCAACGATTGTCAGCCAGGGGACATTTTTGACCCTAGGGAGCATTTGGAGTGACATTTTTGATTGTCACAACTTGGCAAACTTGGAAGGGAGAGGGTTGCTACTGGCATCTAATGGGTGGGGGCTAGGGATGCTGCTCAACATCCTACAATGCACAGGACAGCCCCAACTTCTCCCCAAGTAACTATCTGGCCCAAATTGTTGATATTGCCAAGTTTGAGATACTGTGACTTAATGGTTTGTGTGAGAATTAATTCACACTATGCTGAAAGATTTAGCAGGAGACCTGGCTAATAATAAGACTGATTATAACACTGGTTAATAATAATACTGACTCTATTGACTGGTAGAAAAATAAAGCCACGCAAATTAGACACAGACATGTATAAAAACAAATGAACTATCCATTTTGGGGGCTGGAAGCATGTTAATGCATCTTGTAGATTAGCTAGTAAAATTGATACCACTCATGTTTGTATTGACATTTGGAATCCACGTGCTCTTTGCAAGCCTTGAAAGGTTTTGAATGATACTTGGCTGTTCTGTCATTGTTATTGTAAATGTTTTATCTTGATGTTAATGTCTGACTTGCTTTAAATTCATGTGGGAAATATGAAAGTTCTATTTCCTATCTTAAAAATCAATGACAACTTAATCAATGCTGCTAACAACAAGCCCCAGTCCTTATGTAGTAGAAAAGTAAACAAGCTGGAGAATTAAAAGTGACAGAATTTTCACATCAAGGACAGAGAGCATACTTGCAGCTAGCTCTTCTGTATTTGCAGCCTGAAAGGTTCCATCTGCTTGGTTCTTTCCTCGGGGGACTCAGGTACCTTGAAAGGAATAAGAGAGCTTCAGCACTGCAATAATGTTTCATATCATTAGGTTTAGATTAAGTAAATAACAGAATTCTAAATTGATGATGTATCCTGTTACGCTAATGATAACATGGGATCTCCAGTACTGTCTTCAGAAACTTTTTCCCTAGAAATACCCCTGCTGCTGATTCTGTTACCCATTTTTAGGTGCAACTGAAGGAGGAGGCAGCCAAGAGGAAAAGCAGAAATATCTCTGAGATGGTACTTAACAATAACAACAAAGCATGGACGCACACACACACACCTTGAAGCTCATGTTCTTGCTCAAATGCAAATATAAGTCAACAGTAGTCTACTAGGCACAGTTAAAAGTGTCTGAGATTGTGCCAGTCTGCCATTACATCCAGATACAAACTCATGTATATAGATGTCAGTTGCTACTAAATGGGTACATTGACTTGAAGTGATCAGTGAGGTGAGAGGGGAATTGCACTGTTCATGTACCACCTAAAAGGTCAGTGAATAGGGGCTCCTGAGTGGTTCAGTCAGTTAAGTGTCTAATTTTGGCGACTTTGGCTCAGGTTATCATCTTGTGGTTCTTGAGTTTGAACCCAGCATCAGGCTCTGTGCTGACAGCTGGAGCCTGGAGCCTGCTTCAGATTCTGTGTCTCCCTCTCGCTCTGTCCCTCCCCTACTTGCACTCTCTCAAAAATAAATAAATGTTAAAAAATTAATAAAATCGGCCCCTAATATTCTTTATTAGTCTTGCCCAATGAACCCATTTTACATACTGCTTCCGTGTTGACCCTCTGCAGAAATCTGATTCAATGCTCTTCTTTTCTCTAAGGTCAGGCTTCAGCCAAAATACTAATTTCCGATTGCTGCTATGACAAATTAGTACAAATGTAGCAACTTAAAAAAACATAAATTTATTTTCTGTGGATCCAAAGTGTGACACAGATCTCACTGAGCTAAGGTCAAGCTGTGGTAGGGGTGCAGTACTTTCTGTAGGCTCTAGGGCTGAACTGTTTCCTTCTCTTTTCCAGTTTCCAAGGGCCACCTGCCACTCTTCTTGGCTTATGGCCCCTTCCTTTTACGTCAAAGCCTGCACTATGAGGCCTAGTGCTCTCCTGTTACCATTTCTCTGATTTTTCATAGTCACATCTTCCTCTAACTCTTGTAAGGACCCTTATGATTACATTGAGCCTACCTAGATAATACAGGATAATCTCCGTATTTTGAGGTCTCTGATTAGCCATCTTAATTTCATGTTCACCTTAATTCCTCTTTGTAACCTAATAAATTTACAGATTGGGGGGGGTCCATTATTCTGCCCACCATCCATGGTGTTGAGAATGCTTGAATATCTGGCACAGTCTAACTCTTCATTCCTAATCCCCCAGGAATCTAGAGTCCATCCTCACCTTTTTTTGTGCCAAGTGCTTCATCCAACTGAACTTCCCATAAACAGGCCACTGTCCATTGAAGAGTCCCTCAACTTTATTCATGCTGTTCTTACTTGTAGATGGTTATTTTCCAACTTCTTTGAAAATTTAATCTTTACCCTTCAAGCCCTCTACTCTGGGAAGCTTTGTAAATGTCTCTCAGGCAGACATTTGTGCATTAATTGAGCCTATCTCTTCCACAATATCTGTGCATTTTAATACTTTTTCTTTTCTGGATTCCCTAGGGCACACTTTTCCCATTTGGAAAATCATGAAAAAGTGGTAAATATATTTCATTAAATGTTTGAAAGACTAAAGACCACAGTAAACTGCTATAACAAACATTCCCTGCACCTCCAAATATCAGTGGTTTAACTGATATTTAATAGAAAGTTATTTCTTTAAAACAGAAGACAGTTGTTCTTGACCTGCTGATAGCTCTTATCTATATAGATTCAAGAATCAGCCTCCTTCTGGGATGCCTGAGTAGCTTGGTTGGTTGAGTATCTGACTCTTGATTTTGGCTCGGGTCATGATCTCATGGTCATGGGATTGAGAGACTGAGCTTCACATAAGGCTACACACTGAGCATGGAGCCTGCTTGGGACTCTCTCCCTCTCCCTCTCCCCAATTGTGGGCACACGTGTTCTCTCTCTCTCTCTCTCAAGATAAATAAATAAATTAAAAAAAAAATCAAGCTCTATTTCCTAGCTCTGTCATCCCAATGCCTATCTTGTTGTTTGAATCCAGACATTAGAAGGAAAAAGAAAATTACTTGCTTTTAAAAAGCATGGCCTGAGGGCCACCTCATTTCTATTTATATTCCCTTGGAGAGAAATTAGTCATATAGTCAAAATAACCTGTAAGGGAGCCAGGGAAATCTAGTCTATGTATCCAGCAAAATCCTGTTAACATAGGGAAAGAAGGTATTGGATTTGGGTAGAAAACTGTGATCTCTGCTACAAAGAGTTAATGAGCAGTACAGCTCCTTCCTGATGATTACACTTCTCCAGCTGGAAGTCACTTCTCCCTCCTACCAACTCATAGATCATGTGAATATGTATCTCTTTACCCTTACAGTCTATTTCTTTGTGATTTATGGCTGATATCTGCTGAAATATAAGAATTAGGTCATTTTAGGGGGAAGTGTTACAAGTGAGTACAAAATTTACATGTTACATTTTCCTTTTTACATATTACATATTTACATATTACATAATTACAAATTACATATTACAATTTTCCTTTAAGAATATTTATTAAATACAAATATGCCAAAAAAAAAAAAACAAAAAATATTGAATTGCTCCATAGATGACAAATATGACCTGGTTAAGCAAGGAATATATGATTCTAAAGTCTTCATAAATATGTTTTAAAAAGATAGGCATGGGTCTAACCATGTAAAAAATATTAGGACGTGACAGAAAGTGAGATCTTGTCAAAAATGTTATTTAAGAGCATGAAGTTGGAGTTAGATGCATTAGTTCTGCTTTTTTAAGGGGTGTGTAATCTAAGCAAATTAAAATTTTATTTTCTGCATTTGTCAAATAGGAGTAATAGCTTATAATTTTGGGAAGGTATAGATTAGATAAATTGTATAAGATTTTTAGAATGTATAATGTATACATACTCCAAAATGCTAGGTTTTATTGTTGTTTAACACGGAAATCTGTATTAACCTCATATTTTTGAGGTGCATATACAAAGTATAGAAACGAATGGAAGTTTTTGAGTTAACAATGAGGTCAGGAAAGCCGAAATCCAAAGAGCTGATCTTTACAAGAACAGAAGAACAAACAGAAGATCTGTCAAGGTTTTTACATTTACAAAAACAAAAGAAGTAAGTGCTTCAGGTTAACAAGGCCAATTTTTTATTTTTTCAAAAACATAGCATTCCAAAAGTAAAACAAACACTTGAGAGAGGTGGTTGAGGGGGAAAAATATATATCAGTGGAAAAATATAACTACCAAATCACCTATCATCCCCTTTAAGTACATCTATAGAAATATAGAAAGTAGTATAAAGCAAAGATCAGATCCACTGTGCTCTTTGTTGTCAGAGAATATCTGAAGGTAAAGTATTGAGGAACACCATCTTGTCCTAAATGACATTGTGGCCTGGCTTGTGGCTACTACATTCCAAAATGATAAACTTACAAATGAAATTGAAAACTCAGTGTTCAGTTAATCACATGGAATAAAGGGCCAAGAAGAGAGATGCAGGAAGATTGAGAAGGAAATAACAGCTTTTAATTTTAGAAGGAGAAAGACATTCATATTAGTAACTAAGGACCTGACCATGACCTTTAGCATTCAGAAGATTTTAGGATAGGTTACCCTAGTTCCTCAATGAGACATCTTTTTATAAACTTCAACCACTAAAACTCTACCCCCTTTAAACGTATACATCAATTTTCAGATGCAATTTGATTTCAGAAATGTGACAGTGTGAGAGCACAAGTGACTAGAGCAAGGTTAGAAACTATAAATAGATAAATGTTATACTGAAGTCCAGAAAGGTTTATCCAGGACACTGATTAAATCCTTCTGGATAAGATTTTTGAAATTATAGTGCATGAAATTCCTATTTATAAATTTAATTGGTTTCTTATCTTATGTAAACAAAAGTACAAATGTGTTACCTTACTTATGGTAAACTGATAAATGTGTGCCACCCAAGAATAACTTTCTTATTACTCTAGAACTTTGACACAACTCTTCCTGTACATTTTGCCAATGTATGGAATAGTAGGAATTATTTTCAAATTTCAAATAAGCAAAATTATGATGGTCAAGACTGTGGACATTGAAATTGGGGGACTTAATGTAGGGTTCTGCTTCTCCCTCTTACTAGTTGTGTGGTTCTAGGCAAGTAAGTTAACCATTATGAATCTCAGTTTCCTCATCTATAAAAACTATAATGAAGGAAAGAGCCATCTACAAATTACATCAATTATATGGGATAACTAACATCAGTACACTTAGGATATAATATATATCTATGATGGTGGAGATAACTACATGTTGTTTTTCTTAAAGATATTTCCGATCAACAAGAGAGTTTCCGTATACATAAAGAGCTTGCAGAAATGGATACATCAAATTCAACAAGATGAAAATGAATATTATGTCCTTTGAGCAAAAACCAAGCAAAACAAAAAAAATGTTTTTGTAAAGGAACAGAATAAAAACAAAAGAAAACCTTTCTATCAGGGACAGAGAAGATTTAGAACCATTTCAGACACTGTGTTCAATATGAATCAATAGAAAAATATATATCAGTGGAAAAATATAACTACCAAATGACCTAGCATCCTCTTTAAGTACATCTATAGAAATATAGAAAGTAATATAAAGCAAAGACCAGATCCACTGTGCTCTTTGTTGTCAAAGAACATTGAAAATCTTGTAGATGATTTAAAGTCCACTCTAAGCTGAATGCAGACAGGATAGAAACATATTCAGATTACAGTAGTCAGGAGAGTAATATAATGTGTCATTGGAACAACAACTTGAAGAGCAGTGGTGGGATCGATTCTGGTTTGGGACTGTGAAAAAGACGTTGCTGTGGTTTTTACATAAATCTTTTTGTAGATGTAAGTTTTCATTTATCTAGGGTAAATATGTATGAGTAGAATTGTGGGGTCACACAGTAGGTATTTGTTTACCTTCATTAGAAATTGCCAGTTTGGAGCACCTGGGTCGTTCACTGGTTTAGCATCTGACTTTGGCTCAGATCATGATCTTGCGGTTCATGAGTTCGAGCCCAGCGTCAGGCTCTGTGCTGACAGCTCAGAGCCTGGAGCCTGCTTCAAATTCTGTGTCTCCCTCTCTTTCTGCCCCTCCTCTGCTCAGGTTCTATCTCTCTCTCTCAAAAATAAGTAAAAACATTAAAAATTATTAAAAAAATAAAATAAACTGCCATCTTTGCAATGTGGTTGTACCATTTTATACTACTTTTTAATTGTTTGTATACTTATTTGAATTTCATCGATTGATCATTTTATACTACCCTTAAAAACCCAGATTTCTTTCTTGGAAAAAAAATTGTAAGACTTGACAATATTGGACTTATATGGCCAAAAATATCTCTTTTTTAAATTAAAAAAAATATTTATTTTTGAAAGAGAGAGAGAGAGAATGAACATGAGCTAGGGAGGGGCAGTGAGAGAGGGAGACACAGAATCAGAAGCAGGCTCCAGGTTCTGAGCTGTCAGCACAGAGCCTGATGCAAGGCTCAAATCCATGAACTGTGAAATCATGTCCTGAGCTGAAGTTGGACACTTAACCAACTGAGCCACCCAGGGGCCCCAATCAGGGGCCTATTTGAACAGATCAGACCTCAAATAAGATGTTGGAAGAGCAGAAATAAGAAAGCAAAGAAGAAGAATATGGTAGGCAGTGAGAATAAGCTTAGTTTTGGGCCCTGTGTCATCTAGAAAGTGAAAGAAAAACTACATTGTATTTTGAAAGCAATACATGGCATGGGTTTATATAGGTACTGGAGAATAATTCCAGCTTGGAGATGCTTCTCAAGATATTGTTATAAATATTGATGACAAACTAAGAATTTTGGCTCCTGTTCATGCTTCTGAAGCATCTGTAACTCTCGTTGGTGCTTTTCCTCTCCACGTATTATGTTATGCACAACGCAAGTGTAGCTGCACCCTGGAAGTGCATGCCTATGTAAAAGTGACATCTTGTGTTGCTTTGACGCATTGCATTTCTGGTTTCCCCGTCATGATTCCTCTGTTCTGGAAACCTTTAGTACCTTTACTAAACAGAAAAGAAACACACTATAACCACTGAAATGTAAGGGATATAATTTGTGATATAAAAAACTTTAGGCTATTCTCTACCTTATTATAAATTATATGATAGTGACACATAAATCATTCTAAGGATAGAGTTTTACATAATTTGCATTATCTTATAATGGATTATGAGTCTTAGAAAAGTTTGATGTTTACAATTATATTTAGTAACTATTATGATAATGCCTTAAAATAGAAAATATGTTGATCTGAAATGACTGGAAAATAGCATGTTTTCTAGAAGCTATTTTTTGGGAATGTTTTTTTGTCACTAATGAGGCAAATGTAGTTCCAGGTATGAGTATATTATCCTATCTCATGCTACAAACTCCTTTCACTCTGGATTTGAGTCCTGATTGCTATTATATTAAAACATGCCCATTCATATTGGTGGGCCATAAATAAGATACTTGTGCATTGAGTAAATTCAACCATACAAAAACCTGGAGAAATAACTATATGATTAATGAAGTCAATAATGAAGGTGTCATAGTTGAAAGGCTAGTAACAGAAATGCTTGAGAGGGGAAAATCTTTCCATCACATTAGTAAGGATTAAGGTAGTATGATGAAATCTAGAATAATAGGGAGCAGAAAAGAATATATGATTGAAAAAAAAAAAACCTAATGAATGAAACAGCATGGGCATATAACCACCTCAGATGAAGAATAAGAGAAAAGCCCAAAGCTTAAAGCTAAAAGAGAAAAGTAGGTCTAAAATTCCGAATAATAAAACTAGGGGACTGCTGAGAAGAAACACTCTGGAGAATAAAGAAAAAGCGCCTAGATCAAAGATAGATGATACAGAATCTTAAACGAAGAGGAAAAAATGGCTGTCAAAGAGAAAGAAAACTACAGAAACTAGAAGCCTAGTGTTGGGGAACATTGTTATATATCCCAACCCGAGGAAGAGAATGAGGCTGAAGGATATATGGGAAGGACAGAGTTTCACATGTATAATTAACCTGGTAAATTACAGCATATATATACTCATCATTTGCTCAGTGCCTGTTGTCCCCCAAAAAGGAAGTGAAATACCAGCTGTTTGATGTGATTAAAAAATGGGTTGCAGAATTAGACATCTAGGTTTGAACTGAAGCTGGCTTTCACTTGCTAGGTGATCTTTGCAAGTTCCTTACCCATTTATCTTGTTTCTTCATCTGTAAAGTGAGGACAATTGCATCTTCTTCATAATGCTACTTTGAGGGAGAAGTGAGATCAGGAAACCTTGTGCTTGGTTAACACTAGAACTTTAATTAACAATTTGTTGGGAGAATGACAGGTCCTGTTTTCAGTTCTTTCACCCAAGTAAATCATAATGATGTGAGGGATCAATAAGAGAAATAATTTTTTTAAATTATTTTTAATGTTTATTTATTCCATGAGAGACAGAACACAAGCAGAGGAGGGGGAAGGAGAGATGGAGACAGAATCTGAAGCAGGCTTCAGGCTCCGAGCTGTCAGCACAGAGCCCACTGTGGGGCTTGAAACCGTGAACTGTGAAATCATAATCTGAGCTGTAGTAGAATGCTTAACTTACTGAGCCACCCAGGCACCCCAAGAGAAATAAAATTCTAAAATTGCTCCTGTATCACGTATGTGAAGAAGGGGAAGAAAATAACCATTACCAACACTTTTTGGTAGAAAGAACTAATCAAAGAAAACAGGGAAGGGAGTTTGACGCAGGCCACTGGGCAAAAGGTAGACGTTTTCATTGTTTTACATGTGTCTCACATTAGCATATAGAAATTGTGGTAGGAAAAACATTATGTGGGTGCTTTTGTTTCAGAATTTACCCCACAAGATCAAGGATGATTTACTTGGAATAAAGTATGGGCTGTGGGCCACCTGTAACATCACCCACTGTGATACTCGTTCAAACTATGACACACTGGAGTCAGAACTAGGCTTTCTGAAACAAATATTTAGGTATGGAACCCAATGATCTAATGGCTTTTAATACAGAGGAATAGGTTTCAATGGTGATTGGTGGTATTTGTGAAAAGAAGAGTGGCAGGTTTGGCCTTGGGCCACTTGCTGTGATCTCTCCTGGCGATTCTGATAAAATGTTACTGCCTGTATCCTGGCTGAGAATTGCTTCAGCAGCCCTTGCTTCCTGTAATAGCAAACTGGATTTGGGTTCCTGGAAAGTTTCTTCAACCTGTGCAATTATATACATTGGTAAAGGAGGTGACTACTTTAGCAGGGTCCAAATATATGTTTGATATTGCTTGTTAATGGTACGTCCAATTGGAAATAATGCTATCAGTTCAGGGACAAGGCAACCAAGGTGGGTCCATGGAACAGTTACTAAGTAAGGCCAATATGTGCATGGAGTGAGATAAGGTGTATAGTGTATTATTATAGAAAATAATAGAAAAGTAGCTGATGGTAGGAGGATTAAGGTATGGGATCCATGAAAACTTCATGCAGCAGACATTTAGGAACCTAAAGAGACATAAGAAAATAAAATATATAATTTGTTTAACCCACTTCTGTTTTATGATCTGCATTTAGATCTGTTCAAATAAGCTTGATAAGTGGAAGAAGCTGAACATCTACCACACATAGTTCAGTAGCTGAAAAATCTCACTCACCTCTTAAGTCTCTTACTTGTCTTTAACCACTATAGTATCTTCAATCTCCACTCCCAGCCCACATGAAGATGATCATTCCTTTCTCAATCTCATTACTGCACCTTGCACTGTGCTGTATTTTTCTACAATGATGTTTTTGAACGTTTGTTGTATGCCCTAGAAAGTGGTGTCCCCCTTAAAAACAGGTGCTAGGTCTCATTTATTTCTATGCCTCCATTCTTAGCTCAGGGCCTAGCATTTGATAGGAGATCAATGCATATTTGTTTAATAACTGAAGTTATGGTAAAAAGAAGTTGAATAAGTGTTCTTTGTATTTAAGGAAGACCATTCCAATAAAGTAAAGGCAAGCATACAAATTACTATGTTGTAAAGGAGAGTAAGGTTAGACTCATCAGAGATTTCATCTAATTAAGAGGACTTCAAAAGGCTTCACAGAAAAGATGGTGCTCAAGATAGGACTTAAGGAATTAATAGGTTTTCAACAAATGGAGTGTGTTTGGAGGAGAGTAGCTGTTTCAGATAAATGAAACAGCATGAACAAAGGTAGAGGCAAAAACTCAGGGAATATTGAGCGAACAAAGCAAAGGCCATTCTGAATAGAGTTCATTGTAGGAATGGCAATTAGATTTTATCTCATATGCCATATATGACAACTGTTAGAGGATGCCTGTATTGAAAATAATTCCTGGGCTGAGTCTTAGTTCAGCATGCAAGAATGTCATGATCAATAGAAAAATAGCTACCATGGACTCAAGAGAATAGAATCTCTGAATTAAAGCTTACCATCTCTATATAAATGGGAGAATAGTAACATTTCCATCATTTATATTGGCAGATACTGAGCATCAACTATGTGTCACACTCCAAACTAGATATTTCATATAGCCAATATCTATGTTATACCCAAGAAAGACAGTTATGGCAACTAAAAATATTATAGTCACATGGAGAATACACTCACCAAACAAATATTTTCACAAATGATTGTATAATCACAGTTATGACTACTACTATTAAGGTCAATTACAGAGTGCTGTATGATTGCAAGGAAACATGTCATCATATGAGAGTTGGATAAGACTTCCCTGATGAAGTGATCTTAAACTGTTACCTGAAGAATCTCTCTCCCTATATGGGACATGGAAAAGCCAATGCTTCTTGACATTTTACCAAATGATTTCATGAAGCTCCTATAGCTTCTGTGTCAACATCTTAGATAAAGACTGGTTGAGATCCTTACATTTCTCCTTATTAACCTAACTTTCTCATAGTTAGTTAGAAATCTTTGATAAACAAACACAAATAACATTTTCTTAAATTACTAGTTCTCATGGTGTGGGCCCTAGACCAGCCAATCAGTCTCACCTGGAAAATTGTTAGACATGTAAACTTTTGGAGCATCTAGGTCACTCAGTGGGTTAAGCATCTGACTTTGGATTTCTTCTGCTCAGGTCATGACCTCACAGTTTGTGAGTTTGAGCCGTACATTGGGCTCTGTGCTAACAGTGCAGAGTCTCCTTAGGATTCTCTGTCTCCCTCTCTCTCTACCCCTCACAACCTCCCTTCTCAAATATATATAAATAAAAATTAAAATGAAAGAAATTAAAATTCTTGAATTCTTGCAAATTCCTACACCACACCTACTAAATCCAAAAGTGTGTAGGTAAATCCTAGCAAGCTGTGTTTCAGCAAGCAGACCCTCATGATTCTGATACACAATAAAGTTTGAGAAGCACTGCCCTGAAGTAAAGTACACATTTTAGAACAGAAAGGAATTTTTTAATAAAGGGAGAAACTTAAAGAGTTCCTTTCCCAGTGACAAAAATAAAATAGAGATATAAACTAAATTTCTTATTGAACACTTCTAAGGCAAAAAGGTATTTTTGACTTTGGCAAGATATTTAAAAAGAGACCTAACAAGAGGTTGGTATCGATGTTCCGTTTACTTTTTGTAGTATCCTAAGGAATATTATTAATTTTTAAGAGATAACGACTAAGCATGACTATTATCTGTAAGATAAAACTGTTTTGTTTTCTTTCCCCCACCCAAAGTCTATTTGTGTGTGCTCACTTTCATAAAATTTTCAAAAAAGGTAAAGAAAAACACATTTTAAGAAATTGTCACAGTGGAATGTAAGGAATCACCACAGTGCCCTGAACTAGTTTCTCAAAGTGCTTAGTTCAAAGGGAAAACTAAAATGCAAAATATTACAAATATTTTACATTTACAGTTCTAAATAGTGAAAACTTCTAGAGATAACTTTCACATCAGCAATGTATTGTGTTTTACAAGAAGAAGAAGATAGAGAAAGGTAGAAAAAGCAATATTTCAGTTTTGAGACACCTGGGTGGCTTAGCCAGTGAAGTGTCTTGACTTGATTTTTGCTCAGGTCATGATCTTGCAGTTCATGAGTTCAGGCCCCAAGTCAAGCTCTGTGCTGACAGTGCAGAGCCTGCTTGGGATTCTCTCTCTCTGTTCCTTCCCCCTGCTGCTTCCCCACTCTTGCTTGGGCTCTCTGTCTCTCTCTCTCTCTGTCTCAAAATAAAAAAACTAATTAATTAAAAAAAAGAGAAATATTTCAGTTTTGTTTGACTGCAGAACTTTGGTCGTGCCAAACATACTGCTTTATGAGTAGCAAACTCTGCTTTCCAGAAAAGCTGTGAGATTTGCAGTTATTGAAGACATCCTGTCTAAATTAATTTCTGCTTTTAAGTATTATCTAAACCCTCAGTATTGAAAGTAGCATCACTACTATTGGGAGCTTGTTAGAGTCAGGATCTATGCATTAACACTATCACCAGGTGATTCACATGGCCACTAAAGTTTGAGAAGCACTGAAAACTTTGCATTAACTTTTAGCAAGACACTGGACAATTTTCTGGTATAGCCATCCTTAAATTTTTTTTTAATGTTTATTGGTTTTTGAGAAGCAGAGAGAGATAGAGCACAAGCAAGGGAGGGGCAGAGAGAGAGGGAGACACAGAATCAGAAGCAGGCTCCAGGCTCTGAGCTGTCAGCACAGAGCCCAAAGGAGGGCTTGAACCCATGGACCATGAGATCATGACCTGAGTCCAAGGTGGATGCTCAACCTACTGAGCCACCCAGGTGCCCCAAGCCATCCTTAATTTCTATAGATGGTAAAGTTGTAGTATCAACCTGTTATTGCATGTTACTCTAAAAAAGGATAAATGAGGGGAAAAAAAGATAATTGCAAGCACTAGCAAAGAAGACATTGCTGAAGTTCAACATAAAGTTACCAAAAGATTTAGAAAACCCAAATCAATATAAACAAAGGTGTTTGAAAATTGTTTATTGAAGAAGACTAAGTGATAACCATTTGGTCCATAATGGTGCAATAGCTCTGGTGTTAAGAAGTATCTTATATAACTTTTCCCATTAGAGTCCATTAGAACAAAAGTCTAAACAAATCCCTTTTGCTAAAAAGAAAAGCCTTAGAGGAAGATAAAAGATAATTAATTATACCTGAAATTTGCACAATGAACTGAGAGCAATACACCATTAAAAAATCAAAGGATTATTGCAACCTATTAACAGTAAAGATGTCTACTGTACTAGAGAAAAATCTTAATTTTTACAGTTTATGACTATGCTAATTCCCCAAACAGATACTTGGGAGACATTTATGGTAACTGAGGAAAATTTTCTCTCTCTTTAAGCACTGGAATTTGCATTTTCCAATGTCACATACATGCTAAAACATTATCATGGAGGGAGTAAGTTATTCAGAAGTAGATTTAGCCTACAATAATATCAACACTTTCATTTCAAGCTCATTGATTTTTTTTTTTTACCTTAATGAGTACTAGAATTAGTAGAGTACAAAAAGCCCTATACCGGTTGAAAATCTTCTCACAACTCAATTTAATTTAATTTGAAAATAGCTGTTTTACTGTCTCTCAAAATAAATTTAAGAAATCAAACAGAGCATTAACATGTTAATTAATAAGAGGTTTAGTGGGAAGGTAGGAAATGATTAGTTGCATTACGATTCCCTTAGATTTTCTCTAGGAAACTCATTAAAGGGCTCTTCAGAAGTGCTTTTCTGAAAAGATGACAAACACATGGTACATGTTCTTCAGAAATCTCAAGGTGTAAGGGCTGTGTCTGGCTTCTCTCCACAATGTAAAGGTTCAGAGAGACTCACCTCAGTGGCATTTGATAAGTGACCTATATAGCATGTCCTAGTCCTGGCACATGCACCAATTTGGGAAGAAATAGGTAATATTCAGTGTACTCAATGCAGTGGGGAGCCATTTTCTTTGGGTTGACTAAAGAAAAGATGTTCCATGTTTTCTTCTAGTAGTCAGAGATGAGATGAGGAATTCTCTAACTAACCTATATTTTATAGCTCTTTACATTTTGCAGAAAATTTCTGTACATATTAACTCTTTTGATCTCAACCACTCTGGTAACTAGGTAGGGTCCACATAGTTCACAGAGCAAGCAAAGTACAGTCAATGACTCAAACTCAAGTTAGCTGTCCTCTTGTATATGTGTATAAATTTCAGGTTCTTTGTCTCACTATCTTTTTCTCATATGTAAATATATAGTTTTCTAAAAAGTATTTTAGATGTTTAATATATACAATTTTAGTTAAAATATGCTTTAGATATCAGGATAAAAAAGTAAAAGAGTGCCAGTTCGAAACTCTCCTAGTCATTGGATTTACCTTAGGGTGGCCCTAGTAGTTCTGATACATTCAATAGGACTAGAATGGGAATTTTAAAATGCTCTAAGATGATAATTTCTATGGACATATACATACATAAATGCATACATATGTTTAAAAACAAATACAACTGTATACTGTTTTCAAGCATTATGTACTATTTATGCACTTGAACATGTAATTAAATGGGCACATGTATTTTATTGAAAAAATAGCATGGACTTGTTTGAAAACAATTAAATGCAGAAATTTAAAAAGTAAAATTCCTCCACCATCACACTTTATTCCTGAGGAAGAACAAATGTTTACAGTTTGATAGCTTTTTCTGAACCCTAATTTGTGTTTGTATTAACACAAAACTAAATTCATTTTAGTTTTACAGAAAATAGTGAACTATTTATACTTCTTGCAGTTTCCAGTCTTCCATTCAATTTATCTTAAAAAAATATTTTTAATGTTTATTTTTTTGAGAGAGAGAGAGAGAGAGAACAAGGGGGAGGCGCAGAGACAGAGGGAGATGCACAGAATCTGAAGCAGGCTCCCGGCTCCCAGCTGTCAGATCAGAGCCCGACACGGGGCTTGAACCCGCTAACCATGAGATCATGACCTGAGCCAAAGTTGGATGCTTAACAGACTGAGCCACCCAGAGATCCCTCATTCAGTATGTCTTAAACAACCTTCCATGCTAATACATAGAGGGTTAACACATTCTTTTAAATAATTACACAGTATTCTATAACATGACTGAATTATATTTTATTTCATCATTTCTCTTCAAGTATTCAGAACTGGATATGACAATATAATAAATATCTTTGCAAAGTTTTTGCTGGAGAGGTCGTATAAATGCAATTTGAAGGGAATAGGTATGCAAACTTAATTTAAATATCAAGTCAATTGAATTTAAATGATGATGATTTTAAATGAAGGTATATTAATGGGAATCACCAGGAGAATTAGTGATGAGAACCACAATATTTAGGAAGTTAACTCAGATAAGTAAAGGAGAGGGAGGTAAGGCTTCTGAATGTTGACTGTGATCTGATTTCTTTTTATCTCCTTCACATCCATGCTGTGGACAGTCCTTTCCAAGGATCTACCCTCATGACCTTATTTAGCATCTAAATCTTACCTTCATTGTAAATGTGGTATAGCTGTGTTTATTTTGAGATAATTTAAGAAAATTATACACTATTTTAATATAATAAAGTCTCAAGTTAACTATTCTGTTCTCTGTACACAACTAATGAGATAGTCAAAATAACAAAAGAAGGAAATATAAAAAAGAATACGGCAGTCCTTGATGAGTGAGAAATTATATTAGCCATTTTACCAAGTATTTTCATAATTTAATTAAAAATGGTTTTCTTACATTAAATACTATTACATTATAAATCAGCTAACCAAGTTTTAAGTGTTTTTTTTAATTTTGTTGTGATATTTAATAAATAGAGATTGATTTTATTTTCATAATTTTGTTTCTTTAGGGATTTAAACTTACTAATTTAATTAACTATTAAAAGAACAGAATTCTTAATATTCTTGTGTAGGGTAATCTAGACAATCCATTTGGAATTACTAATTTTTAATGTGCCTTTTTGGGTTATTATTCCTTTAAAAAATCAATAATTAACATATTCTTTGCTCTTCCTT
>CM053572.1:92261209-92459393 GCA_028646485.1 Cryptoprocta ferox | reverse complement strand
CTTTATTTCAAGCACATATATAGTAGTTATTCTGTGCTGTGCTTTTTCTTTCTTTCTTTCTTTTAATGTTTGTTTATTTTTGAGAGAGAGAGAGAGACAGAGCCCGAGCAAGAGAGTGGCAGAGAGAGAGGGAGACACAGAATCCAAAGCAGGCTTCAGGCTCTGAGCTGTCAGTACACAGCCCGATGCGGGGCTCGAACTCACAAACCATGAGATCATAACCTGAGCCAAAATTGAACACTTAACTGACTGAGCCACCCAGGCGCCCTTGTGCTACGCTTTTTCTAATCCTTGATAGAGATTAACCAATGTAATACTCCTAACAATGCCATAAAATAGATGCTATTATTAATCCCATCTTTACTGATGAGAAAACAAAGAACATTGATGTTAAGTTACTCATCTAGGGTTTCCCAGCTATTAAGGAGCAGAGAAAATATTCAAAACCAGGTAGCAGGCTTTAGAATTTGCATACTTAGACACTAAGCTGCCTCCCTACACATTTTCAAATATAAAACTTCAATTGAACAAATTAATAATTCTTTAATATCGCAGAAATTGGGTTCAAGAGAATATAGCATTTGTGCAAACATCTAATCTTGATATTTTAGAAGTATGTTTAAAAAAATTCTTATCAGACAGATTGCCTAAATGGTTAAAGGAACAGAAAATAGGGTAGAAGGGAGGAAACCTCAAAGAAATTGGAATAATTTTGTCTAGGAACAAATATAATGATATATTTGCATAGCAAAGAATACATAAGACCAGATAAATGGTTTGATGACCCATAATCAGAGCATGATTCTATTTGAGGATGGAAGATATATAAAGATGAGTTGGTGGGAGTCAAAGTTAAAAACAAAATTGAAGTTGCTTTTAGTTCTAAGTTTCTTGAATACAATAAACTGGATGAAATGTCATAAACTGATTAGCCCTTGGTGTACAAAGCATTCTTTTCCTACCTACCTTTCATGAAGCCATGAAATCAATTGTAAAAATACAATGCAAATTTAGAATATACACAAAATGCTCTTTTCTGACAAATTTAATCTCTATTGTTTATATAAATAGGAAATCAGAAAGCGCCGGCTTTTTTGCCAGTATCTACTGTCCATGTATTAGAAAGCTTCATCCATTTTGCTAAGAAAGGCTCAGCAATTTATCCTTTAAAAGCATAAAATTACCAAGTGTTAAGTGGTGAAATGTGTTAGAAGCATCATTGTATTAACTGTTTTCTGCCTAACAACCTGGAACTTAGGTAAAGATTGAAGATTACATAGTTTTGATGATGTTTATCAATACCTTGATGTTTTAAAATGAAATGTTTCCACACTGGTTGACAAGGTTTCCATTTATGAGCAGCCCAATAAGCTAGAGGGCTCTTTAGTTTTTATCCAAACCTGTAATTTTGGTGTAAAACTTTCACTTAAAACAAATGATGGGACTAAGGACAGGCTTAAAACCTACTTTCCCCACAAATTATAATTGGCTAAAATGGAACAATTTGATGGTATCTTATCTAGAGGGAAATGTTGGAAATTAGGCTTAAAAGTAACAGACAAGGGGACATGTGGACAAACACAGGCTGCTCAAAACCTTGTCTTATATAACTTGTATTAGAACTAATGTGCCAGACCCCAAAAAGGAGAATGGGCATTTCACTATGTTATACAAAATAATGAAAGGAAAGCTTTCTGATACTAGAACGTAAACTAGTATCATCCACACTTTGACCAAGCTACAGAACTTGATTCAGTTTGTCACTCTCTCCTTAAACACCTTCTTCACTTGCCTTTTAAGGCACCATAATCTCCCCCACCTCACTGGCGTTTTTTCTTCTTCATCTCCCATGTTGGTTATTTCTCATTCCCCCAATTTCTAAAGGTTGGAGTGCCCAGCACTCAATCCTCCCTTCTTTTTCCTTATAATCCACACTTACTTCCTTAGCTTACAAATCTATCATATTAATATTAAGTATTCTGGTTTCTGACCTTTGTTACACCATGATTCCAGAAATGTATGTTCAAAATAATCACTTACTGAACTTGCCTAATTTATTAGAAGATGTTACTCATTTAGTTTGTAACATGTTGGAAAAGTGCAGAAGCTATGTTGAGACAAGTTATTTGTTATCCAAATTATCATATGTCTGACTCTGTACAAGGCAGGTAACATAGATTGTTTTATTAATATCAGTGCAACCTTATTAGGTAGAGTATGTTGATCCCATTTCTCAGATGACCAGTGTTCTCAAGGTCACATACCCAGGCGTAATAATAGCTGACATTTGAATGCTTACTCTGTGCTCCCTGCTGCTTTAACTCCTTAGTTTACTCACCCAATAGTCGTGAGAGGTAGACTGTATTATTATTTATATTTTACAGATGAGAAAACAGATTTATAAAGTAACTTACTGAAGATGGCAAAAGTAATGGGACGAATATCTGCAGTTTATTTTTTAAACTCCCAAGTTACTGTCTCTTTTCATGTCAGCATAGTGTCTTCTGAGGAGGCAAAGAAAGAGCAATGTCTACACAGGCTATAGAAAGACCCAAGTAAGACACAGTTGAGCTAAGTAAGCAGTAGGTACTAGGTAATCAAGAGTTAACAAGAAGACTGGAAACTCAGCCAAGGAGATAAACAAATAAGATAGACAGTAAGAATGAACTCTACAATGTTGTCTGATGAATCTGCTGGCAGGTCTTGCCACATGTAATCTAAGTAACAACAACCCTAAGAGCTACTAAAATTCTTCCATTACCATGAGAGCCATTTCCCTTGATTTGCTAGTTTTTCCTCTTGGTAAGTAAGATCCATTTTTTAATAATAACTGACTTACCTTAAGAGTTCAATGCTCTCCTCTGATCTTACATCATGTGCTAAAACCACTATAGATTGCAATATATAAAACCAAAGAAACAAAAACTATACTTTCTTACTATGATTTCTACTTTTTCTTAAGATATATTGTTAAAGTTCAATAGCATTAAGGTGATGAATTTAGCTATCTTAATATACCTGATTTTAAAAATTGTATGTTTATATTATTTCTTACATTTAAGAAAGTCATGTTCTAATTTCTATTGAACATCTAATATGTGATAGACTCTGAACGCTAGGCATTAGTGGTATGAAATTATCTAACATGTTAGTTCCCATTCTATTTGTTAATGGGACACAGATTAATAAGAAACGTTGAACCAATATATCACACACATATATACACACGCTAAAAGTAACATATAAAATAAGGAAATTCATAATTTCTCATGGAATGAACTCAGGGATAAGGCACACTTAAAGTTAGTTGAATCTGCAGTTCTAGACATATATATGCATATTTGGGGATAAAGTCAACTGACGTGATAAGCCAACAACTCAACTTTTCAACTAGAAAAGTGATAGTTGAGGGAAAGGACACCAATGTAGCCAGCTGGTCACAAGTAGTCAGCAAACTTTGGGCATAAATCAGTAATTTTAACAGGATTGAATGCTGAATCTAAAGTCTGTTAGTGCACCTCAGGTAAGAGAGTGGCTATTATCCTAAAGATCAGTCAGGCTGATTTTGTAGAGCAGAAAGAGTAAACGACAGAGCATTAAAACCCAAGCATTGGGCCTTTCTGAGTATAGGGACCTATGCAGCTACAATGGATTATGCCATAAAGCCTACCTTGCTCTGGCATATGGATTTATGAGTTACCTTCCTCCCTTTCATTACGGACATTGTAAATAAAGTAGCTGCTATTCCTGCTCTGGGCTAGTAATATAACAGTACATTTTATGGCAGTCATGGTGGGAGTCTCCCACTCATCCCTGAATTAGGTACCAATCATGTTCCATCATGGACACTGATGGCCCTTGAAGGGTGTCGCAGCCTTGGGTTGGGACAGCAGTTTAATGGGAAGGGGAGATTGGCTTCTCTTCTCCCTGCAGCAGTCCTACATTTTTATTTTGCTCTGAGCTCAACAAATTCTTTAGCTGGCCCTGTGCTAAAGACTGGGGAAGGGGATTAAACTTTAAATTTCCAGAAGAGTTGGAAAACTTCTTAGTATGGGACATGACAAAGAAGCAAGTGACAATGTTCATATCAGGGCCGATTTATTTTGTCAATGGGGTATGATTTTAATATTCTTTTACTTAAAAAAGGGCAAAACAAACATGACAAAATGGACCAATTCTTCATTATGGTTGTTGACACAGGAAGTTTATTGTTAGTGTCTATAATTTTCAGTTTTCTTCTTTTTTCCTTCAAAATTCTCGCTAAAAATGATTATAAAAACATTGTATTTAATGAATAATTTCAAGCAATTTACCTACGAGTTTGAGGTATGTGTATTTATCATATTGACTTTTAGCCTTGTATAACTTGAACACTCTCTTCCCTTGTTGATTTTCTACATCATGGTCTCACTATAGCTAACAAATTGTCAGTTAAAATATTTCACCAATATAGCAGCATTTATTCATTTATTCATTCATTTCACACACTATTGTCTATGTATGCAAATACTAGGAGTAGAGAAATAAAACACAAGATTCTTTCTTCTGAGATGCTTGAAAACATGTAAAGTAGGGATTATAAAATAATATGGTAAGAGCAGAAAAGCCCAGTGTGCCGTAATATTTTAACACATTGGGAAAGTACAAGAAGTGTTCCTGGAAAAGGTGGTATTAAAGGAGCTCATGGGCTTCATAGGATGAGTAGCAGATACCTGTACATAAAGGAGTAGGAAGGATATTTCCAGTAAAAGGAACCATATATGCAAAAGAAAATGACATGTTAAGAATGTTGCAAAATGTCCAGATTACATGGAGGGTCAGTTGCATGTAGCAAAGTGGTATTAAGTAGGTTTAGAGAGAAAAGAAGGCAGCAAACCATAAGGGGCCTTATATGTCCTTCATATTTTCATAGGACTTTTTCAATCTCCTTGGCACATGGACAGAGCCTGTAATCACATTCTGGCAAAAAATTATGGGTAGAAATATTTATATAGATAATATATAGTCTGATAACAGTAGATTCACCAACAACATTCATAAAACTTTTATTCAGAAGAACAGAGGGAGTCTAAATTGATCTTATATAAATCTAAAATTTTCTACAGTTTGAATGGCAAAAATCAAAGTTACTCAGCTTTATCTGGATTGGATCAGCAATCTGGATGAAATACTTTATATTAAACTTCCCCCACACCAGCCTATCTTCTCATGATGAAATGCTTCCTCAATTTGTTCTGAGTTACTGGGAAGGGCACTTCTCCAATACACAGAACGAATCTGGGAAATCAATCTTCAGAGCATTTTGCCCTTGAGCTATCCATATATGTGTGTGTATTTATAAAAGAGAGAGAGGGTTAAAGGTTTTTTTTTTTTTCCAATTGTTTATACTCACAGGATATATCCAATATTACAGCAATGATGCATATTCTTAATAATTTCCAGGATGATTGGCTTCTAATTTTATTGTTTGAAAGTTTAGATTTTCTATGCAAATTTCCTTGAAGCAAGGGAAAAACCTTCTCTATTTACACACACACACACACACACACACACACACACACGAGTATATAGATATGTACATCCATGAGGCCAATTCAAATCTGAAAGATATGTCAAAGTGAGAGCTTATTTTGAGAATTATAAACTATGATTATCAAATATAGCATATACAACTTTCAAAAGAAATAGCCACTTGATTCTTAAGCAGTAACTACTTTTATGTGTCTAATATGATAGGATGATTTTTAGCTCTCAAAACACATTCTTAGAAGGAAAGGAAACAGATTTCTATAATGATCTTAAATAAGGATATTTGTGAGAACAATTGCTTTGTCTTCTCAGAACACTGTTACTGAAAACCTAAGAAGTCTTGCTTCTTCTTTCTCCTAATAGTCCTTTCAGACATACACTTTACCAAATAGCAGTAGTTTAAAAAACAGTCTTCAGGACTGTCAGAAATAAATGACAATATTAAGTGGTTATGCACTGATGGTGTATGTTTCTTTGTTCTTAAAAAGTCATATTACTTTCTTTTTAACTCTTAACTAAATATTGAGCAGCCAATACATGGGACTCAGAAGTTAGACATTAAGGAGTTCTAATTTCAACATTGCCTCTTGCTGTGAGGATTAAATATGATAATTCAGATAAAACTCTTAGCCCAATACTTTATACTAATGAAATTTCATCTTTAACAGCTTACATGAACATTTGAGGATAGGCATTGTTTTTCCAGTCCATAAAACTATTCTAGAAGATCACTAAGAGTCTGGGGTTTTCTGATACAAGGTTGATATTTGATGGTGTATCCATAGGTATATCCTGGATTATGCCGTAGATACAAACAGTCCTCAAATCTCAGTGGTTCAACCCCCCTAATATATTTCTTTCTCATTTTGAGTGAGGGCCACTAAGAAGGCACTGCTAACCATAGTTACCTCAAGATCTAAGCTAGAGAGGGCACACTGTCCCTAACGAGTTCCCAGAATTTTCTTGGCAAAGGGAAAAGAATGTGGTGAATGAATCATTGGATCTTAAAGTTTCAGTAACAAAGCAGCACGACTCTTTTGGTCCTGTATCACTGGCCATTCATCTTCCTTCAAACAGGCTGGAGGAGTAAAATCTACCATGTGCCCTAATGGCAACTATCATCTCCTTTTAGATTAACTGTAAGGCAGATAATGAAAATAATAAAAAGTTTTCCTTGTTAGAAAGATATTCTGAAACAGATGCATCTCTGCTAAGTAGGAATTGTTTAATGTTTAGGGAAATTTTTTGCTACCTACTTTCAATAGAATTTAAAAATTTCTCATAAATGAATATGGCTAAAATCTATATTTATAACTTCCAGGCGATCATAAACAAACTGGCTAAATAGCCAGTTCCTTTACTCCTGAATTTGCCAGGAATTCAGGAGACTTGGTAAGGACAAGATGCCACAGCACATCTATTTGATAATAAGGCTTGGAGAACTGTGTTTTTCAAAGCTCAGACCTATCAAACTGATTCTAGTGTTTGCCAGCTCCACTCTCACATATAATTTTTCAACTAGGACAGGATGACAAAACACACACACACACACACACACACACACACAAAACCAAACACACACACACACACACACACCCACACAACCCTGAAACCCTGCAGCAGTGTGTCTGAGGTAATAATATGAAATGCAGGTTCAGATTGCAGATTGGTTTTGTTTTAGAAGCAATGAGACTGCCACACAGAGAAAGACATTTAAAACATCACCTTAAGCTAAACAAACACCACTTTTCCAAGGTGCCTCATCATTAACCTTGGAATGTTGATATGCCCAGGAACAGAAAGGCAGACAACAATAAGGTGACAGGCTATGAGAAAGGCAAAGAATATTTGTGATTTGTGGCGTGTGTGTGTGTATGTGTGTGTATGTGAGAGAGAGCGAGAGAGACAGAGACAGAGACAGAAAGAGACAGAGAAGAGAGGAGACAGAAAGAAACAGAGGTGGAGGAAGAGGCAGAAAAGGGATATTTAGCAATGGAGATGAGTGGTAGCTCCAGAATTTCTGTATTATATGGGGATCATAGCATGTGCAATGGTAGGGGCTTGACGCTGCAGTTTCTTATCACTTTATTTCAGTTATCCAGATCAAAGAATGGGGATAGGTGGATAGGTGGAGATAACGAACAGGAGGCAAAGGCAACCACTGGTCACTCTTGTGACACCAACACCAATGGCGATACTATTTTCTATATTTAGGCTTTTTTCTTCCCTGCCCCAAATAACAAAGTAGTCACTGTTGTTACATTCTAGATATCACTTCAGGTTTTTCTAAAATTGTAAACATCTGGAGTTATTTCAAGACTATTTCTGCATTATTTGCAAGTGTTCACAACCTGCTCTTAATGTAGCTGAGTGATCCCTGTTCGGGCGAGAAGAAGTTGGAGCGTGTTTGTCCCTACATATAATATTGCTGGCAGGTCAGCCAAGTCAAATACTATTACCATGTGACTGTGTTGTCCTGCTGTACATCAACAATTTGTATATAGCACAAACAGCTTTCCTGGTCCTGGCTGATAGCCCATTTACTACAAGTAATAGTTGATAAAACACAGTTGCAAGACAGCAAGAGAATTTGGACAGTCCCTTGGCGTTTGCTAAAATGGATTTGGCCTGTGGCTCTGCTCCTGATAGCCAGCTGTCTTTTCACTACCACATTTCTTCTTCTGTGAATGTTATTTATAGCTTTAAAATGTTTTCAGGGATAAGGCGGTAGCACACACAAGGCATTTTCAGTGCTATGCCCATGATGGAAGCACTCAGAGAAATAACTGTTGTAGAAGATAATCACTTTTTCATCCTTAAGGAAGCCCATTGTGAAGGAGCAAGCTGCCACTTCTTACTGGCTATTACATATTGCTGACAATGCCTCTTCCTGCTGTTCTTTTAAAGAGGACCTCAAATTAAACCTATTACACCTTAGATCCCAATTACATGGAAATCCATAACCTTTCTGAAATGTGTCTAAGCACTAACATGAACACCCACTCCATTCAATATTCCTACTAACTGGTTTAGGGTCTTGACATTGCCTAGTAAGAAGATTATAGAAATGCCTGAAGGACAATTCTGGGTATAAAACCAAATGCCCCCATGTGCATTACAATTGCCAAAAAAAAAATCCCCTTCATCTTTTTATTAATTGTATAATTAATGCATTCTGTGTACTGATAAGAATAATGCCATGTAATTAATTTTTAAGAATTAAAAACTTGCCTTTATCCAGCCTCATGGTCTACTTTCATGTTTATAGCTGTGAATATAAATCCTCTTATCTAATTATAACATGACTGGTTTCATTGTTGAAACAAAGCAGTTCTTTGTCATTTTTTTATTTGATTATGTAATATTTATTTTATTATATTAATTTTAATCTATCCAGGAAAAAAATAAGACCCAAGGACTTAAAATTTTAAGTCTTCCAAAGCTTATCAGAAAAATGCCATGCTACTTTGGATAAGGTATGATATTTCATTTGTTTTCTGTGTCTGTTTTTGTCTTCCATGATTACCCATTCTGTTTACCAAAAGGCTCAATTAGCATTTGAATAGTGAGCCAGAGAGCAGACAGGTTGAGAATTCTTATAGAACTAATTTGGCAGTCCTTCTCCTTTCCCCCCTTCTCCCTTCATAGCCTTTTCTTTGCCTCTAATCAAGCTGCAGTTATTAAAGCTAGAATAAAAGACCTGATTTTCCATTACATTGATGCATGCTGAACAGAGCCTTGATTTGCTTTTTCTTTCAGCAATGCTAATTGGACTCAAAGGAAATATTTAGTTTATAATAGCGAATGAAGAATTCATTTAATTTTCGGGAAGGGGAAAGTCAGTGATGGAACTAGCCTATATATATACTTTTTTCCCCCCAACTGTTTCTTTCCTTTAAGAGTATTTATCATAATACTTTCATAAATACCAGGGTTATTTAATTATCAATGTTAATAGCCTCAGGTTAGGGAAATTTTTCTGATTTCTGCTTGGAAGGAAAAAAAATATATATAATGTGTTTGTAAAACCTCCTTCCAGCTAGGCCTGATCAACGTATAACAAAGACTTACTTTAAGTACATTTGTCTTCAATAACTGTTTTCTCTTCAGGTAGCAGTGTATCTTCTGGACTAAGTTCTCATCACCGCTTTCCCTATCAGATAATGGGCTGGTGTTGTTCATGAGACCATGCTGCTGAGATAGAACAGGTGGGAAACTTTAGACAAAGAAGCATGGTTAATATTATGTTAGAATGTCATATCATATGCTGGTTCTCATATGAGAGGAGGAGGAAGTGCTCATTTTAAAAGTATGAATCAACAAGAATCGAGGTTTTGTTCAAAAGAAGTAAAGCAAATTTTCAAGTCGTAGAAGAGATTTTTGATAATACCAAGTTTGTATATATTGTTGTGTCTAGACACTACAAAAAGATTAAAAGCAAATTCTTCACTTAGAGAAATGTTTTCCCCTATGTCAATGTGCAAAGCTTCCAAGAATGTTCTATCATTATAAAGGTGTTTATATTTTCATCTAATATATCCCTCCAATTATAGATTTGGCAGGACTCTCCTTGCCAACTCTTTAACAGAACCAAAACAAGACTGCATTTGAACATTTATGATTTAACTTCTTACTTGTTGAAATGAAGCCCTCCACCTACTCTAGTCATATCAAAGTACTTTTACTTCTCAGAAAGCATCATACTCTTGACTCTGGGCCTTTGAATATACTCTTCTATGTTCTTGGAAACCTTGCTTTCCTCATTGTGCCTGGCTTCCTTCTATTCATTCTTCAGGACTCAGCCTAAAAATTACTTCCTCTACAAGTCTTCCCTGGTCCTCTCTGCCAAATCCCTTTAAAATATCACACAAAATATCCATATTATATATAACTTTAGGTTCTTTAACACATGTAGTCTAGCACTTCCCCCACTCTGTGGTGACACTTTTACTTGTAGAATCTCTCGCTACAGCCTCTGGGAACTAGCTGGAACCTGTCTTATTGATTCTTGTGTTGTCAGGGGCTAGCATAATGCTTGGCAGAGTGGGCTTTTGATAAATTTGTATAGAATATAAGATTTAGTCTGACTTGAAAAGGGGGAAAATGTAAAGTGAAATTTTGATATACTTAAACAACTGATCAGGTTTTGATAATCTCTAACATTAAATCACCTCACAACTTTAACTCATATTATTGGCAAATAACATTTATTAAAACATGTATTAGCTATTACTTTTAATATGTTTCATATTGGTATATCTTTATTTAAGTCATTGGAGCTCTCTTCTTCCTCCATATAGGCACTGGAAACTATCTTAATCAGATTAATAACTCCCAAAAGCATAACTATAGTCTAGACCTCTTATCAGAGCCCCAGATCCTTTTATGCATTTACCTATGTGACATCTCCTTTGAGATATCTCAAAGGACTTTTTCCATAGGGCCCGACCGAAGATCATTCTTCTACCCCCCAAACACCTAGTCTCTTCCCAGTGTTTTTTTTTTTTTTTTTTTTTTCTTAGTGAATGGCAGTATCATCCATCCAGTTGGGCAAATCAGAAATCTTAGAGTCATTCTGGTTACATATCTTTACTTATTTGCTCATATCTAATATTAAACATCCCACCTTGTAAACACGTACCTTTGTGATCTAAGCTACTTATTTGACCTACCCCAACTGGTTTACATAAATCTTTTACTGTGCCAAATTTGAACACTTCATCTTCTTCATTAAAAACTTTTAATGTTGTCCCATTACTCTTAGGTTTCAAATAAGACTAATTAACTTCATTCATAGCACTCTGTGTAGTTTAGCTCCTATCTACCCTTCCAGTCTTATGTTATATATCATATTCCTCATTGCTTTTCCTCCTCTCGTGACACATTTTAAAGAGCCCTGCTTTTAAAGTGTACTGTGCTAGGAGCTTTAGTTATTCAATAACAGTTTGTCAAATAAATAAACTATTTGGTAAGCTGCGTGTTTGGTAACATGGAAAAAAAACCTTTGTATTGAAGTTATTTTTTCTCCTTTAAAAATCTATTACAATGATTTCTGTGCAAGCTTTCAGGATAAATTATTATTATGACAGTGCCTAAAAAGTATCTAGTATTGTTATCTTATGAAATAACAAATTAGGAGATACTTGTGTAACTTTCAAGTATGAATAGTTTGTGAGGTGAGAAAGAGCCTGCGTACTTGAAGAAGTAAAAGAAAAGAAGGCAAGTAGGTTAACATTTTTCAAGTGTCAAGTGTACCCTCTTCTGACCTTTATGTCCACACATTTTCTGATAATACCAAAGATATTATTATCTATTCAGTTTTTAAAACAAGGAATTAAAGTACTAGAAAGAGTAAATAATTAGCTTATATTGTATTATCATTGTGTGATAGTACTAGAATATAAATCTGTAAGTTTTGGCTTCCATACCACTTTTCTTTATATCTCATACATGTACAATTTTAATGGTACAATTATAATGCATTTACCCAAACAAAATCATTTTCTCCTTGGCAGCCAAGTTTTTCAATTTATATGTATAACAACTAACTATTTTCATTTCTACTTTGAATTCATTAATAATAGTAAGTCCTTGCTGGGAGCATATTTACATTTGTTTTTTAAGTACTTATTACTCACTTTTAACGTCTTTGAGATAATTCTATTTGGTTATTTTTTTCCCCAGTCAAAACCAGTAAAAACAATCTTTATGTACATTTGTGCTAGGAGTGGGTTGAGTAGAGTCTCTCCAAAATACATGTCTACCCAGAAACTCAAAATGGAATCTTCTTTGGAAATAAGGTCTTCACAGATATAATTAGTTAATGATTGAGATGATATCATAATGGATTTAGATGGGTCCTAAATTTAATGACGGATGTCTTTTATAAAAAGAAGATATATAGAGACATAACAAAGAGAGTTATATGAAAGTGGAGGCAAAAATTGGAATTATGTGGCTACACACCAAGGAATGCCAAGGATTTCCAGGACCATCAAAACTAGAAGCAAGCAAAGAAGGATTCTTCCCTAGTGCATTCAGGGGAGATTAGTCCCCCCCGCCCCAACAACCTGACATTAGACTTCTAGCCTCCAGAATGGTTAGAGAATAAATTCCTATTGTTTTAAGGTGGCACCTTGTGTTAATTTGTATAGCAACCTTAGGAAACTAACACAGTATACTGAATTACAATAATACATTTCACTTTAGGTAAGAGTTCAGTTGAGAGATGCCTTAGGTATGATGTTTCTATGAGCTCCCACATCTACATTTTTCAAAGCATATGGGTAACTGACTCATTAGTAATGCTTTAGTAGCTTAAAAAGAAGATGGACAGATTTCTTGGTGTCCATGGACTTTTAAACCATGATGGATGTAGGAGACACAAGTGCAATTCACTATGCCGAAACCTGGCCATCTATTTTAAACAAGAATATAGATGGGAATAAAATACTGAATCATTTTCAAGAGGCAAACTGACTGAGAAACTAGTTGTTTACAGGAGGTAGGAGGGAAAAGTAGGGCAGGTTACTATGGAAAAGTTGATGTGCATACATTCATCCACTCTGCAACTTGTCATTCACATCTTTGCAAGTTCAAACAATTAAAAAATAACAAGAAAAATAAAACAAACTTTTATAAGGATTGTATAACCCATTACTGCTATTTAGAAAAATGTCCTCTGCTTCCTATTTCACACTGCACGGTTTCTCCTGTCTGTAGCTGAAGGTTTTTTTCTCTCAATTAACCAAAGATAAGGATAACTTCTTCCAAAATATAAATCCATAAATTTAGGAGTAAAAATACTGGCCAGGAGGTAAATTCATTAAAACATGTATGTGGTACAGACCATGTCTGTCCAAAGCGGTTGATGTGCTGATCACATTTTTGGCTTCAGAAGATACAGATTGTTAAAGTTCCATCCCAGTGTCTGCAGCTGGGTTGTTTATTACAAAAGTAAGAATCACTAATATGTCCTCTTTGCTAAAACCATAAATCTGAAACTGCTCATAAAAACTGGATTTGACAAATGCGATACCATAGCTCCCCCTGCTGTTCCAATTCATATTGTCGGCTGCCTCTGGCAAAAATCATATTTTTCCCCTTCTATTTATTCTCCCTCCTCTGACTTTCTGATATCTAGGTTTCTGTTTGCTTTTTAATCCTTCATCTCACCTTTCTGTGCTATTTAGCACACAAAGGGAACTTGAAAATCTATTTTTTATGATTCTCATGTTAATATCATCTTTTACATGCAGGAGGTCCCTAGAATGATTCTGCTTTTCTCTAAGATCATTTCAACAACTCTGCCAGAGCTCCTTTGATCCTTTACCTCCTACCTCTAATGCAGCTTCTACTTGCATGGACCACTCACACTAACCTCACTGCACACTTACACAATAGTTAAATCAACTGGAAACAAACAAAAAGTACATAAAAGCAAGAAACCAGAGAGTAGCATCAAAGCATTTGCAAATTCTTCCTCTTTCCAAATTAACACTCTGTCAAAATAAAGGAGGCTACATTACTACTGGCTTTTTTGTCCATTAATATAAAGTATTATTTATGACCATTTAGGGAAAGCTAGTATACAGTCATTGCCTCCATTTTCTGTATGAAATGGAGTTTTCTTGTTCTGAGCCATAACTCTGTCACCTTGGACAAATTAACATATATATATGTGTGTGTGTGTGTGTGTGTATTGTTTAATTTATGACTTGAAGTACATTCTGGGAGTTGCCTGGAGCAATGAGTTATAGGCAATTGCATAAGCCTGATGAAGTAAGATCTAGACCCTGAGGACATTTTCGTAAGTTAAAATAATGTATAGGCATTTCATGTATAGGCATTAAAACTTCTTTTAAGGAAGACCAAATTGAAGGTGTTGCCTGGTATTTGTAATTATAAACCTCCGTGTACTCCTTACTGTATTAGAAGCCACTTGAAGACATACATTGTAAGTGGTCCTCTTGCTGTTTCAGCATCATCACAGAAGTCATCTGATGAATTTTGTGTGGTTGAAAGAATTAATGTATGTGTGAGGACTGCAGGCCCTGACACTCAGGCAATATCCTTACTTTCTAGATTAGTCTTAAGATTCATTCCAATTGAAGTCAAGGAAAATTATCATTTCAAGCATTAGCTTCCCAGCGAATATTTGTTTACACTTTTTCAAACAGCAGGAGTTACCTTTATAAAATATCCTACAAAGTTTATCGGACAGTATGAGTGTATTAGATATTCTGAAAGTCAAAACAAACCACAGAGGAAATCATATAGGAAATATTTAATTTCCAAATTGCACTCTGTAAATAAACTTTTAAAATAATTGATTAATAAATATATGTTAGCAGTCTTTGTGACCAATTTCCTCTGAGCAAAGTATGACGCTGACATAGTTTTCAAGAGTTGTGGACCTT
Source organism: Cryptoprocta ferox (assembly GCA_028646485.1). NCBI lineage: Eukaryota > Metazoa > Chordata > Mammalia > Carnivora > Eupleridae > Cryptoprocta > Cryptoprocta ferox. The sequence goes on along the minus strand of CM053572.1, from coordinate 92,444,445 downwards.
GATAAAAGTAAACCTGGGGTTTACTGCTGCTCTGATAAAGTGTGTACAATAGTGTTTCCTGGATATCCTATTACCCAGGATAGCATAATATGTGAGACCTGCTTTCAGTTAGAAACAAATGTGAACATATGATTCTTCTCAAACAGCAAGCATCTTAACCCCTCTCCCCCCTGACCCACTGCTGCAGCACAGGGCACTTGCAATCACGGGACCCAAATCCACCGACAAAAGGAGAAAGAGGAATCATATACCACAGGAATGCTAAGGCTATGAAGGAGGACAAATCACACTGACAAACCATTAAAACTAGGATCCTCTGTGGGATGACACATACCTGAGGGTAGGTCTTTTACACAGCATATTACAGGAAGGAGTGCAATTATTAAAGCAAGGCCTTAATGTGTACTTACAATTGTTATAGATGGAGGATGCAAATTCAGTGCTTTTACTGTCAAATTATTAAAAAGAAAAGTGCTGATTGTAAAAAAGGAATATAATATTTCCCTATGTTCATTCATTCACAGTTGGTTATGTGTCCAACTTTGGCTCAGGTCATGATCTCATGGTTAGTAAATTCGAGCTCCGCATTGGGCTCTGCACTGACAGTGTGGAGCCTGCTTGGGATTCTCTCTCTCCCTCTCTCTCTCTGCCCCTCCCCCACTCACTCTCTCTTAAGATAAATAAATAAACTTTTAAAAAAAGTAAGCTTAAAACAATAAGAACAACAACAATTATTATTATTTTGTTGCACAAAGGAAACTTTATTTGCAGCAAATAAAGAGATTACAGGGAATAACTTCTAAAGCTGTGAGCCTCCTCCACAACCCCCAGCAAGGGTGAATGCGTTCCTTTTATTTAAGGTTAGGATGAATATTCAGGAAGCAGAGTTTTGTCATTGTATGTAGAAGTAGGCCTAAGATTACACATACATCTTAAGGAAACATGCCTGTACATACATTGTATGGTACAAAACATACATAAATTATTATGTAAAATACTACTTTATTTCTCTCTTTTCCTCCATGTGTGAGTTTAAACATTTGATTTTAAAAACATAAATGAGATTTTATAACATTGATATTAATATACTGATGGAATTAAGTAACCATTCTTATAGATGATAAAAGACAAAAATACTATGGGGGACAAAAAGAAGAATTAGTAGACCCTATATGTATAAAGAAGACAAGAGAGAGGGAGCATCTAGACAAAAATTGAAATAATTTATTTTCAGTGGACCTGATTAGAGTTATACAGACTCCTCGGTAAATAATAATTTTAAATGTATCATAATCTATTGGGTTTATATATATTTTATCTGTTTTATTTTAATACTATATACTATGCACTACACACATATATTTACTGCTGGAAACTTAGTTATTCTCAATCTTTCACAAGGTGAATAATGCTTTTACATATTATTAGATTCACAGACCCCATCCAATAATTACTGCCTGTATTCTGGATCTTAGTGTGATACAATCTAGTAGAATCTTACCTGTCACAGAACGTTGCCCTAACAGAGTTTATTCTTGTCTAAATGTGTTCACATAATAATTATGCCAGCATTTCCTCCCCTGATATTCCATGAGATAGTCTTCCTTAGGATATTAATAGGAGGGCTATGGGGAAAAAAATTTCATGTAAAAATAAGTTTGAGAAAGGTGGGTGAAACAAAATTCAACAATAGTTCGGGTATTCTGAACCTTGGTAAGATACCAGTGTTCATGATGCATGCCAAAGGATAGGATGCCTAGTTTCCCAATGAATTTCTTCAAGAGGCCAAATTCTGAGCAGTGAACCTGTTTATGTCTTCTAGAGCTAGTATTCAGTGGCCTCCAGTTTGGGAGATGGTTTGGTCCTAATAGGTGTAGTACATGAAGTTATTAAATTTGGGGTGATCATTCATAATATATTTTGGGAAAACTCAAGCTGAGACATATTTTTAAAGAAAGTAAGGAAAATCCAGTAATTTCTGTATTTGGAAGATAAGTCCATATTTTAACTTGTATTTTTTTTTATATTAGTATATTAGAGCACCAGTAATTTCCCCCTCAAGTATCTATCTGGAGACAAAGAGCTAGAAATGGTAAGACCCCACAAGGTAACTTGGTAGGAATGCTAATGGTCTTTGTTGTATGAAATTTATATCTATTCTTATGAACACAATTATCTTTTTATAATTGTCTTATTTCAAAATGATTGATATTTTTTACTTCATTTTATGTAGGGCTTTCTCTTCTCTTTCAAGTTCACATTAGCTTCAAGAAGAAACTCACAGTTGACCTTAAGTTTAGTAATTTGAACCCATTCTGTTCATTAGTAGTAGAAAACATTCATATCTTCACAAAATATATACATTATCAGATACTCCTTTAAATCTTTTGCACAATTTCTATTTGGTAGTTATCCTTCTAGCAGTGTTTGTTGAGTAGAGGTGGTTTTACCCCTTTGTTGCTGATTACTCTGAAAAGAGAGAGACTCATTTGGTAACAAATCGAATTAGAATATAAACACATTGCCATTAGAACCAAATAAATATATTTTAATGGACAGTATTTTTACTTCATGAATTGCTTTGGAATTGAACTATTTATCAAGTATAAAATAAGGAACAAGGGTTCATTTGACTGCTACTATAAAAATTGAATATAACCCTTTCCCAGATGAAACTCACCATTTTGCTCATTTAAGTTCTAGACTAATAAAAGTAGCTTCTCAAAAGGGAAAAAAATGCTTTCCATTCATTTTGATAGTAAATAAATGAATGAATATAGGAAAGAACTTATTTTATCATGTTATCCTAATTTTATTTATCATGTAAAGCAAATCAAGACAGTTATCTATTAAATGATTTAGCATATGTATATATGTAAAGCATTTAACCAAATTACTCATGCAGTAATATTATTTCTATTTCTTTGCCCTCTTCTTGATAAACAAAAACATACATTCAAAACATCAATTCACTAAACAAAAAAAAGTGTACATTACATCAGTAAATCATTATTTGAGTGAATAGAAAAAAAATGTTATTGCTAATAAAGCATCAGCTGCCACCTAATGAGCACCTGCTATGTGTTGAGGATTATAACACTCTGTTTTTCCAGTTGTTCTAAGATAAATTCTAGGATTCCATCTATTGTCCAGGGAGGTATTTTTATATCAAGCCAAAGTGTGGGGTCAGTCAAACCTGAGCTATAAGGCTTAAAAATGGAGTATAGATGGTTTCCTCAAAAGTAATATTGGGAGTCTATTACCAAAAGAAGAGACATTAATACTTAGCAGGAAAATAAGGTTTTACAACTTCTAGCCTTTTAAAAGAATCACCAACATTTACGTATTTAACAGAATTTTAATTCCCCATTGTCTTCTACCCTTAATAGTATGGGATTTTAGTTTGTTTAGTATCACTTATCTTGAATTCTCAGCTGTTATCTGGATCCTTGACCTCACCCCTTTGAAAGTTCCTTATCATATGCCTACCGTTATATGTAAATACTTTTCAGCATTCTATGCTCTGTTCATTGTCCACTGTCTTTTTCTTTTAAACAGCCATTTTGGAGCAGTCAAATTATTGTTGATTATAGGAAGGAGAGTGGACTTAGTTCTGCAACAACCTTCAAAATAAAAGCAGTAAATGTTCAGTTCTAATCTTGGAAGGTCAGTTTTGACCATTGTTCCTGCAGAATGCCCAGGATTGAATTTGCAACTAGTATTTTATGAAAATTTTATGAATATTTTATGCAAATGAGCAACTAGTATTATCTATTGAAGATGAAATGTTTAAGGAAATATTAGACCATCAGGAAAAGTGTGGTTATTAATTAAATTTATAGATCTATCAATTTCTCACCTAAGGGATATTCTAATAACTGGCCCAGAATATAGATTAATGATGATCATTTATAAATAGATATTTTCTCTTACAAAAACAAAGTGGGAAAACTAAGTATTAAATGGTTCCTTCCTACGAATTTTAAAAGAGTCTAATTTACACTAAGTGAGATTAAGTAGCTATTCAGTTATTTTCTCTTGACACATGAGCAACTTCTCAAACATGTTTATTATTAAATTCAATGAAAATAAATTACAAATAAGAATGAAAAGGTGGAGATTTATTTTGGAAATCTATTTCCACTTAATACTTTCATGCTACTTCGACATTAGGAGGTTTGTTTTACTTAGCTGAAAATTAAGATGTGTTCATATAAACTTGTACTATGTATTAAAGTTCTTTAAGCAACAAAAAAATTTAAAATATTAAGCACTTTTTACATCCATAGCAATACAATTTTAATTGCCTGTTAAAGTTTGAAATCCATAAATACCAGTAAATACTTTCTAAAATTTCAAGCATTGAATAAAATAATTTGTAGAAGAAGAGAGAAAAAATACTGAGTCAACATTCTTAGAATAAAGAAGACTAAAAATGAGCATTTTTAATGTGTGGCTAATATAACCAGTCATCACTAGAAAGCATAATAACTGTTTATCTTTGGCAATGTAGGCAATGGAATTTTGATCTCTTGGAATTTATAATAAAAGTGAGCAAATAAGACAAATATCAGTTAATTGCTTAATATTTACGGTGACATATTTTATATCTCATTGTGCCTTCTCTAATAAAGTTACAGTAAGTGTATTTTTGATAAAAGCGACATTTTCTAAGTTCAGAAATTTGTAGCTACTCATTGTTTCTATTTTATTCAGGTGCTTATAAAGATTTTTGATATCCTCGGTATAAAATTTTTGAAATATTTCCAGTAAATATATTACTGATGATAAATGTAATATAAAAAAGTTAAGGTTGCAAACAGACATTCAGTAAATAATTTCTTCACTAGATCTTGGAGCTAGAGTTCCCTTCACTTCCATTTCTTTCTTTTAATATTTGGCATTCTAGACTCCCATCCCTAAAGATGTTACATAATGTGTGCTCCATGTCACAAAGCTAACAAGGTGAAAAGGACTTCATTTTAGTTCCAACCAGCACTGCACTGCTTCATGCTTAGAACAAAACCAAGGAATAACAACAACAATAACAAAAAGCAGTATGCTTTATTTAATTGCTTTTTTCTAATAGCAGAGCTTACAAATCAAATTCCACCTTTACCCAAAGCCTTTAAGCATTAACAGAAGGCATGTAAGAAATTTAGTGGCAAATTGAGCCATAATGTATTATTCATGTAATGTTGGAACTGTTTATGGTATACCATTCACTATATAAGAGGAAAACCACATTCTCTCTGTGTATAATTTGTGACAGCCTTATGTTGAATGAACCATTGGTACGACTCCCTATAATATTCTTTATCTCATTTTCATTCAATGACAAATTTTAAGTAAATATTTAACTGGTTATCATAGATATTATTTATAAAAGTTCACAAAAAAACAAGAGAGGAAAAAACTCAAATTATAATGAATTAAGATAAGCCACTCAGAGATTGTTGTGGATGGAAAAAAAATATACCATCAGAACAGTTAGGGTGTTATAATTTTTAAGAAATCAATGTTTCTCCCCTAATTTTACTTCAAAATGATGCTGTGACATTTGAAAGGTTTCTTGGTTGACTTTGGAGTATTCTTCTAATATTGGTAAAGAATACTTGCCATCTTTTGAATACCTACCAAGTGCTGGAAAATGTTAGCACTAAGACTGACCTGAGCCATGATAAGTACCTTGCATTTTTCATCATTGTATTTAGGTGATCTTCAAAACACTTTATGGGTACAAGGTTAATCAAACAAAATAGAAATATCCCTGTTAGGTAAATGTAGATTATGGGATAAAATCCATCTTATAAGATATAGGACCATAACTCGTTATATTCCTGCTGCTTATTTGAACACCATATTTCAGTATGAGAAAACTACCTGGATATACAACCAATAAGTCTCTTTTGTGATGGACAATGTTTATGCTTTTTATTATTATAAATTTTAAGTTATTTCTTATATTACTTATATTACTGCTATATAAATATTAACTGTTTTTCTTATATTTATTGCTGATATATCTTTGTGAAGCTATAAAGGCATTATTACAAATATTCATTATTATGTACTCAAAATAAATTACTCCTCAGAACTAGAACCACTTCCTCTTTTAAACCTAACCCTGCTGTGATTATCTTCCCATGGGTAGCCCCTTTTCTAAGCTTCATTGGAAGCAGGACTTGAAAACAACCATAGACCGGATTCAATTCCACAATGCATTAAAAAGAAATGAACATTTTAGTAAAATATCAGAGTGAGATGTAGCCACAGGGCAAACTTCATAAAATCCTCTTTGAACCTGAGTATTCTCTACTCACCAGCCAGAGTTTTTTGGGCCCCAAACCATTTCAACTCCCATCTCCCATCTCCAAACTCAGTGTAGGAGGTTGGTGCAGGGACAGAGAATAGGAGGTAGAAGAAGCTCTCAGCTTTGTGTACCCTGTGAATTTACTCCACAAAGGGAGACAGTTAGACATTCTGTAAATTGATCCTTACGATTATGTGAACATGAGCTCAAACACCAGTTTTGGAATTTACCAGTAGTAGTACATTTGAAAAATTTTAGTAAATATAAGTCTTTCTCTCTCTCTCTCTCTCTCTCTCTCTCCCCCTCTTTATTTTTTTAAGTTGGAAGAGTGGAATTTAATCTCTTACCTCATAAGATTTCTGTGAGGGTTAAATGAAATGAGGTTGGTAAAATATTGAGAATATGTTAGGTCTTCAATAAAAGTTAGTTTCTTTCCCGGTTTAAACTGTAGTGTGCTGACTACACTACATATTTTTCCATATCCTGAGGTTACATGTTTCTTGATCCTTCTTGAGAAGTTTGCTATGCTTCTTTTTTTTTTTTTTTTCTCTCTCTGCTCTCAGTGAGGAAACTTTTTAATTCCATGTGCAGATTCTGTGAAGTTTCACTGAGCACTGACTGCATACAGCAGCACTCCAGCACGAATGGGAAAAGCTTATTTCATACCCTGTGGTGCCAGGCACATGTTTCAGAGCCACAGCACGATGAAGTTGACATTTGTTAAAAGTATTTGACTTTCCTAATCCATTGAGTTAAGTGACTATAATTCACTAATAACTCAGCAGAGGGTTTTGGACATGTGGCAATAGCAAGATTAGTCATTTTGATATGTTACAATTTTATTCCATTAGTTATAAAATACCAGATAAAGTTTGATGTAAAGGGCCCATCCTCCCTTGTCTTTTCTTTCTTTCACTCTTATACTTGCTCTGCTGGACATTCACTCTTTTTTGTTCGTTCGGGTTTTTGTTGTTGTTGCTGTTGTCACTGTTTATTCTTACCTATTTTCATCAAAGCTCCCCTCCTCTTAGTCCATATGATTTGGGTGATGTAAATCCTACTTGTGTCTCCAAGACTGGCATTCTTTTTAGAGATGGCCATTCAGACAATTACATTACAAAAGCCATACTACTTGAATTAGGGATAGCATGAAAGGAGCAAATTTAGCTGTTGTACCGGAAGAAGCAAAGGTGACCCATTGAGTCTGGTGTGTTTTCCTTAGCATAATGCTTTATTCATGGTGTGGAACTCCAGAGTGGTGGGAGGTGAGAGATGTGCTGGCAACTTCCTGGTATAAAAGGAAGACAGAGAAAACAAAATTAATGAAAGAAAGTAAAATTCAGCCCCAGTGACATTGCTTAAAGCTCTGGTTCAGGCTGTACATGTGGTTGCCATTTTATTCATTTATGTAAACCCATAAATTTCTTTTTGTTTTTCTTTAAGCCAGTTTTCTTTGGATTTCTCTAACTCATGATATAAACATTCTTAATTGATACTTCCCTATCTCTATTTTTCTTTTGTGAATAGTGATTTCCAACTCATCCCTTTTCTGTTCTGTTTTTTTTTTTTCCTTTTTCCCTTCATGTACCATCTCCCTCCCTCTTTGTTACTCCACAGTTTAACTTAAGCAAAATTGTGAAAATTGCCCCCGTCATGAACAAAAATTCTTAAAATCATTTATTTATGATGTCTTTCCTTCCTTATGGTGTTACTTGCCCTTTATATGTGATGTCCTTTTAAGACTTTTAATTAGTTTCTGTCATGCTTCTTAAGGGACCCGACATGGTACCATGCACCCCATATGCACTCAAAGTATTAATTGGAAGTAATGATAATGATCAACCTCATGAAACATTTGTAACTCTGTCCTTATTCACCTGGCAAGCTGTGAACATGAAAGATGAGCAGAGTACTAGCCACCAGGAAGCAGAATTAATGAGCAGGGACAATGTCTAATTCTATATATTTTTAATCGTGCTTATTACAGTTAACATGCAATTTAAATTAATAACATTAAGAACAGAATTGGCAGTTCCCTTGTAAGATAAGTCAGTAGGTTCCTTCCTAATAGGCAATGAACCAATAGGTTATGACAGCCATATTTTTATTTGTTCTTTCCTCCTCCTTGGGTTTTCCATGGAAATGCTGAAGAATTCTTTCAAAATACCTTAAAAGAATCAGCATTCCTTCATTCCCTCATGCCTTTCATAAGCAGATCACATACTGGATTCTCTTCCAGGGCATTTCATCTGGATTTATAAGGCCATTTTCATATAACCTGGACCAACTATCTTTATTTTTATTCTGAGATACTTCTTGTCTCTCTGAGATACTGCTTCACTTGCACAAATGTGAGCTGGGAAGAAGCCAACAGAGTGAAAGCAAATGTGCGTGGTCTGGGCATGGCATACAGACCTTTCCAGGATCAGTCTCAGGGCTCAGAGTGGTGATAAGCTAAATCCTATGGTTTTCCCCTCTCTCTTTCAGTCTTTGACAATGTGTATAAATGCACATCAGGGATAAAAGTAGTTACAGAGCTTGCCTTCTCCTTAAGTGGGCTGTCACAAGGAGTTCAGGGAGGTGACATATATTCTCTGGATATTCTTAAATTATACTTTGGTTTTGAATTTTCCACACTCCTTTTCCTTAGGCCAGTTCCACTGATATAAACTACCTGGTAAAATCGAGATTTCTTCTCTACAGTAGTCTATATAACCAGAATTATACCTGTTTAAGAAAATGACATAGGTATTTGGGTAGAAAAAAGACTGGAATAAAATATACCAAATGACTTATTTGGTTTCTCAGGGTGCTAAGCTGGGTGATAGTTACTTTTTTTAAATTAACTTTCTACTTTTCTAAGTGTCCATATTTGGTAAGTGTATTAAACTTTTCATAATAATCAGATTTTAAGTTAAAAAATCTAGATTTTTACTCTGGTTCTCCAATATTTTTTTTTCCTTATGTGTCCAAAGATTTCTAAATGGATGTATTTAGCAAGTTATACACAGGGTGTTTCCCTCAATTAACCATAAGAGTAGCATAAGGAGGGGCACCTGGGTGGCTCAATCAGTTAAGTGTCCGCCTCTTGATTTCAGCTCAGGTCTTGATTTCACAGTTCAATTTCTGAGATCAAGCCCTGAGCCCCACATCAATAGCACAGACCTGCTTGGGGTTCCTTCTCTCCCTCTCTATCTGCTCCCACCCCACTTATGTGTGCATGTGCACATGCTCTTTCTCTAAAAATAAATGAATAAACTAAAAAAACAAAAACAGAGTAGTATAAGGAAAGAGTATTCAGTTTAAAATCACAATAGCCGTTGCTGCCTGCTAAGGCCATAACATAATTTTTCTTTAGTTAGAGTAAATAAGATTTCTTTTCTGATCAAATGAAGGTGATGGACTATTTGTTTTTGTAAAAGAAGACTTGGATATGGCAGAGAAAGAGTGAGGCATAGATATATAATAAGAATTTTGAAGTGTCTAGGAACTTCCTAAAAGTGAAGGGATGTGACCTCACTTCCCTAGGAGGCAGAGAAGGAGAAGATGGGCACTGAGAAAGTCTCTATGAAAATGTAGAATAGAGACCCCACCCACTCTTTAAAAGAATTGAAATGCACAAGTGAGAAAATAACAAACATACAGTCCTCAGCTATTGAGAAGAGCGGGGAAAGCAAAGTAGAATTCAAGTGAACTGATTTCCTTGCTCAACTTATCCTTCTATAAATAAGTGGGTAGGTATTTCTCTGCAGTACATTTTAAAATGTAGTCATTCAATAAAATCTGATTAACATGCAGAGGCATGATATAAAATTGATTTATATATAAATATATCATGTCTTTAAACTGCTTTGCTAAGGTGAATCTTCTAGTGCCCTTGCTTTCTTCTCATTGCCCTTGCTGAAGAACTCAGTTCTCAGCCAGTCTCGACTGGTTGAAGCTTTGCTGGGATAACATGGCTCATTTGGCTTTGCCGATGTGATATGATAGAATATTTTATTATATTTCTTTTTTGATAATTTTTGTTGGTTACCCCACAGAAATAAATTTCACATCATGGTAAATCCATGAAAATTTTGTATTTTCAAAAACAAAGCAAACATGAATCTTGTTTGAAGGTTTTTTAATAAACTTTGCCATATATAAAGGCTTTGATAATTTTTTATTTCTTTAAGCCCTAAGGAAAAAATGACTTCCAGCTTCATGGTTCGAGAAAATGGAATCTAAGCCAGTGAAAGTAAGAAAGATCTATTAATAATAGTAATATATAATGGTGAGGCTGCCTGACTGAAAGATCCTTTTCATTTACCATAAGATATATTGACATTCTACTTTAATCCTTGGGATACACACACAAAGTCACGGTAAGACACTTTAGACATATGTAAGCCTAACTCTCATGTTTTTAAGTTCTTGTTACTACAGTAATGAACTTCAAATACATCAAATAGAAAAGATCAGTCATGAGCTTACACACTTAGAAGTTTCTCTGCTAGGAGCACAGACTGGACTTGTAGGGATACTTTATTACTGGTCTGTAGGGGGAATCTCCTGTGAAATAGGATGAAATGTTAGACTCTTCTTTCTTTCATGTATTAAGGTAAAGGAAAAATTTTAGTGAACTATGTAGTAAGTGACTATTCCCTACTGGTCACTGAAATTTAAACATTCCTGTACCAGTGGTCGTGGCCACTTTGAACTTTTAGTTTCTTAAAAATGGAATGCATTCACATATTATGTCAGAAAAAAAATGTGTTCATATTCCTCCCAAGATAAAAAGGACAGACGATACTAAACAACATGTCTTTAAATGAAGTAGTTATGGCAAGAAGAGCAAGAAAGGCATTATTTTTAATAACTAATCAGGAACGTTCTCTTTTGTTTGTTTGCTTTCTGAAAACTACATCAACTATCAATTATGCTCTTAAGGAAACAACCAGCATATTCAAAGTACCCATTATGCATAGCTCTGATTCTGTTACAAGAGAAGGTAAAAATCTCCTTTTGTGATAGAGCAAGCACATCGTTACCTTATACATATTAATTGTTAGCAAAGAATGTGAAATGTAGAAAAAAGAATGAAACATTTCCATTTGAGCTTTTAAAGGATTTCTTAGCCCCCTTCCTTTTTTTCTCTGACATATCAATCAGGAAATGTGATTATAATTCAGAAAGAATTTTACACTTAACTATATACTTAAGTAAGAGGTTTGACTGGGCTGCTGGCTCTGAGGTTCAAGAAGCATTTACAAAATCAAAATCATGAGACACAGAGAACAAGGTTACCATTATCGTGGCACCGAGAGACTCCGACAAGTGCCCAAGGGGAGTTAATATGGTTAAGGTTACCCATGTTAAGCGGCATCTTATAGAACATTCTGTCTTGAGTATTACTTCTATTTACAAGAATAGCCTAATTCATTTATATCAAATGTGGCTTTTGGATATTCAATTTTTTTTAATGTCGCCAAAATTATCTCAGAGGAGTAGCTCTGACAGGTCAATCATTGCAGATGGTAAGTGCTTTGTTAATTATACAGAAATTTAGAAACAATTGTAGAATGTCTTGCCTCAGGAGAAATTTCTCTCTTCCTGTTTGAGAGCTGCTTCTCTCTACTGAATTAATTTTGTGTTTGTGAACAGATAACCATCTCTGCTGCCTGGTAGAAATAACTCCTTGCTTCTTGCTCAAATATGCAAGTGTAAATAAGCAGAGAATATCACAAATAAACAATGCCATTCTTTTTTAAATAATGCAGTGTGTGTAATTAGGAGTATGCAATTACAACAGTGTACAGCTCTCAGTGTAACAATTAGGTTTTCAGTAAAATGTAATTTGTTCCAATGTAAATGTTTTCCCTCAATTCAGAAGATTCCCTTGAGTTGTTTCAATAAGCATATTTCTGCAAATACATGCAGTTGTATACTATGTCCCAATATACAAATCAGAGAGGACAGCTATATTATAATGGGCTAGTGAAAATTTCAAAATATAAGAGCTCCAGTATTATCCTGAGATAGGAAAATAGGGTGATCACTTTCTGGGAACTGTTGACATATAAGAGTGCCTATTGGGGGTGCCTGGGTGGCTCAGTCAGTGAAAGGTCTGACTCCCCTCTTGATCTGTGCTCAGGTCATGATCTCAGTGGTTTGTGAGTTGGAGCCCTGCGTTGGGCTCTGTGCTGACAGCATAGCATAGAGCCTGCTTGGAATTTTCTCTCTCTCCCTTTTTCTCTGCCCCTCCCCCCAAAATAAATAAACTTAAAAAGAAAAGAATGCCTGTGTGGAACACTGTAAAGTGACTTTGCTGCTCTTTCCTTAAAGAAGAAAGATCCCCACTTCTTGAATCTGGGCTGGCCCTGTGACTTGCTTTGACTACTGTAGTGTAACTGATGTTATTCGATTACCAAGCCTATGTTTTAAGAGACCTCGGAATGTGGCCCTGACACTACCATGTAAAGAAGCTAACTAGCCTATGGAGGAGGAGGAACAAGTATAGAATTGAGGCCCCCAGGGATGGCTGTCAGACATGTGAATGAGGCCTCCTGGGTTTTCTAGCCTTGATGACCCACAGCTGACTCCAGCCAATGGAATAAGCCCAGATTAAATTGGCAGATGAACTCTCTAGTAAACTACTAGAATTAAGAGAATAAGCTAATTAAACCTCTAAATTTTAGAATGGTTGCATGTAGCAAAAGCCAATTGAAATAGTCCTTTCAGTTTTCTCCTATGACAGTGTTTTGTACTACCATTGAATCAACTTTGTTGCCCCAGTTATTTAGGCAACTTGAAAGGTTTACTTACCAAGTTGTGAGACATTATGACATTTTTAATGCTGGTAGGGTTTGAACTCAGGTCTCCTACTTCCTTAATGATTTAGCTCCTATCTACTTTCTAGCCTTCTGTCTGTCTCAGTCTAATGGGCCATCAGACTCCTACTCTGACTCCCCTCTAACTCAGTCATGGAGCTCTCCTATCATGCAGAAGGCTCTTTCTCCCCACCTCTCTGTCTTGGGACATGATATATTGCTACATACTGCCTGCATCATCTCTATCAGGAAACCTTCTCAGGATTGCTCCTTCCCTATCAACCCAGCTATGCTGGGTATCCTTTTAATATTTCAGTCACCTCTTCTATTTTGGTATTATAAAAGTCAAGACCTACAGAGTGTAGTAACTGTGTTTATTTTCTAGTATCAAAGACTGCAAGACTTTGAGGGCTGGAAAGATGACAATTTTATTTTGGTATCCCCAAGTCCTAGCATAAATAGAAGGCATGCAACAAATAAAAGTGGAATCAATGGACAACTGAATGAAAAAATGAAATTTCTGAGTGAACAAAAGGGCTCTGTTTGAACTTATCAAATATAAGATTAGCTACAAATGAACAATATTAATGTTGGGATTAGAAGGGAGGTGTGGGAAAGATTTTGTGCGGCTTTTTCTACCAAGTGCAAAAGGAAGACCATAGAAGACTTTAAGTGGGGCAGGATATGAAATATACCTTTAAAAAGATCTCTCTGGCTATTTTGTGGAAGCTGAAGATACAAAATTAGATCACTCGGGAAGCTGGAACATTTCAATTAGTTTTGATAATTTCACCAGTTGTAAAAGTTAGGAGTTAAAGAAAAGTGAGATTTGGAAGCAGGAGACCTGAGTTAAAATCCTATCAGTGGCTTTTACCAAAAATCCTGGGTCCATTATTTATTTGCAGAGATCTGTAGTGTTTTTATTTGTGAAATAGAGATTATAATTCAAGGCAATAGAAATAAAAGGGTTAAATGGGGGAAACATGGAAACATGGTAATGTATTATAAACTACAATGCACTAACTAAATATAACCTGTATGATTAGAACTGATATTTTATACTTTCATGAGACATTGGAATTTTTTAAAATAAAAAATACATGAATTTAAGTTTAGATTTAGCAGTACAGACACTCACATCAACAAACAGCTGACTGTTTCTCACTACACTTGTAATAGTAAACATGAAAGATATTTCTGGTTTTGCTTTACTAAAAAAGCAGACAATAAATGGAAAATATCCTTGTAAGAGGAAATATTCTTTTAAAGGATTGTTATAGATTAGAATTCAGTTATCAGGTTTTTTGAAGAAAGTCCTAGTTGTCTGTTGCCACCCCAATATTTAGTGTCATAAAACAACCACCATTTAATTATGCTCATGTATTCTTTGGGCTAGGAGTTTGGGTAAGATACAGTGACAATGGCTTATCTCTGCTCTATGATATCTAAGACCTAAGTTGGAAAGATTCAAATGGTTGGGGGCTGGAATATGTGGAGATTTTTAACTCACATGTTTGAGGCCTGGGCTGAAAAGAATGAAAAGCTGGGCACAGGTGGATCTGCTGACATCCTTCATGTGGTCTCTGCATGTGGCTTAGACTCCTCTCAGTATGGCTACTTTGAAGTAAATCAAACTTTCTGCTTCCAACAAGAGTAAATGTTCTCACAAACAAAACAGAAACTCCATGGATTTTTGTCATAGCCACAAAAGTCACATAATGTGACTGCCACTGTACCATCTTGAGTGAAGTGGACCCAAACCAATCCAGATTCAAGGGGAGAAGATATAGACCTCACTTGTAATGGGAAGAAGGTCAAGAAATTAATGAACATATCTTAAAACATCCACACAGATTCACTGATGGAACATAACACATGGTTTTTTTGTTTTTAGCAAAATGTATGCTAATCAGATACATTATCCATTTTCATCCAAATCATTGAAAAGAAAATAAGATTTCTTTTGAACTTTAGTTTTGTTATTCTCATGAATTTTTCCCAATGTCCCTCAATAAAATTGAGCATATAAGTAGAACATTATAGTTTGAGAGTATAAATTAAGGAAGTGGTGAGAGATGATACAAGAGGGGGTAGGCAAGGGTTAAAAAATGGAGGAATTTGTGACATTTTGGGTGTTGATTTTTATCTTCTAGTTAATAGGTATAGTACTCAAATATGGCAGTTTGTCTCCTATATCCTGCTTTATGCCTGTGGTTCCAGAATAATTATGAATGTGCCTCTTTCACTCACAAAAAAATTCTGGTTTGGTGTGGAACCAGAAAAATGGTGCAATCCTTCTACTAGTGGTTATCATCCTAATGGTTTGTTTTTGAAAAGAAGAAAGGCAATTGACTTGTGATTTAGAGAGATTATTTGCATGGCCAGGTACAGAATAAAATTGATTAAGAATGTTTTTTTCTTTCTAAAGTTTTTATTCAAATTCTAGTTAACATACAGTGTAATATTAGTTTCAGGTATACAATATAGTGATTCAATACTTCCATATAACACCTAGTGCTGATTGAGAATTTTTTAGTGGTGATTGCAAGGGTTCAAGGAAGAAATTTTGAGATAGCAAATTGTAATGACACAATGAGGTAAAGGGTACAGATCTCAGGTATTTAACCACACTTATTGATTGGCTCGATATAAAGAATGGAAAAGAGGAAAAAGGCAGATTTAACTAGTGATTAGCTAGTTGTTAGACCTGAAACAGATACAGAACATCCCTGCCATGTATTGGGTTTGTTATTGTGGATGAGGATGAAGTAAGTGATAAAAGTTAATAGTAAAGGATGTATACCTTTTATGAAGATAATGAGACTTTGTGTAAAAATACTAACCCTAGACCAGTAGTCACCAAACAATTTGGATTTTATATAAAAATTAATTCTAAAAATAAAATAGAGCAAGCATAATAATGAGGTGGACTTTGTGGGGTACAAAAGAATGCAGCTTTATTCTTTCCTACTGCCTGCTCTGACTTGAAATTTCAGGCTGGTTCTCTAGCTTTCCCAGTAGTTTCCAAGGTTTTAACAGATGTCCTCATTAAAAATATCCAATGCAGACCATTATTTCATAGCATTATTATCTCATCCAATTTAAATTTTCTCCATATCACCTTGGGCCCAAACTTGAAAGCCTGCAGTGAGCTGGGGTAAGCTTGAGGTGAGACTGGGAATGGGAGCTGGAAGATGGTTAGCTGCCCTTTACCTGACTCATTCTTCTTCACATCTTCCTCTGCTTGCCTCCTTCCAGCCATGGGCAGAAGAGCAAGGGGAAATCAGAGCAGACAAGGTCTTGAATGAGAGAATTGTAACTTTTATCAGAGTTTTCTGGGTGGAGTATACTTTTACATTCTATACTTCTACATTCTTGAATCTTTTGTCTTTTAAGAGAAGCACAAAAGACATTGGGTTCATTGGAACTTCCTCCCTCTGGGGCTTTTGCAGTTTGCTGGTACAGACAATGTCCTCCTGACTGTCCGCTTAGACTTACCCTTGGGGCCTTCTTTCAAGTAATGTCTTCACAACTACAGGAAGTACCATTTGGGTAAAGTCCATTTCAATGCTCCCTAACAAAGATGTTAGGGAAAATCATCTGGCCTGCCATGATGGAAATGTGACTCTTTCCTACAGTAGGATCTTTCTTGACTCTGCCATCACAGACCACTCTAGCCAGATTCACCCTTGTAGAATTTTTCTGACCTGAGCTACTTGTTCCTCAAACTTTAGGAGTTTGTGCTTGTGGAGAAGGTTGGTTGGAGAAGGACACGGAGCAAGGCAGAGAAGATATCTCAATTTATCAATATTTCTCTCCTGAAAGAAACACTCTGTATAATCTCTTTGATTTATTTCTTACCTTCCCCTCACACTTCTTCACCTAGGTAATCAACCATGGTTACTAGACTTGTTTCTTTATGTCTTAGCATATTTTACATAGATATCTGATCTGGCATCTATTTTGAGTCTAAGCCTAAAAGCTTTTAAGACAATAAGAACATTTGCACTTAATAGTCTGATATATTTACTGCCATATTTATTAATATGTCACTTATACAGACTATAGAACTAACATAATAAACAACAATTAAAGTATATTTAAGGATTAGAAAAAGATGAAAAACTCCTGTTTTCAAAAAACACTTTAAAATATATTTAGGGGCGCCTGGGTGGCTCAGTCGGTTAAGTATCCAGCTTCGGCTCAGGTCATGATCTCATGATTTGTGGATTCGAGCCCTGCACTGGGTTCTGTGCTGACAGCTCAGAGCCTGGAGCCTGTTTCAGATTCTGTGTCTCCCTCTCTCTCTGCCCCTCCCCTACTCATGCTCTGTTTCTCTCTGTCTCAAAAATAAATAAAACAAGAAAAAAATAAAAAAATAAAATATATTTAAACACTTTTTATTAATGGCAAAACACTCTTTTATCTCAGTAAAAATATTAATACTTTCATACTGAATATATTATGGAATTGTTTTAATCTTTTTAAAAGCTTGGGTATAGTCTCCATGATACAGTGATTAGATGTCTGGATTTTAGTTCAATTTATTTATTTTTATTTATGAAAAATTATTGAAGTATAGATAGTTCATGTGCACTAATTAGTTTCAGGTGTACAACACAGTGATGCAACAACTCTATATGTTATACTATGCTTACCTTAAGTGTAGCTACCATCTGTCACCATACAACGCTATTATAATACCACTGACTGTATTCCCTACACTATACCTTTCATCCCTGTGACTTATTCACTTCATAACTGGAAGGCTGTGCCCCCCACTCCTCTAAATTCAATTTATTTTTATTCTTGTATAAATGACTTTCATGACTGAAAGATAACTCCTCAAAGTACAAATATATATAAAGAAGGAGTACACAGTTTTGCTTACTATAATACTTAATCGTGATACATACTTTTTCAATCACATTTACCAATTACACAACATTTTTTGTTGAATTTTTAATCTGTAAAATTTATCTTATATGAATCAGTTTTCTCATAAACAAATTGGAAAGGCTTAAAATTTAGTGTATTTTAATGAATGGATTCAAGACACAATGAAACTTTTTCTTGAGCATAGATTAGAAAATTGTTTCCATTTTTAATGTACACATAAGAGAGTTTATTTGGTAACAAAATCACAAAATGATCAAAACACTTCTAAACATAATTTTCTAAATACCTTTTGCTTGCATAAGTTTTAGTATTTATTTAATCATGATATTTTTCATTCCTGTTAAAGCACCTCATTCGATTTGAAGAGAAAGATTAAGTGCTCATTTTTCAAAATTATTTTCTAAGTTGCATACTTTTGACAGCCGGCCATTGTAAGAAATATTAAGTATTTGTTTCTTTTAAGAGTTGTTTTTTTTAAAGAAATGTGAATAATTTTTATACTCTCTATTTTATTTGTTCATTTATTTTTATGGCGAGATGACTGTGAACCCCGTAAGATAAAAATAATAGCCCCTCGTCACTGAAAATAGATTTAATAATTATTATTGTCATCCTTTTTGAACTGTCTGTAGCACAGTTGTAATTCTAGTTTTAAGCTGTTTGCTTTACGAAGCAATTAAGTTGTTATTAAACTCACTGAATGAATTTCCAAGTGTAGTGATAGATTTTCAGCCTTACTCTTAGACTCTGTTTCTTTCCTGCCCGCTCTTTCTCTCTCTCTCAATTCTCACCTGATAAACTGCTCCATTAGCGGTTGCCCTTATAGTTCAAAAAAAATTTTTTTTCCCACTTACAGCTTTATTCCCCCCTTCAACAAACTACTGTTAAGGACATGCTTTTTTGAATACATTGTTTCTTTAATAGCTCCTTTAGTTGTTATTTTTATGAGTGAAATGCTATCTAGCAAATGCATATTTCCACAAAAAACAAAAACAAAAAAACCCCAAACCTGAAAAGAAAAGCTAAGGAAAGCTAAGAAAGGTTGGATGGTTTTCTTTTTCAGCTATATAAGAAAAATGACTTAATTTGTGCAATACGTGTTTCTTCATAATTTCAGCAATATATTCAGTGCCTCTGACAACACTATTTGCAAACAAAATAATGCATTTTAATTTGTTAGTGAATCATTTGCCACATATTGTCTCAATCGTTTTTACTGTGTCAGGAATAATTACTATTTTCTCAAAGGGGAATTTTTTGTCTTTTATGAGGAAAAAACTTCAAGGAGACTGAATGCTACTTTAAACGTATCTTGCTAATTGTGATGGCTTTATTTTAACGTCATTACTCATATCTCAAGGCAACATAAACATGTAAAGCAAATTTCATCTGTATTTCAAGTTACCACTAGATAATTTCACAACTTTCACCAGTTTCTCATGATATCTGATATTTTTTTTTAACATAGTCCTATGGTTAAGGAAAAGTTTCTACCTAATGAAGAGTAGACAAACTGTTAGCTTGGTCATGTTCTTGTTGCCTACTTGGGTTTCCATTATCAGCATTATCTTAAATTTTAGGTTTATGAGCAGTAATCTTTTTTAAACCACATCATCAGTTTATAAGATTTTGTTTAAATTTTAGAGCATAATCCATAAATCCACATAACCTTACATGTTTCAGCAAGCTGAAAGTGAACAAGCAAGTGGGGTTATTTCAAACATTCTCCTGTAGAACTTTATACTTCCGTCCAGACAATTTCACAGTAAATTACACATAATGGCCTGTCCTATGGACCCAGGGAGGGACCAGAGTCATTCCATATCTTTGATATCATTAGTCTTTTTTCGTAGTTTTGGATTATATTCTCTAATATTTCCTTTGTGCTCACCAGCATGTGTTTGCACATGTCTTGGTGTCTAAATCTGTTTAGGGTTCTATACCAAAATATAACAGACTGGGTGACTTATAAACAACAGAAATTTATTTCTCAGAGTTCTGGAAGCTGAGAAGTCCAAAATAAAGGCACCAGCCTTGCCACGCTCTGATGAAGGCTGTCTTCCTGGCTCATAGCTGGCACCTTTTCTCTGAATCCTCACATGATGGAAGAACTAGGGAGTTCTGTGGGGTCTCTCTTATAAAAACATTAATCCCATCCATGAAGGCTCTTCCCTGCTGAACCTAAACACCTCCCCAAGGCTCTACCAACTAATATTATGATCTTTGAGGTTAGGATTTCAACATATGAATTTAGGGGGACACAACATTCAGATCATAGCACCTGATATGCATATGCATCATACTTTCAAGAATTTTATTCTAGATCAAACTCCTCAAGAGACGGGGAATTTACCTCCAAACAAGAAAATTATTCTAATAACTCTGACAATTATAACTGCTGGAAATTCTGTTCTCTTATGGATTCAAAAATCTGTTTACTCGTAACTTTGACCCACTGTTCCTAGATCAGCCAAAAGTGGCAGACACAAAATGAGAATCCCTTAAATATTTTATTATTTATTGTCTAATAAATAATGGGTTGCCACATGATTTGTATGGTTAAAACAATTACTAACCTCATCCAAGCAGAGATTTCTTTCATGTATTCCTAAAATACTTGTCTAATGTAGTTTAAATAATGTGGTAGGATTAATAACAGTTTGTCACAAACTGTTGCATCACCCAATTCACTGGTGGAGAAAGTGTGAAATTTTCCAGGTTAGTTCTTCTGAACTGACCCATAGGTATTATGAAACTTAACATCTCTTTAGCTCTTTTGATTCACTTGGAAAGAACTCACTTTCTGTATGGAGAGTGCTTTTAATAAAAACTGTTTCTTCATTTCCATGGCAGGAGCTGATGTTATCAGTATCATTGAGATGAAGGTTTAATGTTGCCATTTTAATGTTAACTGAAATCAGGGAAGAGGGTCAATTGGAGGGGTGCATTATGAGTGCCCTACAAAAGTTGACACCTTAACATATCATCTAAAAGCTCCCCAAACTGTCCATAATATAATGATGGACACAACCCGAAAAGAGCTTGCTGCTTCTGGTGATGTGATTTTAGCCTCTGAATAATAAATAAAAGAACCGTGAAAGGTACACCGTCAAAAATATCACACATTCAGCAAATGTTAGTGTTAGAGTTAGCAATGTTAGTGATTGTCCTTATTAAGGGTTTTTTTTTTGGGGGGGGGGTCATATAGACTTCTAAGAGCACAGCACATTTTTCTTTAGGGTTTTGTTTTCCTTTTGAAGACAAATCCTCCACACAGTGGATTTTCATTGAGTGGCCTACGAGTGGCTCTCCAGTGGGCTTTTAATAGCCTGTTTAAGAGCAGAGAACAAACTGGTGGTAGCCAGAGGGGAGAGGGGTGGGTGGATGGGCAAAAATGGGTGGAGGGGATTGGGAGGTATGCAGTTTCAGTTATGGAATGAATAAGTCATGTGATGAAAGGCATTAGCTTTGGGAATATTGTCGATAGTCTTGTAATAGTACTGTATGGTGACAGATGGTCACCTGTGGTGAGCACAGCATAATGTATAGAGTTGTTGAGTCACTATATTGTACACTTGAAACATATAACATTGTGTGTCAACTAAAATTCAATTAAAAAACAAACAGGGTTGATTTACATTTCATGGCAAGGACATGTGACTGGATTTCTTCTGTTGTGATTATATATTTTTTTTTACCCATTCCCATAAAATTAGGGTGACCTTATAAAATGCCTCCCAAACTGGATACTTTTAGGAGTGAAAGTGTTGGGACTAGCCATCAAGGTAGGACAAGAGGCTTAGGCCAAGTCTGTCTCAGGCTAGCCCAGATATCCAATCATCCTGTGTAAAATGTGTGCTAGCCGGGAAGATACAGCCAGTGAGTTAATCCCAGGCTTTCCACGAAAGTGCTCCCCTATTCTGACTACATCAGAATCCATGGGCAACTTAAAAATGTTGGTGCCCCGGCCTCGCTTCGAGGATGGATACATAGTCCATACGTATAGGTCCCGAGGTGATTCTGATTATAACAGTAATCAACTAAAACTAGTGTAGACTGCTTCTTTTTGAAACTCTCCAAATTCGTATTTTACACTGGAATTGCCATAAACACACTTAACCTATTCATCCTCCATATTTTTGTTTTCAAATTTAGGACACATGTTTTCCACCTTTGAGCCTCTTGAAAATCCAGCAGATACATCTTAGAATTGATGGCGTATCAGGATATAATGTTCAGTGCCCATGAATTCCTGGACTTGGTTTATTCCTGGAGGCATTTCTGAACCGTAGCCCATAAATGTCGATTTTTTTTTTTTTGTTTTTTAGTCCACAAACTAAAGGCACCAGTGATAGATGAAAATGTATTTTCTTAAATTCCACTGTAATTAGTGTTGTATTTGTTTCAGGTGTACAATGTAGTGACACAGTCTTTTTATATATTACTCAGTGTTCATCATGACATGTATACCCTTGAAAATGTTGTATCGTAACTGATAATGTCTGAGATTTGATATATGAGATATACAGTAGGGGAAAAATAAGTGAAATCCTTTGGCAATTTTGCTGGCTATCCCACTCAGGTAGCACATGCCCCAGAGTGAGGTATAATAAGGCTCATTAATATCAATTAATCTCTATTCCTCTGTACCTGTCATAATGTAAACATTCCTCACAAAGTGTGTGAACTCAGAGTTAAGGCTTTTTAAAATATATTCCTTTAAAATAAGCAAAGTAATTATCAGAAACTCAATCTAGAATGCTTAGTAAAAGAAAAAAATTAGCCGGATTATTTCATGGAATTTCAAGGGCAATTTCGAGTCTACATAATGACTAACACAAGCCAATGCCTGTTTAAGATGTGACTCCACTATACAAGCGCGCACACACGCGCACACACACACACACACATACACAAAAGAAATAACAGTGTTCCCTACCAGACTTAATAGGATGTTTGGGAAGTTTTAAGTCACCAAAAACAGCCAGGGAGAGGAGACTAAGGCCTGCGTAAGTAGGTTTGGTTCCTCCCCCCATCTTCCACAACTGTCCTTTCCACTTGTGCTTCTTTTCAGACTATACAGGGAAGCCCAGCTGCCAGCAGACAACAGGCTGAACGGTAGCCAGCTGCTTTATAACTGTGTTAGCCAGAAGCCCTCATGAGAAATATTTTTCCTGGAAAATAAATTATAACATGTCTAAGTGGTGCCTGACAAAGCTAAACAGGAGGCATGCTGCTCTATTGCAAATTCATCTGCAGTCTCTGGGTACAGAGACAAATAAAAGCACTTCATCAAAATCAGTCACAGAAACCCAGGAATACCCATAGGAGACCACTAAACTCTAAATACCAATCAATTTCTCCAACTTTTTTTTGTCAAACTTGCAAGTCCTTTTAAGCACTGTCTTCTTGAACTGCCAGGCAGCAGCTGGCTGGTATGGAGAAAGATCAGAAGGAATATAGTTTGGGGGCCTTCTGTGACACAGTGGTTTATCTAGCCGAGGACCCTTATTACCGAAGGGTTTTTTTTTTGGCCTTGGAGCATCAATTAAGGTTAAAACTAAAAGCCTGCTTTTACTTCCATATATTTGCAATGTCTCTGCTTGAAGAGGTTTGCCTAAATATACTGGGAAACAATATAAATAGAAAGTGTATTAAGAAGCCACCCCTCTGACTACAGGTTTAAAACTGCAATCCTGAGAGTAACTCAACACATCGCCTTTACATATTTTAATATTTACTGGTCCCATAACAACCACAATTACACTGGTACAAGGTATTGATGATCTAATAAGATGCTGCTCTCACCATTGACTTTGATTTAATCAAAATCTTGAGATGATATTTAATATTTAATCAAGGTATTTATGATGCACCTATTATGCTTAAGACATTTTGCTGGAGACTGCAAGCGATCATAATAATATCAACCTTCAAGGAGTTTGTACTTTCATTCAGTAATCTAATAGAAAAGATAGTTTTTCTCCCAGCTATGCCTTTGACTAGTTTTGTGAACCGTGAAAAAGTCAGTTAGGCTTTGGTATGTGGTAACATATCAAGAAACTCATTTTGGACAATATATTGGGAGAGTAAAAGCATGGAAAAAGGAAGACCAACTTTGAGTGCTTAGAAATATGGAGAGCATAAATCAAGGTGACAATAGAGATGGAGAGAAGTGGCTGGGTCCATGAAATATTTTGGAGAGAGATCCAAATGTAGTGCAACATGTTACTTGCCAGGCTAAATATGTTCTACTAAATATATATTGATTCTGTGGAACTGGTGAAGTTTTCACTTAGAAGACTGAAATATTATACAGCTCTTTTATGACTAGGTATGGAACCTTCAAATGTCATTTAATCTTTCTGGAGATTGGTCTTCTCTATAATGAAATAGAGGTAACATTCTTGTGACCCCATCTCTCTCCCAAGAATATACAAAGAAAAAACAGATAATAGGTGTGAAAATAGTTGGAAAGGAAAATTATTTTTGGATGTGGAAGACAATATCATTATTATTTGCAGAAAGGTTTTTTAGGTATAAAGATTCAGGTAGGTGAGCCACTCAGCTTTTAAATGGCCTCCTGTAATAACTGTAATTTACATAATATAACATTAAAGACACTAAATAAACCAGAAGAGCTGGAAAAATATGACCATCTTCTTAAATGTATCACATTGAAATTAGAGAAATCTAAGGCCCCGTATTATAAGGTCAAAGTAATCTGACTCAAGTCTGACTTCAGAGTGCCTTAATTTACAAAACAGTTTCATCCATGAGGGCATTTCCAAATGAAGTAATACTAGAGAAGTATTCATGAAGTAGATATAGTATCTACATTTTGATAAATTCTAATTCTGTGCAGATTGTACCGGATTTATTGATTTTCCCCCATGGATAATAACAAAACATAATTATGTTTATATTATAGAGTAATCTGATTTAAAGGCAAACTATATATTCTTAGCATATACATGTGAACCACTGGGCTGATACGCAATATGAGCTGTGTGAGAGGAGTCCTTGTTGTGGGAGTACAATTAACAATAACAAATAAAAGCAAAAGTGATTTCAAACATCAAGAAGTGTTTGATTTTGTTTGTTCTTAAAAAAGGACTCAAAAGTCATGAAAAAAATTGCTATTTTTTAAACATGTAAGTCAGAAAAGTACTTGTGAACTTTTTTTGACTCAATTGGAGATGTTTTAAGTGTACAAAGTTATATACAATGCCATAAAATTGCTAATTTCTTACAGAGTAGAAGTTAATAAAGTCTGCCAGTATCTCACACGTATTTTATAACTCTAATGTAACTGTATCATTCAGAAACCCACCTAAGTATTTCTGGTGATATACTCCATACACGTTACTTTGAAAGAACTCATAGCTAAAACCTGACTTGAAAATAGGAAATCTGGAGGCACGTTGGTGGCTCAGTTGGTTAAGCGTCTGACTTCAATTCAGGTCATGATCCCATGGTCTGTGGGTTCAAGCCCCGTGTTGGGCTCTGTGCTGACAGCTTAGAGCCTGGAGCCTGCTCGGGATTCTGTGTCTCCCTCTCTTTCTGCCCCTCCCGCACTCATGCTATGTCTCTCTCTGTCTCAAAAATAAATAAAACATTCAAAAATAATTTAAAAAATAAAATAGGAAATCTATTTAGAATTTTATCATTAAAACAAAGTTTAAATAAGTTGTATGAAACATGATTCATAGATGTTGTCTCCATGAGCAGTCCTCACACTCACACAGTTTTTTCATTTATTTTGCATATTTCTCTCTTAATAACAAAATATACTACTGAAAAAGCACTAGTATTATATTAGAATTTAATGACAATTTTGACAACAGAAGGATGTGACATGGCCCAGTTGGTTAATTTTAATAAAACTAGTTTGTTTTATAGATACAGGAATATTTCAAATTGCTTACATATAAATACAGTTTAGACTTAGATTGGAACAAGGAACAGAAAGTTATTAGTAATCTTAGCATAACTTCAAATCTATGGTTTGCTCTCTCTCTGCCCATTTTGTTTTGTTTATTTTCTCCCTCACTATAGAGTGTTTTCTCTTCTTTTTATTTGTTGGTTTGTTTTATTTTAATTTAATTTTTGATTTTTGTTTTTCTCACAGGAGTGTGTCCAGAGCAGGATTTTGTTGTTATTGTTGTTGTTGTTAACACCATCAACCAAATGTCTTGAATCCCAGTGACCCAACTCAAAAATATCTTTAAAAAGTAGTTGGTTAGTCTACCATGGGTGAGGTGTATACTCAGTTGGTTTTGGCCAAGGAGGTGAGCTTATATAGTACAAATGTATAGAGGTGAGTAGGAGGAACAAAATCTCCTGAAAGTTATAATTGGGCTGGGCAGATGCCCAGAAATTTTCTACTCCATTGTTAATTCACCAGTGCTTATATTCATGGGATGTGAATATTCAAATGCTGGTGGCTCAGTGCCAGAGCTATTTCTTGGTCTGTTTTAAATTCTCTGTGATAAGTGTATTATACATATGAAAATGTAAACTTCAGAGAACAAGAGGCACATTATTTCCATTTGGGACCACATTTGAAATGTGGCCAGTCAACAATCAACTAAAGTTAGTTTTTATATACTGGCAGTAGTTTCTGGGGAAATTAATAAAAAAGTAGCATTTCAATTGTAGCAAGTCTCCAAAGAAAAGAAATTCTATAATGGAAGATTGTCTTGAGGCTAAGAGGAGGGGAAAGATCTAAAATTTTTGTAATATACTTTAAATATCAACATAAATGGTTAAATGCAAAACATTTCTCAGATCTATGATCTCTAATTATAATATCCATTATAATTAGAACAGTTATTGAAATCATACCTATATACTAAATAGTATTCTTCCCCTTTACATGCGGAATTTCATGAAATACTATGAGGTAGGCATATTTTATATTTATACTTTAATGTCAGAATATTTAAAAGTTGCTTGTGAAAGGCCATGAAGTCAGGAAATAGAAGAGCCAGAGTTCTAACCCAATTATATCTAAAACCCGAGCCTAGTTCCTTGCTCTTTGGTATACAGCCTCTAGGTTTGTCGTTGTTGTTTTTATTTTAAATCTTTACTCATATTTTAAAAAATCTCTCAGATACACATACCAGGGTTTATCATATCTCTTCTCTTTTTTCCATAGAAGATTCTTTCTATTAATTGCTTCTAGATTGTGGCATTTAATTTCTAACATTTTGTCATATTTTTAAAAATTATATAAATTAGTTTTCACTTATTGTTTGCAGATTTCGTACTGTGAATCTAAGTATTATCATAAATTACGATCATGTAAATCAAGATTTGTGAAATTGATAGTAAATTTAAAATCATGAAGCTACAGCTATAAAGGCTAAGGTGATCTCACACAGAAATGTGAAAGAAAAATATTAAAACATATTTTAAAAATTAGAGGTATAAAGTTAGAGAAGCAAGTTAAAAAATCTTTTTCTCCAGAACATCTTTCTCTTCTATGTGTATATTTATATGTCTTTTTTAGACATTATACATTGTAATTGATATGGTTAGTACCTAAAACTCAATCTCCTTAGAAATTTTTGATTCTGGTCTTTGAGATATGTTCATTTCCCCATCATGCCTCTCCATGTCCTTACTGTCATCTAATTCAATTCAGCAGCTGTCCTCTAAAACCCTTCATGCAAGAATTAAAGAGACCACTGAATTCAAATTCCCTCTACCCAAATGGTAAACAAAGTGAGACAAAAACATTTGTACCGAGTGGAGAAATGGATTGCAGGTATTCCAAGATGACTCCTGGAACACATTTCTTCATAGGAAATGTGACAAGCCAGAATATAAATAGCATATTATTCTGGATCAGGCACATAATGTTTGAAAAAAGGTGAGTTGATCTGAGAAGCTAAATAATGCTAGAACCTTACTGCATACAGACTAATAACATACTTAGGGAACATAAGCATTGTTACCTTGCAATGCACTCTAGCCAGCAGCATTTATGGAACACATGATATCTATAGGCATTCTATCATTGGGGCATCAGTTATAGCTCCTGCTTTAAGAATTTTACAGCTTAGTAGGGAGATGCAATGATTTTTTATTTTTCTCAAATTACCAAGAATCTTAAAAATCATTAAAGTTGATAAAGTTAGTTCAGAATATTTGTAAAGCAGTATAAATTGTTCATTTATTTATAAAGAATATAAAGTACAACTGTTTATTTTTAGCATTTTATATGAATTTCTGTTATGTAGAAATATATGCAGGATGTTAAGATGTAAAATACCTGCATTCAACAATAAGGACAACTCTTTTTTTTTTTTATATAGTTTATCGTCAAGTCGGTTTCCATATAACACCGAGTGCTCATCCCAACAAGTGCCCTCCTCCATGCCCATCCCTCATTTCCCCCCTCTCCCCCACCTCCCATCAACTCTCAGTTTGTTCTAAGTATTTAAGAGTCTCTTATGGTTTGCCTCCCTTCCTATCCTTAACTATTTTTTTCCCTTTCCCCTCCCCTATGGTCCTCTGTTAAGTTTCTCCTGTTCCACATATGAGTGAAAACATATGATATCTGTCTTTCTCTGCCTTATTTCACTTAGCACGACACCCTTGAATTCCATCCACATTGCTACAAATGGCCAAATTTCATTCTTTCTCATTGCCATGTAGTATTGCATTGTATATATAAACCACATCTTCTTGATCCATTTGTCAGTTGATGGACATTTAGGATCTTTCCATGATTTGGCTATTGTTGAAAGTGCTGCTATGAACATTGGGGTACATATACCCCTGTGCATCAGCACTCCTATATCCCTTGTATAAATTCCTAGCAGTGCTCTTGCTGGGTCATAGGGGAGTTCTATTTTAAATTTTTTGAGGAACCTCCACACTGTTTTCCAGAGGGGGCTGCACCAGTTTACATTCCCACCAACAGTGTAGGAGGGTGCCCATTTCTCCACATCCTCGCCAGCATCTATAGTCTCCTGATTTGTTCATTTTAGCCACTCTGACTGGCATGAGGTGGTATCTCAGTGTGGTTTTGATTTGTATTTCCCTGATGATGAATGATGTTGAGTATTGCTTCATGTGTCTGTTGGCCAACTGGATGCCCTTTTTGGACAAGTGTCTGTTCATGTCTTCTGCCCATTTTTTCACTGGATTACTTGTTCTGCTGGTGTGGAGTTTGGTGAGTTCCTTATAGATTTTGGATAATAGTCCTTTATTTGATATGTCATTTGCAACTATCTTTCCTCATTTGGTCAGTTGCCTGTTAGTTTTGTTGACTGTTTCCTTTGCTGTGCAGAAGCTTTTTATCTTGATGAGGTCCCAATAGTTCATTTCTACTTTTGATTCCCTTGCCTTTGGAGGTGTGTCGAGTAAGAAATTGCTGTGGCTGAGGTCGAGGAGGTTGTTTCCTGCTTTCTCCTCTGGGGTTTTTATGGTTTCCTATCTCCCATTCAGGTCCTTCATCCATTTTGAGTTTATTTTTGCGTATGGTGTAAGAAAGTGTCTAGTTTCATTCTTCTGCATGTTGCTATCCAGTTTTCCCAGCACCATCTGTTAAAGAGGCTGTCTTTTTTCCACTGGATACTCTTTCCTGCTTTATCAAAGATTAATTGGCCATACACTTGTGGGTCCAATTCTGGGTTCTCTCTTCTATTCCATTGGTCTATGTGTCTGTTTTTGTGCCAATACCATACTGTCTTGATGATGACAGCTTTGTAGTAGAGGCTAAAGTCTGGGATTGTGATGTCTCCTGTTTTGGTTTTCTTCTTCAATATTGCTTTGGCTATCTGGGTTTTTTTGTGGTTCCATACGAATTTTAGGATAGTTTGTTCTAGCTTTGCGAAGAATCCTGGTGCAATTTTGATTGGGATTGCATTGAATGTGTAGATTGCTTTGGGTAGTAATGACATTTTGACAATATTTATTCTTCTGATCCATGAGCATGGAATGTTTTTCCATTTCTTTGTGTCTTCTTCAATTTCCTTCATAAGTTTTCTATAGTTTTTAGCATACAAATCTTTTACATCTTTGGTTAGGTTTATTCCTAGGTTTTTTATGTTTTTTTTTTTTGTGCAATTGTGAATGGGATCAGCGTTTTGATTTCTCTTTTTGTTGTTTTATTATTGGTGTATAAAACTGCAATTGATTTCGGTATGTTGATTTTGTACCCTGGGACTTTGTTGAGTTCATGGATCATTTCTAGCAGACTTTTGGTGGAGTCTCTCAGGTTTTCTATGTAGAGTATCATGTTGTTTGTGAAAAGTGAAAGTTTTACTTCATCTTTGACAATTCTGATGCCTTTTATTTCCTTTTTTTGTCTGATTGCTGATGCTAGGACTTCCAGCACTATGTTAAACAACAATGGTGAGAGTGGACATCCCTGTCATGTTCTTGATCTCAGGGGGAAAGGTCTCAGATTTTCCCCATTGAGGATGATATTAGCTGTGGGCTTTTCATAAATGGCTTTTATGATGTTTAAGTAAGTTCCTTCTATCCTGACTTTCTTGAGTATTTTTGTTAAGAAAGATGCTGTATTTTGTCAAATGCTTTTTCTGCATCTATTGACAAGATCATATGGTTCTTATCTTTTCTTTTGTTAATGTGATGTATCACATTGATTGATTTGTGAATATTGAACCAGCCCTGCAGCCCAGGAATGAATCCCACTTGATTATGGTGGATAATTCTTTTCATATGCTGTTGAATTCAATTTGCTCGTATCTTGTTGTGGATTTTTGAATCCATATTTATCAGGGATATTGGCCTGTAGTTCTCTTTTTTTTTTGCTGGGTCTCTGTCTGGTTTGGGAATCAAAGTGATGCTGGCTTCATAGAATGAGTCCGAAAGGTTTCCTTGCATTTCTATTTTTTGGAACAGCTTGAAAAGGATGGGTAGTAACTCTGATTTAAATGTCTGGTAGAATTCCCCCGGGAAGCCATCTGGTCCAGGGCTCTTATTTGTTGGGAGATTTCTGATAACTGATTCAATTTCTTCACTAGTTATGGGTCTGTTCAGACTTTCTCTCTTCCCGTTTGAGTTTTGGTAGTGTGTTTGTGTTTAGGAATTTGTCCATTTCTTCTAGGTTGTCCACTTTGGTGGCATATAGTTTTTCATAGTATTCCCTGATAATTGCTTGTTTTCTGAGGGATTGGTTGTAGTAAATCCATTTTCATTCATAATGTTGTCTGTTTGGGTGCTCTCTCTTATCTTTTTGAGAAGCCTGACTAGAGGTTTATCAATTTTGTTTATTTTTTCAAAAGAACAACTCTTGGTTTCATTGATCTGTTCAACTGTTATTTTGTTTGTCTATTTGTTTTTATTTGGATTCTATCTTGTTTGTTTCTGCCCTGATCTTTATTATTTCTCTTCTTCTGCTGGGTTTGGGGTGTTCTTGCTGCTCTGCTTCTAGTTCCTTTAGGTACGCTGTTAAAATTTGTTTTTGCGCTTTTTCCAGTTTCTTGAGATAGTGCAATGTATTTTCTAGTTTCCTGGATTGCAATATATTTTCCTCTTAGAACTGCCTTTGCTGCATCCCGAAGAGTTTGGATTGTTGTATTTTCATTTTTATTTGTTTCCATATATTTTCTAACTTTTTTCTCTAATTGCCTGGTTGACACTTTCATTCTTTAATAGGGTGTTCTTTAACCTTCATGATTTTGGAGGTTTTCCAGACTTTTTCCTGTGGTTGATTTCAAATTTTATAGCATTGTGATCTGAAATCATTGCATAGTATAATCTCAATTCTTTTATATTTATTGAGGGCTGCTTTGTGACCCAGTATGTTGTCTATCTTGGAGAATGTACAATGTGCACTTGAGAAGAAAGTGAATTCCATAGCTTCAGCATATAGAGTTCTAAATATGTCTGTCAAGTCCATGTGGTCCAATGTGTCATTCAGGTCCATTGTTTCTTTAGTGATTTTCTGTCTAGTTAATCTATCCATTGCTTTAAGTAGAGTATTAAAGTCCCTTGCAGTTATGATGACTTTGAAAGAATTTGAATTGCTAATCATAAAGGACAGTGAATTCCTTTACAAATTTTTATTAAAAAAAAATTGCCAACTCCAGAGAATTTGCTTCAAGTAGTATTGTTTTCTATACATACTTTGTTTTCATTTCCTAAATGTGTTTATATTATAAACTCCTAGAATAAATTATTGGAAAAGAATGTGTAGCACAATATGACATTATGCAATTTTTGGCTCCTTCAAAATGATTTTCTAATTTGGTTGGGGGGGACGGGCGCCTGGGTGGCTCAGTTGGTTAAGCATCTGAATTCAGCTTAGGTCATGATCTCACGGTTTGTGGGTTCGAGACCCATGTTGGGCTCTGTATTGACAGCTCAGAGCCTGGACCCTGCTTCGAATTCTATGTCTTCCTCTCTATTTAACCGTCCCCCACTTGCGCTCTGTCTCTCTCAAACTCTCTCTCAAAAATAAATAATACACATAAAAAATTTAAATTGGTGGGAATTCATAAGCCATTTAATAAAGATCTGTGTGCGTATTTGTATATATATACATATTTTACAAGTCTGTAGCTCTTATTCATGTACAGTTTTGGGAGCTATTGTTCCAATTGCCAATTAATAGATAAACAAAAAATATTTATTTTTCTATGAATATCAACATTTAAACTAATTTTTAGAATCATCAGTACTAATATTAATATATTACGACTATACTATTTTCTTTCATGAATATAATTAAATGAAGGTTAGAAGGACTCCCTTCGTGTTGATAAGTGCTTAATTAATGGGCTCTTCTATAAGGTGTGTGAGTAAAATAATTCTCAAAACATAGATATTCATCAATGTATTTTTCAACAAATTTTTTTTTATTTTTTTGTAAACATTGATTGAAATCATTCTTCACACCCACTATCCCACATTTGTTAATAAAAATACTTTGAAAGTACAAAGAAAGTCCATTTTTCTCTGAGATGTGACATCCACAGTGAAGTACCTCTACTGTCAAGCTCTGTGGGCACGATCTGGATATTGCTTCCTTTGGACAAGATCACCTGACAACTTCTGTATGTGTAAGAGTGTTAACAAAATGACATATATATAAAATGTTTGCTCCTTAGGGATCTTTTCATCTGTTTTTAAATAAATGCATTACAAGTAACATTAATGAAAAGTTTTCCATGACCTAGAGTGAAATATATAGTATTGTGCTTTCATTCGCCTCCTTTGTGACATAAATTTTAAAATCTTCTCTTAGACATAAGTTGTTTAAAATTTTGTAGTACCGAACTCCTCTAGAGACCATTTATTTAGTTCATCCTTTTAAAGATGAAATAAAGAATTTAATATGGCAAATAGTCAAGAAAGTCTCATGGCCCAAGAGGCAGAGTTTTTCAAGTATATATAATAGAGGGACAAAAATATAACATTGAAATGATTGACCATCATCAAGAGTAAATAGTATGGAAGAGCTAATACCACAAGATTATCTCTACTGCATTCATGAAGACATTGAACCTAAAGTAAAGGATTTATCTAAATTTATTTGCCTCATATCTAATTAGGATTATCTGCTTCTAAATATTCTTAAGTTTAACTAAAAACCACCATGGTGAGATTTTTTACAATAAAGATGAATGAATAGCAAATGTAACAAAAATTATTTATAGTATAGGATACATAGAGTTGGTGAGCCTCCCAAACTTTTGTCTAAAAAGCCTTTAGAAAAACCAGTCACCTGAATTCTAATATCTATATTAGGATATATAGATAAATCCCCAAAAAATATCTTTAACAGGAAGAAGAATTAAGTATAACAGATACCCAACTATAGATATCATATATGTTTCTGTTACAAAAAACTAAGAATGTTTATTGTAAGCACAGTTTCTGATCAGTATTTGAAAAAAAAAATTGGAAGGACAGCACAAAGACATAGGAGTCTGCAAGTTATTCATTTTATTGGTGCTGGAAAGGACAGTTTTAAAAGAAGCGCTCTATGAAAACACTGGACATTATCAGGAGAGTAGGGAAGTAAGACATTTCTGTAATCTCTAAGGATATCTCTTAAGCCTGTTTCTTTTATTTCCTGGCTCTGAAACTTTGTTTTAAGCACTAACCTTCTCAGCTTAGCTCTCTATGTAGACAAATGATATAGAATAATCATATTTTATTTGGAGACTGAATTCCTTAAGAACTTATTTATTCAAAACCTATACAATTTGATGTGAACCCTGGCTCAATATTATAGTGATTTCTGGCCACCAGCCTAAGCCCCATTGTCACTTTACTTAACCAATCAGTATAAATGCCTAACACATCCTTAGAAAATATTTCTTTAGAAAATATTGTCTATCATTGTCTAAATCTAAAATCAGTAAAGAAAGATAATAAAATTTATTGACCTGAACATGTAATAATAGAAATAATGACAATGCTAATGATAATGGCAAGTGTTCATGGAGACTTAATATTTCTGAGGTTCTATGTACATAATCTCATTAAATTCCTACACAGTTCTGTGAGTCAAGACCTGCTGTTTTTATTTTCTAAGCTTCCACAGAAAGTAACAAAGACAAGGTTTAGATCAAGAAAGCCAGACTCTGGAGTCTGGGATGTTAATACTGATGCTCGCCCACCTCTGTACAACCATACTATGATTTTCAAATCTTTTGCCAGACTTCAAAACTGTGTGTATGTGTTGGAGGGAGGGATTATGTGTGATTTTATCAATTGTGGTGTTTTAGATGGGAGGGCCTCACATATTTTTGGCATTGATCACTATCTTTCTCTTTTTATGCTTTAAACTTTTAATAATATATTCAAGCCAAATCATTCTGTAGAGTCTTCTTTCACACCATACCATGGTTTGATTATAGCCCATATCTTTCTCATCCAAATGCAAGCTCTGTGCGGTGTGGACCATGCATCGTTCATTTTAGTTGCCCAAAATGTTTTTCATAGGAACTCCTGAAGCATATATTTAACAAATACTAAAAGAATAGGAAAAAGTATAAGGCAATGTAACTGTTTTCTCTACTCCAAGAGGCACAGAAGTACTTAAGTATATCAAAACAGAGTTCTTATATATGTACTGTATACAAAATATACTTGCCTTAAGTGAATGACCATGTGTAAAACTAAATTAGAACAAGCTTATTACATCATATAATTATTCTTGGATATGTAAAACCAGTTTTCAGAGCCATTTTATACATACTCCTTGTACCATTAAATATCTCTCAAACAATCAACATGGTTTTATGCTAAGAATATTTGGTGGTTAGTTTCTCTTAGGATGAATGATATTTCAGAATATTAGAGAATACTTGAAGATGCGCTTTGCAGATCAAATGCCAGTTTAAATTTACAATCTGTCCTTTTAACCTCTGATCATGTCAGGGATAACAATATATTTTAGCTCTTCAGTTATCCTCCCAGATAAGTAATACCTGTCATATGAATCATTAAAACATGTTAAGGCATTAAATTTCATGATAGCAGTTTTTATTGGAAGGGTACATTAATTTGTTACCAGACTTTTTGCATCAGTAGAAATAAAAGATCAATTCTCAATAACTCTGTCCTTTAAACTGCATGATGATCCCTAATCTATAGTATGACAAACAAATTAAATGGTATTTTCAGTGGATAATTTCTCATTTTGGACTATATTATGAGGACCAAAAAAATCGCAGTAAAAGCTTTTCCTCAGACAGTTTGCATAGTAGACAAGTAGACATGGTTCACACTGCTTTGATAAATGAAGCACCATCGTGATGGTTTGGATGAGTGTTAGCTGTACTTAACATATCCATCCATCTTAGCATTCTTGCATTTATTCTGTTTAGAAGATGGCTAAATCTCAGTGGAGAAAGCTTTAATTTCCTTTCAAATGTCATTGGCTTGGAATGCTTTGATCATGCTGAGATTTGTCCAACCTCTGTCATGGCAATTCTCTATTGATTTCAGGCTGATTTATTTTGTACATCAAAGGCATGAAAGGACCATTCTAC
The DNA here is from genome assembly GCA_028646485.1 of Cryptoprocta ferox. Taxonomy (NCBI): domain Eukaryota; kingdom Metazoa; phylum Chordata; class Mammalia; order Carnivora; family Eupleridae; genus Cryptoprocta; species Cryptoprocta ferox. Next base: position 92,408,437 of record CM053572.1, on the reverse strand, counting down.
AACTCATGCTTTTGGCTCCACATTTTGAAGTCTCTTAAATACTCATGAGCCATATTGTTATAAGAGATGAACCACTGTTATACACATAGAAAGTAAGGTAACTAGTTGAAGCAAGCAGATTTTATTTGCTTCTTCTCAAAAGCAAGGGTTCTTTCTTAGATAGCTATTCCTTAATTACTTTATTATTATGTTCAAATAAGGACTTACTTTAAAAATAGAAAAGATAATTTTTAATTTATGATCTAATAACATATCAAATTTTAATTTTGTCATGTATGAAATGCTTTAAATAATGGAAAATTTAAAGGTCAAGAACTAAATTCAACAGATATTTGAAAAGGGCAATAATCACAATGGTTTATAATCCACCAGTTTCTGATCGTGTATCTCAGGTATTATATTAGAAAATATTCTAGAGAAAGAGAAATAACGTTTTGTTATTGACCTATAATAGACATACAACATTATATTAATTTCAGATGTACAATGAAATGATGTAACACTTATACCTACTGGGAATGATCATCAGAATAAATCTAGTCACCATCCGTAACCATAACTAGTTACAAAAATCTTGTTTGTGTGTGTGTGTGTGTGTGTGTGTGTATCAGAAATTGCAAGACTTTCCCGGCAAGCTTCAAATATGCACTATATTACCATTGACTATAGTTACCATGCTTCACACCACATCCTCATGACCTACTCATTTTATAATTAGAAGTCTGTATATCCTGACCCCTTTCACCCATTTTGCCCAACTCCTAACCCTTTCCCCAACCCTTGCAACCACCACCACTCTATTCTCTGTATGTATGGGTCTTATCTTGTTTTGTTTGTGCATTTGTTTTGTTTTTTAGATTCCACATATAAGTGAGATTCTACAATATTTGTCTTCCTCTGTCTGAATTATTTCATTAAGCATAATACTTTCAAGGTCATCCGTGTTGTCACAAAAGACAAAATTTCATTCCTTTTTGATGGTTATATACACACACACACACACACACACACACACATATATGTATACACACACACATACACACACATAAGGGTTCATATAACTTTTCAAATTAGTGTTTTTTTTCCTTTGGATACATACTCAAAAGTGGAATTGCTTGATCACACGGTGTTCTATTTTTAGTTTCTTTAGTAATTTCTGCATTGTGAAATGCATTCCAGAGTGGCTGCATCAATTTGCATTCCCAACAATAGGGCATGAAAGTTCCCTTTTCTCCACATCCTCACCCACACTTGTTATCTCTTGTCTTTTTGATAATAGACACACTTATAGGTATAAGGTGATACCTCATAGTAATTTTCCTGACAATAGTGATGTTAAGCATCTTTTCATATGCCTGCTGGCTATCTGTGTGTATTCTTTGGAAGAATGTCTATTCAGATCCTCTGCCTGTATTTTTAATTAGTTTGCTTGCTTTCTTGCTATTGAGTAATAGTTCTCTATATATGTTGGATATCAGCCCTTTATTGGATATGTGATTTGGAAAAATTTTCTCCCATTCAATAGTTACCTTTTGCTTTGTTGACGTTTTTCTTTCGTGTGCAGAAACTTTTTAGTTTGAAGTAATGACACTGTTTATTTTTCCTTTTATTGCTTTTGCTTTTGGAATTAGACTTAAAAAAATTACTAAGGCTAATGTCAAGGAACTTATTGTCTGCTTTCTTCTAGGAGTTTTATAGTTTTAGGTCTTACAAGTCTTTAATCCATATAACTTAATTTTTGTGTATGGTGTCAGATAGTGGTTCAGTTTCATTCTTTTGCATGTGGCTGCCCAGTTTTCTCAGCACTATTCATTAAAAAGACTGTCTTTTCCCATTGTATATACTTGCTTTCTTTGTCATAAATAAGTTGACCATATATGAATGTTTGTTATTTTTCTTGGCTCTCTGTTCTGTTCCATTGATCTGTGTATTTCTTTTTATGTCAATATTATACTGTTTTGATTACTGTAGCTTTATAATATAGTTTAATATCATCAGGAAGCATGATGCCTCCATTGTTTTTTTTTTTTTTTTTTTTCATTTTCAAGATTACTTTGTCTATTCAGTGTCTTTTGAAGTTCCAAACACATTTCAGGTTGTTTGTTCTGTTTCTTGAAAAATACCATTGTGATTTTGATAGGGATTGCGTTCAATCCATAGATTGCTCTGGAGAGTATGGACATTTTAACAGTTTTAATACTTCCAATCCATGAACACAGAATATCTTTATATTTATTTGTGTATTCCTCAATTTTCATTGATGTTTTAGTGTAGAGGTCTTTAACCTCTTTGGTTAAGTATATTCTAAATATATTTTGTTCTTTTTGAGGCACTTATAAATTGGATTGTTTCTTGATTTTTCTTTCTGATAGGTCAATTTTAGTATATAGAAACTCACAAATTTTTGTGTGTTGATTTTGTATTTTCCACCAGTACTGAATTCACTTAATAGTTCTAACAGTTTTATGTGGAATCTTCAGGGTTTTCTATATATAAAATCATGTCATCTGCAATCAGTGACAGTTTTACTTCTTACTTTCCAATTTGGATGCCTTTTATTTCCTTGTCTTGTCTGATTGCTGCAACTAGGACTGCCAGTACTATGTTGAATAAAAGTGGTGAGAGTGGGCATCCTTCCCTTTTTTCTGATCATGGAGGAAAAGCTTTCAGATTCTCACCATTGAGTATGATGTTAACTATGAGCTTATCATACATGGCCTTTATTATGTTGAGGTATGTTCCAGTATACCCACTTTGTTGAACATTATTATCATTAGTGAATGTTGAATTTTGTCCAATACTTTTTCTGTATCTATTGAGAAGATTTAATGTTTCTAGGAATTTTTCCTTTTTCACTAGGCTGTCCAATTTGTTGATATATATTATTTATATTATTGTTCATAGTAGTCCCTTCTGGCTATGTATTTTCGTGGTATCATTTGTAACTTCTCTTTCATTGCTGATTTATTTATTTGAGCCCCCCTTTTTTTCCCTTGGTGAATCTAGCTAAAGGTTTGTCAATTGTCTTTATCTTTTCAGGGAACCAGCTCTTAATTTTATTCGTCTATCCTACTGTCTTTTTCTTTTAGATTTTTTTTAACATTTATTTATTTTTGAGAGACAGAGACAGAGCATAACTGGGGGTGGGGGTAGAGAGAGAGGGAGACACAGAATCCAAAGCAGGCTTAAGGCTCTGAGCTATCAGCACAGAGCCTGATGTGGGGCTCAAATCCACAAACTGTGAGATCATGACCTGAGCTGAAGTCAGATGCTTAACCAACTGAGCCACCCATGCACCTCTTTTCTATTGTCTTTTTAGTCTCTTTTTCATTTATTTCCATGTTGATTTTTGTTATTTCCTTCCTTTTACTAATTTTGTGCTTTGTTGGCCCTTCTTTTTATCATTTCTTTAGGTGTAAATTTAGATTGTTTGTTTGGAGATATTTTTATTCTTGAGGTAGGTCTGTTTCACGGCAGACTTCCCCCTTAGAATTACTTTTACTGCATCTCATGGATTTTGGTAAGTTATATTTCTGTTTTCATTTGTCTCAAGGTATTTTTTAAATTTTTCCTTTGATTTCTCATTGACCCATTAGTTGTTCAGTAGTATGTAGTTTAATCTCCACATACTTGTGATTTTTCCAATTTTCTTCTTATAATTGATTTCTAGTTTCATACCAGAAAAGATGATTTATATGATTTCAGTCTTCTTGAATCTATTGAGACTTGTTTTGTGGCTTATCATACAGTCTATCCTGGAAAATATTTCATGTGCACTTGAGAAGAATGTGTAGTCTGTTGCTTTGGGATGGAATGTTCTGTGCGAATCTGTTAAGTCTATCTGGTCTAATGTGTTGTTTAAGCTAAAGTTTCCTTATTGATTTTCTGTCTGAGTAATCTATCCCTTGATGCAAGTGGGATATTAAAGTCTCTTATTATTATAGTATTGCTATAAATTTCTCTCTTTAGGTTTGATAATATTTGCTTTATATGTTTAGATGCTCCTATGTTGTGTGTATAAACATTTACAGATGTTATATCTTCTTGTTGGATTGACCTCTTTATCATTATTTAACACCCTTTGTCTTTTATTATAGTCTTGTTTTAAAGTTTTTTGTCTGATAAGAATATAGCAACCACAGCTTTCTTTTGGTTTTCATTTGCATGTAATATCTTTTTATATTCTTTCACTTTTAGTCTCTGTTTGTCCTTGGAATCAAAGTGAATCTCTTATAGGCAGCGTATAGATGTGTCTTGGGTTTTTTGTTTTTGTTTTTGTTTTGTTTCTTTATCCAGTCAGTCGGTCACTTTATGTCGTTTGACTGGAGAATTTAGTCCATTTATGTGTAAAGTAGTTATTGATAGATATGTACTTATTCATATTTTGTTAATTGTTCCATGGCTGTTTTGTAGCCCTCTCTGTTCATTTGTTCTTCTCTTGCTCTCTTCTCTCATGTATTGATAACTTTCATGAATGTTATGCTTAAATTCCCTTCTTATTATCATTTGTGTGTATAAGGTAGGTTTTTGGTTTGTGATTACCATGGTGCTTACATAGAACAGCTTATATATAAATGACAGTCTATTTTAAATTGATAATAACTTAAATGTGAATGCATTTTAAAATTGTACATTTTTACTGCCCACAACTTTTTATGTTTTTGATTTTGCATTTCACATCTTTTGATTTTGTGTATCCCTTAACTGATTATTGTAGCTATAGGTATTTTTCCTACATTTGTCTTTTTAACCTTCATACTAGCTTTATAGGTGATTAATCTACTACATTTACTTAATATCTGTTTTCCTTTACCAGGGAGATTTATATTTTCATGTATTTTCTTATTACTAAGTAAGGTCCTTTCTTTTCAGCTTAAAGAAGTACCTTTAACATTTCTTGTAAACCTGGTTTACTGGTGGTGAATTCCTTTACCTTTTGCTTGTCTGAAAACTCTATCTCTCCTTCAGTTGTGAATGATAATCTTGCCAGGTAAAGTATTCTTTGTTGGAAGTTTTTTTTTCCTTTAAACCCTCTGATAATATCATGCTACTTTATTCTGGCCTGCAAAGGGTCCGCTAAAAAGTCTGCTGACAGTTTTATGGGCATTCCCTTGTATGCAACAAGTTGTTTTTTTCTTGCTTATTTTAAGATTTTATTTTTATCTTTAAAGTTTGACATTTTAATGATAGTATTTCTTTGTATGGATTTTATTTGTAACTCTTGAGATCCTGGATTTGGATTTCTGTTTCCTTCTCCAAGGTAGGGAAATTTCCAGCCATTATTAATTTTAAAAATGTGGTTTTTTTTCTTTCCCTTTCTTTTTCTCTTCTCCTTCTGGGATCCCTAAAATGAAAATGAGAATATTATTCCACTTAATGTTGCCCTATAGGTCCCTTAAGCTATCTTCACATTATTTATATTTTTCTTCTCTGTGTGAGCTCCACTGTCCTCTCTTTTGGATCACTTATTCTTCCTTTGTTTCATCTGTTCTACCATTAAATGCTCCTGTACATTTTTTTTTTAGTTAACTTAATATATTTTTCAGCTCTGTTTAGTATATTTTGATGTTTTCGTTCTTTAAGTTTTCATTGTGTTCATCCATTAACCCCACCCCCACCCCCAAGTTTGGTGAAAATCTTTATGACCATTACTTTGAAGTCTTTAACAGGTAAATTAGTTATCACTTCTTATTTAGTTTTTTTTCCTCCCTGAAGTTTTATCTTGTTATTTTGTTTGGAACATATTCCTCTCTGTTTCCTCATTTCGCTTGACTCTTTGTGTGTCTTTCCATGTTTTAAGCATAATAGTTACTTTTCCTAATCTTGAAGGAGTGACCTGTATAGGAGATGAACCTTACCATTCATCCTGACTCAGCTCTTGACTGTCTCTCAAACCTTTGTAATTGTCTAAGATCCTGATTTTTTCCTGTAGGTCCCAGTTGTTGAAGGTTTGCAAAGTCCTTTCAGTATTCCAAAGGAAGGGATCTCACCATCTACTTTCAGGCTGGTTAGAAGCCAGACCCTCAGGCAACAGATTTCAAAGTATGCAAATATATACAGTCTTGTGGGATACAGTCTTAAACCATGCTGGTCTCCAGACCAGGATATCTAGAGGCATCCCATGGGTAACAGTTACAAAAATCAGGGTTTCAGACAAGTGTATAAACCTCTTTCTGTGAGATACCAGTGAGCTGTAACACAGCCAAAGGAGAGTGCAAGGACAGTATCCCCTGGCCTTTGTTCCCTGAAAGTACCTCCAAAGCCTCTACATATATGTCAAACCTGAAGCCTGACCATCAGAAGAGCTCCAAGACAAATAAATAGTCCTTTTTAAAATAAAGACTAGGGGTGTGTTTCAGTCTGCTGCCTAGTGTTCTAGAGTAGGTAGACTGCCAATAACTGTCTTTCAATTGATTGTTACAGTCCTGTGCGATACCAGAACACAAGCCCCTCTGTCCTCTAGAGCCAGGTGTTCAAGGAGCATCCCCTCTGCAGACTGTGCTTATCTTCTGGCTTTAGTGGGGCTCTGGGAGAGTACAGAGCCATGACACACCTACTGGCTTCTGTGGGGCTGAGGGATAGCACAGAGCTGGGGTGTACCCACTGGCACTATCAAAGTAGAGGGAGAGTGCAGAAATGTTGCCTGCAGCATCTCTGTCCCAGGAGAGATTCCACTAGATGCCTGCCCCTCAGGTAGATCCTTTAAGGTTAGCAAATGAATCTCCTTCACATATAATAGTCTAGGCACATTTCAAACTGCTGCCTTTGTGCTGGTCTGTGAAGTGAGTCTGCATAGGAGCCCTTTAAGAGAAGTACCTCAGTTGTCTACAGTTCTTTGGGTTTCATGGATGTGAGCCCTATTGGTTTTCAAAGATAGATGTTTTGGGGGCTCATTTCTCTGTTGCTAGTCCCAGGTGTTGGAGTAACTGTGTGGAACATGAACTTCTTACTTCTCAGAGGGAACCTCCAGGGTTGTGAGATCCCTCCTAATTGTAGGTTTCTGCACTGGGGGTATAGTTTTGATGAGACCACGACTCTGCCTCTCCTATCTCCACGTGGCTCTTTTGTTGTTTGCTGTGAAGGAGCCTGTTCAGTTAATTTTCAGTTTATTTTATTTTATTTTATTTTATTTATTATTATTATTATTTTTAGAGTGAATTGTTCCATATGTAGCTATAGATTTGGTGTGTTTGTGGGAGGAAGTAAGTTCAGGATCTTCCTATGCTGCCATCTTGGGCCTATTCCAGGTATAACTCTTGATTTCTGTATCCATTTACTTCATGATGCAGGTTTTCTGTGGATCTTTATTCCTTTCTGGTATTTGTCTTTTAGTCATGTGTGTGTGTGTGTGTGTGTGTGTGTGTGTATGTGCATGTATGTGTGTGTGTTAGGCAACCAGATAATGAACAGAAAAAATAGAAATTTTAATTATATCTAAATTGTCCAATTAATATTTCTGATATTAAATAAAATAAATTTTATCTTTGACTCTTATAAAAACTAACCAGAATGCTAGAAAATGTGGCGTTTCCATGGGTCATCGTCGTCATCATCATTGTCATCATCTTCATTGAGCAGAGATAAGTAATGTTAGTAACAGGAGTGTTGGGATTTAGCTATGGTGGATAGATTATAAAAATAATAACAATTGCAAGAATTTATTAGCCAGTTAAAATGTACTTAGCACTTTCCTAACTTATAGTTTTCAGAAAAGATTTCTGAATTAGATTCAATTATTAACATGATTTTACAGATGAGGAAACTGAAAAGTAGATAAACTGTCCAAAGTCCAATGGCAGATGATTATCAGAGTGTACATTTCTGGCATTTGTGCTAGTGTTTTCCATATAGAATATTATAGCTTCACTGGTATTAAGGTATTTTATGATAATTTTATTTTAGTTATTTCAATTTTTAATGTTTATTTTTGAGAGAGAGTGAGAGCATGCACACATGAATGGGGGAGGGGCGGGAGGGGCAGAGAGACAGGGAGACACAGAATCTGAAGCAGGCTCCAGTCTCTGAGCTGTCAGTCCAGAGCCCAACACAGGGCTTGAACTCATGAACCTCAAGATCATGACCTGAGCCAAAGTTGGATGCTTAACTGACTGAGCTACACAGATGCCCCAAGATATTTTATGGTAATTTTAGATTTTAAGTTTACTTGTTGATACTTTACTTTTTACACCTAAAGATGTATTAATCTTGTAGTTGGTAACAATCTAGTCAACAATTCAAAATTTCCATTTTTGAGTTTATGATCCACTTGTATTAAAAAGATTTAAAAATTGTTATAATGAAACAATGATTTCATTACTTGAAATTGTATAAATATTTACTTTCTATTTGTTCATTATTTAATTAAAACATTTAGGGAATGTTTCTTTTTTAGACCTTTTTATTGTTTGCAATCAGATATACATATGTATACATGTATATTATAACACATACACAACCTAATAGAAGTTTATAAAATCCCATGTTTACAAATCTCTGATAATTGTAGCATATTCACAATTCAATATAATAACCACCATTAAGTCTCATATATGCTCTAATTACTGATTAAAGTCCATTGACATTGTAATTATGTGTTAGATTCTTCTGTAATCACTGAAAGAAAAAATAATAAAAGAGTCTTTGGTAAAATAACTGTAACATTATGTCAGTTAATACTGAAGACCTACAGTCAACTCTGCAGTGAATTATCATCAGACCTTATAACTTAGCAACTTATAGATATATCAAGTGAATTATTTTTGTGTTGGTTTAGCTGAAGTTTAAGCCCTGAAAAGATTAAAATATATCAGATATATTTAAGCATCTAAATATGTTGGAAATATGAATATACAATGTAATGTATTCTTCAGAATGTACTGGGGAATGATTAGAGTCATTTAAATGAAGATAATTGAATGTAAAGAAGTAATATTTTAATCCTAAATTCTATTCATAACAATTAGTTTAATTCTTCTTAAGCCTTCTGAAATGTGAATCATTGAAGCTGTATTTTAAGCTTTTATTTCATAACTTGTTTTATTATTAATGATTCCATTTTGTATTTGTAGTGAGTTTTTTAAATAATTTAATAAAGTAATAATTAACCTATTAAAATAAAGTATATAATTAATTAAAGGTAAATAATTAAACTCTTCAGACATTATTGATGAGAATTTACTGCTGTTAACAAGTTATTTACCAACTCTGAGAATAGGAATAGGAGTAGTGATGGGAAGTTTAAACCCCAGAGATAATTGTCACCTGTTTCTTTAATCAAACTATTATTATATCAAAGAATGTTATGTAGACTTTCATTACTCCTCAAAAATGATTTCACACCCAATTTACAAGTTACATATAATATACATCCTATATCTTAATGTATATTATTATATTCTATGTATAGGCAACTGTATGTTTATAGTTTATGTCATAATATATTAATATAACATATAAAATGCATATAAATGTTTATATTACATATAAATTTGATCTCTAGTACATCATTTATATCTGTAAAATCACAGTATACCTTATTTCTTCTATTTTGTGATACTAACTGAAAACTGGTTTGAGGTAGGAGAGGTGATGCACTAGAGTGCCTATCTTGATTTTAGAAACATTAAAATATGGGAATATGTTCATATAAAAGCCAGGAACGTAAAGTATATTCTCTCAAATTCAAATCTGATCCCAGATGTTTTGCTGTGAGTTTGTAGAAACAATATATTCATGTAATAATTTCTTGGTTTTCATGGATTCTTTGAAATTAATCAATTTGGTGCATTCTATGAAAGGCCAATACTCCCCATGAGTTCAGAGCATTTTCAAAGCTTAAGAATACTATCAGTTGAAAAGTACATGATTTGGACTAATTTTGAAATGATATCATGTATCTGAGCTGTGTGTACTGCACATTTCCTACATTGTTAACAACAGTTTTATAACAATTACTCTTTGTCTCTAACTATTTACAAGGAAACAGCCTCTCTTCATTTCATTCTTGGCTCTATGGAAATAGCTTTTGTGAGAAATCTGGGTTCCATTCCCAGTATAAATGCAAACTGACTGGCACCAAGTCTATGAAGTAGAGCATTTATACAGCATCCTTAGCCAAAACAATTCACTTATAAGGGAAAAACAATCATTTGGATCTGTGAATTGGTTTCCCATGTTGATTATAGTCACATTAAATAGAAACAGCTTTGATCTCCTTGTTTAATTGTTCTATACTTCTCTCCTGATAATAGTGGAAATTATACCAATCCTTATTCAAATAGCAAGAAAATAAATGAGACTGGAGCTAAAGTACATTTTTTCTATAACGTGGAGAGCATAAAAAAGCCTTTTAAGAAATTATTAAATAGTCTGAAGTGCCTCCAGTACATATCACCAAAAAAAGCCAAAAAAATAAGTTTGTATTTAGATACTACTATTTGACCTTATTTCTTTATCTAAATAGTGATCAATATACAATTATGTAAGTTTATACTTCAAGATAATATTCATGGCAAGTATGTCATTTCTTGTCCAAGGTACAGAATCAATCCTCTTAAGAAACGATGTAACGTAGGGGCACCTTGTTTAGCCTCCGACCAGCTCAGGTCATGAACTCATGGTTCATGAGTTCAAGCCCCACATTGGGCTCTGTGCTTCAGAGCCTGCTTTGGATCCTCTGTCTCCCTTTTTCCCTGTCCCTCCCCTGTGTGCCTTCTCTCTCTCTCTCTCTCAAAAATAAATAAACATTTAAAAAGAAAATAAACCATGTAATACATTCATTTAAGCCTTTTTTGGTGAACAATAACAGTTGCCATTTAATGAACATCTATTGTGTGTGTATATACTTTCATTTACATCATATACACTTGAATTAATTCACACAATAGCATATATATTTAACAGATAGGAAAACTGAAGATCACAGAGATTCTTTATATATTATGTTACCAAAAGCACATTGAACACTACAATGTTAGTGTAATTTGATAGTAAATAAATTAGGAATATAAAAACAAGTAAGTTTGTTGTAATCCCTGATCTCTCTGAGACTATTGTCTATTGACAGTTAAGGTTAAATAATATGTTCATTAGTAAGCTGGTAAGTACTTGAACTCAGCTTCAAAATACTGTACTTTTATACTGTTACCATGTGGATGAATGGAACATATTAAACTGATTCTGTAAAAAAGTCTGTACACTATCAGGATTTTTATTCTTGCCATTTCTATCATTAAACCATTTAAATACACATTAATATCATTTGATTTAGAGTATATGTTATTTCCAATCATGGCTGTGAGTGAGATGTTCACAAAGATGCAATGAATTGGTGCTTGATTTGAACCATGAACTGATCTTGGGTTATAAAGAGTGAAAAACAGTGTATGTTGCTTTAACACACAATGGAAAATTTATTAATATGCTGGGAAGCTATGTATAATGTGTAAATGGAAATCTCTCATTGTAGTGTACTTTCATGGTTCTAAATGGTGCCATGACTGAGGTCATGCCATGATGTTAGCATGGTTTGTGAAACTGTAATAGCTTGGCTTTTTTGACAGATTTTTCATTTAAATATTTGGCTCCACTTACATAGGAGGTTGCCATCATTTGTAAGCTTTCCTCTTTTTCGTCTTGTAATCTCTGCAGGATGAAAAATGTTCTGATGCTATGGAAATTATTCCAGCACAGATGCATTTAGATTGCAGAAATTGCTTTGGATTGTTTAAAGCAAGACATTTTTTGATTGTTTCCATGATGATTGGATGCTTCATTAACCCCTTTATTGTTGACATCCTATGGAGACTCGATATGTAGTCTTAATTATTTTAAAAGACAATTCTTTGTTATTTAGCTGGTGATTAAAAACACATTAAAAGATGGCACAGAAAGACTATTTTTGTTCATTACCAGATCTGAAAATCTAATCATGTAGTAAGAGACTAATTTTCACATAATTCTTAAAACAATAAGTACACTACTGTAGAAATTATTTGTGCTGCCTAAATCAGTTAATTAACCAAACCGCACGAGAGAGAAAGATGATTATTTTCTATTAATCAAATGGAAAAGTCAAGAGTAGACACTTTTATCAATGCTTTTAAAAAAGAAAATATCTCAGTGAATTCATGAGGTGAAACTAAAATATTTGAATGCAAGTAGAACAAGTGCAAGGAAGAAAAACAATGCACTGAAAGCATGTGAAGTCAGTTTAAAAGAAAGAAAATGCCCAATAACAGAATTGCAGGTTTTAGGGGGGAAAAATGTGAGAACAGAAATACCATGTCCATTATGCAATGTAAATACACCAAAGTAAAATATATTACACTTGATCTTTTCATAATACAATGCATTTACCTTCATGCATATAGTGACACGTAAGCAGGTATCTCACAGTGTTTACGTACTGGAAACTTCCACTTCAAATAATCATCGCAGCTTCAACAATAAAGGAAAATGTGATCAATAGGAACATATTTCAGAAGAAAATGGCATATTCCACCAAGAATTTGAGATTATTTCCATTATGAAGCAGTTACTACAGTTGCTAAAACTTTTAGGAAGAATAAATCGTTTATTTTTTAACTTCAAGTCCCCACTTCTCCTGATCCCTCACCAAAAGCATTTATTTAACAATGAGCAAATGTTTGGTGAGTGGGTTTTCAGCTAAAAATTCCCATGTTTACTATGTGCCAGGCAATGAACTAAGTAGCTTTACATATAATACCATTTCAATCTTAGCCCAAGAATTTACCAGATAAACATTATGTCCATAAAATAGATGAAGAACTTGAGCCTTAGATTAAGGTTAATATCTAATAGATTTAGATTTAGATTTATACAATAATAGCTAATGTTCTACTCAGGTTCTATTGAATTCCAAAGGCAAGGAACCAACTCCTATCCGATACTGCCGACCTACCCACCTACTCTGCCTTTTGTTTTTTGCCTTTTTTTCTAAGAGAAATAATCTAAAAATAAGACGATGTTTATCATATGTACATTGTTCACACACATGTTAATTTTAGTCTCTAGAAGCCTATATAGTCTTTAAAAAATATTGCTATGTTCCATTGACTCTCTTATTCATTTAATCAATGTGTATTTTATTGTTATTATGCTTAGTGACCAAAGCTTATTGGTAAAGCCTGGCATTGGCTCCTGTGTGGGTAGTAACATGATACTGTGTTGTGTTAATATTACATTAATTCCCTCCAGTGTCAAGATCATCATGACACATGATCTTGAATTATAATAGGGAAAGAGTACAATTTAAGTTAACCATCGTCAACCTCATCCTTCTATTTTACTATATTCTGGTTATGCATATGGGGACAATCTAAATATTCCCTACAAGTGAGATTTTGCTTTTCATTGTCTAACCATCCAAACAGAGTTGAAGTGGTTTTTTTAATCTCACATCTGAATGATGTCTAATTTTAATTTTAATTGAAAACATGTAAAACAACTGGCTTCTGTTAGGCGTCAATTGGATTCCAAATAAAAATAACAATTTCCGTCAATAAACTGACCAGATGGCAACTCAGATAAGGGTAAGATAGATGGCTTTCTAAAACAAGGGATGCCCCATGTAATGAGGGTCAGCTGAGAGGTATGTGTATGATTTGTTTTGATGAATAATAAATTCATGTAAGTTACACAATAATTGTGATGCGGTTTTTCAATGTAAATTCCTAGAGGATCAATCTTGCATGATGGAGTACAGCTGCCCTTTTAGAGCAGAAATCTTAATCTATCATGTAGGAGGTCAGAGTACTTTAAAGGGATGGGCAGGGCTTAAGGGTGGGGAAAAAGGGCACACTGCTTAAAACTTTAAGATTTGAAATTTTTTAGAATGCCACTTTGTAAACACAAACTGGAAATACTATGACAAAGAACAGAAATTTCCATCCTTTCTTTCTGGGCTTGACAATAACCTTTTCGGCAAGGTAAAGGCATCTATTTGCTGGAGAGGCAGCGTGGAGCAGACAACATTCATTTCTATCTTTGATGACCAACTATACCAATGACTTAAAGCCCTCTGGCATTCCTGTGCTAAATATACACATGAACATAGACTATATGAATACACGCACTGGGGCTTCAGCCTAATTTTAGAAATTTATTCTAAAACCATTTTCAATGAATAATGTAACATTTTAGAGGCAAAAATTGGGAAATATAATGAATATTAAACAGGAGCTTAGTATTTGAAAACATCTGAATTATGAGACTATATGCAGCTATTTTCTGTGAGGAGAAAAAGAAAATTTTCAAATATGTTAAGTCAGAGTTAAAGCAAATCATGAGCTGAGAAATGGAATTAGTGACCAAGACATTGCTTGCCCTACAGAAAATTCAGGAATATGTTTGCCCTTCAGCTAATTAAAAATGTAAACATTGGCAATTACACGTTTTGGCAATTACATGCCTTTCTCCTTTTATTAAAAAGAAAGAAGGAACAATATATCATAACATGGAAAAAACTCTCAACTCTGAGAATTAAGCTGGAAGGTCAGCCCCACACAACAGAAAATGAAATGGATGGTTGGCATTCATCCAATGAATCGTGTGGTCTCAATCCAAATAATTTAATACAAATGAAATGCTGTAATCTTGGTGATTCAACAAATAACCTAGCATCTCATTAACCTTTTAAACTGGCATTTATTTAATTTTTAATTCTTAGGTCCCACTTGAAGATCATCATAATAGCAAACTCCTGTGGTTTATGCCAATTCCATCCTACATAAGGGGAAAGGTATAGAACAGCTTCAGGGCAAGTGGGTGCAAGAAAACACAGTAATTTTCCAAAGTTACTTGAAGTCTTAAAGAGGAAAGAAAAAAAAAGCTTATGCCTAGATGGTATTTTCTTACATGTTTAAGATACTTTCTTTTCAATTGTAATATATTTATTTGGAACTAGTTATAAATAAAAAAAAGTAAATGTTACAGTCTGTATTATAAAATTTCAAGTTCCACGTTTTCACTCATCTTTATTTGCATTTAATTTTTTATAAAACAGCAATAGTGGAATAGTAATTTTTATGCGGTTTTATGAATGCAATTATGATAAGGCAAATACCTGGTTACAACAGAACTTTACCAACCATCTCAGAAGCCACTCTGTGACAAAAGTAGCTATCTTGAGTTCTAAAATAATTACTTTCTTGCATTCATCATCTCATCATCCAAGTGTACATCTCTAGACACTAATATTTAGTCTTGCTTATTTATTTGAAAATTGAAAGTTAAGAAAAATAAAAATATGTTTCCACCTTCATCTTTTTTTTCTCCATTTATCTGTTGAAGCAACCAACATTGGAATTATAATGTTGATACTACAATTCTAATATGACCACCAATAAGATGAATGAAGTGGTTTGTATTTTTATGCATATTGCTTTCTCATATCTACATTGTTAGAGCATATAGCTATTGTATATTATAATAGCTGAAGTTAAACTCTCATTTAGTTTTGGCTCCAGAGTAATTATGTGTTTAATACTCAAAACCAGTCTTTATGTTGTTGTGTTTCTAGTCATGGTGGTTGTCTGGAGCTCATTCTCTAGTAAATTCCTAAGAAGTTGAGTTTTTGCTGGATATAAAATCCTTTATTCATGTTTTCTTTGAGTTTCTTAAAAATGTTGCACCATTTTCTTTTGTCATAAAAAAAAGGTCACTGTCAAGAATCTTGTGATAATCTATTTTCATTTGCTTTTTTTTGCAATGATACTGTAAAGCTTTCTAATGACCCTTTCTTTAAAGATTACTAATTTTATTAGAATATATCTTAGTATTTATTGCCATGCACTCATTTTACAGGCAGATGGTATGTTTTTCAACATGTAGTTTCATTGTTTTTTTTTTTTTAATTTCAGTAAGTTTTTCCCCTCGAATTACAGTGTTTAGCATTCATTCTATTTGCTGGCTTTAGTTATTCCTCAAGGATTCCTATTATGCTATGGGTTGGAACTTCATTTCTGTTTTCAATATTCATCATTTTTCTAAAAAATGTATATATCTTTATTAATTTCATTTCAGTTTTATCCTTTCCTCCTTTTCAACTTTTATTTCATTTGCTTTTGATTTGTTTGTTCCTGTCCTCTGTTTTCATCTTTATTTCTGAAATAAACTTTTTCTTTTATCATGAATTCTTTCCTGAATTCTGTCACAACATATCTGTTTTTCTAAAGATGATTTATGCAGTTATTTCATGTTTTATAATGTTTTTTTCAAGCCATTAGTGTAATTTGAAACAGGTTTGAGATGTAATTTGTTTTATGGGCATTTTTTTTCTGGTTATTTCATTTTTGGTATGGGTGTTACTCTATTCAACATAGTCTTTTTTTCCCTTTAGTAACTCCATATTGAATGTGACCTTGCTACTTTGCTATAAATTTCCTTTTAAATTAAATCAGTTTTCCTGAAAGTTTAGAATGTGTGAATCAAAGAGCTCAATCTTCTGTTGTATGTATGAAGGGTTAAAACATATGGCAACTTACTTTTCTGAGATTCTTTTGGCTTTTTCCCCTTCTTTTTATCTAAAATCATCATTTAGATAAGTCTAAGATAAATCATCTTTTATCTAAGTCTTCTCTTTTCTATGGATCTATTATCCCTCTCCTGTTGAATTTTGATAGTCCACATTGTTCTGGAAGGAGGGGAGCCCTTGGCTAATGAAGTTGCAGAACTTATCAAATGGCCTCTTGCATTCTGTGTTCTCAAATTAGCCCATGGTGAGTTCCATTGAAAACCTACTGGTTTCTCCTGTTCCTAGGTCTCCCAAAAGCCCCATTGTTTTCCTCTGCTTTCTTTAGGAGTACTTGACATGTAGGTTTTCTTTTGTTTTTTTTCCTGTGCTTGTATCCTAATATATTAGGATGTCCATGGCTTTTGGATTTACTGTTAGTAGCTCTTTGTACTTTTAAATGGAGATTCAAGGAGATTCAGAATCCACTATTGTCTCAGAATCCACTCAGTAATATTAATGTTAATAGTAAAAATAACTCTTGAGTGTGTGTGTGATAGGCAGTTTGGGTCAGATTATCTCACTTAATTTTCATAGTAACACAATTAGGCACTATTATTGCCTTTATTTTACAGATGATTTTAAGAAAAAAATAGAGTGAGAGTGGAAGAAAGATTCAAAACACTCATCTAATTAATTCATAAGTTGTTTCTAACTCTGGCAGCAATAATGTGTTTTAATATGTAACAATATTTCTTTTAAGCCAGAGTAGCATTTTTTCATATTTTTGGTTTAAACAAATGGTAATTCATTTTCTCATTAAAATCAAGGGTACTGCTAATAGTCAAATCTGCTCTTACGTCTAGGTAGTCATTTCATTTTTCTCTGCGATATGTCTTTTTTGTATGCGTAATTGTTAGAATGGAGTTTGAGAGGGCTTTTAAATTCCCAAAGTTCCCTATTCTGTTGTTTTTGTGAATAATTCAGAAATAACAATGTGTTTCTGTATAAGGGGTTTGGTCATTTTCATATGATGATTTTAAAAGTAAGATAGAAAAGGTGAGAAGTGGCTTGTTGGAATATAGAGTTAGTTCAAATACAATTTCAATTGCTGTAGTTCCATAGGATTGAGATATAGTTGGAGGCATATAGAAGTTACCAACCAAAAATGTTAACATATTCCTCCCTTGTAACTTTCTGTTATGGCAACAAACCATTATAAAAAGGACAAGAGGAAACCCCTTGCTATAGACCTTGTCTGGGATCCTTATACTTTGTCATTTTAGCTGTTTGTCACCACCATGCTTGCCATCTCCAGGTATCTAAAGGTCCATAAAATATTCTCTTAGATACTCACTTTATTTCATAGTTAAGGGAAACCTATATTCTCCATATTTTCTCACCTTTACCCCTGTCCAAAATGGCTATAAGTGGATCAAAGCCAAAAGTTCTTAAGAATTTTACCACAAAAGTGTTAGCTGGGATCTAAAGAAATGACAGGAAAGTGCTTATGAAAATATCGAAACATTTACTTTGGAGAGAAAACATTATTTCTGTAGTCAATAAATTGGGATAAGGTCACTTTCAGATATTTTCTATTTTTATTTTATTCTTATTCTATTTGGGTATTGCTTCTCCATTTGATTGATAGACATCTGATAAAAACAAGCTTCTGACAGTAGAAATTTAATATTTTTCCACAGAATGCCTAACATTTTAATACATCAGGTCAAATACTGGCATTTAATAGGTTTCCTAAAACTAAATTATCTTTTTAAAAAAATTTTATTTGGGAGAAAGAGAGAGAAGAGGGAGAGAGGGAGCACTGAACAGAGGGAAGGGACAGAGGGAGAGAGAGAGACAGAGAGAGAGAGAGAGAGAGAGAGAGAGAGAATCTTAAGCAGACTCCACACTCAGCATCGAGCCTGATGTGGGGCTCTGTCGTACAACCCTGGGATGACCTGCACCGAAATCAAAAGTCAGATGCTCAAATGACTGAGCCACCTAGTTGCCTCAAACGGAATCATCTTCTAATTAATAGATGAATTAATTATTTTATCTTCTGTAAAATACCAAACTTATAAAGAAGCCTACTTTCCATGAACTCATTTTTTAATATTATTTCCTTATATTTCATTTAAGATGACCATATCCTCTCTGTAAAAATTTTGATTCCAGTATAGTTGACATACAGTGCTATATTAGTTTCAGGTGTACAATATAGTGAGTCAACAATTCTCTACATTACTCTGTGCTCATCAAGAGAAGTGCGCTCTTAATCCCCTTCACCTATTTCACCCTTCCCCCCACCCAACTCCCCTCTGGTAACCATCAGTTTGTTCTGGATAGTTAAGAGTCTGTTTTGGGTTTATCTCTTTTTTTTCTTTGTTCATTGGTTTTGTTTCTTAAATTTTACATACGAGCGCAGTTACGAGCGCAGTCCTGTGGTATTTGTCTTTCTCTGACCCTCTTATTTCACTAAGCATTATACTCTCTAGTATAATGTTGCATATTGTTGCAACCTTGTTGCAAATGGCAAGATACCTTGTTTTTGTTGATGAATAAATTTTCTATCTGTTTATCTGCCACTTCTTCTTTATCCATTCATTTATAGATGGTCACTTGAACTGCTTCCATAATTTGGCTATTGTAAATAATGTTGCAGTACACAGAAGGGTGCATATATCTTTTCAAATTAGTATTGTCATATTCTTTAGGTAAATGCCCAGTAGTGGAATTACAACTCTTATGGTGCTTTTGTTTTTACCTTTCGAGGAATCTCCATATTGTTTTTTACAGTGGCTGCACCAGTTTGAGTTGCCACAAACAGTGCAAGTCCTTTTTCTCTACATCCTCATAAACACTTATTGTTTCTTGTGTTTTTTATTTTAGCTATTCTGACAGGTGGGAGGTGATATCTCATTGTAGTTCTGATTTGCACTTCCCTGATGATGAGTGATGTTAAGCATCTTTTCATGTGTCTGCTGGCCATCTGGATGTCTTATTTGAACAGAAGAAATATCTGTTCATGTCTTCTGTCCATTTTTAATTGGCTTATTTGTTTTTTGGTATTGAGTTGTGTAAGTTCTTTATATATCTTGGATACTAATCCTTTATCGAATATGTCATTTGTTTTTGTTTCAGTTTTGTTGATTGTTTCCTTCACTGTGCAGAAACCTTTTATTTTGATGTAGACCCAATGGTTTATTTTTGCTTTTATTTTCCTTGCCTCAGGGACAATATGTAGAAAAATATTGCTACAGCTGATGTCAGAGACACTACTACCTGTGTCCTCTTCTAGGATTTTTATGGTTCCAAGTCTCAAATTTAGGTCTTTTATCCATTTTGTGTTTATTTTTGTTTATGGTGTAAGAAAGTGATGACCATTTTCTCTTCATGAAAAGTCAGGTCATGTGAAATAATAAGTAGTTGAATATCTGAAAGCAGAAGTGTTCCAGAAATGCTGGGATATGTGGCCTCTTTAGGTAAATATTCTTGTGAATCTTGCTAGTGCAATTTGTTTTTATTGGGATGGATTAATGAGGACTATAGAATCACTGAGCCATGGACTACCATTTCAGTTACTTTCAGACCAAGAATGTTATGTGTTCAAGGTGTTTCCCACAAGTCTCAGATCCATATGTCTAGTCTGTGTGGGAACTATGCTGAGGATATAATGTAAATGATTACACCTACAATAATACATTTGTTTTTTCTGAGATAGAAACCACAAAAGTGTCTGTTACTTGATTGAAATATGACATTGGTTGCTATTGGATTATTGTTATTTTGCAGCTAAAACTATTATATTTGTGTCTCCATGTTGATTAGTATGCATCAGATAAATTACATTTTATAATAGCATCTTTACATTTGCAGAACAGAAATCATCACTGGAAATTTGAAAACAAAACAATATTATTAAGTTTACTTTCTATGGAAGCTAAGCCACTATTCAGATAAAATTATTAATTTCCAAGTCATTCCACATCCTAAGGAGGACCTGGCTAATTTAAATTCTCCTTTAAACTTTGTGAGCTGTCTGGTGGCATGATGAGTCAAATCAACATGTTTTTGGTAGAACACTTGATTTTCACACTGATTATACCTTTCAGTTAAAATGATATTCACAGTCAGGTTTTGCTCTTCCTTTAGTTGAACTTCAGCAGTAATTCTGTCCATTCATTCATCCACTCTTATTTATTCAACAAATATTTTTTGGCATCTCCCTCTGGTCCTGCACTGTGTTTGTCACTGACAACATAGTGATGAACACTTACAGACATAGTTTCAGTCCTCTTGGGAGTGACACTCAGTGGTAGAAACCAATGTTGCATTTCTATTGTGGAGACATTTTCTATAAATTATTATTACTTTTTAAATTTTGTTTGAGAGAGAGAGAGCAAGCATGGGTAGGGGAGAGGGAGAGTCGGAGAGAGAGAGAATCTCAAGCAGGCTCTGTGCTGCGGGAGCTCAATACTACAACCCTGGGATCATGATCTGGGCCAAAATCAAGAGTTGAACACCCAATCAACTGAGCCACCCGGATGCCCCTAAATTATAACTTTTATAGATCATCTGAATGGGAGGTTCAGAGTTAATTGAGATTTTAAGAGAATTTGATCTTTGGAAGATAGAGACACTGATGAGATTAAAGAATATGTAGGTGTTAACTAGAAAACATAGGAGGAAAGAGAATTTCAGGGAAAAAAATCCAGTATTTATTAAAATTCTTTTGAAATGTATGGGGTTGGTTGGATCCAGTTTTGGGAATATTGCACTTGGGATACAATTATGATTTTTAAAAATGACTTGAAGTAATTAGGGTGTATGGATCTAATGCTCTGGGGAGATATGTATAGGGAATAAGTAAAGACATGGGTGTAAAAAAAAAGACATGGGTGTATATGACAGTCTTAGGGAGTAAATATAGAGTGAAAACAAGAAAGGATTAGGATAGAGCCTTGAGAAATTATGACAGCTGTACCTTGGCAGATGCTGCTGAACTAATAAAAGAGAGGAACCAGAAAGTCATGAGGACTATGAAATAGTGATTTGAGAAGGGGAAAAGAATTCTTCCTACTCCATTAATGATTGTATCACAAGGGCCCTAGCTTATGTGTTATTCCATAGGTTTTGTTGTATAATCAGATAATTTTTAAGTGTTCTTTAATTATTTGGAAGATTGCTAGAAATATTCTCAGGCTTGAAAACCCACTGTTGCAGAAGATATAGCAGTTGTGCAAATATAATTAGTAGAAGCTATGACTGTGGTCTCAATACAACTACTCCATTTGAAAACACTATATCCTGAGATAATAACTTAGTATGGCTCTCCTGTTATCAAGTAGTATGCTCCTAGCACCCTTTTCTATTCTATCTATCCTGGGGGTAAGCTTACTTGCTGATACTTATTGCATTTCATCTGATCTGGGTTGTCCAGACACCGCATAAGATGACAGACAGCTGAATAATTGAAAGCACATAAAACTTGTATACTGTCAGGGCTTCTTTTGAGCATCTAGTCTGGGAAGATGATTCAAACAAAAATAGAATGATAATTCCTTAGGAAGGTAGGAGGAAAGTTCTCATGATTGAATCTTTGAGATGATCTGAATCTGGTACTCAAGTCTGTAAATTATAGAAATATTTTTTGATGTGATGAATGCCTTACCATGAAATGATGACAAGCACAATTCAGCATAGACCCTCAAAATTGGCAAAATATTAAACTGTTATAAAAATTAATGTTTTTATTAATTCCTCATACATGATAACATTTGCTTGGATACTCACAATTTATGTTAGATGAACACATATTAATTCTTACTTTTCTATTTAATGAACATCAGAGACTAAGGTTAATAATTTGCTATTATTAAAAATGCTCCAGTAATTTTGCTTGCTTCGTTCTAATTTTAATTAATTTTGGCTTCAGAAAATTTAGTTCATGATACTGGTGCTAATGAGTTTCACCTATATCAAACTATTTCTTTTTAGGAACTGACCTCTGCAGAAACACACTCCAAAAGTTAGGAGGTTTTGGAGTTAATCCAAACGGCAACTTTTTTCCTCTTATTGATTTGAATTTAAGCAGAAAGGCTATAATGTCAAGTTACAAACTTTTATATATAGTATCAAAGTCTTTAGTTTTTTCCAATTCATATGACAGGTACAAAATCTTTTCCCTAAGGCAAAGTAAGAATAAGTGTAAAAATAATCCCACACCACACTCATACTGAATTATAAAATTCAGTATCGGAAAGCTTTCTAAAAGAAAATGATTTTTCATTAGGCTATGAACACAATCTATAACCTCAAACATTGCTATTACTAAAACATTAATACAAATGAAACAGTCAGTCCTTAAATATAAAGTCTCAATTATGTTGAAAAATAAGTTAACTTTTTTCTGTAATATATAGGTCAATTAATTCTAAATTATTTTCCTAAATATTCTCCTCTGCAGACATTGAGTAAATATGAAACATTTGTTTAAGGGAAGAAGGTAACTCTTTAGAAAACAGTGGTTGAAGGGAAAAAGATAGCTCTTCCCTAATGGGGAATATATTCTATAAACTCTAAGCATGTGGGCTACATTCATATAAGATATAAGTGGTATCTCTTTACTGTATGTTTTTATATTTCTGGCACTTGGCATTGTAACTGGCATGTTGTTAGAGTTCATAAAAGCTTGGTGAATAGATAAACATAAAAGCACAGTGCATTAATAATTTCTAGTTAGAAACTATGTAAGTTTTAGAAAAATCAAATATTCAGTTTAAACTAAAGCAGTCATTTTGGCTAAAATTATTAACCTAGTCCAGAGAAACTGCATTGTCATTTCTTTACCTTTACACAAATTAGACATAAAACCAGTCCCTGACTGGGACATGAGCAGGGAGAGATTAGAAGTTAAGGTGCTCTAGGGTCTTTTTGAAGATGGTTACTAGTGGGGAAGAAAGCGATCCTATTGTGAACGGGTGACAAGATGAAAGAAGCTTCTCTTCACAATCAAGATCAGAAAGAATATCAAAAAAGCAACGGAGAAAGAGTATCACAAAATGTTAGGCTTATGTTAAGGGAAAGAGCATAAGAAAGAGCTTTAGGGTACAAAGTAGCCCTTCCCTAGGACCATCAAGAATTGGCCCTGGTTACTGAGAACGCGCACACAAATATACACTTGCATGCATCCCACATGCATATGTATACATCCATTCCATACATAAATGTGAACAATTCACAAGTGCGAGCTAACATTACATTACATGATGCAAGAATTTAGGTACAGAGGTAGAATTGGCACTAGGCATACCTTAATCAATTCACTACTCTGGCATCTTGCTTCTCTCATAAAATATGGGCACAGCATCTCCATTCAACTGCACAGAGGTCTCATGTTACTTTCATGTATCGCGAGTCAGGTTATGGATAGAAATCAAAGTAAAGAGAAGCAATGCGAGGGCTGCAAAACAAGCGACAAGATCAATCTTGACTTTCTTTTTAAGTCTAGAAAAGGAAAAAAAGGCCTTGATCAATCAACACGTATTTATTGAGTGAAAAATCTCATTAAAATCTTAAATGTTAATTTTGACCTGAGAACATTTTTACATTCTTTTAATTAGACCTTTAAGCAAATATATTCTATTTGTGAGCTCTTATGAGCTCGTATACCATTGATCGCCAAGTATCTTGGTTTATGATCTTATGGAATACTTTTTTTAAATTTGGAATAGATGAGACCACTGTCTTTTATGTTTAATTAAGCATTTGACTTTTCTTAAAAAAATCTTTTTCTCTATCACAGTTAAGAATAATAAATAAGCTTTACAACCCCCCAGAAGTTGAGAAAGAAATTAAGCAACCTATTCTTGAGTCATTTTCTTTTTGTAATCCAGTTACATCTTAATTATTTTAAGCTACTTTGGAAGTTAAATTTTCTCTTGTAAGCACTAGCACACTAATGAGAGAGACATTTTTAAATAAATAGACATCTGTGGCTTGAGACAGCTAATGAAGTTTCCAAAGATGTTTAACAGGTAGGAAATTATGTAGCCATTGAAATGATCTGGCTTATTGTCTTTGGACTGTTTTATTCTCAGAATAAGTAGGACCTCCTCCAAGAATAGGCTAATATAGACCATGCTTTAGTCTCTTGTAAAGCCTGAATTAGTATGGCAGTTCAGTTCAGACTTTAAAACTTACTGAGGTAGACTAAAAAAAAGAATTCACAACCAGTATGGAAAAAATTTATGGTAAAAGCAAAGAGAAATTGCATAGGACTGAGGAGGGGAGCCACAACCATCAAACAAAGTGATCATCAAAAGATAAGCTGGTATTTGCTGATATGAAGGGTATACTGAGCTCCTAAAAACAGTAAAGAAGTGCTGTGTTCCAGTTAACGAGTTAAAATCCTTTCAAAATGTCAGAGAGACAATCTAACGAGGCTTCTCAATTTCTAATTCTACATAGTAACGAGGTTAATCAAACCATGAAGTAATAGTGAGGGCTTTCCCAATTAATGTTGTAAAATACATAAACCAACAGCTAATTAATCAGCCCTAAGGTCACTATATCGCTTGCAGAAAATTAGTAACAGCAAAGATTCATGACAGAGAGAGAGAGAGATGACAGGTCATGCTCTGTGAGTTTCAATTTTAACTAGCGAAGACTGTCAGAGTTCTATCTAAGCTGCAGTAGTCTCTCTTTTTTAACAGCAGGAGAAGCTTGACTAGTATTAGAAACAATTATATTTTGAACATATTTAGAAAGTTCAAGTAACTATGTCCTTTGTGGTTTTTAACTAGGGGAAGAGACAAGGAACATTTAGTTAAATACATGAAACAAGTTTACTAGATGATATATTTAACCTTTCAAGCATTTTAGCATAAAAATGTCTTACTTGCCTTTTTTTATGCATACCAATTTCCAATTAACATATACTCCAGAAAGGTAAGAATCAGAGAGATAGACTAATAATAATAAATTAGCTATATGATAGCACTTCTGTAAATCCTTTGTTTTTTAGATATAAACTGAAATTATTATTTGGAAACAGTATTTCCTTGGGGAGCCCACATTTGACATCCTGCGTAAAAGGAAATAAAGGTAATATTTTAGGCATATTACTATAGTACAAAATGATTTTCAATTTCTTTCAAAGGTTAAGGAAAATAAAAAGAATGAGCAAATAAAACATTAATGTCTATGAGACCTGTTAAAGGAAAAAGTAAAGAACTTAGTGATTCTTTGGAGAAGAGATTCTGGGTCAACAGAAATAATGAAGAATATAAGTCATTATAGTATTTGGGGGTTATGTGTCCAAAGAAATAATTCACATCTTTGAAGGAAGAAAAGGAAATATAGATAAGCAAAATGCATATTCAGTTTGTAGTTTGGGGAATGATGTTTTGGTTTGTTAGGTGATAGAATTACTTTTAGAAATTAGGTATATTTTATCATCAAAATCAAGTATAGCTTTCTAATCATTTGTAATTTTAAAAGTTTAAAAAAACGAATCAAACTCTACACACCATCTTATTCTTTGATTTTCCCCCACTTATATATCTCTTGGGACATATTCCATATTAGTGCATACAAATCTGTCTACTTTTTGGAAACAAAATTATATCATTTTCCTTATGGATATAACACTATTTAATTACTGCTATATGTATGAGCATTCTTTTTCTTTTTTTCTTTTTTCTTTTGAGAGAGAGTGTATATGCATGCTTATAAGCTGGGAGAGGTAGAGGGAGAGGAAGAGAGAGAGAATCTTAAGCAGGATCCAGGCCCAGCACACAGCCTGAGGCAGGGATCAATCTCACGCTTATGAGACCATGACCTGAGCCACAATCAAGAGTTGAGTACTTAACTGACTGAGCCACCCAGGCGCTGCTGAGCATTTCTTTCATATATACAAGTATCAGTGACATTAGGTTCTCAAAATAAGTGATAAATCTGTTTTAAAATAAAATTTACTCCCTTTGATAAATATTTTCGCATCAAATTTTAAAGCAATACAAACAGCAAATTTGAAAAAAAAAAAACACAAAAAGAAAAGATGTCCCAGGGTATCCAATCACAGACAACCGTTGTCAAGGTTAGGGGAACACGGTTTTTAGCATCTCTCTTAGAATATACAAAGCTAAAGAAGAGATAGCTAGGGAAGCATAATTGTAGTAAAATAGGTTGATAGTAATTTTTAACATTTAAATTTGTTGTGCTTAAACCAAAAACAAGACAAGGAGTTTGAAGATAAATTTTAGAAACTGTTAAGGAGCAGATAAATGGTTTTTTTTTTTATGTCTCATATAAGGATATATTAGTTCTTAAAAGGTCATTCTCAGATTAAAAATGTTATAAAAATATTAGGAGAAGTAATGTTTATAGTTTTTAATATGGACAAGGTTTATATTTCCCTTAAGTGAAAGATAAGTATGGCACTCATACATTCCTAGATCTCTATATCCATAACTTACCCTTTTATTATTATATAGGCAATTGGCAAAGTTTCACCCATTTTTGTGCTACTTTTTTAAAATGTTTTTGAGAGAGAGAGATAGGGTGCAGGTGCACACATGCGAGTGAGGGAGGGGCAGAGAGAGAGGAAGACAGAGGATCTGAAGTGGGCTCTGTGCTGATACCAGATGGCCCCATGCGGGGCTGGAACTCATGAACCTGTGAGATCATGACATGAGCCAAAGTTGGATGCTAACCAGCTGAGCCACCCAGGCACCCCATGTTCTATTTTGTAATTATAAAAAACATTTTGTGGGGACTTAATTATCTGATTAAATCATTCCGTATGTAATGTGAATCCTTTTATTATGCATCTTCATTTTTTAGGCTCTTACTTGAATTCATCATTTGGATGCCTATTTTTTATTGTTAAGTAGTGTTTTGCAGTGTTGTACTATAAATAATCCTACTTTGGGGAAATCCACAAGTTGCAGTTGGAATACAACACATAAATATGTCAAAGGCTGAAGCTGAATTGTATGTGCATGTTATGTTTCCTATCTAAGGGCCAGCAGTAGTTGTTTTCATACATTCAGATAGAATGGTATGTCAAAAAAATTCTTATGGAACACTACTAAAATGAAGCTAAAATCCCTAATAACTTGCAGCACTCTTTTGCATAAAGCTTAGATAGTGTTAAGCAAATGTCTCCCCTACACAGATAAACTCTTTTGTCCTTCCTCATGTCTTTGTGTGCAGATATGTACACTAGCACCCCCACCACATGTCAGTGTATAACTAAATCAGAGATGAAGTGAATCTATCTTATTAGAAAGGGTACAGGCAGTTTTCTTTGGTTCCTGTTCACCTATATAATGTGATTTCTTAAAGAATGAGATCTTAATTATTATGATTTATTCAGCATAGGAGTTCAAAGTTGTGCATTTTACATTTTGATTTGAAGATTCAAAAAGTCCTTTGCTGAGAAAAAAAAAACCATTTCTGTGATTACTTTATGAAATACAGTTCACTTGAAAATTGAGTGTATATAGCACGAAAATTTTGACTTTAAAAAGTGAGACTGCCTTGCTTTCTAAACTCATTTTTTTTAACATTTGATCCCATCTTTTCCTCCTTTCCACAGCTTTAATAAAATGGGAGATGAATGAAAAATGTTTTTGGGCTTGATTATAAAACAGTGAGCATTTCCTGTATGGGCACATGCACATATGAATTACCGCGGAAATGGATCTTTGATTACTCCTATAGCTTTATGCAAGTTATGATTTGTGATATCAGTGAGGACCAGAAATCATTTTCAATATTTTCATTGCAGCACAGATCAAACCTACTATGGAAAAACAAGTTAAGTGGTATGCTAGCTGGTTGCTCTCCCTATCATTACAGAGCACTTTAGGAGGTCCCCTTTTATTCATGTCAGCTGTATGGTTTAATTTAAAAGTAATTCCAAGCATTTAACACGCTTCCTTCATTTTAAAGAGTACTTCTTAAAAATGAAAAGGATTCAATCACTTTTTGGAGACAGACAGAGGGTACAATATAAATGTAAGTCCCATCAGTGCAGGTCTGATGGTTTCTGATTTAAATAGTTTTTATTAAATATGAAATGTCCAAATTACCTAATCATTGTCTCCTGTAAGATAAACATAGTTTTCCCAGGCCTTTCTCCAGAGTCTTATCTCAGAGCTGCAGGATGTCAGTTGATAATGTTGCCTTCATGTTAGACAAGCAGACAAAATAATTTGATTGTGCTGCTTGCCATGTTGTTCTAAGCAGTTCTTTAAGAACTAAAACCACTTTGTTTCTGGAGGCATGACAAAGCCCATTACTTTCATTTTTCTGAGCTCCTTAAAAAGCTTCGACATCAATAAGACTGCTTTCAGAACACACTGGTATAATGTGTTTAGTCTTGTCTAGTCTATCCATCCAGAGGTAGACATAAAACAAAAGTTAGGATAGTAGGAAAAATGTTTTTCATGCTGCAAAACATGACAAAATTATAGGTAATTACTTTTTAAACTGACAATCACTGAAGTGAGTGTTTAAAGATACATTTTAAAAAGATTATTCAGAAACCTATAAACCTATATCTAAATGCTAGGCAGTAACTTCTGTAATGTTTGAATAATATTTTGAAATGATCACACAAAGACCATAAAAATGATCAAAATAACCTTTACCATTACTTTCTGGGGATAGGAGTAAAATATTCAATTTAAAAAATTTAAATGGTAAGTATTCTGATTATTTTACACTCATGAAATGGGAGCACAGGAAATATAAAAATCAATTTAATATAATTAGAACCTTACCCGAAATAGGAGAGTGGACAAGGATAAGCTTGAAGAAAAATAGATTCTTGCAAAAATAGATTAAAATCAAAGCTTAGGGTTAATGGGCACCCACTTTGTGACCTTAAACAATACACACATTTTAAGTCCAGTTTCCTTATTTATAAAATAAGAAGAGAGTAATAGCTCCATGAAGTTAGGACATCTAATCGACTATCTCTGCACTGACACTGATGGACAGAAATCGGCATGGTCTCTGTCCTCAAGAGGCTTATGTTCTAGTCCAGAGAACAAAAAACATAATCAATTTACTCTATAAATATAAAATTGTGATTATAGTAAGTACTAGGAAGAAGAGCAGCATGGAATTGTGATGCCTCCAGCTTTACTTTTCTTTTTCAAGATTGATTTGTCTATTTGGTCTGTTTTGTGGCTGCATACAAATTTTAGGGTTATTTGTTCTGGTTCTGTGAAAAATGCTGTTCATATTTTGATAGGGATTCTATTAAGTCTATATAGATTACTTTTGAGTAATATAGACATGTTAGCAACGTTTGTTCTTCCAATTCATGAGCATGGAAGTCTTTCCATTTCATTGTGTCATCTTCAGTTTCTTTCACTGATGTTTTATAGCTTGCAGAGTACAGGTCTTTTGCCTCTTTGGTTAGGTTTATTCCTAGGTATCTTATTATTTTTGGTGCAGTGGTAAATGGATTGTCTTCTTAATTTCTTACTTTGTTTCTTTTTTTTTCCTTAATTCTCTTTCTACTGCTTCATTATTAGTGTATGGAATAGACTTCTGCACATTAACTTGTATCCTGCAACTTCACTGAATTTATTTTTCAGTTCCAGTAGTTTTTGGTGGAGTCTTTAAGGTTTTCTATATAAAGTATCATGTCACTTGAAAATAGTGAAAGTTTTACTTTTTCCTTACTGATTTGGATGCCTTTTATTTCTTTATGTTGTCTGATTGCAGTGACTAGGATTTCCATTAATATATTGAATAAAAAGATTCCAGACTCCTTTATGTTACAAAGCTGTAGTGATCAAAACAGCATGATACTGGCACAAAAAATAAACATATAGATCAATAAACAGAATAGAAAACCCAGAAGTAAACCCACAGTTACATGGTCAATTAATCTTCAACAAAGCAAGACATATATATAGAAAGGAAAAACACAGCGTCTTCAAACAATAGTGTTGGGAGAACTGCACAGCTACATGCAAAAGAATAAAAATGGATCACTTTATTACACCACACACAAAAATAAACACGAAATGGATTAAAGACCTAAATATGAGACCTGTAACTATTAAAGTTCTAGAGGAGAGCATAGGCAGTGATGTCTCTGACATTGGCTATAGCAACATTTTTCTACATATGTCCCTTGAGGCAAGAGAAGCAAAAGCAAAAATAAACCATTGGGACTGCATTGAAATAAAAAGCTTCTGTACAGCAAAAGAAACAGTCAACAAAACTAAAAGACAGCCTATGGAATGGGAGAAGTTATTTGCAAATGACATATTCGATAAAGGATTAGTATACAAAATATATAAAGAACTTATGAAACTCAACAGCAAAAACCCCCCAAATAATCCATGAACAGACATTTCTCCAAAGAAGACATCCAGATGGCCAACAGAAACATGAAAAGATGCTCAGCATCACTCATCATCAGGGAAATGCAAATCAAAACTACAATGAGATATCATATCACACCTGTCAGAATGGCTAAAATAAAAAACAAAGAAAGAACAAGTGTTGGTGAGGGTGCAGAGAAAAAGGAACTTTCTCGCACTCTTGGTGGGAATTCAAGCTGGTGCAGCCACTGTGGAAAACAGTATAGAGGTTCCTTAAAAAGTTGAAAATAGAAGTACGAAAGATCCAGTAATTGCACAACTGGGCATTTACAAAAAAAAAATGCAAAACAGTAATTTGAAGGGATACATGCACTCCTATGTTTCTGCAACATTATTTACAATAGCCAAATTATGGAAGCAGCCCAAGTGCCCATCAATAGGTGAATGGATAAGGAAGCAGTGGTATATATACATACACAATATTATCCAGCTATAAAAAAATGAAGTCTTATGATTTGCAAAAACATACATGAACCTAGAGGCTATAATGCTAAGCAAAATAAATCAGAGGAAAAAAAATACCATATGATTTCACTCATATGTGGAATTTAAAAAACAAAAGAAATGAACAAAGTCGAGAAGAGAGACAAACCAAGAAACAGACTTTTAACCATAGAGAGCAAACTGATTGTTACCAGAGGGGAGGTGGTGGGGAATGGGTGAAATAAGACATGGGGATTAGGGAGTGCACTGATTGTGATGAGCACTGGGTCATGTATGGATTGTTGACTCACTATTGTGAGTAACTGGATTAACTGGAATTAAAATAAAGAAGAAGAGCTGCATGGCTCCATAGCAGTATATATCAGGACCAGTTTGAAGTACTTAGTGAAATTAGGAAAGATGTATAATAGGGCGAAGATGTGCTGCAGTTTGATTGAATTAACTGGATAAATAAAGCAAGGAAAAACATTTTGGACAGAGGGACTTGGTATGTAAATATACAATGTCAGGGGGGCCTGAAATAAGAATTAACGGTATAACAGAGAAGGAAGAACATGGTGGGAAGTGAGGTTTAAAAAAGGGAGACTACCCAGTGCCCTGGAGGACATTTGTAAGGATTTTTGTCCTTATTTCCTACAAGGCAATCTTTTGAAAGGATTTAAAAAGAAAAATGATTTCCAATCTGCTCTTAAAAAACAGACCATTCTGAGACCTGAGAGAGGATTTGGGATTGAAAATATGTGTAAATTTTAAAATGCACCCAGTGCTGGTTGTGCTCCTCATCCTTATCTTTATCATGACCACATTCTGAAGAGAATGTTACCTATTTTTGTTTTTCATTTCATTTGATTTTATTTCATTTAATTTCATTTGATTTCCTTTCATTTCATTGATTATTTTCTAAGAACTAGGCATAGGACTAATGTATATGTGATTGTAATACACAGTAGTAAATAGGTGCCAATTTATTGGCACAATGAAATTGTAAGATAAATTTTTCAACAAAAGATCCAATCATGAGTTCTTAGATTTTTAAGTATGAATGCTCTTTTGAAGGAAAAACAGTTCTTTTCTTTAATTTATTTTTAAATGTTTATTTATTTTTGAAAGAGAGAGCAGGAGAGGAGCAGAGACCCAGGGAGACACAGATTTCCTTTGTGTCAGCCCATCTCTGAGCTGTCCTCACAGAGCCGGGTGCAAGGCTAGAATTCATGAACTGTGAGGTCATGATCTGAGCTGGAGTCGGATGTTTAACTGACTGAGCCACCCAGGCACCCCGGAAAAACAATTCTTGTACTCTAACATGATAGTAATTCTATTATTATTAATTATAAAAACTATATCATGGTAAAATTAATTATAAAATGATATGTTTACTGAATGTGTTTATAATTTGAAGTTATAGAAAAATGGTACATTTATGCCCAGATTTTATTATTTAATCTTTTCAAGGTACATAGACTGGTATTGGTATTGAGTAACTCCAAAACAAGCAAACAAACCAAACAAGAAACACACTAATTCCTAGAGCCTCCAATTCAGGAACCAATAGGAGAGAACCATTGTGATAGAACTACCTACTCCTTTGGACTCTCCTTTAGAAGAAATTGCATTCTGGTCACCAAGTAACTAAAGTTGGGCAAGTTAATTAGCCCCTCTGGGATGCAGTTCATCTGAAAAATGAAGGTGCTGACTGGAATGGCCACTAGGGTCCTCTAACATGGTGCTATTAGATACCCTTTAAATTGTGATTATCAAAAGACACTCAATGAACTGCTGTTGGGAGCCAGCCATCAAAGCCATCTTCTTTTGTTCATCCAAGTAGGAATATTATAAAATGGCACTTTGGGGAAATTTCCAAGAGACTGTCTCATAATGAATATACCTTATTATTCCCTTAGTATCAGTTACCAAAGTTTGAATTTTTCAAGGTATATCTCATGTATTTTATTTCCACAAAATTCTATATTCCATCAAAAATCACCAAGAATAATTGTATTATTTTTTCACACTACTATTGTTAATATGATTTTTTAAAAATATGAATTGATGTGCACATCTGGTTAAAAGATGTTTCACCTGCTTTTTCTCTAAGTACTTGACTAACTTCTTAATTCTGAGGGATCAACACTAATTTCCAGTGTTTACCAGCAATCATAGATGACTAGCAGTTAAAAAGCCATCAGCCCTGTCACATTTTTCAAAGAACATAATCCCTTTCCAGATGGCCCTTCATTTGGCTAATGGAGAGCCTAAGGGGATAAAAATGTCACCTGTTGTAGCTAGTCAACAGTATTAATAAAAACACAAAAATAGACCATTCATGCAGTGGCAACAACCCAAAAACAGATTTATGAGTTCCTCTACTGAGTTAATTTGCAATGATCATCATTTTAGCATTTTAAAGTTTCCAGTTCCTCTCTGAATGTTCCAATGCTATTTACAAAAAACACCAAGAGATATTAGAAAAAATAAAATTTATTTTTAAAAGCTAAGAAATTTTTAAACATTTATACTACATAAAACAAGTAAATAGTTTTTAAATGTATTTCTCATGTGAAAGAGAATAGTCACATAAAGAAGCATCCGTACATGTTTTTGAAACTCTGGTAAGATGTGGGCAACTTTACCTTTTCTAATTCATCTACTAAATTACATTTCACAAATTAAGCCAATACAACACAAATGTTGTTTTTCAAAAGGCTGTCTTTCTTTTCCCTTTCTCTAACTTTGTACAAGAGATGCCTTCTGTCTGCAGTGTATTCTCTACCTGATAAAATCTTACTGATCATTCAGATTCCATTTCACAATCCCCATCTTTAAATTTCCATTATTTGTATCCACATTTCAAGTGACTAACAAGGTCACAGGTGCTCAAAAATGAAATGCATGGATGGCTAACCATTGCAAGGAGACTTTTCTGAAGTCATCTTTTCAAGTTAATCCCCTGAGATTATAGTACAGAAAATGTTGAGTCTAATTTATAGGATAATCCAAAATCATAATGTATTAGTTAAATTAAATTCTCACTAAGTCATTTGCATTCAATTTGTGTGGAATATTGTTATCTTAGTTACTATGCAACAGAGAAATGTAACAAGACCATATACACTAAAAAAGTCCACTAGTCTATTTTTTGTTTCTTTTTTCTTTGTTATTCATTTATTTCTCAGATTCCATATGAGTGAAATCAAATG
The DNA here is from genome assembly GCA_028646485.1 of Cryptoprocta ferox. Classification (NCBI taxonomy): domain Eukaryota; kingdom Metazoa; phylum Chordata; class Mammalia; order Carnivora; family Eupleridae; genus Cryptoprocta; species Cryptoprocta ferox. The sequence continues at coordinate 92,373,908 of CM053572.1, read as the reverse complement.
GTATTTGTTTTTCTTTGTTTGACTTATTTCACTTAGCATGATACCTTCTAGGCCCATCCATGTTGTTGCACATGGCAAGATCTCATTCTTTTTTATGCCCGAGTAATATTCCATTGTGTTTATACAACACCTCTTCTTTATCCATTTGTCTATGGATGGATACTTGGGTTGCTTTCATATTTTGGCTATTGTAAATAATGCTGCAGTAAGCATACAGGTACATATATCTTTTCACATTAGTGTTTTCATTTTTACTGGATAAATACTCAATAGTGGAATTACTGAATCATATGGTAATTCTATTTTTAATTTTGTGAGGAACCTCCATACTGCTTTCCACAGTGGCTGCACTAGTTTTCATTCCCATCAGTAGTGCATGAGAGATTCTTTTTCTCCACATCCTTACCAACACTTGTCATTTCTTGTCTTTTTGATAATAGCCATTTAGACAGATGTAAAGTGACATCTCACTGTGATTTTGATTTGCATTTCCCTGATGATTAGTGATGTTGAACATCTTTTTATGTGTCCATGGGCATTTATATGTCTTCTTTGGAAAAATGTCTATTCAGGTTCTCTACCCAGTTGAAAATTGGGTTATTTGTTGTTTTTGTTTTTTGGTGTTGAGTTATATAAATTCTTTATATATTTTGCATATTAAACCCTTATCAGATATATCATATGCAAATAGCTTCTCCCATGCAGTAGGTTGCCTTATTATTTGGGGGATGGTTTTCTTCACTGTGCAAAAGCCTTTTATTTTGGTATGGTCTCAATAGTTTAATTTTGGTTTTGTTCCTCTTGCCGAAGGAGACATATCTAGAAAATTATTTTTATGGCTTATATCAAATATATTATTCCCTATGTGTTTTTCTAAGAGGTTTATGGCTTCAGTTCCCACATTTAGGTCTCAAATCCTAAATGAACTTGTTTTTGCAGACACTTAAATAAAGAGAACAAACTCGTGTTTGCCAGAAAGGAGGCAGCTGGGGGATGGATGAAATAGATAAAGGGAATTAAAAATAATATTAAGAATAGTATTGTGATGAATAATGGGTAGTGTATAGAATCATTCAATAATTGTACACCTGAATTTAATTTAACACTGTATGTTAATTATACTTCAATTTAAAAAAATCCACTAGAAATAAAACAAGCTGGGCCTGTTAGCCTATTCTACCTTATTTTTTATTGTTTCAGTGAAGTAAAACCAAGACACAAACATTTCATAATTTCCTTTTTTATGGTATAAAAACATATTCCAAAAATGATGTATTTCAAATAACCAAAATTTTTATTTTTCTAGTTTTTTAGTATGCTATACTTTTTTTTCTTAAAAGTCGTAGGGTATATTTGTTGACAAAAGCAAATGTCAACAATATGCATGCATAATACCATTATCTCTTTTATAGCCCTTAAGGGACATGTTTAAAGTTCAACAAGTCTCTATAGTTCATTGAACAAGTCACTAACATAGAAGTAAAATAGCATTTTTCTTCCAGGTCTAATAATAATGCCAGTGTCCATTCAACAACCTTTACTTATCAAGAAGGAGCATAATTATTAGTGGAAGATCTTCCCACCAATAGCTGCACACATAATGTAAAAAACCACAAGATTAGAAACTAGTTTAGATATTCACACAATTAAACTTACTATGAATTGAAACAGTGCTTTATGAGTTTATTGTTTTCTTTTTGGTATTTGCCTTAAGATATGTAAGAAAGCTTTCAGGGATAATTTTAAAATTTAGTTATAACAAAAGGAACTTTGGGGAAGATGTAAAATTCTCTTAAATGAAGTAAGATTCCTAATCTAGCATTTCACAGGAAGGAACATGTCCTTCTTCAGTTGGAATGAAACAGAACAAAACAGCCTTGATGCTGGCATTTTATTTTGCGAAATCTTAGAAACACTTTTCAGAGTAATTAAATGAGAGTCTTGATCAAAGTCTTCATTGCATTCTTAGTTAAAAAAACATTTCAATGATAATATTTAAGCAATTTTCTAGAAATCTTTGTTTTAGGTCCTATAGCAGACCAAAATGATTATATATATCATATTGAGTACTTATATTTTTTCTGCTGAAATCAAAAATTAAAAACTAAAGTTTAAAAAACATACAAGAGTCACACATATTAAAAAAACAGAAAAATCTTTAGAAAATATCAATTAAAATATCCCACAAAAGTGACTGAAGACAGTAACATTACAACGGAGACTTTATGGGTCTTTTAACCAGATATTAGTTTGATAATCTGCTTTCTACTCACAGAGAAATCATGCTACCTGATAACAAACCTGGATGTCATATTTTCATTTTTGTTTCTGTGTACAGCTCAACAACCAACATTTAAGCTTTTAAAAAAATTTTTTTTAATGTTTTTTATTGATCGAGAGACAGAGAGAGACAGCGCGAGCAGGGGAGGGTCAGAGAGAGAGGGAGACACAGAATCCGAAGACAGGCTCCAGGCTCTGAGCTAGCTGTCAGCACAGAGCCTGACGTGGGGCCCGAACCCATGAACTGCGAGATCATGACCTGAGCTGAAGTCAGATGCTTAACCGACTGAGCCACCCAGGCGCCCCTATTTAAGCTTTAAAGAAAGGAATTATTGACTAAAATTCCTAGGTTTTGGAATCATTTGCAGGAATATAAATGATGGCTTCTTATCAGTTCTGAAATCCTTTACAAAAGGAAACCACAACTACAAAAAGAATATTTATGGGTATACCTCTAAAAGATGGTATTTCTAAATTTAGAAGATTTTTTCTTATTATTTAAATAATACATTATCAATATTGACTTAGAAAGTCATATAAAATTTGGCCAAAACCTAATTACTTTATTTTATCTTTTAGTTTGAAATCCATTGGGGCCACATATTGTTTGGTATTTTAGAATCCCAGGGAAATATATTTTCACACTTTCATCTTTAACATACATTTTTTTTCTCCCCGAGTTGCTTCTTTCACCAGTTTCAAGTCACTGTTTCCAACAGGTGCTTTTTGTCTGCAGCTACTTATACCTTATGGCAAACAAATTGGAAGATCCCAACCATATATATATATTTATATGTTTGTATGTATCTTTGTTTTTGTAAACTCTGATATATATATATATATATATATATATATATATATATATATATCATATACATATACTATCAGAGTATATTTACATCTATTACATTTTCCCAAAAACTTTTGGCAGTAATCTCTAAAGGAATCAGTTAAAGACATACATATATTCCTTCTTCAAAGGGGGATTAACCATAAACTGCTTTAGGTAGACTTGCTTCCAATTAAATATTGTTTTAACTGCATTATAAAATAGAGGTTATAATACCTAAACACCAAGGGCTCTTATAAGGATTATATGTTCTGTTTAAAGTATTTAGCATATTATTTGGGAAATAATAAATCTTCAATGAATATTATATAATAATTATATTCAGATACATGGGAATTACTTGTGAAGATCCTGCCTCCATGTAATACATAGGGGAGGTATAAGCATTTTGAGTTTTAGTTACATGTATAAATGTCTCTTCAGGTTGTGGGATATAGAATTCACCTTTTTCACCTAAATTAGCTATGTAAAATAATTTTCTTATCTACCATTTGTGATAAATATTTCCTGGAGAGGAAAAAAAAAATAGTATGCTGTTTCCTTTCCTAACAAGACAACTATTGCATTGATAAAGCTACATTTTTAAAAATAAAATAAGAAAGAAAAAAATAACTATTTCCTTGTCATTTCTGTGAATACCCTAGTCTCATTAGATATGTACTATTGTATTTCTCTAAATAATTCAGGGACTAACAAAAGAACATCTGTGAAACAAAGTGCTACCCCTTAAAATTTAAATTCTCATCAATGAGTTAAAACAGGATATTAACTACTATCAATTATAGAACAAGCCAATTATGAAAATGATCATCCTCATTTAACAAAGTGAAATGGAGATATTACAAGGATATTGTCCAAGGTCACTGTGACTCACAAGTGAAATTTATAGTCTGCTTTTTAGATTTAATTTTGTTGATAATTGATATATTTTGATGGATAACACAGTAATTACCTGGTCCTAGACTTAATATCTTAAACACTTTGAAAGAATATTTCACTTTACAAGCATTTAACTATTTTCTATTATTTGTATTTTTTTCAACTCTGTTTGAAAATTGCATTTATCTTATTCACTGCTGTATTTCAGCTCTAGCAATAATACCTGGGATACAGTTGGTGGTCATTAAATATCCACTAATAGACAAATCAATCTTGACACATAAAACAAGACTAAGCAGCTGCTTCTGTGACACTGAGTTTGCAGTTTTTGAAGACATACAAAAATTCCCTTGAAAACACCTTCATGGGATGTGTACAGAGGAGTGTGCTAGTTACTATGGGGAATATAAACTATGACTTGGAATTTATACTTTGCATACAGTTTAAAATACAGTAGGTGAACTAACAAACAATAGTAAATTTTACATACATTATGAGAAGTAAAAATAAGTACTGAGGGCATAAAAATCAGTAGTGAATGGAGAAATCAAGAATAGTTCTGGAAAATTAAGTAAAAATGAGTAAGAAAAGGAATGCTGAAGGAGAAGCTGGTTTGAATGCAAATGGAAAAATGATTCATTTAAGACACTACATTAAGGTTATTTTCTAGCATCCTGTTTTGGCTAAGTGCATTAGTGGCAATTTTGCTGCTATAATATAAAACGGTTAGAGGAGCACTGAGGAGTGTGTAGGTAAAAGGCTAGATAATTGAGATTTATTTTAATGAAGAGTAAGCTTTCATATTCGCACCCTGCAGAATGCGATGCTGTTGAAGTTCATCATAGTGTTGTCAATTATCTGATAATTTACTGGTAAATGTGGCAATTTGACCTACATTTAGTAGTGAGTGATATATCTCAAGTAGGTGATAAACTTACTCTCTTATGTCAATATCTGAATATATCGTGAACTATATGTTTAAGTATTGATAAGTTACAATATTGCAGGATCGCTCCTACTATGCTTCAGGCACTTATTAAGTGCAGAGCAAAGTCAGGAATAAAATTTAAGTTTATACTTTGAGGGAGAAATAGATGCACATTTAATAAAGTGCAATTCAATATTTTAAGTGCTTCACTGGTATAAACAAATTACCAGGACTGGACAGAGAATAGAGTGCCATTTCTCCTGGTTTGAGGAGGATTCAGAAATCTTCAGAGAAGAGATTTCACTTGAAATATGTCTTAAAGTCCAGTGTTACAACAAATAGAAAAAAAAAAGGTAGGGGGGACTTGGAGAGAGAGAGAGAGTATAGAAAGAAGATCATGAATAAATTATCAGAGGAATTAACATTTTTTATGAACAGTATTGTATCAAGAAGGAGCTTAAATATTAGAAACAGAAAAGTTGTAAGAGAAAACAGATTACAGCTGAGCTTTGCACTGCATTGCACATTGTGCTTCTCAATAGGGAAAAGTGAATTATTCAGTAGAAGGGGATAAATAGTAATGGCAACCCTTGGACCTCTGGTAGGCAGTAGAAAAAATGCTTAACTCTTTGTGCCTAAGCAGTAGATTCCACTAGCCTGGATATTGATGCAGGGATTTTCTAGAAAAAAGGTCATGTTCAGAAAGCCTAGGGAACTTTGAAATTAAATTTGGCGTGATACTTTGCAGGGTACCACATAGCAGAAAGCAGTAAATCAACATGGTGTTACAGCCTAAAGAATCCATTTTCAAAGAGCAAGTGAGGACATATACAAGGCAGTACACATGCATACACATGTATTTATATGCATACATATTCACCCACATCTATAGAGACGTGCACACACACATATAAATGGACACAGCTTCATGTTTGTATATGCAGATTGATTGTACTCTCTTAAAGTCTCCATAATATTTTATGGCATGGTGTACAAAATGATTTAATTATTTCCTTATGGAATTTTTTTCCATTTTTTTGAACTTACAGTAAATAATATAAACATCTTCATACTTATTACTTTGCCTACGTTGATCTTGTACCTAGTATATATTCTGATATTTACTCTTTTGTTTTAAAAGTCTCATTCTATCATTCCCTCAAATTTGGGTAGATACAAGTGTTGTTGGCAATTAATCACAAATTCTTTTTCTTCTTAGTACTTATTATTTTATTATTCTAAATTTAATACATTAAGAAAGCTATATAAAGCAAATTTGATTGAGAACAAATGTCTCTGTAATGATAATAGTTTTAATAGAAATGCCCTTGGGAATCATTCTTGGTATTTGATGTAGATTTCTAATAGAAGACATTTAACATGAATTAAGAAATATTCCTTCTATTTTAAACATATTAACTTAAAAAATCAAGAATAGGTCTTCAATATTAATGTGTTTTTTGGTATTAAGTGAAATGATTGTAAGGTATTTTTCCTTCTTTATTCTCTTAACAGAGTGATTCTGTTAATAAAGTTCCAGTTATTGACTCATCCCTTAATTCCTGGAATATGCTCTAATTTTGTGTCTTATGAATTTAATCTTCTATGAGACACATCTTACTGATACTTTTATCTATGTAATTTGTATTTTTATGTGAGTATTTGTATACTCATATGCGTTTTCTTTGAACTTTATTTCTCTAAAACAAACCCAGACTTTTTGTCATTTTATGTTCTAGTTTAATAATATGGATTTTGTAGTTCTCAACTCTAGGGGTGCCTGGGTGGCTCTTTAGGTTAATCATCTGGCTCTTGATTTCAGTTCAGGTCCTGATCTCAAAGTTGTGAAATCCAGCCCTGAATTGGGCTCCGCGCTGAGTCCAGAGCCTGCTTAGGATTCTCTCTCTTCCTATCTCCCTGTCTCTCTCTCTCTCTCTCTCTCAAAATAAATAAAATAAACTTAAAAAAAATAAAATTCTCACCTCTAATAATATGTGGCCAACATACCATTCATGGTGTATATCCATGATAAATTAATTTTGGTGACTGATACATTCTTAAAAATCTATTAACTTCATTTTACTAATTTAATCTAGTTTGTGAAATTTATTGGTGTAAATTTATACATTTTTCCCAATTACTTTTTGAAAAAGCCACATCTATGCTTTAATTATGGCAGTATTCCAAAACAAGTTATTCACATTCATGGACTTGTACAGCTCTTCAAAAGCTCTTATTAATGCCCCTAATGGCACATTCATAATTCACAGATTATCTCAGTCCATTAATTTAAGTCAGAAGGCAAATGCTATTTTCTAAATAAAATAATTTTATGTTTTGGAGTCAAATCCAAATTTTACTTTTTTAAAAACAAAATAAGAGATTTTTAAAACCTTTGCTTGAAACCTTGAACCATGCTTCAGTTCTAAGGGATACACATGTTCTCCCTTCAAATTAGAAGTTTGAAAAAAGAACATTTTGTGAAGCACAGGGGAAAACAATTTGAATGGAGATACAAACATTTCAGGCTCACTATGCTATCATTTCTCCTTCCTTCAGCTATAACAGATATTATTAATCAATGAATTTACTGGGTATTCCTGATGTTACTTGTAAGTGATTACCATTAGCAGGAACAATGGAATCTTACTCTTGCACAGAAAGTCAAGAAAGCTGGCTTCAACATTCTACCAAGAAAGCTGCCTGTGAGTAGTCACACTGGGCTACTGTAGGAGGCTATGATAAAGCAGAAGCACAGGACATCTAAATAGAATGACCATGACCGAAGCTGTACAAAATCTAACTTAGAAACACCCTTCAGCTGCTTCTACCACTAGTTCTTCAAGTGTTAATGTCTATTTTTTTTTAATTTGTGGAGAGAAAAAAGATATTTATACATGGAAAGGAGTTTAAGATGTGCACAGACCTCATCCTAAAACAAATCCTAGTCAGACAAGGATACTAAAAACAACAAACACACAAACAATAACCCCAATAATATTGCAGTATGTAGGTAAAGCTAGGAGATAAAGCATGACATTATTGCATTATTCTCTCCAAAAAATAACAAGGTTATATCAAGTACATTCTCCGTTACACTTCCTTTTTCATCTGAATAACTTTCTTTTATTCCCCACAGTTCCTGCAGTAGTATCACAGGTTCTCTATAATCATAGTATTGTGGCAATCCATGATTATAATTTTTACCTGGGATTTAAGTATTATTTTTCTGATGATTTTCTTATCCTGGTGGAATTTTCTAAAATATTTATTTAAATTGCTTCTTTTGTTTTTAAGTATAAAAACTGGAAACAGCTACATTGCAATATCTGGGTTAATATAACATGTAGGTACCATATTCCTTAACATGTAGGTACCATATTAAAAAATAACAAAGCTCCAGAGGGGAGAAAAGGCTCACTAAAAATAGCTGGGATTTAAAATTATATTTTTCAGCCTGTTAATTTATCACATGGAGTAAAAATAAGCCATAGGTAGGAAATGGAAACTCTACCAAATACCTCTGTGTTGCAGTAAACTTAATTATACAGCACACCATAAAATGACAGTAATATTAGAGAGGAAAAGTAGCAATTTCAGATGTGCAGTAACTGCTTTTTACAAGGATAGAAATTAGATCAAGCACATACACCTATTCAGTCTACTACTGTTTTCTAGCAAGAGCCAGTGGGATTCACAGTCAAGGGGAGGGAAAGATTTAACTAAGCAGAAATCTCCTTAGTTCAGAAAAGGCTTGCCTACAAAACCACTGAATGTAAGTGATACATAATAAGTAATACATAATAAGTAATATAAAAATTCACATTTAAGCTTTAAATGTATGTGTACACATGTAAATGTAATAACTTCAAGCAAAACCATTATTAACGGATGAATTCTTGACTCTTAAAGGGGCTCTGAAATGCTTTTTATTACATTTGATCTATGTGTATATCACCTAGAATAACTTTATGAGGATAGCATCCTATTATGAATTTAATTGAATGAATCATAATGTTTCTAAAGGGGCTTTTATATAATCATGCCAAAAAGCTTTTGTTTAAAATTTCCAAAGATTATTATGGACTTCTTATTTTAAATTGGAAAGAGTATTACTGACCTTCTGCCTTCCATTATTATTTTCATTAATTTAAGAAAAATTAGCATAATATCTTTCTTGGTACATTGGTATTAGGTTTTTGTTATTAGTTTATTAGTGTACCAATCATAACCTTGCTTGATATCTGGGCCTAAATGTTTCTATAAGGAAGATTTCTTGCCATACAAACCTTGTTTAAAATGATAGCTCTGCCAGTTATTATCCGTGTGACCTCAGGGAAATTCTCTAAAATTGAATCTATTTCCTCATCTACAAAATTGGTACATTAATTCCCATAAATTTTATAATTACCCAGAGTAGAAATAATGCATGTAGCGCTGCTGCTACACTGTTCAGCATATGGTAGGCTGATGAAGTACCAGTAGCTGTTATTTCTTTTAACATCATATACGTGGTGTGGCACGCACTCGGCAAGAGTTGTCGTTCCAGTTTTAAATTTTTCTGTAGACCTTGGGCAAAATCAGCCTGTTTAGGGCATCAATAATATGTATTCATCATATTACTACTCCAGATATACATCATTTAGGGCATGTATATTCATCATATTACTTCACATCTCCAGATTCTATTAAAATATGGGCCTTGATATTATATATGTGGGATAATTATTATCTCACATAAAAAATAAATTACAAGTGACATAGCATTGTGATTCAAGAAACGGAAGTATGATTGTGGTATAAAAATATCAGGTTACTAAGTAGACATGTTACTTGACTGAAAATATAAAATGCGTGCTGTTCTAGCTAATGGAATTGGAAGGAGGGCTTGTTTAAAAGGAAAGCAATGGGGTGCCTGGGTGCCTCAGTTGGTTAAGTGTCTGACTTGGGCTCAGGTCATGATCTCACAGTTTGAGAGGTCAAGCCCTGCCTCAAGCCCTGCATTGACTCCTGCATCGAGCCCCAGGTCAAGCCCAGAGTGGGCCCCATGTGGGTCTCTGCATTTACAGCTTGGAGCTTGGAGCCTTCTTTGGATTATCTGTCTCCCTCTCTCTCTCTCAAAAACAAATAAAAAAAAAAAAGAAAGTGATTAATAGAGTACCCTGGTTTTGTGCTTGTGGAGTAAAAAAGAGGGGAGGAGGGATAATTTAAGAGGGATGGGTCAGCTTTGACCCTCCTGATAATCCTGATACGTAGGCATTGGTGAATGGATACAGTCTGATGGAATCGGTGAATGTCTGATGGAATTGGTGAACATCTGATTGAATTGGTGAAAGGATAAAGTCTGGTGCTTCCAGTGTCACTGGCAATAGGTTTTAGTCAGCTGGGGCAAAAATTATATCCCTACTTGTTTGTTGATGCCTAAAATTCTTTTATCAGACGTCAAGTTTTTTGTTACATAGCTAGAGGATAAGCAAGCCCTATGCCTTTTGATATATTTCAAGATGATTTGGTAAGCAAGTTCATGTTATCCCTCTCCATATATGTATGTTATGGCCTATTTATATTGTGAATGCACTCCCTTCTTCCTTTATCCCCTCACCCCTTTCTTCTATCCTACTCATCTCACCTGCCTACTCACCTAGCTTCCCTTTTTTCTACCTACATGTTTACCTAGAGAGGGATTGTTTACTTCCTCTAGTAGGAAGTATTTACATTTCTCTTTGTCTAATGTCTGAGAATGTTGGGACTAAGAATTACATCCCTAAGTTTCTTTATTTTCTCTGGAGATAATTGGTAAATGATAGCTATGTAACCAACAAGTGGCATATTGGATAATTTGTAAGATAGAATCTGCTTTCTTCCATAAATGTGAATATGTGTTCCTTAGAGGCAAAATTTGAAATATTCACTCATTTCGTAGGTAGATCATTGGCCGTATATGCTATGTAGCATATGTGGCAAAATTAGAACAAGAATAATAGAATGTTGCTCTTGGATGACTTAAAAGTATGACAGGGCACCTTTAGGATGACTGGGATAGCTGGTAATTGTCTACTTTGAACTTGACAATATGTTATACTCTTGAGGAATTTTAACTCTAACCTTGCAGCCACTCTGGAATGGTAGATGGTGTGGTCCATTTTATTGAGGGGGAAAAAAAAACAATCATCAAAAAATCAAGGATTAAACTCACATTCAATAGTAATAATCAGTAAAGTGACTATTAAAGTTTTACATGGAATGATTCTATGGTAACTCCAGGGCCAGTGGAATCAATTTTTTACTGCCAATTAAAAAAATTAATGTTTCTTTATTTTTGAGAGGCAGAAGGAGACAGAGAACAAGCAAGGGAGGGGCAGAGAGAGAGTGAGACACAGAATCAGAAGCAGGCTCCAGGCTCTGAGCTGTCAGCACAGAGCCTGATGTGGAGCTTGAACCCATGGACCGTGAGATCATGACCTGAGCTGAAGTTGGACACTCCACCGACTGAGCCACCCAGGTGCCCCTTAAAATGTTTATTTATTTATTTTGGGGGGGGGCGCCTACAAGTAGTGGGGGTGGGGGATGGGCAGAGAGAGGAGAGAGAATTCCAAGCAGACTCCGTGCTGTCAGCATGGAGCCAGACACAGGGTTTGATCCTATGAACCATGAGATCATAGCCTGAACCGAAATCAAGATGGATGCTTAACTGACTGAGCCACCCAGGTGCCCCTACTACCTAATTTAATATTTCTATCATCATATAGACATAGTTTCTGGTTTTTTGTACCTGTAAGGGTTATTACAAAAATAAAGTGATGAACTCCAAAGATATATCAATGTTTTAGATATTGATTTTTTAATTTTTAAAATGGAAATAATAATTTTCACACTTGTAGGAAATGAATAGTCAATAAGAAGTCAAAGACATTCTGATCTGTCGTCATTCAAGACTTAAGTAGTGCTTTTCAGATTGCAGTAAAGCATCTATCACCAGCTGTGTTAGCTCAGAGGGAAAAAAAATGTTGCAAGCGTTCATTATTTTTCTCCATTTCTAGCCACTGTCCCTATTCAGGTATAGCAGCACAGATGGTGTTGTGGTAAAGACACATAACACTGTCAGGAGCTGTAACATATGGCACAAATCTGGCGTTCCACGTTCCCACAAGTTTCAAGGTTAAGACAGAAACTTGTCACTTTTCTGACATTCAATTAACTTCTCTCCTTTGTCTTTACATTAAAATATAAAAGAATCTTTCATGAGATTTTTTTCCATAACTAACTCATTCCCATGACTCTACTTTTTTTATTTCATTAACATTGATCTAATGATGTTTTGAATTATGTTAATGTACCCTGTGTTATATTCTTGTACCCTGTGTATATTCTTAGAAGTTATTCAATTAGAAATTGAATTATATTTAAATGCATTAAAGAAGCTTGAAAAAGGGTTCAATGTATGAGGATTTTGCAAAGTCAAAATTATACCTTCCTTCTCGTATACAGTTTTCATACATATGGTTTACTTCAAGTAAAAATGTGAATATACTTATTTTCATCAGTAAATTACAGATTTGTTGTAAGGCATATATATGAAAATGTTCTTTCCTGGGACTGTAAATTACAAAATTTCATAGATTATAATATTCTCAAAAATTACATGATGAAAAAAGTTCCACTGAGATTGAAAAAGCAATGGGGCACCTGGGTGGCTCAGTTGGTTAGGTGGCCAACTTCAGCTCAGGTCATGATTTCATGGTTCATGAGTTCGAGCCCCACATTGGACTCTGTGCTGACAGCTCAGAGTACGGAGCCTGCTTCAGATTCTGTGTTTCCATCTCTCTCTGACCCTCCTCTGCTTATGCTCTGTCTCTCCCTCTCAAAAATAAAAATAAAATAAAATAAAATAAAACTATTAAAAAAGAATGTAAAAGCAGTAAATAGCAGGCAATGAAGAAAAATATGTGGTATTCCATAAAGTACGCATAGAAATAAGTCTAAAATAATGGGCTCTCCTTCCAGGATTTTTCCTTTGAATTTCAGTAACTTATTCATGTTCACTCACATAGTCTTCATCTAGATGGCCCTTCATCAAAAACAACAGAGCAGTGTGCCATCTTTCAGTGTAAGGAACTAATTAGAGAAATTTAAAATATGCACCTGAGTATAAAGGGTATGTAACTCAACAGGCGTTGTGAAGGGTATTGATTAGTGTGCTTTCCCATAAAAGGATGAATAATTTTTCTCTTTTGGATGAACACCATTGGAGTAGAGGCATAGAATTAAATTGTTTGCCCTCAGATAGGTATCTTTAGATTTACAAATCACTGAACCACAAAGGTTAATGTTTATAAGGAGCTGAGGGCTGTGTTATGTTTAGAATAACATAAAATATCTTTTTAAGTATATCTGAACCAAGTTAGATTATTAGACAAACATGATGTTCCTCAAATTCAAAAGAGATTGACAAAGTCAGCTACATTTTTGTGGACAAAATGGGAACTTGGAATGAGAGGTTGATGAGTATAACATGTATAATGACAAATCAGGTTCCAGAGAAATTTCAAATGATAGGAATTATGGGAACAAATCTAACACATTGAAATTGAAAATAAAATTTTTTCTATTACAATTCAAATAAACATAAACAAAAGTACAAATGAAAACAATTGAATTCCTCTTAGGGAAATAAACCTGAAGTCAACAGTGTCAAGACTGCAGCATTGCCACCAAGGAATTGATTGTAGTTCACATTAATAGAGCTACTGTATTGGGAAAATGACTTTAATAAGCATTGTGTAATTTGGGTTTTCTTACCTCTCGAGCTTATTCTTCACCATTTAGCTTGCACTCCGGAATCCAGTCATAGTAAATTTTGCTTAGTTTCTCAAAGGCAGTGTGCTTTCTTACTTAAGTGGTAGAAAATCATTCTTGGGTTGATTCTTCAGGTTTTACCCTAGAGATCCCATGGTCAAGTTAGTTGTTTTTAGGTATTTCCACTGTGCTCCATACTTAATAATTCTGTCCTGATCACACTGCCTTGCAACTTTGCCTGCCTTACTTGATTTCCCCCATCAGACTTTAAGCTACATGTCTATAGGCTGTATCTATTTTGTGATCATCACTGCATCCTCCAAGCCTAACAGTGTATCTATTGAGAAGAAGTATTCAAATAGGAAAGGAGATTGTTCAGTTTACTGCACCTGCTCAGACAATTGAAAAAGAAATGCTCGGGGTACCTGGGTGGCTCAGTCAGTTAAGCGACTGAGTTCGGCTCAGGTCATGATCTCAAGGTTTGCGTGTTCGAGCCCTGCACTGGGCTCTGTGCTAACAGCTCGGAGCCTGGAGTCTGCTTCTGAATCTTTGTCTCCCTCTCTCTTCTGCCCTACCCCTGCTCACACTCTGTCTCTCTCTGTAACTCAAAAATGAATAAACTTAAAAAAAAAGTGCTGTATTCTAGAACATCAAGTTTAAAGTATCTGTCTAAAAAATGTACCCTGAGGAAAAATTACCAGTAGGGGGAGGGAAAAATATTCTATTTAAGACAGAATAGTAATTTTCAATAAGAGAAGCACTAGATGGGTCACAGTATTTTCTTCTCTTCTTTCTCTCTTTGTCTTTCTTTCTTTCTTTCTTTCTTTCTTTCTTTCTTTCTTTTCTTCCTTCCTTCCTTCCTTCTTTCTTTTCTTTTCTTTTCTTTTCTTTCTTTTTCTTTCTTTCTTTCTTTCTTTCTTTCTTTCTTTTTCTTCTTTCTTTTTCTTCTTTATTTCTTACCATAGATGCACAATTATACATGTTGCACGCAGCACTGGAAGACATAACTAATCTTGACAGATGCAAGTGATAGAGATAAGAATTCTACTTCAACATAAGGAAACATTATCTGATGATTAGCCCTGGTAGAAAATGGAATGAACTCTTCTGGTACAAGTTGTTTGTCACTGAATTGCCACTTGTGTGGGAAGAATAGAAGCTCATAAGTTCATGAATTATAAAAGAAGTAAGACCACATAGTTTTGTCGGGGAAGAAAATCATTTCCTTCTACCCTTCTAGGTTCTTGGCTGAGACACTACATCCCTCCCTGTAATAACAGACAGATTAACAAGAGAAAAACAAATTGAAATGTAATAACATGTATCCCTCCTGTATATGTAGAAGACATCCAGGAAAACTGAGTAAATTGGGGAAATAGACTAAGCCATCACCTTACATACCATCATCAGGTAAAGACATAAGAAGTTGGTGGGTGGAGAGCCAGTTATGGAAGGCTACCAGGGGGTAGGACAGTAAACCTAGGGTTTAGTTGTTATACAAAATTAAGTTCTTGCTTTCTCCATTGATAAGAGTTTCTAGAGATTTCTCTTCCTGGTATAGAAAGGGAGATACACTTACAAATGGAGACTTCACCTATAAAAGTAAATGTCTCTCACAAAAGGGTGACTTCCACTCTTTTTCAGAGCTTCTCCTATGTCCCCTCTTTCTTAAATTTGATCAGCCTAAAATAATCCTTTTGCCAAAGAGCCATATTTTGGGGTGGCAAATTTTGCTCCCTTTGAGTTTTAAACACATATTTAAGATTACATGGGATATATGTCTGAAATTATGTGGAATAAATAGGCTAAAGAAGAAAATGAAGCAAAAGATATTGGAATGAAAACCATTTTTGGCTGCTGCTATTTTTAAGGCAACATTCACAAGCAATTAGTGTGGTCCAGACACTGTGCTGAAGCCTTACCACAACAGTTTCACTGTTTCTAAATATGAGATCTTAACTGCCAATCTTGGGAATATTTGATTTCCCAATATTATATGTCTGTCTACACTTATATATAATTTTGTGTTTCATTTGGATACTTTTAATTAAATTAAAATGTATTAATACTTTGATGGTGTTATGTGAGAAACAATTCTGTCTTTTATAAATAAGAAATAATTTAACCTATTTGGTAGGCAGTTTTATCCCTAATTTGCAAGTAAGAAAACTGAAGCACAAAAAAGTCAATAGTTTCCCCAACTTCACATGTCACTGGTATCCAAGACTTCAACCCAGATTGTCTATGCAGTTGGTATCATCTGAATAAACATGCCTGGTCAAATGGCTATGAGAAGCTCTAGCACAGCCATTTTAATTATTGCCTACCATTGTTTTGTATGAACATCCTCCTATAATTGCTTTAAAACTGTTATTTTCAAAAAAATTTTGTGCTATTTTAGGGGTACTTTTTATAAATAGCATATTATTTCATTTTGAAAAAATCAGTCTCATTCTGTCTTTTAATTAGTGAGTTTAATCTATTTACATATTATTTTCTTAATAGGTATTTTTAGTGTATTTCTTTAACCTTTGTATTTTCTATTTATACTCCTAATTTCTTGGACCTTTTTTTCCTTCTTTCTTTTCTGCTTTTTGTTGAATTGAAATGTTCTCTATTCTCTCATATACATATTATTTTCTTGTCTCTGCAGCTTAGGAAATGTAGAGTATATATTTCAATGCTATCTTTAAAATTTTAAAGTTTATCCTTAATATGTTAATATATGTTCACCTAACAAACTTCATGATCATGCAATATTTCTATCTCTTCTTCATAAGGTCTTCACTGTTTGTTAACTATTAACTATTTCTTTTTTGTATAGTTTATTTATTTATTTTGAGAGAGAGAGAGAGAGAAAAAGAGAGAGAATGAGTGAGGAATGGGCAGAGAGAAGGGGGAAAGAGAATCCCAAGCAGGCTCTGCACTTCAGCATAGAGCCTGATGCGGGGCTCGAACCCATGAACCGTGAGATCATGACTTGAGCTGGAACCAAGAGTCAAACACCTAACCATCTGAGCCACCCAGGCACCCCAACTATTAACTATTTCTAGCAATTTACTGCTTGTTTTTTCCTTTAGCATACACACACACACACACACACACACACACATCATATAAAGATTATTAGTTAATTGTATGCATCCACATATTCTGAAAATTTCTGTGTTTACCATTACCCCTGTACTCAATGCCTTTCCTCTGGTCTCACTTTTCCTTTAGTTAAAATATGTACTTTAATTATTCTTTACTGAGAATTTATGTGGTGAACTCTTAATCTTTGTATGAATGGTTTTGCTAGAAATAATATTTTAGATTGATAGTTATTTTCTCTTAAGATTATAAAGACATTTATTTACTCTATTAATGTCTATTTCATTTATTAATATCCTATTAGTGATAGGGTATTTTCCTTTAGTTTACTGTTATTGTTATTGTTTTTTTCCCAGTTAATGCCATTTTTTTCTGACTTACAGATTTCCAGTTTATCAATGATGCACGCAGTTTCTCTATCATGTGTAGGTGTGCATTTTTATTTATTTGTACTGTTTAGGACTCGAAGTGCCTTTGGAATCAGAATATACTTGCCATTCCTTGATTCTGAAAAATTATCGATATTTACTTTTTTCAAATATGACTTCCAGTCATTTCTTCTATTTTCTTTTTCTGAGATACTATTATATATCGTGGAGCCTCCATGTGTACTCTATATTTCTTAAAACTTTTTAAATAGCACTTATCTATCTGTGTTTTGGGATGATGTTATAAGTAAATTTTTTAATGCAATTTTTAATTTAATAACTCTCTCCTTAACTGTGTCAGCTGTTTAGAGTTTACTGAGGTGTTTGCTTCTTCATTCTTTTTAGTGGTAAGTGCTTCTTCATTAAGATTCCTTATGGGTTCCTTTCCTATACACTTGATTTTCTTTTATCTCTGTTTATTTTGTTGTTTAATACTTGATATAATTTTCAGTTGTCTCTTTGAGGATAATAACTGTTACGAATGTGTTTTATAGTTTTAGTCATATAAACATTTCATCTTGGGTAACTTCAGCTTCTGATTGGTGATTCTGAGAACTATTTTTCTTAGTATTGTTTCTTCATCTGTTTTGGAACTTTGGTTTTGAGTAGAAGTTTCTTTGATTTTTTTTTCTTTTTTCTTTTTCTTTCTACAGAGTGTGTTTTCCCTTTCCTATTAATCAATGTGGTGGTTGCCTCCATTTTGCCCTTGAGTATTTGTTTAGGTCCCAGGCCTTAGCGTAACAGTTTGGTGCCCTGGCTCAGAAGGAACATAAATGGCTACCAAATAAGTAGGGAACTTGATTTATTTCTTATTTATGAAGATGTATCCTCCTGATCTCATAATTTCACAACTTCATATAAGTGGCAGCCCTAAGGAACAGATTTCCTTTTTCTTTTCTTTTTTTTTTTTTAGTATTCTTTAATAAGCAGTAGGAGCCCTGGCATCCAATCTCAGGTTTAAATATTAGGTCTGGCTCTATAAATCCATTTTATGGGAGCAGTTTTAGTTCCCATGACCCCAGAAAAATTGACCTCTTGTCACTGCTTGATTTTGAACTTTAATACCAGAGGACCAGAGGTTTTAGTCCTACTCATTACCTTATATTTATGGCCCATGAAAATGTCTGTCTAGTTTGTGAGGCCTACTGTATTTTTACAGTTTTTCCCTTTTCTGTTTTATATATAATTATTATGTGATTGGGGCAGGGGTTGTATTGTGGTGTGATTTTACTGGGTTATTGACAATAATTCTAATTTATCTAATAGATCTAATTTGATGATCTATGCTTGCCTCTGTTTATGATCGTGGGGGCACACTGGCGTACTTATTTCAGGATATTGATAATAAGAATCAAACTGGGCTTAAAACATAGAAACACAGTATTGCTTGTGGGAAGTCAAATACATATATACTATTCAGAAGATTGTATAGAGAAAAGTAGGGAGGAAATAGTCCTTTATGGCATACCTAGGGACATCACTGAACTGAGTTTAAAAGGATTATAGTTTGACAATCATTTGTAGGGTGATCTAAGTGGTGAGTGAATTTCAGCAGAACAACATCATCCATAATAATAAATTCAGTATTCAGTATTGTTGTTTTGTTTGTATTTAGTTTGTAAATGTTTTGGCTACACATATAGACTTTAACTCACTCTGGAAATTAATCAATCAATGTAATAAAAACAATGTAATGTATAATAAATACTAGATATATTTCCTTTTAAAGAGAATAACTTCAACTTTAAATAACATTAAATTGTATGATCTAATCACCAAAATAATCATGTGATGTAGACTCAACAATAATCTTGTTCCCCGCATTCAGGTGAGAAAATTGAGGGAAAATGTCAAGTGATTATCACAAGGTCAAATAACTAGTAAGCCATAATATGAGTTTGTTTGCAGAACTCTTGCACTTAATGAATGAGAATGCGCACAGATGCATGGGGAGATAGGGAAAAGAAGGATCCATTTGTAGGGGAATGACTTAATTTCATCAAAGCTTTAGCATTAACCCAGCTCGTACTTTTCTCTGAAGTTCTAGTATACATTGGATTTAAGGATAAACTGAACCTGGGCTTCCCACTGCACAAGATCAAAACCTGCAAGAGAGGAAAATGTAAATCCTGTAAAACAGACATTACAAGATAAAGGAAATCATTATATAATCAGTCACTCAAAATACGTGTCATGGTCATCCTTAAAATTGCCTATATTACATACTTCCTTAGTTTTCTTCTGGGACCAAGTGTTTTGGGGTAAGGAGAAGTTTTCAATATTTTCAAGAAAAACCTTAGCAGTGGGAAAATATTAGAAGTGTGACTCTGCCTGTGTGGATTTGAAATGGTATAAACAAAGGACAGGATGATATTCAGGTTTTCCAAAATTAGGCAGTTGAAAAACTACTGTAGAAAACTTTAGGATGATGGCAATATTGTTTCAGTAGAAAACTAAAATCCCATTGAATATGAATGTGGTGATATTATTACCAACTCCTTTTTATCCATTAGATTTTGACTGCTGTAACCAATTTAAAATGTAACTTTTCTTTTTGAAGCTAAAAACGATTCCTATCTTATTTCAAATAAATTATTTGTCATACCTACAAGATCATTTCGCTGAGTAAAAAAAAATGTTCCTTTTTGCCATCCCTATTCTTTATTAAGTGAAGGAAATGATGTACTTTTTAAAAGTTCTGATAAGAACTCTTCAGTGATAACTAATATTTCATGTTATAAGACAAATTAAATGCATAGTATTTTAATATGTAAAACACTTTGTCATATCTTGTGAAAGAAGGAGAGAAACAATTGGTAGAGATATATTGCTTCTTGTATATAACTATGTTATTTCAAGTCTTTGGTGATAAGCTGAATTTAAACTTTGTAAATCATGTCTTCTTTATTATCATTAAGAAAAGTCCTGGGGTGCCTGTGTGGCTCAGGCAGTTGAGCATCTGACTTTGGCTCAGGTCATGATCTTGAGGTTCGTGGGTTCAAGCCCCGTGTCGGGCTCTGTGCTGACAGATAGCTCAGAGCCTGGAGCCTGTCTTCAGACTCTGTGTCTACCTCTCTCTCTGACCCTCCCCTGCTCACGCTCTCTCTCTCTCTCAAAAATAAATAAAAAACATTAAAAAAATTAAAATAAAAAAATTTAGGAAAGTCCTAAGTCCAGAATTTTGGTCACATGTCCTGTACCTCAGATTTTAAATAATTGCTACCCTATAAAGGTAAATTGGTAACTATTAAAAGTCAGATAAAAATAACAACTACAGAATTAAGCATTAAAATTTCAGTGAATTTATCTTTTTTCATAATCAACATCTTACATTCCATGGGTTATTTAAAAATCATATATAAAAATATTAAATAATATTGGAAAGTAGATAGCATATGCCCAGCACTCAAAAATTTTCAGTAATGGAGGCAGCAATTTATTGTATAAATAGTATGAAATATATTCAGAGCCATTATCAATAAGTCCAAGTTAAAAAGTCTCCCCTGCCCATGCAACTTCTAAAGTCAGTAGAAATGTACTGAATAACCTATTGCTTAGACATTTAAACTGTATCTGCCAGGCAGCCTCAGGATTCACAATGAGACAAAGTCTTTGTGCAGCTGACCCTGGAACAATGTGGGGGTTAGAACAGCGGGCATCCTCCATCCTGCACACACATTGGAAAATCCACACATAACTTTTCACTCTCCCAGTACTTAACTACTAATAGCCTATTATTGAACAGAAGTCTTAGTGATAACATAAACAGTTAACACATATTTTGTATGTCATATGTATTGTATACTGTATTCTTACAATGAAGTAAACTAGAGTAAATAAAATGTTATAAGAAAATCATAAAGAAGAGACAATAAACTTACAGTACTATGCTGTATTTACTGAAAAATATTCGTACAAGTGGACCTGCACAGTTCAAATCCATATTGTTCAAGGGTCAATTGTATTCTCTTACTCTTACTCTTTTTTTTTTTTTTTTTGCATGGGGGTGGGGAGAGGAAATCTGGGCACCAGAGGTAAGAAATATTCATGATATAAAAAATATGATAGGCAAGGTAAGGAATCAATCGCTTCAAGGTAGGTATTATACTAATTATATGTTCAGTTAGTCATGACCTATATTATTTGTTTTTAAACTACTTTATGATATTGACTAATAATAACAAAACTCTAACAAAACGTAAGGAAGTTGTAAAGGATCAATTATATTTGGCATACTAAATTTAATATCAGAAAATACCACTATTTAAAACACTGAGAAAAGGACATTTTCTTTGACATATAGTACTTAAAATTTTTATGGATAATTAATATGTGCCAACTTTTTAATGAATGCTCTAAATGCAATTGACTCAATTTATTTAGTATACAATAAGTAACATATTTTCATTTTTATATGAATTAACAACAAATGAACCAAAATACATTTTCTGATAATTTTGTTTATTAGGTTTTCTAGTAATACCAATCAAAGTAAATTTTGAGAGGACATTCATATCAGCCACAATGCAAACTCCAAAATAGAGGTTCTTCATGTCCTTTATAAAGTCAGTATATCTAAGGGTTAGTGACCCAGCATAACAAACCCTAAATAATGTGATCTTCAATGAGTCATGACCTACAGTGAATCTTAATTCTCTTATTCAATATGTTTGGGGTGCTCTTTCACTTAAGACTTTACACACACATACACACCGACACTCTCAATTTTAGGAGAATTGGAAGGGAACTTCTGTTGATTTTACTAAATACTAAATATGTAACATTATTAACATAAAAACTAGATATCATATAATATGTGATATAAATATGTTATATTTATATACATAATTGAAATATATCTTTCAATTCAATATAATTGAAAACTATTTTATGGGTATTAGGTGGCAAAATTATTCTAAATGCATTAATGTATTAACTCAGTTTATTCCATATAATGTAGATAGCATGTAATTTCATTTTTAACAAAGAAGGAAGAGAATCTTAAACTTGGTGAAGTCAGAGTCTAGTCCTCTAATGTATATTGACACACATGAAAATAAAAATATAACAATTAGAGTACATCTTTTTTTTCTTTTAAATAGTTCATCCCTTCTCCACAAAGCTTGGGAGTAGTCCTCTGGTCCAGGGAGAGGAGAATGGGTCTTTGCCTCTGAAATTCCAGTTATTCTCTCTTCATCCTACAGTTCTTCACTGCTTTGCCTCCTACCTTCCCACAGTTCCTTCTCAGGCTCCTTTTATTTAAATGTGGTGTTTGGGCCCCTGAGGCTCAGTCGGTTAAACATTTGACTTGGCTCAGGTCATAATCTCATGGTTCGTGGGTTCAAGCCCCATGCTGGGCTCTGTGTGGACAGCTCAGAGCCTGGAGTCTGCTTAGGATTCTGTGTCCCCCCTCTCTGTGCCCCTCCCCAACTCTTATTCTGTCTCTCTTGAAAATAAATAAATGTTAAAAAAGTTATTTAAATGTGGTCTTCAGAGATCTGTCATTTACCCTTTCTTATTTGGTTCTATATAAGCTTCTTCAAGGATACTATGTAGTCTGTGGTTATCATGTATCTAAGACTAATGGATATATATCTTCAAGCTCTACTTGTTTATAAAAAGTATGTTAATGAGCTTTTATTCTTTTTTCTAGGTCATTGAGATATAATTGACTTATAACTGTGTAGTTTTAAGATGTACAACATGATGATTTGATACACATATATACTGCAAAATGATCATCACAGTAGGATTAGTTAACATCACTATTACCTCACATAATTTCCAATGTTTTCTTGTGGTGAGAACATTTATCATCTGAGCAACTATCAAGTATATAATGCAGTACTGTTAACCAAAATCACATGATATATGTTAGATCCCCAGAACTTATTCATTTTACAACTGGAAGTTTGTACAATTTGACTGACATCTCCCCTTTTCCAACACTTTTCAACCTCTGGCAACCCATTCTATATTCTATTTCTATGAGTTCATATCCTTTAGATTTTGCATGTAAGTGATATCATAAAGTATTTTTCTTTTTCTGACTTATTTCACTTAGTGTGATACCCTCCAGGTCTATGCATGTTGTTGCAAATGGCAAGATTTCCTTCTTTGTCATGGCTGAATAATGTTACTATCAATATCACATGTGATATTAATACTGCTAATATTATATATATTAGTATATATATATATATATATATATATATATATATATATATTCACATCTTCCTCATCAGTTTACTCAGAGATGTTTACCTAGGTTGTTTCCATATCTTGGCTCTTGTGAATAAATGTTTTAATGAACATGGGAGTACAGATATCTTTCTGAGATCCTGATTTCAATTACTATTTTGTTCAAAAATTTTTTAATGTTTATTTATTTTTGAGAGAGAGAGAAAGAGTATAAGCAGGGGAGGGGCAGAGAGAGTGGGAGACACAGAATCTAAAGCAGGATTCAGGCTCTGAGCTGTTAGCACAGAGCCCAACACTGGGCCTGAACCCACAAGCCGTGAGATCATGACCTGAGCAGAAGTCAGATGCTTAACTGACCAAGCCACCCAGGTGTTGCTCAATTACTATTTTTTTTAAGTTTATTTATTTTTAGAGAGAGAGAGAGACAGAGAGACAGAGACAGAAAGTGGGGGAAGGGCAGAGAGAGGGAGAGAGGGAAGCTCAAGCAGGTTCCACAGTATTAGGACAGAGCCTGACATATGGGCCTCCGTCTCACCAACCATGAGATCATGACCTGAGCTGAAGTCAAGAGCTGGGTGCTTAAGCAACTGAGCCTCCCAGGCACCCTCGGATTTTGGTTATTTTGGATGTATATCCAGCAGTGGGATTGCTAGGTCATATGGTAGTTCTATTTTTAATTTTTTGAAGAACCTCCATATATTTACATAGTGGCTGCACCAATTACATTCCCACCAACTGTGTACATGGGTTCCCTTTTCTTCACATCCTCACTAACATTTATCTTTTGTCTTTTTGATAATAGCCATCTTAACAGTGTGAGTTGATATCTCATTATGCTTTTTATTTGCATTTCCTTGATGATTAATGTGAGCATCTTTTGATGTACCAATTTCCCATTTGTATGTCTTCTCTGGAAAAATGTCTACTTCAGTTCTTCTGCCTATTTTTATTTTTATGTATGTATTTTTAAATGTTTATTTTGCTTTTTTAAAATTATTTAATGTTTATTTATTTTAGAGAGAGAAATAGTGGGAGCAGGGGAGAGGCAGAGAGAAGAGGAAGAGACAGAATCTGAAGCAGGTTCTAGGCTCTGAGTTGTTAGCATCCAGCCATCCAGGCGCCCCACTCTGCCCCTTTTTAAATCCCAGATTGTTTTTTTTTTTTTTTTTTTTTTTTTTTTTGCCATTGAGTTGTCTGAGTTCTTAATATATTTTGAATAGTAACTTCTTATTGGATACATGATTTGCAAATATTTTTTCCCATTCTGTCATAGGTTGTTTATTTTTGTTTTTAATTGTTTCTTTTGCTGTACAGAAGCTTTTTAGTTTGATGTAGTCTCAATTATTTGCTTTTGTTGTTACAGTTACTGATGCTTTTGGTGTCTTATCCAATTAATTGTCGCCAAGACCAATGTCAAGAAGATTTCTCTCTTATGATTTCTTCTAGGAATTGTACATTTCAAGGTCTTATATTTAAGTTCTCATTCCAGTTTGAGTTCATTTTTGTGATTGATATAAGATTACAGCCCTATTCTTTTGCATTTGAATTTCCAGTGTTTCCAGCATCATTTATTGAAGAGACTATCCTTTACTCATTGTATATTTTTGGCTCCCTTGCCAAATAGTAATTGATCATATACATAATGATGTATGTATACATACACATATGTGTGTATACATACACATATATACCAAAAATACCTTGGTATTTTTATGGCACTATACCATACCATACCACACATACTGTTTTACTTACTACAGCTTTATAATACAGTTTTAAATTGGGAAATGTGATGGCTCCAGCTTTTTTTTTTTTCAAGATTGCTCTGACAATTCAAGATCTTTTTTGGTTCCATACAAATTGTAGTTAGTTTTTTTTTAATTGTGAAAAATGCGATTGGAACTTTGATAGGGATTGCGTCGACTCTATAGATGGCTTTGGGTAGTATGGACGTTTTCACAATATTAATTTTTCTGATCCATGAACGTGAGATATCTTTCCATTTTTTGTATTGTCTTAGAGTTTCTTTCACTAAAGTCTTGTGGTTTTACATAAATCTTTCACTCCTTTGGTTAAATTTATCCTTAAGTATTTTACTGTTTTTTTTTTTATGCTATTGCAAGGGAGATTGTTTTCTTTATTCCTTTTTTGGTTACTTTGTTGTAACCAAAAAGAAACACAGTTGATTTCTCTATGTTGATTTTGTATCCTGCAACTTTACTTATTTGTTAATTCTAACAGTTTTTTTTTTTTGGTGGAATCTTTCAGATTTTCTCTCTATATGATAATATCATCTGCAAACAGAGACAGTTTTAATTTTTCCTTTCCAATTTGGATGTCTTCTTTTTCTTTTTCTTACCTGATTTCCCTGGTTGGGTCTTTCAGTTGTTGAATGGAAATGGTGCAAGTAGACACCCTTGTCTTGTTCCTGATCTTGGAGAGAAGGTTGTCAGCCTATCACTGTTGAGTATGATGTCACTGTGAGTTTTTAATTAGCCTTTATTATGTTAAGGTACACTCCTTTTCTATTTACTTTGTTGAGGATTTTTATCATGAAAGGATGTGGTATTTTGTCAAATGTTTTTTACTGCATCTAATGAGATGATCATATGATTTTTATTTTTCACTCTGTTAATAAGGTTTATCATATTTATTTACTTATATATGTTGAACCATCCTTGCATTTCTGAAATAAATCCCACTTGATCATGGCATATGATCCTTTTAATGTGCTGCTACGTTCAGTTTACTAATATTTTGTGGAAATTTTTACATCTGTATTTATCAGCATTATTGGCCTGTAGTTTTCTAGTAGTATACTTAACTGACGTTGGCATGAGATTAATATTGGCCTTGTAAAATCACTTTGGGAGTGTTCTTTCATTTTCAACTTTTGGAAAGAGTTTGAGGATTGGTACTAATTCTTTGAATATTTATTGGTAGAATTCACCAGGTAAGCCATTTTGTCCTTGGGTTTTCTTTGTTTGGGGAGGATTTTTACAACTGATTCAATCACCTTACTTGTTACTGCTCTCTTCAGATTGTGTATTTCTTCATGATTCAGTCTTTGTAGGTTTATTCCAAGAATTTGTCCATTTCTTCTGTATTATTTAATTTGTTGGCATATAATTGTCAACAGTAGTCTCTTGTGCTCTTTGTATTTCTGTGATGTCATTCATAATGTCTCCTTTTCCATTTCTGATTTTGCTTATTTTAGTCTTCTATCTTTTTTCCTTAGTCTAGATTAAGTTTTGCCAATTTGTTTCTTTTAAAAACTGCCTTTTAGTTTCATTGATCTTTCCTATTTTCTGATTTTTTTTCTTTTTTCCTTACTTTTATTCTGATCTTTGCTATTTCCCACCTTTTGCTAACTTTGGGCTTATTTTTTGTTTGGTTTTGTTTTGTTTTTACTCCTGATTTGTTGAGAAGTAAAGGTAGGTTGTTTTAGCTCTTTTCCTTCTTTTCATGATAGACTTCTCTCTTAGAAGTGCTTTTGCTGTATCTCATAAGTCTTGGTGTTTTGCACTTCCATTTTCATTTACCTCAATATATTTTTCAATTTCTCATTTGATGTCTTCTTTGACCTACTGCTTGTCTAGGAGTGTATTTTTTAATTTCCACATATCTGAATTTTCCATTTCCCTCCTGTTATTTGTTTCTAGTTTCATACCTTTGTGTTTTGGAAAGATACATGATTTCAGTTCTTTTAAATTTGCTAAGACTTGTTTCGTGACCTATTGTATGATATATCCTGGAGAATGTTCCCTGTGCTCTTGAAAGAATGTGTATTCTGTTGCTGTTGAATGGAATGTTCTGTGAATGTTTGTTAGGTCCATTTGGTCAAAAATATAGTTCAAGTCTAACTTTTCCTTATTGATTTTTCTGTATGGAATATTTATCCATTGTTGAAAGTGGAGTATTGAAAACCCCTACTGTTATTGTTTTGTTGTCTATTTTTCCCTTTAGGTCTTTTAGTATTTGCTTAATATATTTAGGTGCTCTGATGTTGGGTACATACACATTTCTTATTGTTATATCTTTTTGATGAATTGATACCATTATCATTATAAAATGACCTTCTTTGTTTCTTATTACAGTTTTTGGCTTAAAATCTGTTTTGCCAAAAAAAATATATAGCTACCCCCAGCTTGCTTCTGTTTTCCACTTGCATGAAATATCTTTGTCTAACCATTTACTTTGAGTCTGTGTGTGTTCTCAAAGTTGAAGTCTTTTGGCATCATATAGTGGGTTTGATATTCTTTTATCCATCATTTTGTGCCTTTTGATTGGAGAATTTAGGCCACTTACATTAGCAGTAATTATTGATGGGCAAGGACTTCCGGATGCCATCTTATCCATAGTTTCCTGGACTTTTTGTTGTTTCTTTGTTCCTTTCTCCCTATTTGCTGTATTCATTTGTGAATAGATGATTCTCTACAGTGCTATGCTTTGATTCCCTTCTGTTTTGCTTTAGTGTATCTATTGTTGGCCTTTGCTCTGTGATTACTGTTGGGCTTACATAAATCATCTTATAGATTTAACAGTCTTATTTCATGCTAATAACATCTTTTACTTCAATCACATGCAAAAGTTATATACTTTTACACCCCACCCCCATGTTCTGTATACCAGGGACCCAACACATGGGTTCCTTTGTTACAGAACCAGGCTGGATCTCTGGCAGAGAAACCAAGCAGCACTAAGAGATTTGGTGGATTGGAGTTTTATTTTACCCCAGCGGGCTCAGAGGAGATCTCTCTTTAGAGGCCTGAGGCCGAAGCACAATCATGGGGGACAATTTATCATCTGTTACTTCCGCATTCCACATTAGTAGTAATTTAGCAAGTGCGTGGTAAGCAGGGCAGGAAGAAGAACCTGGAAGAGGAGTCTCTAAGCTAGGGACTAGAGCTTATGTTAGTCCCCTTGTCCGCTTCAACCTATCCAGGGATACCCCGAAAGAGGGCTGGCGTCGGCTCAAAGGAGTGGACACAGACAGCTCAGATGAACCAATCTGGACAGTTTATTGATTCTTCAGCAAGTTTATATATGCTTTCTACTTCCTATATGTTTGTGTCAAGCTTTTGTTTTTATTCTTAGAATGTTTCCAGAGAATTCATCCGTGAGGAAACTTTCTGGTTATTTCCTTGCGTTTCTGCTCTTTTACTTTACAGAGATAATCTTTAATCTTACTATTTCTATGCCTAACAAGCTAGACAGGTAATTCTGTTTTCTATATTTATAGTTTCATTTGTTATAACTGAGACAGGTAGGGCCTATTCTTTGGAGAAATTGAAGCGTGACTGCTTTCTTAGTATCTACCCTTATGGTAACTTTTTACAGGGGCATGTTTTCTTTTAAGTGCCTTTAATGATCATCTGACTGCTAAGTTATAAGGAAAGACCCAGTAAGAAAAATAAGCTGATTAAATAGCAGAAGAGATATCAGTAGCTTCGCTTCCAGAGAACCGCTTGTGCAGTCTTCTCTTGTCGACCCCCTGGGCTGTACCATCAGGTGGGTGATGAAGTTCAGCTCCTGGCACCCTTGGCCATTTTATGGTGCATAACTTTACTTATTTTCCCAACACCTTGGTATATATGGTGCTGGCTCCCACAGCTCCCACAAAGGTCTTTTTGTCTATGGATTGATGCCAAGTTATTGTTGTGAGGGTGAGATATTACAAGGGACATCTTATTCCACCATATTGCTTCAACTCCATTTATTTCTAGAATTGTACATGTAAATATATTTTGAATATCCTGTGACTATATCACCTGAATCTTCAATTAAGTGTTGAACTTATTTTATTAAGCATATTCTTTCTCCATATATCTGCTCCTAGTGAATGGCATTGATAACCTAATTAGTGAGTTGATGAGCAACTTTTGAAGTTACCTGGAATTATTCCTTATATATCTTCAGTCACTAAACTCTGTTGATCTTGCTTTTAAAATATATATTTTTAAATCATTCATCCTAAAAGAGATCACATTTTTTCAGTCAAATTGCAAAACCTTCCTAATATGCCAACTCCCTGTCCAATTCATCTTTCTTATTGCCAGTAAGATTATTTTATGACAGCTAAAACAACAACAAAAAGATCTTTTTGTTTATGAAAAATATTTTGATGGCTATATTATTTATAGAACTAACTGTCATGCTGGGTGAGGGCATTTCCAAAAGGCATGGAGACCACCAACATAGAATAGTTCAGACTTCAAATACCATATATACCCTTTCCTAAACTGATCTAGATATTTGTGGCTTAGGCATCATATCTTGTCACCTTTTTCTACTTTAAAAAGAACACCATACCTTGTACCTCTTATTGAACATTGCGTGAACAAGTAAGAACCTTGTTCTGAACAAAAGTACCACTCAAGAATGTTGGCATTGGTTTTAGAAAGTGAGTGAATCTAATGACTATATGACAGATAACCTTTTGAGTCAGATGGCATCAGTTTTTTTTTGTTTTCAGTAAAATCACTTGGTATATCACTAAAAATAATTTTTGAGATACATTATTATGTGATTTTGACATAAGACTCAAAATGATATGTAAAAATTGAATGCCAGGACAAGACATAATTTTTCCTATACCCATCTATATATTAGCGACCAATTTTTCAAAACTTTTTTCTATAAAATAACAATAAGCAAAGATTCTATGCTTATTCTAACAATAGGCATATATATTCATGGATATATGAATTAATTATGAACATGTCTTATTACAGTAGTTAAAGAATACAGCTCAAATAGCATGTTGTTATTTTAAATAATTCTTGATTGAAATATGTAATATTTTATGTTGGATAGTAGTAATAATTATGCTGAAAATTCAACCTAAAGGAGAAGAAGATCTAGAGTCTTATGGACACAGGAATTTTTAAAATAAATGTTTGTTATTTTTAATAGAGAATTATGATAGAATATACCATAAAATATTTCAGGATGTGAAAATAATAACAAGAAAATAACTCCATAGGGAAAATGGAATAGAAATATGAATTCAAGAGGAAAATTGATTGATGTTAAGAAGAATGTGTTCATATGTTTTCAAAATATATCATGATTTTCTTATTAACTATAGAAATTAGATTTTATTCAGTAAATTTAAGGTTTATTTTAAATTCAGTATCATTTATAAATCCTTAGGCATTACATCTTTTGCTATTAATCTTACAATAAAAATTTAAGATATTAGCCTAATTTTTAGGGGTTTGTCAAGCAAAAAAAGCACAAAGATCATGAAATGTAGAATCAAGTCAGAATTCCTTATGTAGCTACACATAGTAATCATTTTACTGTTCTAATCTCATGTCTCAACATTTGACCTCTCATATTCCAGTTGTGCCTAACAAGTCACTGTGGCTTTAGTGGTCTCCTGGATTTTGCTTCTTCTGTTTAGAACTGTCTTTCACCTCCTTTTTACTAGACAGAAACTGTGTGTAACTTTGATGTCAATCACCTGACAGTCACTGTCACAGTGCAGATTCACATTAATAAAAGTAGTTTTCACTTACTGAATTTATGAGGTGTGCCACGCAGTGGGCTAAGCATTTTACAGCCCTGCTTTTTTTTTTTTAATCCTCACAACAATTCTAATGCTGATGTAGCCAAGACTCAGAAAGGTAGACTGAAAACTTACCTGAAGTCAAGTAAGAAATGAGTCTTGTTGATTAAATGAATGATCAAATAAATATTTGGCTGCTGTTGCTTTTATCCTATTTTATCTGCTTCTATGACAATGGATTTCTTTGATGTGTAATTTTTGTGAAATAGTTCAGCACTGTGAACTGTTTGTTTTTAAATAGGAAAAGTCATTACATTTTATTGTATAGAGCTGTTAAATAACCCTCTCCTCTGAGAAATGATAAGCTTTTTTGAGTCAAGGATTATGAATATCATATTCAGATGCCTAGAACTGCACACATTACCCAGTATATACTGTGTTTTCAGTAGTACATAGAGAATCCATGAATGGCCCACCCCATTTTAGAAGGAGTTTTCAATCCACCCTTATGATCTTGATCTTTAGGAAGCCTATTTTTGAATATAGTGTTTCACTTTTTCTTGTCATTTTTTAAAAAAAAATATTTATTTATTTTTGAGAGAGAGAGCGAGAGAGAGAGCACGAACGGGGTGAAGGACAGAAAGAAAGGGAGACAGAGGACCTGTAATGGGCTCTGCGCTGACAGTAGAGAGCCTGATGCAGGGCTCAAACTCATGAACCATGAGATGATGACCTGAGCCGAAGTCAGACACTTAACTGACTGAGCCACGCAAGCACCTTATTCTCATCATTCTTTTATCCCTTTCTTGATTTTGTTATATATGAATACTCTTGTACTGTTCTTTAACTGATATTACTCTTTACATTGACTATTTTTACTTCTTCTGTATTTATTTATTTAAACACCATTACTAGCTGAATGCCTGAATTGGTGATTATAAATAGGGTGAAAGCAATATAAAACAGTATTATCAAAATCCAGCTAAACAGTCATGAGCTATGTGTGAGGTGCCTTCTTTGTCTATTAAAGAAGAATACCAACAATTAGAGAGGTGTTAAATACAGACTGGCACAAAATCGTTACTTCTGCATTGATTTAATCAGGATTGAAAGGTCATTGAAAAGGGACTCACTTCTTTATGTTGTTCAATTTAGCTTAATGGCATAATTGTGTGACCTCTAAAATTATCTTGGGTACTATACTAGATGGAGCTTATAAAATGTATAATCCAGTGCTTGGCACATCTCATGCATTCAGTAAATATCATGTGTTGTTATAAATCTCCCTTATTTTGTAACAAAGTTGTAGGTAACACTGTCTTTTTCCTATGGGATAGGATCAGTTGTGAGCCCTGTACCTAGATTTGTAGTTCATTGAGACTGACAATCCTTTTTAAGTAATTTCTACTTACTGCCATGCATGTTAATATTTATAAAGTTTCTGGCAAAGAAAGGCACTGGAAATTTCTGGAGAGAATTAAACAAAATTGAAAAAAAAAAAGAGTAGGAAAGGGGGCTATATTGAGTTTGATTCATTAAGGAAGCCAAAGCTACTGGATCGATGCACACCTTCAACAGAGTCAGAGTTAAGCTTGCCTCAAGATGTCACACTATTAAGCAAAGAGCAATGGTGTGTAACAATTTCTGGAAACTGAAAGAGGAGAAAGGAAATTGTACTTCTGGCAACTTGCTCACAATTATTCAAGAAATGGATATTCTTGCCACTGAAAGGAGAATAGTAAATACAAGTTTATTGCTGGACTTAATAGAAGATGCTGAGAAATTGTGTTTAATTTCAATCATATTTAATATTTACTGAGAATATGATTATTAAAAATGTGTAGTGAATCTCTTGCAAATACAGACAATAAATAGTGTCATAGATTTTATAGTAACAAAATTGTTACATCTTCCATCTTTTATTAAATTTCCTGCTTTAAAAAAACAAAAAGCCAGATCATTAGGATTCTCCTCAAATACACTAATCCATGTGGCTCCCATGCCCAGATTAATTATATTAATTAATTAATGAGATTAATTAGGAAGAAAATTAAGCACAGATATTTGTGAATTCGTAACTAATATCCTAGTACATAATGAAAAAGATAAGTATGTAACCTGGGTCTGGTGAATTGCCAACATCCATAGACGAGATACTGCCAGAATACTCTAGAGTGTCCAGTTGAAGTTGACATTTGCAAAAGAAACTGAGTAATGAAGTTCCCTGTAATTAACAATGAAGGAGTTTGAATTGATTGAAAATCTGTAGGCTGACAAAGCACACCCTATTTATCAACTCATCTCTCATTAACACATAAACAGCACCTGTGTCAGTGCTCGCCTCTCCAAAGCCTAAAATTGTTGTAGGTTTGTTTTCCGAGAAATCAGCAGTCTGTGTCATTTAACATAAATGAGCCAGTCTGTCCAGTCTCAAGAAAGCTAATGTGAATGCGGGTACCCAGAGTCTGTACTCACTGAGAGTGGGTGAAATTCTCTGGTGACTAATACCTGTTTTGGAAGCCTTGGGAAACTACTAACAGTTTTTGTAAGAAGACAACAAGTTTTTGGAACATTTTATTCCTTATATTCTGAAATGCCATACTTGCAACACATTGTTACTTGGTTCCTGAGCTGGTAATTAGGCTTATGTCTTATTTTTTTTTATTATGGTAAAATAAATACAATTTGATATGTACAATTTTAAGTGTACAATTCAGTGGCATTAAGTACACATTGTGCCTTCCATCACCAGAACTCTTCATTAACCCAAACTAACTCTGTTCCCATTAAACAACTCCCTATTAACTCCCCTCCACCAACCCCGGCAGCTGGCAACCGTCATTCTACTTTCGTTCTCTGTGAATTTGACTACTGTAGGTACCTCATAGATCTGGAATTTTATATGTCCTTTTGTGACTGGCTTACTTCACTTAGCATAATATCTTCAAGGTTAATCCGTGTTGTAGCCTCTTTCAGAATCTCCTTCCTTTACAAGACTCCAATATTTCATTGTATAGATATATCACATTCTGTTTACCCATTTATCTGTCAATAGATACTTAGTAGCTTCCACCTTTTCAAAGATGAATAATGCTGCTGAGTAATTAATAATGCTGCCGTGAACATACATGCACAGATATCTGTTTGAGTCCCTGCTTCCAGTTTTTTTGTGTGTGCATATACCGAGACGTAGAACTGTTGGAACATATGGTAATTCTATGTTTAATTTTTTTGAGGAACTGCCATGCCATCATGGCTTATTTTTACCCACAGGAATCCATACTGATATTTTTGGTGTGTTTCTGTCCTCACATCACTCCCTTCACACCAACGGCACCACACGTGCGCGCGCGCGCGCACACACACGCGCCACACTCTCTTTTATTCAGATTGGTTTTAGCAGGGGAGACTCATTATGAAGCCCATTAATCTTCATTTTTCACAGCAAGATTCATTTTATAGGACTGGAAGATGCAGAAATGGAACCACACAGCACTTCGTCAGCAGCTAGGATTTCTAAATGTGATGCCGAGTGAAAATTAAACACAAGAGACCAGACAGCAGCTCTAATAACTCAGTAATTTCTAAATAAATAGACTGAGATTGATGGAAATGAAAACAGTTTTCTCTAACAAGGGAAAGTGTGCAGGGTAGTAATATTTGCCTCAAATATGCTTTGCATAAGGGATTAAAATTCCTGAAAGCTCTCATTTTCCCATCAGAGAATTTGTTTCTTCTATCAGTCAAATGGTGGTTAATTATCATATTTCAAGGAGCAGCTCATTAATTCGTGAACTAAAAATAACTAGATATTTATGGAGGAAGATAACATATAATAACAGATAACTTGAACTGCTCTGCCAGTGTAAATTGTCTTCAATTTCATGGAAGTTTCAGGAGGTGATTGCATGCTAAAAGTTTATACCAGCTGTTAATTTCCACTTCAAGAATTTAAGAAATTTTGAATTTTGGAATGAAATAAATTTAAAACTACATCCCCAAGGAAAATCCTTCTCTTTCCATTTGATCAATTTTGTTTGGCTGTTAGGTGTTGACAAAGAAAGTTACAATCAAGGGAATAAGAAACTGGCAAGGAAAGAAAGTATTAAAATGACAAACTAGGTCAAGGACCTTGAAAAAGGGAATAGGAGGGAAAAAACACCAAGAGAACTGGGGCCCTTATCTTTTCTCTCCTCAATTCCAAAATATGCCCTTAATTTTAGAAAAAAAATACATTTAGCATACTATTTAAAACCTGCTGCAGAGTTAACTCTTTCACATTTAAAATACCGATGATTATGATGTGTAACTTGCTTCTTTTAAATTGTTTTATTTAAAATATTTGGCAGAGAGCATATATAATATGGAAGATTTATGGTGAACTAAAGAATAGTGATTCAACAAAAACCAATACCCACTATTCAACCAAGAAATATATAATTTTAATTTAGAGAGAATTTGATATACATTTTAAATTTCTTGAGAGATGTTCTATGTTTTTCTAGCACTGACACAATTTCAACTACTGTACTTTATACATAAGGAATAAAGTTGAGGTCATCTGGAAAGGGAGATTTTTTTTTTAATTTTCTTTTTAACATTTATTTATTTTTGAGAGACAGAGTGAGCAGGGGAGGGGCAGAGAGAGAGGGAGACACAGAATCCCAAGCAGGCTTCAGGCTCCGAGCTGTGAGCCGAGAGCCCAACGCTGGGCCGAACTCATGAATGGTGAAATCATGACCAGAGCTGTCAGCCCAGAGCCCAATACTGGCCTCGAACTCACAAATGTTTTTAATGTTTATTTATTTTTGAGAGACAGAGCGTAAGCAGGGGAGGGGCAGAGAGAAAGGAAGACACAGAATCCAAAGCAGGCTCCAGGCTCTGAGCTGTCAGCACAGAGCCTGATGCGGGGCTTGAACTCACAAACCGTGAGATCATGACCTGAGCCAAAGTCAGCCTCTTAACCAACTGAGCCACCCAGGTGCCCCTGGAAAGGGAGATTTTAAAGGAGGAGGTTTAAATTAAATTTGCATAATTATTTGCATAATCTTAATATGCTAATTACCCTTATCAAAGAAAGGAGGAATGACCTCCCCAAAGATGTATAGCATTCTAATACAGGCATGAAAGTCTCTGAACTTTGCCCTTGTTCCCACGTTTTCCTTGCTGCCTATCTCTGAAGAAAGTCTCAGGCATTGCAAAGATATGTTACTAGTTATAAATCTATTTGAAGAATCTAGTTTAATTAAAAATCTCCTTTTATATCTCTGCAGCTTTAACCAAGATAAATATTTGTAATCCATAAATATAACTATTGAGATTGGCGCTGTGCCATTGTAAAACAAAGTTTGACTTCTAGCTTTCAGTTTTCACTACTTGTACTGTGATCACATGAAGCTGGAACATGTGTTCTCTAACTTATGAGCACGTACACATGCCCAGAACATTGTTTTGTATTCTCTTTTCCAGGTTTACCTCCTCTTCCACTTTCAGGTCTTGTCTTAGTCATCACTTCTTCCAGGAAGCCTTCCCTGATTCTGTATGTGCAGAATATGGTCCTATTTTGCTATCTTTTCGTTGTTCCTTGGGCTCCCCTCAATCCCTCCCTTTAGCAAGTATAGTACAATATCATACTGTTTTGTGATTTTCAGTTATTCTTTTACACTTCTCCTCATCAGACTGCTTCTTCAGTAATGGCAGGGATTTTACTTGTTTTAAGTTACATCATAATAAATAACCTAACACAGTGCTTGCCCCATAGTTGACACCTATGTATTGTGCAATGTATTGTGCAATCTTCTCTGAACAAAAACGCTCATGCTGTATTTGTGCACAGAAGTGCCTATCTTTGGCATTTAGAAAATTAAACTTGTGATTATTAGCTTTTACGGCAGTGCCGCTGAGTCTAGAGGCACATGTAGACACATTTAAAAATAGTGTCATATTGCTTCCCTATTCTAAGTGTAGCTCTCATGGACTAACGGATTTAGTTTTGATCAGTGCTTGTCAAAATTAACAGTATATAAAAATATCATGGGAAATGGAGATTTTGATTCTGTGGGTCTGGAGTGGGGCATGAGGTCAACTATATTTCTAGATTTCTAACAGGTTCCTAGATAGTATTTATGCTTCTGTTCTATGGACCACACTTTGAGTAGTGTCATTTTACAGAACATACTTTTTGTCATTTCATCATCTATAGTTTTATTCTTAAGACACAGATATAAAGAAATGGCCAAAAAGCAGGAGGAGGAAGAGGAGGCAAAGAGGGGAGAAAGAGGAGGAGGAGGAGGAGAATGGGAAGGGGAAGAAAGAGAGGAACAAGAGCCATTCTACAAACCAAGGAAGATGTCAGCCGCCTTTCGCCTTATAGTGTATATATGTAGAAGCTTTGCATTTAGGAAGAAGAAAGACTTTAGAGCAAAACTACCAAATCATAAGCTAAGGCTTGACAAAAGTATAGTTATGATAAACACTGAGAATTTAGTGACAAGATGGTCAACAAAACATCTGTTTTAGATCATTGAATATAATTGAAAGCTCCTGTGTTAAATGATAGACTTTACAATAGCAGGCTTGAAAATCTATTATTAATAATAAAGAGGAAGAAGCTGGCGGAGAAAGCAGATGTGCAGAAAAAAATTAAAAAGTCAGTGCACCGGAGTTGGGAGACAATAAGAGTTTGATGGACTAGGATGAAGAATGTGAAAAACAAATATTTTGCAGTAGAACAATAGAGGGGAAGAAAACCAGGGAACAAGGCTCAGGCATCTAAATTTATCTTTTTAATATTTATTAAGGAATTATTATAGGCCAGGTACTTTATTAGGTTTATTACATTAAATATTAAAGAAGCCATTAAAATATTCCATTTTTGGGGTAGATATAGACATTGTGAAAAATTACAATAAATTATGTTATAAAGGCATATGAAACAAGCATATCATAATTAAAATGGGAGCATCTGACTGCCTGGCTGGGGACACATATGGGAAAGGTAACAAGGAAAAGACATTTGAACTAAGTGTTAAAAGATGAAAAAGTGCCCCATTCTGTGCTTCTTATCACCACCCACCAAGAAAAGAAAGAACATGCCAGGCAATGCAAGTCACTGGAAAAGATATGCAAACAGAGCCCCATAACTAACCCAGTCTGGGGGTAATTGCAATTACTAAGGAAGGTAGATAACAGTGTGTGATTACAGGAGTGTGTGTGTGTGTGTGTGTGTGTGTGTGTGTGTGTGTGTGTATGAGAGGGAAGGGAGGGAAGGAGAGAGAGAGGAGGAGAGAAAACATATGTATTTAAACTTATTTTAGGAAGAAGAAAAGACACTGGTATTTTTTATTGGTTAGAAAGACGCTATTTTTGCCCTTAAATTATATGCAACTTTTGGGGCAATATCTTCAAGCTTGTTTGGAAAAGAGGACAACTAGTGGTGAAAATATATGACAGAGAAAAAAGTGGTAAGAAAAACATAATTTCATGAAATATTTTCAGATATGAACACCTTATAAACAATACACATTGAACTTTCAGAGGGAGGAGACAAGGAAAGTTGAGGAATAGTAATAATTTACTATTACAGAGACTTTGCCCTAAAATATATACTTTTCTGAGATGCAGATCACAAGTCATTTCACTAAGTGAAATTGTATTATCGTGTTTATGTTGTTACTTTGAATTAAATGATATTAGTTATGAAAGTAATAATTATGAATATATAAACATATATAATTTTCATTAAAACATTCCTTAAGCAACTCCTAAAACTTCTTATGATTATTTTGGATGGTAATAATGGTAGAGTACAGCTCTGGTTTGATTTTGAATTCTCCTTTACTTCCTTACTTTTTTTTCATAAAATTACAGGTTTAAGCAATTGCATGGTAAGTTGAGGAGACCAAGCATTTTTAAAAAAATTTTAATCTTTTTATTATTTCTGAGAGAGAGACAGAGCTAGTGGGAGAGGAGCAGAGGGAGAGAGGGAGACACAAAATCTGAAGCAGGCTCCAGGCTCTGAGCTGTCAGCACAGAGCCTGACGTGGGGCTCAAACCCACGAGCTGTGAGACCAGGACCTGAGCCGAAGTTTGAAGCTCAACTGGCTGAGCTGCCCAGGTGCCCTGAGGAGACCAATCATTTTTAAGTGAAGTTTCAAATAACAATAACATAACAAAAGAGGAGAGAAGTATAAATACAAATTAACAGCTTTAACACACATGGTTTTAGCTTGTCTCTATCACCTACCAGCCAATGTATTCCAACATATAGCATAGAAAAGGGAAATTAGTCTGGTTTTGCAATTGACTTGCAAATAGCATCACAGGCAAGTGGAACTGAATAGAAAACTACAGCAGACAGACATTTCTCATTGACTTTCATTAGACATGCAGCCTGATACATGAGTGAGAAGACTGTGCCTTGGGGTTTGGCAGTGTCTTTCTAGAGAAATAACAAAAAACGAGCTCAGTAGTTTCACATCAGGGACATGCTTAAAAACAGTGTTAATTTTCCCCTAAATCATTGTTTACAGAACAAGTAGAATAAATAAGGGAACGGTACCAACTTCACCGTTCTCAAAGCTAAATTCCTGAAAATGAGTAGCAGTGTTTCAGTAGAATAAAAACTCATCTTCAGTGAAAGCATTTATATTTAGGCAGAGATATATGAGAATACACTCCTGGGATACTTTCATAATTCACATTTTGCATAAAACCAGGTAAATGTTGACAACTGAGAGGTTTCTATTCACCTGCCAATGGTACTGACTACTGCTATTTGTAGCAGCACATTTTGCAATTTGAAATTATGTGATAACTGGCATACTTCACATAATTTTCTATTTTGCACAAGAAATTAGTTTCACGTAAATTTTGTTGCATTATTTTAAATTGATATAATTCAAATAAATATAATATATATTTTTTAATTTTTAAAAATGTTTATTTATTTTTGGGAGAGAGAGCATGAACAGGAGAGGTGCAGAGAGAGAGGGAGACACAAAATCCAAAGCAGACTCCAGGTTCTGAGCTGTTAGCACAGAGCCCGACATGGGGCTCAAACTCATGAACTGTGAAATCATGACCTGAGCCAAAGTCTGCTGCTTAATCAACTGAGCCACCCAGGCACCCCAATATAATATTCATTTTAAAGACACATTTGGAAATTTGCTGTTGAGTATTTTATTCCCAAAGCATAACCTAATTTCACCTGTCAAACTGGTACAGTTTTGCCCTTATCTATTTGTTGACCCACTTGTGTTTCTTAAAGAAATTACAACTGAAAGAATTAATGCTTCTATGAGATAATAATAAAATTCTGACCTTAATATTATATCCTGGGATATCAAATATTATTAGAATTGTTACTTGTTTTCACTCTTAAATCTTTAATACAATTAGGTAGATTAATGCCTATTAATTTTTATTATATTAGCTGAGTAGTCATGCATGGTTCTTACTATACATAGTGTTACCATAGCTATTTTCTTTCTAAGAATGTGACTTTTGTAGTCTTATGAAGATGATATTTTTCCATAAAACCTGATACTATTGGCCTATTTAGCACACTCAATAATTGAGATTACTTGAAAATTGCTAAAATCATATGTTCCCATGAAGTGAAAAATCTATTTAATAACCTTTTCATTTTTATTGAAAAACCTGTATATTTCTTTCTTTTTTCTCATATCTTTCTTACTAAAAACTTCAGGGCTTTGTACCATTCTCAATGACATGTCATCTAAGTTTATGGAAATTATGGATACATAGAATAAGATATCTTAAGATAAATTACTTAATAATCCTGACAGAAGAAACAATATGTGTCTTTTTAAAAGATTACTTTTGCAACACTCTTTAGAGTAGAAGTCTGTTTTTGCTGTTTTCTATCTAATAATGAGAAAATTCTAGACTTAAGTAGTAGCAAGTAGAAAATATGTTTTACCAGATAACTGATAGACTAAAGTTTCACTATAAGAAATAGAATGGCTTAAAGGTCTCTTCCTATAAATAAACACGTTTTAAATATAAGACTATAACTAAACCA
Source organism: Cryptoprocta ferox (assembly GCA_028646485.1). NCBI lineage: Eukaryota > Metazoa > Chordata > Mammalia > Carnivora > Eupleridae > Cryptoprocta > Cryptoprocta ferox. The sequence continues at coordinate 92,332,895 of CM053572.1, read as the reverse complement.
GTACTTAGCACACTATCATCACTAAGAATGATACTAAGTTTTAGGAATTTGTATAATGAGCTCTTTAGAACAGATGCCTACAGTTCTCATTTATTTCATCTGAGAAATCTAAACTGTTAATACCAATATTAAATCTAATCATATTATGTCCTAAAACATTATTTGAATTCATTGATGTGAAGGCAAATGACCATAAAATGTGCTCTTAAATACATTACAGAGTAAACAAATGCCCTAAGCATTATTTCTGACAGAGGACAGAGTATTAAAATGCTACTAAATGATAGCCCAGGTTGGGCTTACAGAATTAATGAAGAACAAATGTTCTAGGTGACATGTATGCATGCCTTTCTCTCTATGGAATGACCTTTATTCTTTCTCAGTTAGCTAATGAGGATTTCTTTGTTATCTTTCTTGCGGAAGGACCTCAGGGCCTTGTATCATTATTGAGTGAACACAGTGTCACCTCGACTGGCAGAAATGTTTTGTCTCTTGTCAGGAAGAGAAGTTTCCTCATGTCATCTAGAGAAGGCACAACTGAGAGACTGCCCATTGAGACCAGACATTTCAATCAGTAAAGTCAATCCAGTGAGGATGTTTAACCTGCTGGAGTGGTTTGGATCAGAATATTTAAACTCTCTTTTGTCCTGGAATGTAGAATATTTGTTATTATGGATGAAGAAAAAGTTGCATTAATCTATACTTGGAATATTTCTTATCTAGTAGTCAATGTTATTTGATTAGGAGAATATCTCTTTTCTTATGATTTTATGTACAAATAAGTAAATGAGTACTTTTGGTCCCCAAATTACATTGACCCAGCCTCTCTGACCCAAATTCCCATACACATTCAACCAGTGGGCACAGAAAGGGGGAAGAAAGGAAGAATAGGAGATCTATGTAACAGCTTTCCAAATAAGCATGACATTTTCCTTTTAAAATTCAATTTATTTTAACAAGAAGAACAACAAAAGGGCATTGGGGAATACTAATGTATTGGTGTGAAAATAAGGATGCCAGAAGTTGCTATGTAAAATGACAGCCATAACTTATGTCAGTGAGTCTTTTGGAAGGCAGGTTTTTCAGGGAGCTTAAATATTAGCTCTGACTCTGCACTGAAATGCTGTAGGATGTAATTGTAACTCTCTGTGGGTTAAGTCCTGTCATTTAACTATTAACCTTTCTCCAGCCTTCTGAATACTATCCAGGGACTTGTCAATGTAAAGTAGTAGCAAAGAGAAAGTATAAAACCTATGTTTTTTGATGGTTAATGGCATCAGTGATTAACTGCTGAAGTTATACAAGTTTGTAAATATGAAATGGCTCCATGTTTTTACTTATTTATTTCTGAAGAACTAAATTATAAGAAGGTTTTAACCAAGGATTTCCATGACACAGCTCATAAAGATTTGACTTTAGGTTGCTGGAGTAGGAGATTTGGCTCCAACAATTTCTAACATACATGGAATTTTCTGAGCTTCAGTTCTCTCTTTCATAAAAATTGGGAAAGAAAAGGTACTGCAGGTGCCAGAGGGTTAATTAAATGACATGCAACATGAACACTGCTTTATTTTTTGGGTCTACCATCATTTGTCAACATATTATAATCAGTGTTTATAAATTTTGTCAATTACCTTGATCCATCAAATGGATCAAGTTGACAATTCTGGTCCAACCATGGAGAATTTATAATTCATATATAAGATAGTACTAAATGGCTAATTAACTGGATATTTTAACCATGTTTCTGACTTCTGCAAACTTGCTGCTTTAAATACCTGCCCAATATGCATATGCTGGACATGCCTTGCTCTGGACAACCCAATAATATGGTTGAATTATCTTGCCTTGGCCTCCTGACTCCCTTGTCATTTCCCCACCAGAAGTCTCCCTCCAAGCAGTATACTTTTCAGATACAAACTAACCAATTCAGAGTCCATGCCCCCAACCACCTACATTATTGTGCTCTTACAATCAGGCCACTATGCACCTGCTGTAATCACGGTAGGGTCCAGTACCAGACAGCTAAGATTAGCCTGTATCCTCCAGAGCTAGATGAAATTATTCGAACTATCCAATTCCAATCTTGCTGATCCTACCTCACCCATTCCTTTCCATAGAAATCATGATAAAAGTCCATATGCACAGTTCCTCCTTCTCCCTATGCCTCATGGCTGACCCTAATGCTTTCCTATGTGGCTCTCCAGGTGTGTGGCATGCCCCCTCCTCTTGAGAACTGTGAGTAATAAACTCTATTTTCAATGGCAATTGTTTCCTGATCCATTGGACTTACTATACCTAGAATTTTCTATTAATACACTGTTTTTTAACATATAATGTTTATTTATTTCTGAGAGAGAGACAGAATGTGAGCAGGCAAGGAACAGAGAGAGAGGGAGACACAGAATCTGAAGCAGGCTCCAGGCTCTGAGCTATCAGCACAGAGCCTGATGCAGAGCTTGCACTCATGAACCACGAGATCATGACCTGAGCCAAAGTCGGATGCCCAACCGACTGAGCCACTCAGGTGCTCCAATACACTGTGTTTTAAATCACTAGGTTACTTTTATAACTAGGCATTCCTAAATATGCTTTGATATATTAACAGACATAAAAAAATAATTATTTAGATAAGCTGTCTTTACCATGGCCAGGTAGTGTAATGAAGGAACTCAAAAGAGTATTCTGATAAACATGTCTTAAGGCAGTTTATTATTTAAATTGTCTTGTTTTAGTTTGCCATATCCATATTGTTTGAGTCACTCACTTAAAATATTTACAGGTCTAGATAGGGGTAAGTTACTATTTGACTTTATTTTCCCATATTCAGAATTTACTTATCAAATATTCATTATGTACCTACTATGGCACTAGACACTGTTCTAGATGTTGGGGATATAATAATGATCAAAAACATCTCTATTCTCGTAGCACTAACATTCTAGTGTGGAGACAATAAAAAGATACATAAGTTACTGATAAATGAGATACATATAAGTGCTAAGAGGAAAAAAAACACTGCAGTGAAGGCGATATATATGTTGATGTTTGTGTGTCTGTGTGGGAGATGGGGAAAATTAGATGTAGTGACCAAGCACCCTGAGAATATGGTTTCTGAGTAGAAATCAGGAGGAAGTCAGGGAGCTATCCTCCAGGATATCTGGAGGAAAGGTATTCTAATCAGAAGAATAACAAGTACAGAGATTCTAAGTGAAAAGCAAGGCTACAGATCAGAATAGAGGCTTCTGTCACTTGAGATATAAAGAACTAAAGGGAAAGTAGGAGGACATGAAGTCAGAGGGGAAATGGAAAGGGAAAGGAAGACTAATGGGGCATCTGGAGATTGGACACCCTGGTTGATATTTTAACAGAACCTCGTTGGCTTTCTATTTTTGCCAGGGTAAAAGTAGGGAGACGAGTTAGGAAGCTATAGCAGTCAGAGGTAAGAGAGACCATGGTGGCTTGGACAGGAGGATGACCAAACTATTTGGAAGGAGAAATCAAATGGATTTTAAATAGATGGTATTTAGAGCATGATAAAGAGAGTCAAGGATGACAACACATTTTTTAAGCCTGGAAGAATAGATTTACTATTCACTGAAATAATAATTTAGGGAAGGGGAGATGGATATGAGACACTCATTTTTGGATGTGTTAAGTTTGAGATTCCTTTTGAAAACCCAAGTGGAGATGTAAAATAGGGAGCTTGATATGTAATGTGAAGTTCATGGAAATACACAAGCCAGATGTAATTTGGAATTCATATCATTATATCTAAAAGCATCAGACAACATACGGTCACCTATGGAGTGACCATATATGGCACACATTAATATATTATTACAAAGCAAACACCTGGTAACTACTATCCATGACAGAAAAGAATATCAACTCTCAAAATCATCCCTCGTGCTACCTCCTAATCAATACGTATTTCACTAAGTATATTTTTTAGTTTGGCAGTTTATTTTCCTTTAGCTCATTAAAGATATCAATCCAAGTTCTCTGGATTTCATTTTTGTTGTTGAAAAGACCACTGTTTCTCTGTTGCTCCTTTGATCATCATATTTATTTTTCTCCCTTCTGGCTGTTTTTAAATTTTTATCTTCTTTTTCTCTTTAGATGTTGTACTATGAAGTGATTACATGTGGAATTCTACTTATTTGTTCTTTCTTGCTTTTAGGAGGCTTTGCAAATATTTGGCTTGATGTGTTTAATTCGTTTTAGAAAAATGTTAGTCATTACCTATTCAAATATTGTTTTGTTTTGGGAGGTTGGGGCAGAGGTGGAGGAAAAGAGAAAATCTTAAACAGACTCCACACCCAGCATGGAGCCGATTGAAGGACTTGATTTCTTTACTTGATCTCGCAACAACTTGGTCATGAGCGGAGTTGAAATCAAGAGTTGGACACAACTGAATGAGTTACCCAGATGCTGCTTAAATATTATTTTTATCTCATTCTTTTCTCCCCTTCTTCTGTAGTTCAAAACCTTTCTATTGTATCCTCTGTATTCTTATTCTTATCCTTATCATCTGCTTTTTCCATCTTTCCATCATATTTTCCATTCTTCTTTTTAGGAGTTTTATTTTACATGTCTTTTCTTTCAGTTCATTAATTTTTTCTTCAGTTTTGTCTAATTTTTTCATGATTCCATATCCTAAAATTTGTGTTCACTTATTATATTCTTGAGTTCTAAAAATTTCTGTGTCTTGAAGATTGTGTGCTGGAATTCTCAATCTTGTCTTTGGTTTTCTTAAAAATAGTACATGTATGTACTTTAAAGCTGAGATCTGAGGACGCCCAATATCTGGAGTTTCTTTATGTCTGTTTAATTGTTTATTGTTTCTGCTAGGTTTTGGGGATTTTTAGGTTTTTGTTTATTGTGAATGTCTCTTGTTCCCTTGTGTGTGTGGTTATTATTTATTTTGTATTTACTAACTGTTTTTAGAAATATTGAAACCTAAGATGGTGTTTGTTTTGATATAATTATCTTACCTTATCTTATTCATTAATTATTTTCATTTGCTCCTGCTGGTATCTGGAACCAGATCACCTCAATCACATTTTAGAGATTAAGGCTTAATCATTAAGGTGATTCAAGGCTGAGCTTGAAATCCTCATGAGTACCTGTTTCCTTCTCTTACTCTTACTAAGTTATAGTCATTTGATATATAAGCCCAAAGTGAAGAAAGATCACCTGGGCTCCTCTATGGACAGATACTCTATGCTAAATCCAGATACCCTCAAAAGTGATGCACAACCTATTAGCAATCCCTACAAATATGGTAAATGCCCACAGAGGAAGAGCAACTCTCAAATACTGGGCCCATTCTTTAGCAGTTCATACGCCCCCATGTCCCCCATGTCCTGACCATATTCATATATATTCCAGTCCTTCTCATTGTCTCATTGTGTGGATTGTTCTAAATCACCTATCCTTCATTACTAGAGATTACTCAAATGCTGTACTTTTAAAGTTTGCCCTCTTTCTCTGAGATTGAAGTCAATTAGGCACAAAATAAAATTTGAAGATGGAGAAACTATGTAAATACAAATAAAGCTTGTTCATGATAGTATGTACCACTAAAATATTTTTGACTATGATACATATCCCCCCAAATACCCTAAATACAATAAAAGTTTTACCTTGAAGCTGATGTATTAATTGTCCATATTGGTATTCTTTCTTATTTGTACTTTATTAATGCAATCAAAACCTGTCCATTTATAGCACTTTGCAAGCTACCACACAGTTTGATTTTTTTAAGCAATTATGGCTAAGTAGCTGATTATGAATAACTTATTCAATTTTTTTCACTTCAAATCAAAATTCTTTAAATACATTTTAACTTAGAGATAATCAACACCTCCCATATTAGAAAGATCTTAATGGGCACTATGTCCATAGATAGGCAAATCCCCATGAGTTTAATTAGAATTAATTTTTTAACCCTATCTACTTTCCCATATACTTTTTGAAATGAGGTCACCTGGAATAACAGAAATTTCAGAGACACTGGTATCAGACTTTCATTTGAGCCTCAGTTCTGCCATTTAGTAGTTCTGTGACTTTGAACAATTCTATGTCTAAATTTATTCATCTCTTAAAATGGTGATGGTACCATTATCTTTCCATACAATTAATAGTACCTAACACAAAACACTAGAAAAAGATAATATCTCCCTTTGTGGCCTTCAGCCAAATAGTTATTTTTAGAAAACACTATATAACCAAATCTTTAATTTTTTTAATAGTAGAATTTTATCTTTCATGCAAAAGATATGAACCTATTCATAATTATTCCTTACACTTAAATTTTACTTTTAACCCAAAATAGATGGAACATACCATCTATGTTCACTGTGGAGAATATTATAGTATGATCTAGAACTTGTGTTAGGGTTAGTAAATTGACCATAGTCATGACACTTGACTCAGAATAAATAGGGAGGGTCTAGAACAAATAGGGAGGGGCATTTGAAGCCTCTACATTGTGGAACTCACATTACTGTTATGACTACAGAGTAGGAATGCCTTATAGACAACATAAATAGTAAATAAAGATATATCTTCCATACATCAGAACCAAAATGAAGACAAGATAAAATGAAATGGCCTGTGTAGTTTCATGTGTTCAAAGGGCTTGCTGAGACTAATTCTGAAAGATCTTTCTTATTCCTTATAAATCCCTCAGAATATGTATTGCCTTTCAATGAATTCTTTTCCATTTCTTAGCACTTTGAGAATAACCCTCGACCTACATAGAAAAGGTGAGGAATAGGAGGAAATCTAAATAAACTTGACTCACTTCAAACATCACAAGGCCCAACAAATATCCAAGGAACTTGCCATCTGGTATTTGGACCCTTGTGTCAGAGAAAATATGAACAGAAGCTCCTTCAGCTTCAAAACCATTTCTGAATGTATGTGGATGTCCATTAGGAATGCATTCTTTTGCAAAAAGCAGAAAATCTGACAGTGGCTCAGACAAATTATTTTTCTCATAGATCAGCAAGTAAATATGCAGGCATTCCAGGGCTGGTGTAGCTGCTCAAAGATGTAAGCAGGCATCCTGACTCATTATATTTCTGTGCCCTACCATTCTTAGTAAACACTTTGAGACATTTGCTTTTTGCCTCATGACCATAAAATAGCTGCTTTACCTCCAGACATCATGTCCTTAAGTAAAGAAGAAAAAGAGACAAATAGTGAAAGGATTTCTCCCATCACATCCACGTTCTTATTAAAAAAGGAATCTCTGGGTTGCCTGAGTGGCTCAGTCAGTTAAGCATCCAACTTCTGCTCAGGTCATGATCTCATGGTTTGTGAGTTTGAGCCCCATGTCAGTCTCTGTGCTGACAGCCTGGAGCCTGTTTCCTATTCTGTGTCTCCCTGTCTCTGCCCCTCTCCTGCTCATGATTTTTCTCTCTCTCTCTCTTTCTCTCCATCTCTCTGTCTCTGTCTCTATCTCAAAAATAAATAAACATTATTTTTTTAAAGGAATCTCTTTTCCTGGCAACTTACATTTAAATGTCATTGGTCATAAAGTGTGTCACTGGCTTTCCCTACCTCCTAAGAGAGCAGGAAAATGGAGTACTTTTCTTTATAGTCTTAGTGGTGGAAGAATTCAAGTGAGAAGAAAGCTGGGAATGCGTTTTTAGGATGACAACTATATTATCTATCATGAAGTAGAAATCTAATGGAAAAACTTGATTATATATTGTCACTATATATTATTCTCTATATTACCCTGATATAAAATGATGGAGCAAACATTTCAATATGGACAACATTGCCCAACATGCATCATGATTTCAGATATCCCTCTGTCTAATGGGAATACCGATATTTATGTGCTTACTCTCTCTCTAGAACATTGTTATGTACCTCAGGTCAAGTTAGAGTAAGTTAATGTTGAGTATTATAAGGTTCATTGGTATATATACTGGCTTTCCAGTATGCTTATTTTAAATAGCTTGAAATTGTTCTTCATATGTGTATGGAACATGTGAATATGTAACATGTGAATATGCATATAAAAGAAAATGATGGGAGAATAAAATAATATTCTGAGTATAATGAAATTAATGGCCTGTTCATACTGGGATCTATTTAAATTTTTTATTCAGCTATTTTTGAAAACAAACAAAGGTGTTCAGACATATGTTAAGCATATGAAGCTTTGTATTTTTGTTCTTGCCTGTTTCACATCATTAGGTTATCACAAGCCATAAGATGATACAGTACATCATAGGTAGTGTAATCCACTGTAGTAGGCAATAATTTAGGATGTTGAACAATGTAGAATTTGTTCATTCTCTTATGTTGGCCACCTGCTATCATGATAAGATTAATAACTCAAGAATGAAGAGTGAAAGGAAATTCAGATTTTAAAAAGTCAAGAAATGTTGTAGTTTATATTACCTTCTTGCCGGAGTCCAGCTCCAGCAGATCCGGGCTCCCTGAAGGATGGACAGTGTAGGCAAAAGAGAGTGAGAGAGCCTCGGCTTCTTTCTGATCACCAGGCAGGCATCTCTGCACTGACTGGAGAGTCAGCTTTATTTTTTGAAAAAATGTATGGGGCACAAAACAGGAGTGGCAATTGCCTTAGACAATGATTTCTGATGACAAATTCTTTGGTATGAAAAAATTTCCCAGGACATAGATTAGTAGAAGACCCATGCATAATCTTTATCAACAGTGACTGAAGTAGGTGATTAGATGCTTATCACATGGGGAAGGAAAGTATCTTTAGCTAGCATTCAAATACAAGGCAATGTTTTTAGCATAGCAAAGGCAAGAGTTAGTTCTTTTGTGAGCAGGGGTCAATAGCCTGTTTTCTGAGGGGAAGAAAAACAGGTTTTTCGGGAAATGTAATATTTGCTCCTATAATCACAAAAGAAGAAACTCCTATAAGTTCCTTCACAAGGTCTGATACCAGTCAGGTGCCTTGGGGGTCGGTGTTCAAGCAAAAATTGAGTGGGTGTAGACTTCGGGTATCCATCTGACCTTGGGAGGCCTCCACCTTGCAAACCTGCCTTACTTCAGAAATGGCTTCCAGCACCTTCTGAATTCAAGTTCCTGTTAAAGACAATTATTTCAATCCATGCAAGGTTTAGGTTTGAGGCAATGTCTGCAGCTATTATTAGTGAGGAAACTTTCTGATGTACAGATAGATTTTTATTTGTTTTGTTTTGTTTTTACTATTATCTATTAATGAGACCCATGGTCTGATTCCCACATGTATCTCAAATATTTAGGAAGCAAGGCTTTCAGTTCAAGGAAGAGCCATAGAAAAAAAGTGCTTGTAGTCTTAATAGGAATAAAAAAGATCAGAATAAAAAAAGTAAAATATGTAAAACCTAAATATTAAAATATATCTGGGCCACCTGGTCCATAAGTAATATGATTATAGCAAGTCAAGAACCAGTTAATCCCTAGAACAGTCCACTGAGTCTAGCGTCATTCTGAAGTCTGAAAGTCATTTTTTTTTGGAAGTTTAAGTTAAAGTTAAACTTTAGTTAAAGTTAAAGTTAAAGAAAAAATCAGGTTAAAATTTTTGTCTTTTACTTTGCAGTGTTGCAAATTAGTAGATTAGAGTCAAGACAAAAACCTATTCAAGAGTATATACAGAAGTATGGGTATGTCCACACACTGATTTTGAGTAGATTCACAGTTTTTCTAAACATACTAAATTACTGGACTATTCCTAATATGTCATAATTTTTGTTTTTTGATATAAATGATACTTTATTACATTATAATTTATTATTTTTACTTTATTGCTTTATTATTAATTTGTACTTTATTATTTTTATCTCAAAAATAAGTCAGGAATAACTGTTAGCTACCAGCCTTGCTACACATGGCTACTATACATTCATTTTAGAGTTCTTTATAGGGGACACATTAATACAATAAAGAACAGATGAGTGAGCATATGGTTTGTTAAATCATGTTTACAATAATTAGATCCAGATCACATTTAAATAAAGGGTCAGTGGCACATAAATTGGAAATTCTAATTTAACACTTTTTAGTCGAGAAAGGTTAGGGGCATTATTACCAATGTGAACAGGAAAGCCACATGCTATGAAACAAACAAATTTAATTACTAAAATGTTAAAATACAACACTGTATAAGAAGGTAGCACATTTCAAAAATATGCATAATGCTTCTATTAAATATTTACCAGATGGCCACAATTGCTACAAATCCATGACAGATATAAAAGTATTTCTCAATCTAGGATACATGGATAGCATAAGACATGTGTGGACAACACTTAATATAAATATTATAAAAATGTTTATATTCTAGCAAAATAGCTATTTTTACATATTTTTAGAAAAACTTGATATATTTTATCTAGTTTGGAAGGGTCATGTGTATCAATGAAAATGGATTTAAGTTTCTACAATACACACTATTTGCGGATGAGTCCTTTAGAAATCATTGCCCCAATATGTTGCCATTGTAAATATACTAAATCTCCCAAGTATATTACTCAACACATGGACAGCTTTGTGACTGCAACGTAAGTTTGTCAATATGAAATGATGTGACTTTCATTGGGTGTTTTTTATTGTTTTTGATAAATAGAATAATCAGAGATAAAGTCTATAAGCTACAATAAGTCAAACATATAACCATCTATTAAGCCAAGATAGAAAGGAGATAATATCAAAATCATCTGTGGCATATTTCCTGTAACATTTATTTCTACTTAAGGTGTCTGCCACAGCATTTGCACAATGCATTGTAATAATAATAATTATACTGATAATAATCATACTACCTAGAATGCTTGGCATATATTATAAGTTTTAACATAAGCTTGTCAAACAGCCTTCTCAAAAATTCAGCTTATTGGAAACCAACTTGATAATAAATTATAAAAAAAAAGTTTAGCTTATCACCAGCTATCAGTTTTTCTTTATTTTTCCATTCCACTGTTTTACAGTGCTTAAAAATACATGAGTAATCATAAGAAACTTTGAAAAAAGTTTATATTTGCATGAAATATATTTGGCAAATGAATGTATACTTGATGTGCTTCTTGAAAAATCACAGTTCAAACTACTATATTAAATTCTTCACATAATACTCTAGTAAAATACTTCTATTTAGTGTGATCTAAGTCCAAATGAATTTTTTATACAACTCTTTTTTCCATATCACACTATTAACATACTTTCAAATTCTAGTGGCTTTATGAAGCCCAGTTGGGGAAAATTATCTTTGGCTTATAAAATTCTCACCTATGCCTACACTTAGAATTGTTATTCATTTATCATAAACATAGCAATTTCCTGGATAGGTAGCTTTCACCTCTTCTCAGAATTGCCAAATTCAGATTTCTATGGTCTACTCCCATTCTATTGACTCCCCAACATGGAAGTAGGGCAAGGTAATATCCATTTTAGTGGGTGAATCTAATTTCAAAAATATCAACATAGATCATTGAGGCCTATAAGGACAACTTTATGTGCTTTCTTCACACTTCACATTAGAGAATGCAACTCAGTTGGGAGGATTGTGATCCTCGAAAGAGTTACCAATAATCCAAGGACACAATAAAAATAAAGAATGATAGGCCTAGGGAAACAAGAATGAATTAAAAATAAATCTAGGTTAATAGAAGTCCCATGTGAAGAATGAGTGTAACACTAATGTCAGTTAACCTGGTAAGAAGTAGCATGGGAAGGGAGAAGAAATCTCCATTGGAGAGTTAAGAACACCATAGTTAATGGGTGGGAAAAGGGGTTTGGAGGGGACGGTCGCCAGGGAAACTGGAAAATCCGTACATGAGACTCTAGTTTCTCTGATTGATAGGACAGGGGGTAGAATTATCAAGATAAATATTGATGTAAGATTCTTCTTTTGTGCCATTGAGCTCATTAAGACTTGTTGAGTGAAACTATGATATCACTGCTGCAGTTTAGAGGTTAAATTGCTGTTAATTTTCAATTCCAATACAAATTATAATGTTAAAAAAGAAGAGTGTAGAAATTGGTGGAAGTGTCACTCATTTCAGGCCTTCGCACAGAAGGACAAATAAGCACAATTATATCTACCTAATTCCTTTGAGTGAGGAGTTCATGGTACACTCTTCAATGGTAGAAGCTCTTTGGAAGAAAGGCATGGGTAGCAGGTTTAGATTGGTTACTTAGTGAATTAAATGAGTGCATAATTATGGAAACTAGATATGTCATCATTTAAGGTCTCATTTCTCTTGGAACCTAGGTTATCCTTGAGAAGTGGCTACACATGACCATTTTCCTTCAAGTGAGGACTTCAGTAAACAATGTGTTAATAGCAGCCAGAATTTCCCTGGGAAATATCAGTTTCTCAAGACCTATCACTTCTACCTGTTTGCCTCAGCTTCTTCCTGTTCCTCTGAATCCCCTTTTGTAGTTACTCCTACTTCAAAATTACTAAGAATCCCGTAGACTTGGCATCTCCCCAATTCTCAGAAACCTAGACCCTTGGAAAGGTAGAAATAGAGCGACTGAGTTGGAAATTGTGACTCTCCCATGCACATGTTCAATAAATCTTAATTGAATGAATTAATTTAAAAAGCTGTGACTGAGTTGCTATCACTAGGACATTTATTTACTCATCAAAAATGATGGGTATTCCCTTAGATTTATTTACAAAGAGGGGTCAAAGCTGTGGATGGTCAGATTAACATAAGAGTCCAGATGGTGTCTTGTTTTGTTTGGGTATTATTTTTTGATGAAACAATTCCAGATTTCTCTAATGTTCTTCAGGCAATTTTAAAAAGAAAACAAATACCTCAAATAAATGAAAACAAAACAATTTCAACATCTCTACATGTATTATAGAAATATCCTTTAATTCTGTTTACCTGTGGAGATACTATTAAATATAGAATCTCAGTGTCAGCTAGACTTTGAGGTAGTCTTGCCTTTTAAGAATATTTTTCAGAGATTTAAGCAGATTATAGCCCCTCATTGCTAAGGTAAAGAAGAATCTTCATTAAAATTAGAAAAGGTTTGCAATATTTCAGGAATGCCATTTGTCATTTTATTTTTTAATTTTTTAATGTTTATTTTTGAGAGAGAGAGAGAGAGAGACATACACAGAGTGTGAGTGGGGGAGGGGCAGAGAGAGAGAAAGGAAGACACAGAATTGGAAGCAGGCTCCAGGTTCCCTGCTGTCAGCACAGAGCCAGATGCTGGGCTGGAATTCACAAACTGCTAGATCATGACCTGAGTTGAAGTGGGACACTTAACCAACTGAGCCACCCAGGCGCCACCCATTGGTCATTTTCAAATTCACCCTGGGTATAATATAGATAACGTATTTTTTTTCTTTTTTCTCATTTCTAGGATGGATAGGCCTAAGTTTACCTCAAAGATGGGAGACTAGGCAGAAACAATTTATACAATCACCTTCAAAACTTCATTGACACAACATTCTGGCTCAAACTAGACATATTATAAAGCGCTTTTTTTTTTAACTATAAAGCTTTATTTCATTAGGGTATTCCTGTGATTTTAAAAAATCTTTTGTTATATATTCCTTCTTTACTTATACAATATAATCAAACAAATTTATACTATAGGAAATAAGTTTTGACTTGATTCCTCATAAAACAGCATATAACATATAATTTGAAAAGATGTGAATTTCCACATAAACTCATTTACTGTAAGTTAAAAAAACATTATGTGTAGTTAGTTGTATTAGTATTGAGCCCACATAATCACTTCTACTTTTCTTTATTTTGAAAAATACTGTAGAGGTCACTGTATTCTCTAACACCTGAATTTGTTGATGAAGAATCCCTTCCATAGAATGATGTTAATTTTAGAAATAAATTTTATAGACATATCATGCACTAAACATATATAAAATTCTTCTAGGCAGGTGTTAATTTTGTGGCAAGAACTTAAAGCATTGATTACCAAAATTATTAAGGTAGAAACAATGAATTCAAATTCTATTTCCTAGTATTGTTAAAAACCTAGAAATGCTTTTCTGGTATTGCTTGGATTAACTACCATATAAAGTACAGTACAAATACTGTTGATAGTGTTGATCTTTACACAACACTTTGAGTAGCAAGGGTTTGGAAAACAACCTGAAAACTCAACTCAAAAATCTGTAGTATGAAATGCTAAATTAAGTACAAAGATTATAAGTAGTTATATTGAAGAGATAAAACTAAATTTTACAATCATCATCAAGATATCTAGAACACAGTAGACTTTGAAATACGAATCTGTATGTTTTATACATTATGCTATTGAATGGCTACTCAGTATTTACAGAGAATAAAAAATTGGGGACAAATGCTTGTTGACTCTTTGAAGGGTAAGACATTGGGGATATGATTTTTATTTGAATCATTCTTCATCTGGCTTCCAGAAATGAACTTCAAAGAATTTGTAGTTTCCTAAAAATATTTGAAGGATTGCATTTGACCGTGTGTGAAGTTTTTCAGGGGAGGGAGACAATGGATCCCAGATGTTAAATGATTATGATAAAAATAATCTGAAGAGGGATGCCTGGGTGGCTCAGTCAGTTAAGCTTTCCACTCTTAATGTTGGGTCAGGTCAAGATCTCACTGGCCTGAGATCCAGCCCAGCATGTCAGAATTTGAGCTGGGTGTGGAGCCTGCTTAAAATTCTCTCTCTGCCTCTCCTTCTGCCCCTTGCCCTGACGCACGCTTTCTTGTGCGGGCTCTCTCTCTCTCAAAAAAAAAAAAAAAAAAAAAAAGTCTGAAGAGATTCAGAGATTCCGAACTCTGATTCCTTTGGAATCAACTTCAGGAAGTATCCATATAAACATATAAACATACAGTGCTTATAATTTGCTAACATACATGAAGAAATATGTATGATTTTTCATGTAACAAACATGTAACAAACATGTACATGTTCTTCATGTAACATGTTCTTCATGTAACAAACATGAAGAAAATAATTTATTCTTTTGTTAAGTATCAAAATACTTAATTTTATTTTAGTCTTTTTACTTACTATCTTTTGTGTAATTATATATGAAAAATAGGTAATATAAGAGTTGAAAATAAATGACCTGTAACTTTATTTCAATGCATCCAGGACAGAAAATAGCTGTACTTACTATTTAGGTATCTTATCTACATTGATCTTGAATTATAACTTAGCAAGTATAAGGATATTTATCATTTTGAAAGTAATTATATGACTTTTTTTGCAAAACAATATGTGAGCAAACCATGCAAAATACTATTTAGAACTTTAAATTGCCTTGTCATTAAATTTGAAAATAAAAAAAGCAGAGGCACCTGGGTGGCCAGTGTGTTAAGCATCCAACTCTTGATTTCGACTCAGGTCATGATCAGGTTTATGGGATGGAGCCCTGAGTTGGGGTCTGTGCTGACAATGCAGAGCCTGTTCGGGATTCTCTCTCCCTCTCTCTTTGCCCCTCCCTCTGCTCATTCTCTCTCTCTCTCTCTCTCTCTCTCTCTCTCAAAATAAATAAATAAACTTTAATAAAAAAGAAAAGTAAAAAGCAATCAAACTATATTAAATTTCATAAAATTTACAAAGCATGGCATTTCTACTTATATCTGTAATACTTCTATAAAATTTTGTATGAGAAAGTTGTTTTATTTAGTTATTCTAGAAACTGGAAGAAAGAGCTCTCAAATGAACTTTGGTTTTGGGAGAACAAAACAAAAAAATCAGCATTAGAAAATGAAGCATAATATTATCTTAGAGAATCTTCCAATATGATGAGTTATTTCTCATTGGCTAGTTGTTCTGGACCTCCAAAGAAGATGGAATTGAAGTTAGGGGTAATAGGAATAATTATGTGGAATAAAGATTTTACTTAATGTAAAATTAATTAAACAGTCTTTCAAGGAAAAATGTGAAGTATCTTAAAAGCCACCTATCATAAGCTGTGGTCATAATACACCTGATGACTATATCATTTCAGTATAAATTATGCTGTTTGCAATTGGCAACATTTCATATGTATCATATTGTCAAAATTTCAAATATGTGTATAAATACAACTTAAATATGTATTAATTTTAAGATCCCTATAGGGGACAGTCTTGTTATTAATACAGTGAAGAGCAGATGCTGTAGCATATGGCAAACTAACTCATATTTATGTTAATTTTATGTAAATAGGATTTTAATACAGCAACATTAATCTGTTGTTGCTTTGGTTTTCTGATATATCACTTTACTGTCTTTTGGATGAGATTAATGTAGGTAGTTTAGACTTTCTCAAAAAGTCTCTTTTTTAGCAGTGTAAAGAGTAACAACTTCCTTAAATCTTTACCCACAAATGTTTAAATACAATGTCAGATCCATAAAGAAACTAAGAATTTATCTAAATCTTGTTCTCTTGCACATTTGAAGCAGATTTTTTAAAAATACAAATGAGAAACAATATGGTATCAGTGGAGGAAATAAAAATGTTTTATTTCAGCTAAATAGCTACCATTTAGATAGGTAAAATATATTGGAGGAAAATCCCCTAATTATGTTCTTATCTTGGGGATGCTATTAGAAGTAAACATATTTCTTCTATTTTAGAAGTTAACTGGACACTATTTTTATTAAGGAGATTCTGGTTGTTTTTAAGGTCTATTCATCTGCTTTTATTTTATAAGCACAAAAATGTACCCAGTTTATTATATATTTATGTATGCATGTGTGCATGTATGTATTCAATAGTAATGCACCTCTAAAAATATACTTTTCGAATTGATATATAATTGGCATATAACATTGTATTAGTTTTAGATGTACATTGTTTTAATTTTAGTTTAGTTGATTTGATACTTGTATATATTGTGAAATGATCACCATAGTAAGTCTAGCTAACATCCACCACCACACATAGTTACAATTTTCTTCCTTGGGATGAGAATTTTAAGATCTACTCTCTCAGCAACATTCAAATATGCAATACAGTGTTGTACTGTAGTCACTATGCTGTGCATTAGATCTCTATGGCATATTCATCTTATAACTAGAAATTTGTACCTTTTGACCCCTTTTCCCATGTTGCCCATTGCCCAGCACCCTCGTCTGATAACCAACAATCTGTTGTCTATATCTATGAGTTCAGTTTTTATTTTTCTGAGATCTGAAATATAAGTGATATCTTACAGTATTTGTCTTTCTCTGACATTTCACTTAGCTTACTGCCTTCAATATTTTTTAGTATTAAAGCTTTCAGAATAGAAATATAATAATTCACATTCCTACTAGATGAAATATAATAGAGGAAATTTACCTCTGTTGTTTACTCAGAATTGTATTAACTTTATACTGAAAGATATAAAATGGACTATTTGATACTATTTTGATAAATTCATGCTGATTTATACTTAATTAACATTGAGTTTTAACTATTTCAAGTTATGTTAGGAACTATTATAATATATTTAGCATATTTTACAATTCAACATTAAAGGATATTTAAAACAGAAAATGAGTCACTGAAATCTCATGCTCATAATAAAATTATATCAGATTTGCAGGAGTCTGGGAAATAAATTTCTCCTTTTCTTTGCCCATTTAAAAATAATTATTTTTAAGGTATTTAACAGGCATTGTTTTTAAAGGTCAGATTTATATTTATGTAGCTATGAAGCAGATATACATGCGATTTCATTTTTGTGGTTTGACCAACTCAATTAAGATCAAGGTAGATCTTAAAAAATATATATAATTCTAGTCCAAAATGAGGAATTAATGTAATTTAATACAGGATGAAGTCAATTTCCACAAGTCAAGGAAGACTGTAGTGATTTAAATACATGAATGACATTTCTGTGGGCAAATGATGGATATTTGAATAAGGACCAAACACTGTTATGAGATAGAATGACTCTAAGCCCCAATTTATGGATAAATATAAATTTCAACAAGTGTTTTGAATCTTCTTTTGGACTCATTTGTTATGCATGTGAAATCTTTTTTTTCTTTTTTGTGGAAGAAGTTTATATAGAATTGTATTTAAAATGTGTGCTTAAAAAGAAAACTTTTCTTATTTGATAATATGAGACATTAATGATGCAAAATACCCCTAGATTGATTCAGAAGAATATATCACTAGCAGTCAGCCTAATGTTGAAATTTAATTAAAGGTTCAGATTATGTTAAACATGATTTGAGCAGCATGCATTGTTTAATGAAATATTTGAGGTGGATAACAATTTTAACAGAGAAAATATGTGCCTTTTCATATGACCTCATACTGTTTTCACAGAGCAATGGTTTCCTGCCTATTCAAATTATCATTTGAAGTGTAATTGTAGATATCTTATAAATATTGAGGTTAATGATTGCTGCTGTCTTACAGAAAGAGTTTCAACTTCTGAAATCTAACTACTTTGGGACATATGCTGAGGTGTACAAAATCCCTCAGCTGGAATCTTATATTCTTCAAAGAACCAAGCCAGTCTTTGTAATTGTGATAAATACTCAATTTATTTGTTTCAAAAGATATGTGATACCCTGAATTTAAGTAGAAAGGCATAGGATATCTCCTTCTGCCTGATGACATGTGTAATTTCTGAAGTCGGCAGTGACATAATTCACACAAAAAAGAAAACAATTGAGTTTACTTGGGGTGTTTAAAATTTGGCACAATGCATGCCATTCTTGTCCATGGATTGTCATTGCAGCCTTTTGACAATGTTTTGTTTTGTTTTATGTTTTAAGCAAAAAGCCAGAGCACCAAAGAGAATCTAGAAGTTCTGTTCTACATATATAAAATCCCAAATACCTGAAATAGAAAATAATTTCTTGACAGGTATACATTCATGACATTTAATTTGGGAAATGACAAAAGACGTGTAGAGACAGGAAGTAAAGCATATGTAGTATCCTAAGTTCTGTAGTAAATGTGTTGACAAATGATACACAATAACAACACAGAATTAAGAGTCCTATTGTTAAGAGATTGGGCATTCTCTTAAGGGGAGAACTGTCACTTTGAAAGGTCAATAAATTCTTTTTATTCTCAAAATCTGTGGTCATTTGGATGTCCTGGGAATTTACAATCCAGCCATAGTGAAAGGACAACTTATGTCATCATCAGGAGAATATGATCAGATCATATATCTTTACTTGACAAGAGCTGGCAATTTAATCTGACAAGATTCTTGCCAATGAGGACAGCTTTAGGAGTTCCACTGCTGTGGTAAAGATTTGACATGTCATTGAGGGATGTTGTGCAGAAGCCTGACAATAAACCAGGACTTGCTAATGCAGTTTAGGATTGCTGTAAAAATTTATTAGAAACCAGAGACTGTAAAATCACTATACTTCTTCAGAACTGTTTTTCTTTCCCTTGCTGAATATTTATGTGATGTTTAATGCACAGCACATGTTTTAAAACTTGTTTCCTGATGGTGTAAAAGAAGTCTATTATAATGCACATGAAATTGCACAAAATTCAATTAAATGCATGAGAGAGTAAGCAGAATGTCCACCTGTAAGCCCATTTTGACAAGATTTTTTCATGATGGTTTTGGTGTCTGTAAATTTAAAGTGCTTCAGCAATGGCACTTATGTTTTAAGAAACAAAAGATATTTACATTCATCTGGGGATTAGTTTAACAGAACTTAAAAGCATGTGTGACTTGGACTAGCAGCATTCTATGTATTTTATTTAGAAGGGATGAAGAGAAAATCTAACTGTAAAGTTACTATTAATTGTCAGTGCAACTATGGCTCTTAGGTGATTCTATACAAGCTATATTGCCACTATAGGAAACAGAAAAAGGCAAGGTAGACACAGTACAATTCTGTGTCTGTTTTTGCAGTATAATAGCTTTTTAAAAGGTATTTCCAAATAATTATGTGGGTCAACTAATTCCTAGATATAAATCAGAAAATACTACCTTTTCGTAGATCTAGATATGTTCAAGCTATAATTTAAGGTTAAGTGATATTATTGATAATATATCAACAAATGAGACTAAACTTGCCCACCCAATCCTTACTGCATACCTGTCATATTCAAGACAATCTGCTTGCTGCTATGGAAATGCAACTATAAGAGACACAGTAAAAAATACACAGCACAAACAAATACTTAGGAGTTTGTGAATGCTATATCCTGAGAGATATAACCTCAAGGTGACTGGCCAGCATGAAAGCATAATTAAAGGAAGACACATATTGATTTGAAATTTCTCTGCCCTACCTCCCAAGTGTACTTTAGGATCTTAAAGCTATCTCTCACCTGATAAATCCATTGTATGAATTTACTCAAACAGCTGTAACCATTTTATTCTCTGCTCTCTATTTATTCAATCAATCTTTTCCAAGCTCTTCAGTAAAGGATAAACCTCATTCTGGCTGTCCTCAACAGGAGTCCTTAGCTCTCTGTCACTTCTCTCTGCCACGAGTACCTGGGGAAAGGCGTCTGAAACTATTTGGGAGGAAAGAATCATATTGGAAACACTCTGAAATGGTTGAAAGACTGACAGGACGATCAGGCATACCTACACAGAGAATATAGTTTGGCAGTCAATCTGTCATTGCTTTATTCCCATTTAAGAATGGAGCAATTTTTACCTTGAGGATTGTGACTGCTCACTGAGTTGCATTTCAGACTTTGCTGCATTTCCTCTGCATTCTGCAGACTTGGCACTCTTATTCCACTTCTCACTAATTGTGATTGCTGACTCGTGCCTGGATGGGAGGCTGCCAAAAGGCCAGGTATCCCAGAGAGACATCATTACCCAGGTTGGCAAATACCTGAGAGCCCTATTTAATGATACAATCTTATTTTACAACAAGGGGCAGGCTTCCAGTCTCACAGCATCAGTTCCTGGCTGTAATATTGTTTGGCAAAAGCCTTTCATATTCTTTTACAAACTAAAAAGAAATAAACCATGTGGAAATAGATCAATGGTAGATGATCAGATAACCTGAAAAGAGTTGGGAAGATGTGAATAGCTCTAGGGTAAACATAGTTACCTAATTGCTGAAGAATAAAAGTTGATGCCTTGCCAAGAATAACTTAAGAAATTATATACATAAAAATAGCTTTCTATGGAGAGTCAGAACTCTTTTTTTACCAGAGTTTGCTCAGATATTCATTCTGGAATTGAGGTCACTGCTAAGTCATTGAAAACTAGATGGAATGGATTTGACAGGGGAGAGAGGATCTTTTTAAACACCCAGCAGGATACATAGGATAGTCTTCATATTCATTGTTATGTTTTAGTGCTGCATTCTGAAAAGACTGAACATGCTAACATGCTCTACCTTTGCTTTATTTGCATGATTTTTAAATAAAAATTAATACATGTATATGGCAGAAAGAAAGAAAGAAAGAAAGAAAGAAGTCTAATGGTGTAATGAGTAAGTTCTCCTTGCCCACGTTCCAAATCCACATGACTAATGGCAACCACTGTTAAAAATTATTTTTGTATATTTCAAAATCATCTTCACATGCAAACATAAATATGTGGGTATATGCACAAAAATACCTCTCTAAAATATATGCATCAAAGCAGAGTATGCACACTGTTTTATTTTTGTAGAGATTGTATATAGCAGCACATACAGGTGTTCTGGTTTTCTTTTGAATGACTGAAGAGTAACATAATACTCCATTGTATGGATTTGTCTCAATTTCGTAGTTGCTTTAAGGACACTTATTATTCCCACTTCCAAAAATGAATCATCTTATACATACTTCTGTACATTTAAAGAAGAAAATTGGTTGAATTAATTCCTGGAAATGAAATTACTGGTCAATGATTTGGTTACTAAAATTTTTGAAATATATTATTAAGTCACTCTCAAAAAATTGTCTCATTTAACTCTTGCCACAATATATACGGGGAAAGTGCCTGACTTTTTCATACTCTTGCTAATGCTGTGTTTTCAAACTTTTCCAACTTTACCTTTTTCAACTTGATAGGTGAAAAGTGGAATCTCATTTACATTTCTTAAAGTGCTAAGCTAATGGGCGAATTTAAGAACTTTAGCAATATTTTAATGTAGGTGAATCAAGCACATCTTCTAGCTGTAAAAGTTAAGAGGCCCCATTTCAAATTCACAAAATTACTCACTATGTTAGTGATTATGCATGTGATTCTCTTTTAATCTGATTAAATTAGCCAGCATATAGATTTTATTTTAATAGACATTAATTAAAGACCACCAACTAAACTTATTGTGGATAATCATGGTTTTGAAAATTAATGGCTAAAGAAAGGGAAATTTTTTAAAAGACTCTAGGCAGATAATTACACTCAATTTAAATCAAACTTTAGTGTGGTAACTTAAGTATCTAGCTACAGGCAAGTATTATGGCAATAGCAATAGGATTTTTATAGTACAAATTCTGAAGTGCAGAAAAGTTTCAACTCAGTGAAAACATTTGAAAACCTTAAAAGGTTTCTTTATTGTGAAATTACTGTAATTTTATCACAGAAGTAAATTTGTCAATAATGACAGTATCATAGCTCTTCATAAGTCTCTAAGTATTCAATCTAAAGAACCAAAGTACTTGATAAATACCTATAGTATACCAATTTAGTTGCTAAGATATCCATTTAAACCATGTCAATCATGTCTTTTTTTATTCCATGATGCAGCTCAAAGTCTGACTCCTACCTTTTCCAGATCTTTAACTCATAAACCTTCACTGTCAGTTAAATCTCATCCATAGTTTAATAATCACACAGTAGAGGCAGAGGAAGGCAAAAGAGACAGCTTAACCTCTAAGCAGGGCAACACCTTATATAATACTAATCTACAGTCTTTACTTTGTGACACATTTCAATCTTCCATTACTGAAAATGTTCTTCTCGTCTTCTCTTTCTTAATTTTTGGGATTCTAATTTAGGAATAAAGCCCGTATTTCTTAAAACATTCAACTTCATATTTTTAGAAGGTAAAACTCTTTCCAGGCAAGAGTATTGATATTTTATGTGGAAAGGATCAGATTTTCAATTTCCCCATCTGCTGTCTCATGCTCTCTTACAATCTTATTTCTCAAATAAAAATTTCTCTGAACTTGGAGCTACTAAGTAGGGAGGATAATTTTAAACTTTCAGTTTATGAATAAATAACACATAGAAGCCTTCTACACTAACTCATGTTAGTGTCAGTGTGTAAAGATATTAACCAAAAAAATGTTTGTTTCTTTATACATTATTTTGTTTTGTTTGTTTGATGCCTGATCTTATTTATTTGTTACTCTTAGAAAAATCTCAATTTTGCCTGGACTCAGACTTAGAGGTAGAAACTCTCAGAGAAGACAGCCTTCATTTCTTGCCAATCTGTTCTGGAATTTTTCTTTGGCTTCTCGAGTTCTCTTGGCCAAAAGTTTAGCATGTCCTGCAGCCTCTTCTTTATTTTTCTCAGTACGCTGTTTCTTCAAAACAGTACACCCACGTCTGTGTTGGAGGACATGTGGAGCATAAGACGCTGAATCTTGGGCGCTTTGGTTCTAGGTTTCTTACCTTCTTTGTTTAGGGGCTTTTTCACAGCATATGGGTGGACATCATCTTCCTTAGAGAGATTGAAAAGTTTGCAGATTCTGCTAGCTCTTTTGGGGCCCAGGCCATAAGGCACAGTAGTATCATAAGTCCAGGAATATCCTCCCCCCCCCCTTTTTTTTTTTACAATGAACAAGTTGAGAAAGCTGAGCTTGGCCTCCACAATGCAACCCTCAACAGATTTGCACTTTCTTTCCTCAGTTCTCCTTGGTTTGTAGCAGGAATGCCCCTTACTCAGCAGCAGGTGGACATGGCCATGGGTCAAGACACCCTGCTTCATGGGGAAGCCTAATTTGTCATTGTCACCACTGATTCAGACCATGTAACCCCTCTATTCTTCACCTAGAGCATCAGCAGCAACTTCTGTGGCCATTCGCTTCTCATAAAAGGTATGCATTCATCATCCACTTCAGTGAGTTTCTGGCAGCACATAGCTGGGAAAGAGATGTTCTGCTTCATCCTGAAGCAGTCTATGGCCTCTGAAGCACCATGAAAAAGAGGTCTTTATACATAGTTAAATGACTATAGAAAGATTTGAATACATCAGTACAGTGACAAGCCACTCCAAAACATAAATATCTGATTTACACAAAACATATTTTCATTCACCTTTAATGTATCCCATTGAGAAATGTGATCTGGGCTGTCTGGGCCTCCATCACATTGTCTGTTTGAAACCCAGAGTTAATTGGACATGTGAGAAGGGAAAAGAGAGATTGGAGAATGGAAATTTTTTTGCCTCTGTCTGGAAGTGATACACCTGATTTCAAATAAAATTTCTTTAGCTAGAATTTATCACACGAGTCTTCCTAAATGGTGGAAAGCTATGAAATAAAATATGTTTGCACAGAAGGAGAGAAGAAGACATTCGTAAAGACTAGTGATTTCTACAAAATTACTTTTTATAAAAAGGCAGTGTTCCTAGATGATATAATGCCTTGTTTTGAAACTATAATAATTAAGGAAGTATATTATTTACGTAGAGTTGAACCAAAAGACCAAGGAAATAGAATAAAGATCCCAAAAAGATTCCTGTAAAATTAGAACTTTGACATCTCACAAAGGTGATGCTCCCATGGATAAAAAAAGGAGAGACCATTCAATGGAGGTAGGAAAATGATTATCTGTAAGGAAAAAGATAAAGTCTAATCCTTATTTCATATAAAAATTTAGTTCAGTATTTATCAAGGGCATTCAATCTAAAAGAAAAAGTCAAACTCAGTAAACAACATGGATAAGTATTATTTAGAACTTGGGTAGGGAGGAAGTTCTTAAACAAAAGAAAAATGTAACTATATTAAAGTCAACAACTTTTGTTCATCAGGTACCCTAAAAAATAACAACAAAAAATGTGAACATGGTTTCAATGTTCACAACCACTGGTGTCTCTCATTGTAGATTAATATACTTTAATATTTACACAGTGGATTATTTCCAGCAGAGACATTAAATAAGCCATATTAGCAATGGGTGAACCTTAACAATATCATATGAAATGAAAGACTCTCAAACAGGTTGTTGTAGCATGATGTCCTTTACATAAGTTCAAAGACTGAAGTACAACAAAAATTGAAATATAAATATAATATAATTGAAATACAAAGAAGACAAACAATATGTATAAATGTGATAAACTATAATAAAAAGAAGAAAATGGCAAACATGATTTTGTGTTATAGAATGTGTTCACAGGTATGTACTATGTTATTAAAAGTAGCTAACTCTTTGATAATGAGACAATGTTGTGAATCGAGGATTATACCTAATCCAAGCTGTAAACCTAGGCACTTAAGCAATTAATAGAACCCAAAGTTATATTGCACATAGTTTTAGGAAATAATTTTTATAAACACAAAATAAGAGCCCTGATTTAACAAGTATTTCTGTTTATAAATGGAATTTTTAATTAACTATGAGCTCCACATGAGCTAGTTGAATACCATAGCTGTATTTTAAAAAGTTAAAGTGAATTCTGTGCAGTGAAGATTTGTAACATTCCTCTTGATAAGGTCCTTCCTGTCAAATCACTTCACTAACTTCAAGTTAAATACTAGGAACAGTTGTGAGGGCATAAGAAACCATCGGTTGCCATACAGCATAGTGATTAAGGACATAAATTTTGGTGTTTTAAAATATGAATTTAGATCTTCATTTCAATGACTTACTGTTGGATAAAATGACTTCAATTCTCCTAAACTCAGTTTCCTCCTTTATAAAATGGGGATAGCAATATTGGAGATAATGCCATTAGTACACTGTCTAGCATGTGATAATCTCGCAAGAAATGAACTATTATTATCAATTTGATAGTTTCTTACCATTTTTATGGAATTTCGATGATGAGGTTTACAGAAATCACTGTTACATACAAGATAATAAATGGAACAAAATAAATTTGCTTTGAGAATATTTCTAGGCTAGGGTAAGATACTTTGGGGTGGGATAGGGAGAGGTCTAAGGAATGACATGATTTTTTTTGGTTAAATATGTTAAAGTATTATGATTTAATAAAAAAAGGTTAGGGCTTGAGAGAGTACAACTAGGACCAGTTAATGCAAATTACAGTAAAGCAAAATTAAGGTTAAAATAAAAAAAATTTTCTAATTAACTAGCTGTCCAAATTTACAATAAATCATTCCTTAAGGATGTATTTTATAACCAAAAATTTTATAACAAAAAAGGCATGACTTTTTAATATAGATCCCAACCTTGGACAATAAGTCACCTATACATCCCTTTCCATCTGTAATGTTTAATGATAGAAAACAAACTAAAGATGTAAAAAATTAACAGATGACCATTTCCTCGAATAAGGTTGTAGATTCTTAGTGCTTCAGTACTGTATTAGTTTCCTATAATTTATGTAACAAAATACCACATACTTCATGGCTTAAAACAGCAAATATTTATTCTCTTAAAATTCTTGAGACCAGATATCAGAAACCAGTTTCACTACTCTGAAATCAAGGTTTGGACAGAGCTCCCTTCAGAAAGTCTACAGGAGAATTAGCTGGTTTCCTCTTCTATCTTCTGATAGCTGCCAACATTCCTTGCCTTGACCACATTGCTCCAATCTCTGCCTCCTTGGTCACGTTGTCTTCTCCTTTTCTGTTGTCAAATCTCCCTCTGCATCTCTCACATAAACACAATATGATGGTATTAAAGGATAATCTCCCATCTCAAAATCCTTGATCAATCTTATCTGTAAAGTCTTTTTTTTTCCATAAATGGTAGCATTCACTGATTTCATGGATTAGACAGTGCATATTTGTGGGGCAATAATTCAGTCTAACATCAGTACCTTCAAATTGAAATAGGTTAATTGATAATAACTTTTAACTCATCAAGTCAACATTTTTAGAGAGCAAAATATATTTCCATGTCATTATAATATAATTTGCCTAGAGAGGTAGAGTATAGATTACTAGACTCCAGAATTCTCATTAGTATAGGGACTATTCAGGTTTTATGACATCCTCTTTTCTCCATGGTTTACAGTATAAACTAAGGGTCAGCAAACACATGGAGCCCCTGACTGTTTTGTATGGTCCTCAAGTCAGGAATCATTTTTACATTTTTCAATGGTCAGAAAATAAAAAGAATATTTTATGATACCAGGCAAGTCTATAGATTTCAAAATTCAGTGTCCATAAATAAGTTTTCCTGGAACAGGCAAACTCACTCATTTATTTATTGTCTATGGCTGCTTTAGAGCAGAGTTGAGTAGTTGAGACAAAGATCATGTAATCTACAAAGCCTAACATATTTACTATTCAGTCCTTTACAAAAAAAAGTTCACTGACTCCTGATATAAATGGTTTTCTTTGAGACTTCAAATCGCTCTTTATATGTAAAGGTAAACTTTTGGAAAACAAAACAAAACTTTTGGTAAAACAAAACAAAACTTTTCTTAAGTGATTGGCTCTTAAAATTGATGGGGGTGGGAAAAATGGGTGATGGGCATTAAGAAAGGCACTTGTTGGGGTGAGCACTGGGTGTATATATGTAAGTGATGAATCATTGGATTCTACTCCTGCCTGATGCCAAGACTACACTGTATGTTAACTAACGAGAATAAATAAAAAATAGATAAAATAAAATTGAAAACCTTAACTTTCATTGAGTATTATCTCCGTACATAATACATTAACAAAATTTACTTAAGTGCTCTCTTAAATGCCAAAAATTTGTCCTCATTATAAATATATTATTATTCATACCCTGAGGGCAGTGATGAAGAAAATCCTTGCTGGTTTTTGAATGGTGAGGGAAGTTTAGGGATAAAGGAAATTGGGAAGACATTGCTTAATATAAAAAATTAGTTTCACTATACCTCAGAAATAAGACTTAAATAGCATTCAACAAATAAACAAAAAATTAAGTAAGAGGTTTTTTTTCTGTGCTTACATAACCATTTAGTTATTTTGATATATATGTTGAGAAATTTCTATCTGTGTATGATCATACTGAACTTTTTGAAAAATTAGTAAACAGGGTTTAATATTATGTTCTATTCAATGTGAGAATGAGTAGGAAATTGACAGCAAAGCAATTTATATGAATGTTGCTCAAAAAATTAACCTTTATGAATACATTTGATGAAAACTTAATTTGTACTTTAGAAAATCACAAATGCATGAAATGATAATATATCTTTTGGTTAGGTCTATACGTGATAAAATCACTTTTTATTCCTTAGTGAATTGGTAGACATTCCATTAACAATTATAAAAATCTTGCCAAACTAAGATTATCTTCAAATTAAATCCTCAAGCCAAGAACAATCAAGTTTACAAACTTTTTGGTTTCTCTCTCGTGATTTTTAATATATCTCAAATTAACTGTTCAATAATACATATATATGTGTGCATGCATGCACACATACACTTATATACATATGAGGGTAGATAATGTATATAGCAAAGATATGTGTGTGCATGTGTATGTGTATATGTATACCTTATATTAGTACTTATATTAAGATGCATACCTCATCTTTCTATTTGTAGATCGGTATAGGTCATCCATTTATATCATGGAAGATAAAGACAAACAAACCCAACAGTTGGGCTACAATTGACCAAAATTATGGTAGTTTCTAAATGCCTAGTAATCAAGTCTTGTTCCTAGTATGACAGTGTCATTTGGGTTTTCTAGGAAATACACCCTATAGATACAGAAGTGGTTTTACTCTTTTCATACTTTGTATCCAAATCTCATTAATCACCTAGAATTAATTATATATCTGTAGAAATGCTGAACTTATTATGTTTTCTAAGTGTATCCTGTTTTAATTTGGCTTAGGATATAGATTTTCAAGGATGAATTTGCTGCTATTTTTCAGTTTCTAGTTGACAATGAAATATTCTATAGAAGTTGTTCTCCTAACCCTAGTTGTCAGTCAGAAGCCTATTTTAATAGGTTTCTTTATTAAATCTGTATCTCACTTTTTTCTATAAATCCATTTGAGAGAGATTTAAAAAATATGTTTGTTTTGGCAAGGAGGAAGTAAGAGAGGTTATAGAAAATAAAATTGAATTTATGCATTTATGTATTTTCTTCATATGAAAAGTATCAATATGCTTAGAGTTAAAGAAAATTGTTTTATTTCAAAAATAATTTTTTTCAATTCACTTTCCAAGATGTGATGTCTTCAGTTTTATTTTCTCAATAAATTGGGGGCAGTTATCAATATTTCCACCATTCCTGGAGATTAAAAAAAAAACCTAAACTTTTTCCTTAAAAGATTAAGTCATTTTTTGAGTCATCAGCAATAGTGAAAGAATTCAATGTCATCTAGAAAGTCACTGGTTAGTTGGTTCAATAACAGTAGTCTTTCTTGTTCACAAACACTAGTTATAGTTTATCATGTTAATTTTTAACAGAAGGTAGTTTTAAGAGGCTAAGTAGATGCTATTTCATGCTTCATTACACTGTATATATAATGTAAATGATATGTTATTAATGATCACATATGAAGATAATAATTTATATATTCTTTAGAAACCTCTATTCATTTATTATATATAACAAAATAAATGTTTGTGTGTGTTTTCATGTGTGTGCATATACTATAGTGCTATGAATCATAAACTCTGGCAGAGATCTGGGTCTGTGTTTCAGCTTCTTGTCCTCTTTCAACAAATACATTTTCTGAGATTCAATTTTACCATTGAAAAATACCAATCACATAAGATTTTCATGATGATTCAAAGCTATGTCAAATATATGTCATATATTTAAGCCTTAAAATTAAGTGCCCATCCATTCCTTTTTAATTTTCTCCAAATTAAAATTATAGATTTCAATTACTGTACTAATTTTTTAAAAAGAACTATAATTGCTATTCAATATAACCTTTAAATTTTGACTTCTAAATTCTGTATTAACCAAATAACCAGTTATCCCTCAAATCATTTTGTTCCTTTTTTTTTTCTTTTTAAGCTGACTCATTAGAGCTAAACAGTTTCAAATCAGTTCTCACTTACGGTGTAAAAAAAGAACATTAGAATATAAAGATTGTGGGTATCCTCCAGTCAAATTTGTTATGTAAACTCAGTTCAAAACATTTATGATGATTATTCATTGATCCTCTGCTTTTGATGGTCCATCAACAAACAAGTCTCCAAATCTGAGGCATGGCATCCAATTTTAGACAGCACTAATTATTTGATAGTTTTACTTAGGGAGAGCCAACATGCAGCTGCTCTGTGTGACTTTATTCAGCCCGTCATTCCATGTAAATGCTAGATCACTCGTCCCCTAAGTCATCGCTTTTCTGGGCTGAACATAAGCCTCATTGTCCCTTGAATGAAGACAGTTTCCATCTTTGTCCTCACTGGAGATCCTATCACTATTACTGAGCCAGAAACTACTAAGTATTTATTCTCTCATTTAATGATCACACTAATCCTAATGAGGTGAATGCTATCATCACCCTCCCCACACACATTATTTTAGATAACAGATGCAGAAACAAACAAACGAACAAAATTGTTAGTTGGCCCAAATTACACAGCCAGTATGAGCTAGAACTTAGCAATATGGTCTGTTGCCTGAACTTTTAAGCATTATAATAACATGGATGCACTCAATTTTATAAATATTCTTTGTAGAATGTAATGAAATAAAAACTATATTCCAAATATTATTTCACCAAAGCAAAGGACTTTACTTGTTTTGTCCTGAACACCCTAATAGAGATCAATAAATGACATGTTTATTTGTTTTCTTGTGAAACTGAGCAAGAATATTAATCTGGGATAATCATCTATAGTTTCTCCAAAAGCATAATATATTGCCCTGGAAAGTACAGAGGGACTTTAAAAATCTCCTCCAAATCTTTGACAGGACCTGTATTTCTGAAAGAAATAGGTGACAATAATGAATAGGACCCTTTTTTGAGATGGAGAATACTTAAGGGGAAAGAGGAAATGCTAATTTCTCTTCTTTTTGGCATGCGGGGATAGGTCTTCCGTAAGAAAATTCAAATAGGAAAAATGGTGGGAAAAATAAGATTTTAAAAAATCGATTTAGTTACTGTGCTATTTTTGGCCAACTGGAAATGACTACCTCGATAGGTGTATTGAGATGTCATGCCTACTACGTTGGGCTCAGTAGTGAGAAGCGCAGCATGCATGCCCTATATTTGCTATCGCTCAATATTGTACAATCTAGTCTAGCCCCCGTTACTTTTATGTGAAATACCCGGGACACTTATCACTTTTACTTGTATAATATTTGCAGAGTCAATAAGACCCAACATAAAGAACATGCCCCCATACCTATCATTCTTGATTATTACCCAATAATAAGCTCTATTGGTTTTCAGTCTTTTTTGGATTTTATCTTCATACTTCCCCCACCTCAGCTTTCCATTGCCCCTCATTTCCTCAGAAGTGTCCTACACACACACACAGAGCACACTCAGAAGCATCCTTTCTACTGTGTGCATTGGGCATAGATTTTTCATGAGAAATGAATTCTATTTATAAAGTATATGCACCTTACCTTAACTTAATCCTAATTCCCGTAGGACATTTTTCCCATCTAGTTCTTCAGAGAAACTTGAATTCCCCAGTGGCCCACAGAGCTGAAGAGAGGGTGATAGCTTCCGCATCCTCCTCACTCACCAGACCCACTCAAGACTTTCACAGGATATTCTCACATGAACCCTTCTTGCCTTCAGTGTCATAACACTCAGCACTCTACTTCTACACACAATTTTTATCTGTCAATTCTATAGTCATTCTTCCACCTTCACTGAGTATTCTGGTACCTTAGTTCTTCTTTTTTAAATCATCCTAATGTTCTCAGTGTTTTAAATATGACTCTGGAAAATCTGCACAGTATCCTAACATTTCACATCATGTGGTATGACCTCTTTTCGATATCAGTTTTCCTTCTCAATGTTTCATCTCAAACATAATGAATTTTATTCTTACTCATTCCACTTCCAAAATCTGGAGGGTCTGAAATCCCACTCTCAGATGAAAGCCTTTGGTGACATCAAGTTGTTGTTGTTTGCTGTGTTACACCCCCCAGTTCAACTTCATTAAGGATCACAAATTCCTTTTCTTCTCCATACTTTTACTTGCTTTCCTAAGTAGTTCAGCCTAAAATACATAAGTTTTGGAAAAATATCCTCAATTTATATGCTTAAGTTGTTTAAGAGAGAGCAAGAGAGTGAGCTTAGATGAGTTCAGCTGTTCATCTTCAACTGTGTCTGGGTTGCTTAATGCTCTTAGAGCAAAACAAAACAAAATACTGTTTTGTGGTATTATATTTATTTTCTCCAACTTCATGTCCTCCTCAGGCTTACTGTTTCACTTCTGTGCCCTAACTCATCTACTTCTGCCTCCTCAGAGACCTTGCACTGTTAACTTCCCCTCTTTTGCAGATATTCTCAACCTCCTTTTTTACTGTCTTTTCCCTATATGTTGGAAAATGTTCAAATTTCTTTTAATTTTTAAGACCTATTCTCAACCAGTTTTATATTTGCACTCTAAACAACACCTCCTCTCTCTCTCTCTCTCTCTCTCTCTCTCACTCTGTCTCTCTCTCTTCCTGAGGGAAGTATTTCCTGAGGGAAATGTCAATTATGCTCCCTGATTCTCCTTTGTCAGATGCAGTTGCTTGGCTTCCTTAACAACCAGAAACCTACTTTATTCTTTCTGTGGTATTTCAAAATTTTTCTCAACAAGGGTCCTCATGTTCCTAAATCCAATAGCTGGGATGTTTTTCTTTTCTTACATAATATCTCAGAAGTGTTATAAATGGCTTGACCATTTTTTTCCATTTTTTAAGGTACAATTTATATATAATAAAATTGGCCCTTTTAGTGTACATTTCAGAGAGTTTGATAAAGGCATACAATTGTAAAACCGCCATTATATTCAATATACAGAATAGTTCCATTGTATCTGAAATTTTCCCTATAAACCTTGAGCAACCTCTCCCCTTATTCAAGACTCTACTAACCACTGATCTGTTTTATGTCCCTCTAATTATGCCTTTTCCAGTGTGTCATATAAATGGAGCCATACAATGTGTTGCCTTTTAAATCTATCTTCTTCTTAATATAATATATATGATATGCATTTCACCATCATGTTATGGTATATATCAGTAGTTTATACTTTTTATTGTTGAGTAGTATTCTATTGTATGGATATACCACATTTTTACCATTCAGTAATTTAAGGATATTTGGGTTGTTTCTAGATTGGAGCAATTAATAATAAATCCTATATAAACTTTCAGGTGCAGATATTCAAGTGAATAGAAATTTTGATATATTTTGGGTAAATGTCTAGGGATGGGGTAGCTGAGACATATGCTAACTGTATGTTTAACTTTATAAGAAACTGCAAAATTGTTTCCAGCATGTTCATATTTTCTGTACTACCACTAGCATATTAGTAGATTCCAGTTGTTTCATATCCTAGCTATTATTTGGTATTATCAATTACTTTTCTCTTTTTTCTCAGTCTAATAAGTATATAGTGATATTACATTGTGGTTTTAATTTGCATTTTCCTAAAAATATTGCAGCAGAACATATTTTCATGTGCTTACTTGCCATCTGAATATCTTCTCAATGAAGCATCTGTTCAGATACTTTGCCCATTTTTAAAATTGGGTTGTTTTATTATTAGAGTTTTAAGAGTTCTTAATATACTCAAGATAAAAATCCCTTGTCAGATATAATGTTTGCAAATGTTTTCTCCAAATCTGTGGCTCATTTCTCTTTCAAGAGTAGAAGTTTCTAATTTTGATGAAGTCTGAATATCAAATTTTTCTTTTATGGATTATTCTTTTGGTGTCATAGCTAAGAAATCTTTCCCTAAAAATTTCCCCTATGCTTTCTTCTAGATATTTTATAGTTTTATTTATTTATTTTTAAGATTTTACTTTTAAGTAATCTTTACACCCAACTTGAACTTGGGCTTTAACTTTCAACCCCAAGATCAAGAGTCGCATCCCCCTAGATATTTTGTAGTTTTAAGTTTTACTTTTAGATCTGTGATCAATTCTGATGGCCTCCTCCTCCTCCACCTCTTCCCCTGCTTCTTCCTCCTCTTTGTGTGTTGTATGGATCAAGGTTTATTTTTTGTATATTGAATATTCAATATTTCTAGTACCATTGGTTGAAAAGATTACCCTACTCTTTCTGCTTTTGTTCCTTTGGAAAAAAACACAATCAACTGAATTTGTGTAGGTTTATTTCTGGACTGTCCTATCCCACTGATCTATATGACTTTTGCCAATAGTATCTTGCCCTGATTGTTGTGGCTTTATTGTTTGTCCTAAAATCAATAATTATGAGATCTCTGACTGTGGTGTTCTTTTTCTTTTTTTTAAATTTATGTTTATTTATTTGTGTATGTGTGTGTGTGTGTGTGTGTGTGTGTGTGTGAGAGAGAGAGAGAGAGAGAGAGAGAGAGAGCGAGAGAGCAAGAGCAGGGATGTGTAGAAAGAGAGGGAGACACAGAATCCAAACAGGTTACAGGCTCTGAGCTGTCAGCCCAGAGCCCCACGCAGGACTCAAACCCATGAACTGTGAGATTGTGACCTGAACTGAAGTTAGACATTTAACCTACTGAATGACCCAGATGCCCCCTGTGGTGTTCTTTTTCAAAACTGTTTTGACTATTTTAGTTTCGTTGTATTTCTATATATATTTTAGTATCACCTTATCTCCAAGAATAACACTCATAGTATGTTTATCAAAGTTGCATTTGATAGATCAATTTGGGAAGAATTGGCATCTTAACAATATTAAAATTTCCACTAATGAACACAATATATATTTCCATTTCTTTAGTTTATAGTGTTTTGTAGATTTTAGTAGATCTTGCACATAGTTTTTTTAGCTGTATACCTAAGTAGTTGGTGTTTTCAGGGTTACTGTAAATGATACATTTTTATAATTTTGGTTTCTGATCGTTCACTGCTCATATGTAAATATATGATTTTTTTTAAATATCTTGATCTTATACCCTGCTACCATGCTAAACTCACTTATAAGTTCTAATGCCTTTTCCAAAAACTCTTAGGGATTTTATATGTAGATAACCATATTGTCAGCAAAAGTTTTTCTTTCTTTCCAGTTTATACGTCTATTCTTATTTCACTGGATACTATTTCTAGTCTAACATTAAATAAAAAACCATTCCTTTTTGTGAACTTCTTTCCTTGACATTTATGACACCGATTTCTATTGATTTTTCCCCTTATCTCTGTGGCTATTCCTTCTTAGTCTCATTTAATTCTCTTTCTTCTGTTTTTCAAAATGATCTTTTTTTCTCATTCCTTTTTTTCTCCCCAATTTCTACATGTTCCCTTCAAACTGTCACTCAAATCTCATGATTTTGATGTGAATCTAAATGCTTTTCTGTTGATGTAGTCACTTTGAATCCTCTATTTACTTATCTAATTACTATGACTGAATATTACAACTTGTTTTTTCAAAGACATTTACAATTATGTAGGTCTGGGAAACATATTTTCTTCTTCCCTCTATTGTGCTTGCTCTCACAGTGAATGATTCCACCAACCACTCAGCTACTTAAATCACAAAACTGAGAGTCTTGTATAGTGACTTTTTTATGCTTAACTTCTATGAGATTAAACAATATAAAGTTGTTTTGTTAATTTATCGAAACAGTTAAATATTGGCAAATTATGTAGTTCCACCCAATCTAGTCATCAACCACTCAATTATGGATATCTCTGAAATTAATCCACATCTCTTTAACCCACTGCCACTACCTCTGTTGTGGATTTCATCATCTCCATCTGAAATATGTAATAGTGGCCACTCAACTGGTCTCTCAACTGGCCTCCTTCTAGTTTCCCTCATACCTTCTCTAATATATTCTTCAAATTGTAGAGCATCTTTTTTTTAATGCTATCTATCTGTCATGTACATCCTTGGGAAAATCAAGGGTTCTGAACTTTGTGTTTGTTGTTTTTAATCTATGTACAGAATAGTGTAATTTTATCACTTGGTTTTTGTAAAGCTAAATAAAAAAATGTGAGAATATTTTATGAAGTATGAAACTTTTTACAAAATGCTTATTCTGCCATTGCCTACTATGGTTAAAGTCCTTTCATTTCTTATCTATGAATTAATTTCCTATAAACCAAACCAACAAAACTGCCTACTACAATTACAAAAATTTCATACTGTTTGCCTCATTTCCATTGTAACCATGGGGATATATTATCCCTAGGAATTACACAAATATTTTCTACTGAATCAACTTTGAGAAACATTCACATGAATGAATTTCTTACATGCTAAAGACAGCATGCCAAGACTATTTACATTAAATCTAATATAAATTAAAGGACATTTGATCCACTCAAACTCTTTTATGATTAAGAGATTAAAGTAGTTCATCTGACTTGCACAATTACAATCTTAATTTTTAACAATCTTAAAGAATGTATGATAATCATGATTTATATAATACAGTGCTTAAAAATTATCCATAAGTTTATTACATTATTTAATAAAAAAGCTTATTTTATTTTATTATTTTTAATGTTTATTTATTTTGAGAGAGAGAGAGAGAGCAAGGAGGGTGGGGCAGAGAGAGAATCCCAAGACGTGGGGCTTGATCACACAAACAGTGAGATCATGACCTGAGCCAAAATTAAGGGTTGGACGCTTAACCACTGAGCCACCCAGGCACCCCACAAAAAGTTTTTAGTAGTTATTTGTCACACTAAAAATGAAAAAAAAAGTGTTACTACATTTTATGTCTTGAGTTTTGGAAAATTAAACCAGTAGCCTTTCTTGGCCTGTGAATGTAATATATATACATTGCCTGTGCTTTGCAATTTACCTTAACAATTGCATTCTTGATATTTTTGTATACCTATATATTTGGAAACAGTAGGCAAAATCACGAGAGACAATATGTAAATGTATATTTTACATCGAGCTCAAATATTAGGATAATAACAAAGGAAAAATATCTTTATGGCAAAGAGGAGTCTGTGATAAAAGTTTATCAATTAAAAACACTTCTTTTTCTGCTCTTAATACATATGAATCAATGAAATACAGAACTTTGAAAACTAGGACATACTATAATGAGCCTAAAGAGAGTTAGTGCTCAATAAATATTTGTTTTTCTGTGACTAAATAAATGAATAACTAATTGACAACTTAAATGTCTGACAACTTTAATTTAGAAAACCTCTCTAAATTCTTTGATCCAGGTCCTTATCTTTACATGCACCTTTTTTAAAAGGACAAACTCTCAAAAGATCACTGATAACTTGAGTTTCATTTTGTGGTCTTTATCATTTTGTGGTCTCTATCTCTGTAGATTCTCTTTTTTTCAAAGTCTCAAATTGTATAATTGCTTTAAGTTGTGATCACCTGACCAGATGCCTGAAAATTACCTGATCTATTTAATATAACTTGTTTAGCTGAATCAATTTAATTTCCAGACCATATGTTCACACAATTATTTCACTTAATCCATTTCAAGGTGGCTTCCTCTTTTGCACCTTGCTGATTCACCTCCCTTTGATTGATCCAACTCTAGAATAAGTAATGACCTACATGAGAATTTTAAAATAACACTGCTGAAAAAATCAAAAGACGCATTCTATTCATCTTCTCAGGCCAACCATTTCAGTAATAATAAGTCGTCTTTAAATTCAACGTCTTGCCTTTTTTCTTTCAGAGAAAATGAAAGGCTTATGAAAGGTATGTCCTGATCATACCTACAAATTAAAATATGAATATTGGATTATCAGTGAAGGTACTATAAATTCCAGTTAAATCAAAATATGATCCATTACATTTTCTGTAGTAATTTATCAAAAGTCCCCTTTCACTTTTTTGTGTGCTGTGCAAAACTGAACGTTTAACAAATAATGACAAGAGACAATGTAATTAACCATTTTCCACTTAGAAATTTAGACAGTTATGTTTTCTAACTTTTTCACATTAATTTGATTCTTAAAGTTTCTTGACTCTACCTGATATGCAGTAGTTTTAGCTAGATAATGAAGTTTTGTTTCCAAATATAGTTTTCTTAGGAGAAACAGTAGGGATTTACTTGAAATCATTCTATTCTATGAAAATTAAGCCCAAATTTTAGCCTGTTTGCCTCACTTTAGGTGGTCATTATAAATAAAGGGAAATAGAAAGGGATAAAGGGACACTTTTTTTTTTGCATTAATTGACTTCCTTACTTCCCTCCTCCTTAGAATCATGATTGAACCACATTAGACTATTCTTACATGAGGTTTTCTGTAGTATCAGAAAATTTGTTATGCCTGTCTCCCTTTTTTTTTTTTTTTTACATAAAATGTTTATTTGAGAGAGAGAGAGACAGACAGACAGAGATTGGGAGAGAGGGCGAGAGAGAGAGAGAAAGAGCATGTGCACACACAGCTGGGGAGAGGGAGACAGAATCCAAAGCAGGCTCTGCACTGAGAGCTGAGAGCCCCATGTGGAGCTTGAACTCATGAACTATGAGATCATTACTTGAACCAAAGTTGGGCAATTAATCGACTGAGCTACCCAGGTGCCTCATGCCTCCCTTTTATTACTGATAGATAAATAAGAAAAAATGGCCAGTTTCTGCACCTGGTTTTCTTACAGAAAAGATTCTAGCTTATCTTTAACACAAACTCTTTTACTTACTAACTTGAATAGTCTAACATTAGTTTCATTTGTTTGGGGGAGTATTTTTTTAAATAAAATAACATCTTTAATGTTTCACATAAGTATATTAACTATGATGTCTTTATATTTCAAATTAAAAGCCACTGATACTAAATTTCAGATCATTGATAATTTAGTCTTTCAAAGGGATCAAGTTGACTTCTGCAGACTGACTTTCAGTAAGAAGTAGTAGCCCTATCTCTGGGAGTACTATCACCTTACTATCTCCTTAAACCACTAAATTTAACTGATGGGTGGAAAATTCATTAATTTTCACTATGGAGTATTACATATTTTGAGCTCTAAACAGATATGAATATGTGGGACCTGTTAACTCCTATTGATTTACCTGTTTCCTACTGGATGTTTTAAATATTTCTTAGTAGTGGATAGCACATTTCTCAACATTATTCCCCATAGTATCAAGTAATGAGAAATTATTTGTTGATTGACTAAAGCAACATTTATCATGTGATTTATAGGGTATTTAAAAAATCACATTATCTTAAAAAAGTATATATCAAATTAGATTAAATCTGAGGTACTTAAGTTCTATGATACAAAAAAGTGTATCACTCATTCTGCAGGCTTAACTAATATTAATTCAATGAGTAGTTATTAAAGGCTCAATATATACAGAATATATATAGGGTATATGTAGCTGATGCTGTCAGGGACCTAGTGAAATCCTCTCACTTTGATCATTTCACTGCACCTGTGGCAACTAGCTGTCACCAGTACTTGCATTCTTTGTGTGAGGGCTTTCTTTGGATACTCAACTACTTTATTACATGGGTTATGCTGGATCACCAGCTCCCAAAAAGCAGCTTTAAGCAAAGATCAATGGAAGTTGATATATAAGTATCCATCTTCTTGCCCCTCAGGTGGGATAACCCTGAGCACTTGTTTTATACTGAGTCCCAGATTTCTCTAAAAGGATTCTGTTTCATTTAACCACAACAATAACTTGCTTAAAAAATAAACCCGGACTGGCTGTCTTCCCTAGTTTGTTTCCTATTCCCCTAATGTTATGGCCAACAATGACATTCCAAAATAACTACTTGCCCTAGAATCCTTGTCTTAGAGTTTGTTTCTCAGGAAACCAAACTAAGACATAGATATAGATCATATACATATAAATATTGATTTAGATAAGATTTGATAAGAATACAGATATAGATTTACATAATTCACCATCATCATCAGGATGAGTCATGAATTGTGAATTGTATTTGAAAAATAATGTATTGTATACATTGAGGCTACATTTTACAGTCAGTGTCTCTTCCTGTTTAAAGTCCCCTAGTAAGTTTCAACATATAGAATGATGGTAATTCAGGGAAAACTTCATTTTATCTAGGAACTAAAACAGGAACAGAAAGCAATGAATTTTGCATTGATAAGTCATTTATTGGTAGTTTCTTGTATTTTTTATACTGCAGAATATGAGTAATAAAGAATTTATCTCATTTTTTTCTGGGTGCTTGGGTGGCTCAGATAAATGTCCAACTCTGGATTTCAGCTCAGGTCATGATCTCATGGTTCACAAGACTGAGCCTTGCATCGGGATTCTCTCTCTGTCCCTCCTCCACTCACACTATCACTCTCTCTCTCAAATAACTAAACATTTAAAAATAAAAAAGTACATTTTATTTTAATTGCTTCTAAATTATTCTAATTCAATTTTAACTCTTAATTATTCTTAAAAAATGAAATTAATGTTTATATATCAGACTGTTTCCCAAGGCTACAAAGGATGTCACTGAAGCAAATGAAACTAGATGCTGTGCTCACATTGTTAAGTGCTTTATAAAAAATAAAAGTAGTTTAAGACTCAAAAACTCCTGCCAGAGCAGTGTAGGGAGTCCCTGAGTATATTCATGTGTACTTCATGCAGCTGCCATTAACAGCGGTCTCCTATATATCTGTAGTACATTGTTAGAACCAGGGAATTGCCATTGGCATAATGCTGTTAATACAGTTCTTAACCAGATTTCACCAGATTTTACATGCACTCTTTGTGTGTGTTTCTGTGTGTCTGTGTATGTTTCTAGAAAATTTTATTGTGGGAGTAGCTTTGAGTCACCATCTCTGCAATCTGGAAACAGAACTGTTCCCCCACCACTTAGACACTACCTAGTGTTACCCCTTAATGATTACATACTGTCTCAACCCTAACTTTGGGCAATCGTTGACCTTTTCTCTATCATTGTAACATTGTCACTTTGAGAACACAGTGTAAAAGGACTAATACAATATGTAAACTTTTCAAGATTGTCTTTTTTTTTCATTCAGCATAATATCCTTGAGAGGGGTCCAAGGTCATTGCAAATGTCCGTAATTTGTTGCCATTTATTGCTGAGTAGGATCTCACTATATGTATGTACTGTCTATTTACATGTTGAAAGACATTTAGTATGAACATTTATGGACGGACTTTTTTTGTGAACATAAGTTTTCATTTCTGTAGGGTAATACTTAAGAGTGTATTTGTAAGGTGCATGTAGGTATATGTTAGTTTTTAAAGAAATGCTAAACTGCTTTCCAGAGATTCTGTACCATTTGCATTCTCACTAACCGTGCATGTGAGATACAGTTTATTTTCATTCTCTACATCAGTTATATACCTTTTTGACTATCATCTAAATGACATGATGACTGTAAAACAGTGATTTTCAAACAACTGAGTTGTTTGTACATAAAGTCAATCGGGGAGTAAAGATGCAGATGTTCCATTATTATTAATGAGAATAGCCACTAGCCACAGTGGGCCACATTGGCCTTAGGCTAGTTTGTTTCCATAATAACTCTTTCAAGTACATTATTATTATCATCTTAACAATATAAAAATTAAGACTCAAAGTGATTTAATAACTTATTGATAATCACACGTAGAGTTAAAGAGAGGGTCAGGGTTCTAATTTCAGTTTGAATTCCAAGCCAAATCTATTTCATTAATAACATTAGTTCATGAATAAAGGTTGGGCATGAAAAAATGGCAGTAGTTAATTTGTTGGGATGAATTTTTCTCAGCTAAAATTAGTTTTTAAAATGCTGATGTCGAGTTTGCAAGGTGACAAAAGTCTCGCCCCTTGCAAACGTCTTTGAAATATACAGATCCAGGCCCAAAGTTATAAAGACTTACTGTCATTTTGTAGAGAAGAATGACCATTTTAATTAAATATATGTCTCAAATATATGTAAGCTATGTTATTTCTGATATAAATTTACTGAAATAATACCAATAAAATGATACTTTTAAATGTAATTGAGACCTGACTTTATGTACATTAAATCTGGAAAATTATGTCTTGTAG
The DNA here is from genome assembly GCA_028646485.1 of Cryptoprocta ferox. NCBI lineage: Eukaryota > Metazoa > Chordata > Mammalia > Carnivora > Eupleridae > Cryptoprocta > Cryptoprocta ferox. The sequence goes on along the minus strand of CM053572.1, from coordinate 92,290,866 downwards.
CAAACTTGTATCTTGTAGAAACTAAATTTTCTAGATAAGTGCTCTTATGAGTACTGGTTAACCAGACGACCATAATCTCATTCAAGATAAAATATTTTTAATAGAAAATAATTGAGTTTTCTATTACATGCCATATACTCAGAAATGATGTTGTATATTCATTTAATATAATGAGAATCTTGTTTAAATGACATCTATGTAAACATTTGATGTAAAGAATGATGTTGGATTTATACTCAGCTTTGGCTGACATGTTAGCATCTGTCTTCAATTTGTTTAGAAGAATGAGCTCCCAGGTTGTTGTTTATTTCTTTTTTTCCATGGCAACAGGAAAGACTTATTGGAAATATGCTTTCTTCTAACCTTATAAAATGCCAGTTTAAAACACCAGTTTGTAGGCTTAATTTTTAATTGAAATGCATATGTAAGTTACCTAGCCTGGAGCAGTAAGGTAAAGTGTTACCACACAAATACAATAATTCTGTGGGAAAGTAATATTACTTAGAAACAACATCTCAGATGCAAAATCTCTGCCACCCTCCCCACCCCTAGGATTGGAAATGATTATTCACCAACCCTGTTCTAACTACTAATAACCCAAAGGATACTTATAAATTGAATTTCCCTTCCTTTTGTACATGTGTCTTAGATTTGCCCTGTATAGGACCTAGAAAAATTGGTGAAACTTGCTACCGCTGATTTAATTGGATAAGGCAGAAATGTAACATATTAATCCAGCCACACTGAGTCTTTACTCATAGTCCTCTGATAGCCTCCACTATACTTGTGAAGTAGGCTCTATTAACACCTGGCATGTCCTGACTTCTGCATAGCTCTAACCTCATTCCTCTTCTGAGGGATCCTGCTCCATTGACTCATTCTGCTCTTGGGCTTCCAAGTGGGCATAGCTATTTCCTTTCTCAGAAACCCACAAAGTCATCCCCTGTTCTTGAAATTCCCTTATCCAAACTCCAGCTGACCATATCAATGCATTCGTCATCTTTACTTCCTCAGACTTCCAAACCAACATCAATGTTTCTGTTATACCCTCTCATATATTCTCCAGTTTTGGTTTATATATATAACTACAGAATATGACAAATATTATTTGAATGACTGTTTGTTTCAAGGCAGACGTCTACACTAAAGTGGAAACTCCACCAGGGAAGGACACATCTTTCTTCTACATGTGCAGTGCCATGCCTGATTCCAGTGTGTAGAAAGAGTTCAAAAAATACTTATTTTATGAATCATCTACCCATAAATACCTGCTCTAACTTATAATAAATTTCTGAAAAGCTTGCTGTTTTGGAAACCTTTTGGTTTAAAATGGAATCCAAGATCAGAGCAAGTCAAGGATCAAGTTTCCAAATGAGGTACTCGTTAACTTTGAACTAAATTATATGAAAAGCTCTTTATAGTCTAAAAACACATGTTTTTTTAATCTAATTTATGGACAGTGTTATAATTATTAGTATAATTATATGATTTGGCTAAGGTTTTATGTAAAATTCTCAACAGAAAGATTCCCTCTGACCAAGTAAATTTATTGACCAGCCAAGCTTTATTACAATTCATTCTGCAAAAATGATGTAAACCCAACTGGCATTAAAAAAATTATTACACTTTTGCCTTACATAAAATATTTTACTCCCACCTTCCTATATCTGGGGCATTACAGCTGTGATTGAGACATTGGAAAAGTAATGTTTTTGCATTCTTTAAACAATGAAGTTTGTTTTCTTAGTGTAAATATTAAAATTGGATTAGATTTGATAAGGTATTGCTATGGAAAAATTATGTTCAGGGATGCCTGGGGGGCTTAGTCAGTTGAGTATCTGACTCTTGACTTTGGCTCATGTCATTATCCCAGAGTTGTGGCATTGAACCCTGCTTTGGGCTCTATGCTGAGAGTGGAGACTGCTTAAGATTCTCTCTCTGCCCCTCCCCTCTCCCCGACTTGTGTGCACTCTCTCTAAAAATTAAAAAGGAAAAAGAGGGAAAAAAAGATTGCCCAAATCTTACCTGAATAATAGATTAAGGGTAAGAAAGGCACTTATAATTTTATTCAAGTGACAAAACATTTAATCATCTACAAATTTTAAAGGATCAATATGATTTAGTCCAAGTGACACTTTATACATTTGGCTAGTTTTTTAAAATATGTAATATTAATATAGTTTTCGTTTGGTAGTATTTGTATTTTTCCTGATTACAGGATTGATATGGATATTAAAGTTTTATTTAATATCTTAAGCCTAAAAAATATATAGACTTTTTAAACATCATTTTAAAATATTGCTTTCTCTTGGACCACTATCAGAAAACTCAGTCACCTGGATAAGTACTAAGCTTTCTCTGACACAGTTAGAATTTCTAGGTTTCACAATCTTGTAACTTAAGAGCATATTTAAAATGTAGTTATAATTACTTAATACAATAAACATAAACAGGATTCTAAATTACCTCAAATATATAAATTATATATACTCTATAAATTCTGAATATAAATATGTCATACTTTTAATATTTCATTAGCCTCTAAGAATATACTAGAATATGATTTTATGCCATAATTTTATTATGAAATGAATCTGTGATGACTTACAATAATATGAAGGTAATGCAAATATTTATTTAGAGTAGTGTTCATAAAAATATTCTTCTCAATGTGAAGAATGATGACTATTTATCACAGTAAAGAGCTATCTGACTTAGTCACATTTCATTTTCCTAAAAGAAGTAAACAAAATTAACCATATCCTTGCATTTAGTTTAAGGTACAAAGCCATATATATATATATATATATATATTATATATATATATATATTATATATATATATATATATATAAAATCAGTTTTCCCATCTATAACACGTAAAAGTAGCATTAAATCAGAAGGTACATGAGGATGCTTGGAATTAGATTATGGTCAATGTGATACATATGAAAATCCCTTTGTGGGAGTGCAAGGGAGAGCATCAAAAAAGCATTCACCCTCTAGAAATGTCATGTGTTAATTAGAAACCTAGACGCCTCTCAAGTGGGCAATTCCATAGAGTATTCACCAGGTCAGGACTAGCAGAAACTGATATTTTAGCATTGATTAATGATTTTGTCAAACAGAGTCATCCTTGAAAGATACTACCCCAGGGCAGCTGCAATAGTGAGGAGATCTACTTTTATGAACATTTTAATGATGTTCAGAAAAGAGAGGTCAACATTTTACCCAACCTTCACTCAAAAGAAGGGCTCCTACTGCCACCCCCGCTTCTACCCCAGCAATAAGCCTCCCAAGAATTTCTGGAAAAGCCAGATAACAGATAAATGATCAATATTCTTCTCATGTTTCATATAGCCTTCAACTCAGCATGCTTCTATCATTCAGAGTTTATTGAAAGTTAGCTAAAAATTACCACATGTTTTTCTACCATTTCAAACTATTGAACTTGGAGAGCACACAGCTTTTAAGTTAAATCCTAGGGAGACTAGTTTTTGCATAAAAGAAAAAAAAATCCTAACAGGTGTACGAAAATGGGATTTATACTAGGACAACAAATGGATGTTTTATAAAATTTGAACTGACTCACAACAATCAGAATACAACCAGGAGTAGCTTAGGGATTCGTCTTTAAAGATGACAATGACTGTGTCATGCTGATACATGCAAGCATCTCCCAAGAATTGACTGGCCTGTGTTTGTTTAGTAAAGATTTCCTACAGGTTATCCCAGTTAAGCTTGATAGCTTGTTAACAAAGAACTCCTGCCCAAGGGCACCTTACAGACATTTCACACTGTACTAAATACCAACATAAAATTTATGTTTAGACAGAAAACAGTCTGTTTATCAAACCTTGCTGAATTTCCCACCTTAGGTTGCATATTTGCAAACCAAATTTACAACACATCATGTGTTGGTTCATGTCTCAGGTACCAGGACAATGCAGCAGGTGAAAATCAGTCATTATTAAAAAGGATAAGTTTACCTCTAGATGTAATTTGGCCATAATTAGTATGAACTCAGAACACTTTTGTCACTTTTTGATAGACTGAGAATTCTCAATTAGCACACAACATAAAAAATGCTTTGTACTGGAGACTTGTTGGCAATGATTTTGTGAAAGAGAAAAAACTGTCACCCCATTTAAAAAATGTTATTTCCAAATATACATTTGTTTCACATGTTTAAACATGTTAAACCAAACATGTCTAGCTTATCCAGGATTATAATTTTGATTATTTCTTTTTCTAAGAGTAGTTGGACCCTTCACTAGAGATTGGCATACATGTTAATAGACGTAGTTTCATGAGAATTCATTATACACACACACACACTCTAAATGTATGGGTTAAATGACCTATTGCTTGCTTAAAATTTTAATTCCTAAAAATTGTTAATATATTAAAGAGACATCAGCATAGCATTATGGTATTTTAAAGATATTTGGGAAAAAAGAAAATAGCAAAGATACCACTAACTAAGACTGAAGTTGAGTTAGTAGCAGAAGTGAGATCAGTTTTTACAAGGTGCCTTAAGAATAAAACAAAAAACAAAGGGGCATCTGGGTGGGTCAGTCGGTTGAGCACCCAACTTTTGATTTCTGCTCAAATCATGATCCCAGGTTCATGGAATTGAGCCCCATGTTGGGCTCTGCACTGAATGTGGAGCCTGCTTAAGATTCTCTCTCTCTCTCTCTCTCTCTCTCTCTCTCTCTCTGTCTCTCTCTCTCTCTCTCCCCCTCTTCCTCTGCCCCACTTCCCTCACTCACTCTCTTTTTCTCTCTAAAATATAAAATTAAGTTACATTAAAAAAAGGGAAAAACTACCAAAAAAAGATACAATGATTACAAAACACTTCTAATTTAAGGAAAGATCATGAAGTGGATTTCAAAAAATTTTTAATATTTTATTTATTTTTGAGAGAGAGAGAAAGACAGAGAGAAAAAGCAGGGGAGGGGCAGAGAGAGAGGGAGACACAGAATTTGAAGCAGGCTGCAGGCTCTGAGCTGTCAGCAAAGAGCCCAATTTGGGCTTGAATTCAAGAACTCTGAGATCATGATCTGAGCCGAAGTCAGATGCTTAACCAACTGAGCCACCCAGATGCACTCCATCAAAGTGAAGAATACTTGTAAAGAAAATAACAGTAAAAACACAATTAGACATAATCCTAATTCTAGACTCTAGTCACTTCATTGTCATACACAAAAATCACTTTGCAAAATAAAACCTACATCTCTACTCCCAAAATTTAGTCCATGGCCATTGCCACCAACACCACCACCATTATCACTGCCAGCACTGCTATTCCCTTCTCATTCTCAGTCTCCTCAAGTATTTGAAAATCTGTCATACGACAAGCAGTTATCTAAGGTATAGAACTAATAAAATGTGAATTTTGGCTATAATTTCAAGTCTGTTTCTCCTGAATTCTTAACTACTTAATTTATTAAAAATTATGCCTCAGGGCACCTGGGTGGCTCAGTGGGTTAAGCTTCTTACTCTTGGTTATGGCTCAGGTCATGATCTCACGGTTTTGTGAGTTTGAGCCTCACGTCGGGCTCTGCACTGGCAGCACAGAGCCTGCTTGGGATTCTCTCTCTCCCTTTCTCTCTGTCCTTCCCACCTGTGCTGTCTCTGTCTCTCTCAAAATAAATAAATAAACTCAAAAAATATAAAAATAAAAGAAGTGCCTCTGCAATTCCAAATGCACTAAACATGATTTTAATAAATGGTTTTAAGCCATATATAGACAAAAAAAGATATTCCAGTTCTTAATTAAATACACTGTTTAGATTTATATTTTTAATCAGATATAGCATTTAATAGACTTACTTTTGAGCATAAAAATAATTTTTAAGTAACACTTTTTATTTTGAGATATTTGTAGATTCACATGCAGTTGTAAGAAATAATACAGAAAGATTCCCTTACGCTCTACCCAGTTTCCCCCAGTATGTCTAAACTAATAGTACCATGTCACAACTGGAATATTGGCATTGATAAAATCAATATACAAACAATTTAATCACTACAATTCCTTCTGGTGCCTTTGGGTAGCCACACCTACTTCCCTATGCATGCCTCTTCACCTCGTCCCTAATTCTGGACAGCCAATAATCTGTTTTCCATTTCTATAATTTTGTCATTTCAATAATGTTATATGAATGGAATCATACAGCATGTAATCTTTGGGATTGGCCTTTTTTTTCCCAACTCAGCACAGTTTCTTGGAAAATTCAAGTTGTTCTGAATTCTGTTGATAGCTTATTCTCTTTCATTGCTGAGTAGAATCCCATGGTCTGGTTGTATGACAGTTTGTTTAACCATTTACTATTTGGAGAATGTCTGGGTTGTTTCTAGTTTGGGGGTATTATGAATAAATCTGAGAACATTCATGCACAGGTTTAAGCATCAAAACAACTTTCATATTTCTGGTATAGATCCTCGAGTGTGCAAATGCTGGATCATATGGTAGTTACATGTTAATTTGATAAGAAACTGCTAATTATATTTCAAATACTTCTAAATTATTTGCCAAAATGGCTGTGCCATTTTGTATCCTCATCAGCAACATATGAGTAGTCCAGTTTCTGTCATTGTCACCACCATTTGATGTCATTATTCTTTATTTTAGGTATTTTGATATGTAATATCTCGCTGTAGTTTTAATTTGTTTCCCTTATGAAAATAAAGTTGAGTATCTTTTTTGTTTGCGGTCATCTTTGGTGAAATGTATCTTCATTGTTCATGTGTTTTGCTCATTCTCTTTCTTTTATTTTATTACAGAGTTTTGAGAACTCTTTATATACTCTAAACAGTAGTATTTGTTGGATAAAAGATTTGCAAATATTTTCTCCCATTCTGTTTCTTTTCTTTCTGTGTGAGTGTGTGTGTATGTGTGTGTGTGTGTGTGTGTGTGTGTGTGTGCATGCGAGAGAAAGAGGGAGAGAGACTTGTTTTTTCATCCTTTTTATAGAGTCTGTTGCAGAGCAAAGGCATTTAATTTTGAAGAGGTCCAGTTTATTAATTTTTCCTTTTTTGAATCATCTTTTTTTGGTGTCAAATCTAAGAACTCTCTGCCTACTCCCAGATCCTAAATGTTTTTTTCCTATTCTTCCTAAAAATTTTATAATTTTGTGTTTTTACATTTTAAGTCTGTGATCCATTTTGAGTTAATTTTTGTATAAGGTGTGAAACTTATATTGAGATTGGTTGGTAGATTGATTGTTACTTATAGATGTCTAATTTTTCCAGCACTATTTATCAAAAAGACAAATTGAATTGCTTCCCCTATTGAAATGCTTTAGCTCTTTTGTCCATAATTAGTTGGTCCTATTTGTTTGAGTCTATTTCTGTTCTCTATTTTGTTCCTTTGACCCATGTGTCTATTCCTCCACCAATTCCATGTTATCTTGATTCATGTAGCCACATTGAGACTTTATTTTTTATTTTCATTTTTTATTTATTTTTTAATTATTTTTTATGTTTTTTATTTATTTTTGAGAGACAGAGAGACAGCACGAGCAGGGGAGGGTCAGAGAGAGAGGGAGACACAGAATCTGAAGCAGGCTCCAGGCTCTGAGCTAGCTGTCAGCACAGAGCCCCACGCGGGGCTCGAACCCACGAACTGTGAATTCATGACCTGAGCTGAAGCCAGAAGCTTAACTGACTGAGCCACCCAGGCGCCCCTGTAGACTTTAATATTAGATTGATTCATCCCACACTCTTCTTCTTTTTTTCAATATTGTTTGATCTGTTCTAGGGTTTGTGCCTTTCCAGAAAATTTTAGAGTAAGTGTGTCTATAACTACAAAACATCTTCCTGAGATTTTGATAGAGATTGCATTAAACCTATATAGATCAACTTAGGTCGAATTGACATCTTTGCTATGTTATCTTTCAATACATAAAGATGGTATTTTTCTTCTTTTTTTAAAAAAGTTTTATTTTATTTTTATCAGCTTTTTGTAAATTTCAGCAGATAAATCCTACAGAACAAATATAATTTTGAAATGTAAAGTACTCTTTTTCCCCCCTGGGTGATTTTAATTTTATAAACAAGACAAAAAATCCAAGCAGAATTAATTTGGGGGAGGGGAGTTAAAAAAAAAAAAAAAACGACAACATGGAGAGGCAGGTAAAGAGTTGCCAAGCATGCAGAAGAGGAAAAGCAGGAAGTAGGAAGGGTCAGTAGTTCACTGTGTGCCGAAAGTGCCAGGAAAAGCCAGTATTACGCTATATGCCAAAAGTGCGGCTGCGTTTCTGCAGCTGAGGATGCCCTTCGTTTCTGCAACCCAGCTGGTGGCCAGACCTCTGAGGGAATGCTGCAGTGATTTTAGGACAAGTCCTAGAACCCTGTCGAGCTATAGACATGAGGAGTGCTATGGATTTACACCAGTCAACCTCCCACCTTCACCATCACACAAGAGAAGAATCTTTTAACTTGCTATCCAAAGTTCTGTGAGAATTTCTTCTCTTTCAAGAGGTCATCTGCATTCACAGTGGGCAGGGTGGTGGCCAAAGACCAGAGCAAGTCTGACATGCAAACTGCAAGCTCTGAGTTTGACACCAGGGATATCCATCCAAGTCATCTCTATTGCACCTGTGCCCCCAAGGGGAGCATTTGGTCAAGAGGTCATCAGTTATGCTAGAGGTCCTGGAAATGCCAAACACCTTTTCAAGTGTGTACCTGACTGTACTCCTGATGTTTTGTTTTTCTGTAAATACACCGTTCTTTTGGAAATTTCTCTTAGGACAAACAAGGGACTTAGCAGAGCTCCATTTGAAAAGCAAATTGCCCTTCTAGAAACAGTATGTAGAAGTTTCATTTTTATAAGGTATTAGAAAAACTATAGTACTGTTTATCCAAGGTTTTAACTATTGTATGTCTAGGACCAGTTAAATATTTAAATTTTGATAGAAATCTACTGAAGGCATATATCAGATTATATAAATAGTGGGAATGTCAAGCTGATTTGTATCTGGCTCCATATAGGTATTTTTGTTTTGTTGTGTTTTGTGTTTTCTTTTCTTTTCTTTTGTTTGCTCTTGATCATTCTAGACTTTATAAAGCATGATATTTTAAAGGACATTTGCTGTAGAGTGAGATAGAAATGATTTTAAGCTGTCGTCCTACTGCAGAGTAGATGAATAACTTTAGCCAGTTTGCCCTTTTATCAGTTTTCCTGTATCCTACATGGGAATAATGATATCTGCTTCCTAGGAAGGAGGATTTTAATTGTGATGATTAAATATAGTACTTAGAACATAGCATTTGATCACTGGTACTTTATCACTCTTATAAACTTATATGAAGTGAAAGGTTATTGATATGGTACAAAGTTAAACAGAGGTACAAAATATGATGAAACAATCAGGATTATAGAGTAAATACGGTTATCATTTTAGAGGTTCTAAGAAGGTCTCTCCCCTTAAATACCTTTCACAATCCCAAATCCTCCCTTTAGTTTAAGCTCTGTTTCCATTATTTTTCTTCTAAAATGCAAATACTCCTGGGCAAAATAAGACATTAAAACTTCAGTAGAGGGGTACCTGGGTGGCTCAATGGGTTAAGCATCTTACTCTTGATTTCTGCTCAGGTCATGATGTTATGGTTTGTGGGATTGAGCCCTGTGTCAGGGTCCACACTGACACTGTGGAGCCTGCTTGGGATTCTCTCTCCCTCTCTTTCTGCCCCTCCCTTGCTTGTGCTCTCTCTCTCTAAAAATATATGTGTGTATATATATATATATATGTATATATATATATATGCTCCTTGCCCATTTAGCCCATCCCCCCAACCACAACTCCTCCAGCAACTCTCAGTTTGTTCTCTATATTTAAGAGTCTCTTATGTTTTGTCCCCTCCCAATTTTATATTATTTTTGCTTTCCTTCCCTTATGTTCATCTGTTTTGTATCTTAAATTCCACATATGAGTGAAGTCATATGATGTTTATCTTTCTCTGACTAATTTCACTTAGCAGAATACACTCTACTTCCATCCATGTTGTTGCAAATGGTAAGATTTCATTCATTTTGATTGCCAAGTAATACTCCATTGTATGTATACCACATCTTCTTTATTTTTATTAAAAAAATTTTTTTTAATGTCTTTATTTTGAGAGACAGAGAGTAAGGGGGGGAGGGGCAGAGAGAGAGGGAGACACAGAATCAGAAGCAGGCTCCAGGCTCTGAGCTGTCAGCACAGAGCCTGACGCAGGGCTCGAACCCATGAGCCATGAGATCATGACCTAAGCTAAAGTCGGACACTTACTGACTGAGCCACCCAGGCTACCCTCCATCTTCTTTATTTTGAAGCATTTCTCAAGAAAATAAGTTTTGGCAGTACAAAACTGTCCAGACACTGAGGAGAATAGGACAGGACACAGCATCTGTTTGCTTATTTTCTGATAAACATGACCAAAATATGTGCCACTGGCTTCTCAACCATTCTGCATTTTAGAATTGTCTTGGTAATTAAATACACACACACACACACACACACACACACACACACACACACACACACACCTATGTCAGGGCCTTCCTCTGGAGATTCTGTTTTGTTTAATTGGTGTCACTGGGGCCTGTACATCAGTATTTTGTATCAGTGTTTTTTTTTTAATATTTCACCCTGCCCTATGACTCTACATGTGACTAGATTTGAAATGCTCTTGCATATAAATCACAAAAACCAAATGGAGTAATGTGTGTAGGTACCCTGTAATGATCTCTTGATTAAGATTCAAAAGAACCAGGTTCTAATTCTGAATTTTGTGAAAACAACTTGATTTTTCTAAGTTTTCTCCTCATTTGGAAAAATAAAATAATTTAATTGCATTTAATTCAAAAATTCTTATTCTAAAATAGCATGATTCTAAAATCAAAGACATTTCAAAATTTTCCTTCATTTAGCTATTTGAATCAATATTTGCACATAGACTTAGTATGACAGATTCCCCCTTAAATAGGCATTAGATTAATGGATGGTTAGAGATAGTTTATATATCCCATCCCCAGCATAAGCTTTATGAGACATCCTGAAAGAGACCTGGGCACATTAGGGAAAATAACATTTCCCTTTCAGATTCAATATGATCCATCAAATCTGTTCACTTGCTGTCAGCAGAAGTTATTGCCAGATGCTAGACAGGAATGGTCAGAACATTCCTGAACGCTACCAGTTAGCTGTGCAAAACTTTACTGTGGGGAAAAATTCTCCCTTGTTCCTCCAGATTCTGCTCAGACATTATGAACTATTAGCTTTAATTACACTTTTAGTAGTGTGGCTCTGAGAATAAGAATAAGCTACCCTCAAATCTTCAGCAAATATATTGAAAAAATCCAGTCTCACAGTTAACTTATGTGCTTCAGTAACAGATAGATGTGTCAATGTGTTCTAAAGAGTCTCAAAAAATTATTCTGGAATCTGTGTCAGCTATTTTCTGCTTCTGAAACTATAATGCTTTAATGGATTTCAATTTAACAATGTAGATTTTGATGCTTTGGTTAGATAATAAATCCAAAAGCTTTAGGACCAGAGTGGATGAATATGAATGCATAAGGACATGTATATGCTTAAGTTTTAAAATTTTATTTGAATTTTCATAATGGGACAAAGCAGACTTTTAGCTAAAGTTATGGCAGTAGAAGCTATACCCACTGGCAAGGGTGCTTGTTTTGGCTTCTCTGAGATTGAATCCAGCTCAGGGCATGAACAGGCAATTTCATGAGAGATAGAGTGCCAAGTGCTCTAACGCCTAAATCAAATAAATATATAGGTAAATGCCTAATGAACCTCTGAAGCAGATGTGGATTATTTCAGTATGCTATTATACAAAATTGTTGGAGAGTGCAAAATAAAATAATATTAAGGCATAGCACAAATATGCAAAATGGACAAGCAAAAAGGTTTTTCCAAATGCTTTTGAACTGAACTTCATTTTAAACATTTAGCATATGTATGTTCTGAATGACTTCTTTAAAAAATACTTTTTAAGATAATTTAGACTTAAATTGAACGAAATTACCAATTGTTTTAGAGCCCCTTACAGCCCCTGTTTTTTTTAATTCAGAGAAACAAAAAAATTTAACCTTTTTATAATGTCCGTATGTTAGAGTTTAATCTGATACTGTAGAAAAAGAAACAGCTATCATCTTTTAAAGGTTTCCACCTAGTGGCAAAGTTATGAGCAAAATGTGGGACCTCAGTGATTAAAGCAGACTGAAACAGTAATGTTAGGCAAATATATCATCCTTAGTCTTTAGTTAAGTTGAGAACCATACATTATATACGTTCAAGATGTTAATAGCAAGTAATCAACTAAATAATGTCTTGGAATAAGGCTACTTTCCTTCCTTTAGGTTTACTAGATTGCTGTCTAAATTGCTGTTAGAGATGCCATAACTCCAGGAAAACTGTAAGAAGTTGTTGTTTTAGGCTTCATAGAAAGATGCAGCATATAAAGTAGTAACTTTATTTAAGGTTACAAATAAAATGTTGTATATGTGGTCAGATTATTCATAGTGAAGAATATTGCCCTGAAAATGAGTGAGGGCATATGGACTCCTCCCATGAATTAATCATACAAATTTGGGTTATACCACCTTTCTAGGTCTCCATTTTATGCCATGTAAAATGAAGGGTTTGATATTAAATAAGAGACTATACACCAGTAACCACAGGACAATTTGGCTTTCTATGTATTCTGTTTAATCTGTAATTATTAGGGGAAGGGAGCAAAGATAAAGCAGGGAGTTGGGAGTATTTTAACTTTTGGATAGAACAGCACTCTATACCATGTCCCAGTCACTGTTGAGTCTCTTCGCACACTAGCTGTTGTACTTTTTATGTTACCCACGTGTGCTCTGGAGATGTTTGGGCTTGTGTCTCCTGTTCTGGATGATTTCAAAGGTGACATCTAGATTTAACATATTCTGGATTTATCTAGGTACCATGGAACAGCAGTGTTAATGACTAATGTTTATTGGGTTATTATGTACCAGACTGCACATAATCTAAATCCTTAGAGTCATTTTAGGAAGTAGATAATTATCATTTATCTTTTCCTAATGAATGAAGAAACCAAGGTTTATGGAAGTTAAATAATTGGCCTAAAGTCATATAATAGCAAGTGGCAGGACAGGGATCCAGAACACAAGGTCTTAATACATTTCAAACTAGAGCTATATATAGCATTTGTATTCTATAGTTGATTAGTCACTTTCTACCTAGCCTATTTTTTTTTAAGTTTATTTATTTTATGAGAGAGTAAGCTCGTGTGTGTGCACACATGCACGTGCCTGAGCAGGAGAAGAGCAGAGATAGGGTGAGAATCCTAAGTAGGCTCCATTGCTGTCAGCACAGAGCCCAGTGCAGGTCTCAGTCCCACGAACTGTGAGTTCATGACCTGAGCTGAAATCAAGAGTTGGATGACTGACTGAGCCACCCAGGCCCCCTCTACCCAGCCTTTTAATAATATGCCTTAATTTTGAAGATGTTTGCATGGCAGCAAAGAGGTTATATCTTATAACATTTGTTATATGATTGTGTCTACTGTGATTTATATAATTGAAACATACTTAGATAAAGATAAGAACAAAGATAAAAGTAGAGAATTGACACAAGGTTTTTTTTTTTTCCCAAAAGATTCTGTCTGAACTTCAGTATCAATTTGTGTAACAAAATGTTACAAAGCATTTAGAATATTTAAATATTCTTATAAATATCTAGAAATTGAGAAAAATGTAAAATATCTCTAAAACAAATACTTCATTTGGGTGACATACACTTATGAAACTGGTCCTGTGTTTGTAAGGCTGATATTTGTTTACCAGTGAGACCAAAGAGTTCCATTAATCACATGATCAAGTACAAGAAATGTGGACTTTAAATGTTAGTGTTATTTAAGTCTATCTCCTCTTCTAAATAGACATTTTAACAACATTTTTGGTACACTGGCAAGGGAAAAAGGGGGGAGTAACTAATTTGGGTTCTTCCTGTGGACCATCACATCTTCAATTCGCAAATCCAGTGACTAAAATGAAAAGATGACTGTAGAAACCTGCATGTAACATGGCATATTCAACGAGATTTGTTGTACATTAATCATATTCAATGTGTGTGATTCATATCAGTTCATTGTATAAGAAAGGGCAACGTAGTGACTAAAATTTTCACATTGCTTTTCCAGTAATATTTTACTCTGTGGTTTTCATGTGGAAATTGTTGAAGTCTGCCTTAAAATGCGAAAGAAATTCTAAGCACATTCAGGCACCTGAGCTCATTGTGCATTTGAAATTGCTCCATGCTCTGCTCTGAATAAACTGGCCACTGAGGCTAATAATCATCAGGCTAGGGCTTTCTGACCTATTGGAAATTTAGATCTTAGCTTACTTTGTCCTGCAGCATCCTGTGCTGGTCCTCTAAGGATTTACCACAAGCTGTAGAAAGCAATTATCACTTTGGGAAGAGATGAAGCCAGAGAGGGCAAGATTAGCTTCCTAAAATTTTCCTTTTCTCTTTTTTAACATTAGTGTTTCCCACCACAATGAGTTAATAGAATGAGGCAGAGAAAATTTTCCCACAGTTTGGAAAGTTGAACCTCTTTCTTTGCTTAGGTGATAGCACTGACACTTCACACAGAGGGCTAATTTACATTTAATGCTCTGGAAATTAATTACAGAGAATAAAGATAATTGTAAAAGCACCCCCTATATGCACTTCCAAAAATAAACAAACAAACCACATCATGATTACTAAGCAGCCATCTAATGCTTAATTTTATGCACAGTGGGAAGGGCACCAGTAGTCTGGAAACGGATGGAGGGGAGAGAAGAAAAAATACTAATTTGAAATATGTCACAGCAGAGGCAGTTTTATGTGGTAATGACCTGCAGTTTTCCCAGCAGGAGTGGATATCCTCAAAGCCTTATGTAGGAGTCCAAGGACGTGTTTACTGGAATTTGGGTCTAGCCAATCAGCCAAATGACTTAAATGATGATTTGACCAAGTTTGATACTTTTTCCTATGCCAGTGGGTGAATATGCCTGTCATAAGTGCATTGCTTTTTTTTTTTTTTTTTTTAATAAGCGCACTGCTTTTGCTATTATGATGAACTGGTTGTATCTCATTCAAACAAATTCCCTTGACTGCATTTATACTTTATATAGAAGACTGAGACTTGTTTGCCTGGAAAGGAGGAGTCACAATGCAATCAAATTCATATTTGATATTGTTTTAGAAAATTTGAGTATAGAGCTATATTTGTCTTAAGTGGTGCAGTTAACTTCAGTGGGCCAAATAAAACCCTTTGTCAGATGTCCCTACATGGAACCTACCAAAACATTTATTGGAATTACTATGCATGCAGGGCAAGAAGGAAGAGTAACATGAGTAAATAATTTGTGTTCACGTGCCAGATTATCAATAAGGCTTTCATTCCCTAATTTCTATTTAAAGTTAAAAAAAAAACACCTTTCTCCCCTACTTTCTCAACTACAAACTGGGTAGCTAAAATCAACAGTTTATTCATTTACAGTTTTGGAAGTCACAAATCCAAAATTGGTATTGCTGGGATGAAATCAAGATCTCGGCAGGGCCACCTTCCCCGCTGGAAGGTATCGGAGAGACTCTGTTTTCTCCTCTTCCGTTTTCCACTGATGGACAACATTCCTTTTCTTGTGGCTATATCACTCCAATTTCTGCCTCTGTGGTCACATTGTCCCCTCTCTTAATGTCTCCAGTTTATCTTTGACTCTCTCATAAGAACGCTTGTGATTGCAATTAAGGAATCTCCAGAATAATCCCTCCATTTAAAGATTCTGAACTTAATAACGTCTCTAAAGTCACTTTTTGTTATAAAAGGTAAAATTCACAGACACCCGAGATTAGGATATGGACATCTTTTGGGTGAGGACATTATTCAGCCTGCTATGGTCCACTGTCTGGCCAAGAAAGATTCACATTCATCCCACATGCAAAATATATCCATCCCATCCCAACAACCACAGAAGTCTCAACTCATTAGAGTATTACCTCAAGTATAAAATCTCATCTAAATATTATGAGCTCAAAAGTCTCAAATTGCATTATCTAAATAACTCAGAAATGAGTTAGAGTCTGGATATGATCCAATATGTGGCAAAATTCTTCTCAATTTCTAGATCTGTGAACAAGGAGACAAGTTATCTGTTTCTAAAATACAGTGGTGAGACAGGCCTAGGAAAAGTTATCTTGCGTTCCCAATCCAAAAGGAGGAAAATTTAAGGAAAAAAGGAGTCACTAGCCCCAAAGCAATTTCAAGATCCAAACAGGCAGTGTTCATTAGATTTCAAGGACTGGGAATAATCTTAGGTGTTTTGAGGCTCTGTCTTTCAGCCCATGACTCTGGCCTCTGTGTACACAGATCTGGCCTTTACTTATGCACATGTGGCTCTGGCATCTCTCCACTTGGACTTCTATTTCCTTCATTTTATCCTCTCTTTGTCCCTTTTCAGCCCAAGATGGCAGTGAGTCTGCTGGTAAATATTTCTCAAATCCTGTGGGTCTCCAGCATCCCCTGTGTCACAGAGATGTACAGTAATAGATAAGGGAGTCCTCCATACATCTTTTCTGAATAATCCCATCTTTATTGGTGGCTTCTGCTGAGATGGTTGAGTGGATCCCTGAGTCACAGCTTATGCCCTTTAAGGAGCCCTCTGAGAGAGTACTCTGAACTTTTGATGGTTTTAAGGCAGTAGCCAATGGTTGTCCAACAGTACTCCTAGCTTTATATTCAGAGTTCTTTTTCCCTCATAGTAAACCTCAGTTTTAGAATCTTTTGCAATCTGAAGAGGCTGAGAATTTTCTGAATCATCAAGTCCTGGTTTATTTTTGCTTACCACTTTCTCCCCTCAGTTTCCTTTTTCTTCTCGCATTTACTATAAGCAATAAGAAGAAATGAAGCTGTCCTTAAACACTTACCTAGGAAATCCCCTCAGCTAAAAATCCAGGTGCATTGCTATTAAGTTCTGCTTTCTACACAGCAATAGGACATATTTCTGCTATGCTTTCTGCTTCTCTATAATAAGGATCACCTTTCCTCCAATTTTCTTTTCTTTTTTTTTTAAGATTTTATTTTTCAGTAATCTTTACACTCAGTGTGGGGCTTGAACTCACAACACCAAGATCAAGAGTCGCATGCTCCATGGACTGGGCCAGCCAGGCTCCCCACCTTTCCTACAGTTTTCAATGACATGGGCTTCTTTTCCTTCTGAGCCCTCATTAGAAGTTCTACCAATAGTTATTTCAAAGCATAGTTCTACCAATAGTTCAGAGCAATCTAGGTTTTTCTCTCATGTATCTCAAAATTATCCCAGCCTCTACCCATTACTCAATCTCAAAGGCTCTTCCATATTTTCAGGAATTTGTTACAACAGCACCCTACTCTCAGTGTCAAAATCTGTTTTAATATCCTGCAGCTGGTATAATAAATTACAACAAATTCAATGACTTATGGCAACAGGAATTTATACTCTCACTGTTCTGAAGGTCAGAAGTTAGAAATCATTATCACTGGACTGAAATCCTCTTGTCAGCATGACCACACTCCTGGAAGCTCCAGGAATGAATCTATTGCATACTTTCAGCTTCTGGTGACTGTTGACATTACTTGGATGTGGTCACGTTACTCTGCTCTTCAAGGCCAACATTTAAAAACATTTTTTAATGTTTTATTTATTTTTGAGAGAGAGAGAGAGAGAGAGAGAGAGAGAGAGAGAGAATCCAAACTAGGCTCCAGACTCTGAGCTATCTGCACAGAGCCCAACGCGGGGCTCAAACTCAGGAACATGAGATCATGAACTGAGCTGAAGTCTGACACTCAAATGACTGATCCATCCAGGTGCCCCAAGGCCAACATTTTTAAATCTCTTTCAGCTCCATCTTCGCATCATTTTCTTCTTTCTGTATCATCTCCCTCTGCCCCTACCCCCTTGTAAGGATAAATATGATCACATTTAAAATCCCATGAATAATCCAGAATAATCTCCCCAACACAAAATTCTTAATTAAACCACATCTGCAAAGATCCTGTTTCCATATAAGGTAACATTTATAAATTCTTTTTTAGGTCCTGTCATATTATTGAAATCATGGTGTCTGACTTTGTACTCAAAATAACTCAATAACTGCTTTTGTTTCTTCTCAGAAACAAACAATCTACACCTAGTTACTCTTCCATACTCACTGTTACCTGAGCCTTTCTTATTTTCTAAATGACATATCAGGTGCTTCAGCCAAAAATGTGGGAGTTGTCATGAAGTTCCATCCTTTACCTATTACATTTAATCCATCAACAAGACTGACTGACTAGGACTAAGATACTTCTATCCTTTCTCTTTTCTAGGGCTACCATCCTGGTCCAAGCTATTGCTATTTATTGCTACTGCTATTTCTCTCTAGACATTAGCAGTAACTTCTTAAACTATCTCTCAACTTTTGTTCAAGCCTTGTGAATCTATTCTCCCCACAGCAGTCAGAATATGATCTTTTAAAATCCCATCACCTAATGTCACTCCCTTGGTTAATACCATTCACTGGTTTGCCATACATGCTTGGGGTAAAATTCAGATATCAAACCTTTATTTTAAATGTCTTATATAATCTGTAGTCTCATCGATTCATTTTTTCTCCTTCAAATATGGGCTTCTTTCTTAACATGCAGTCAGTAAGCTAAAATGGCCATTTCTAATCTCAAAGGAAAGAAAATGCTTGTTAAAATGGAAACTTTTTGTATTTTAAAATATGTCATTTAATTCTATATTTAACCTTGCTTTATAAATAATGCCTTCAAGTACTTTTGAAGATATTTAGAAATATGTGATTCTGGTTACATTTAGATGAACTTTCTGTTTATTGTTTAGTCTGTAGTGGGTATTTTACTATTGTTAGCAGTTGCCTTACTAATTATCACTGGATAAAGGTGTTGCAGTTCCACTGTAAAGCCAAAAATCAACAGCGATTTATAGAATGCTTGCAATGTGTCCAAATATATACACATAGTAATTTGTAAGAAAATATGTATTTCTCCCTAATTTGTAAAAGTGTCTCCTTTTTCCATTTTGTTGTTTAATGACTCAAATTAAAGGAACATTGTGAAAAAATATATACTATCCCAAAGTAAAGATGTCAGTGCAGAAAACACACAAAAATCCAGAAAGTTATCAACATCTTTAGTCATAGCTAAAAAAATGCAAAATTAAAAAAATATATATCTTTTGCTTGTCATATTGATAATTATGTGTTAATACCTATTATTTTTAGTTTAGTTTAATTTTTCCAGTTTAGTGAATATAGTGTTATTTTAGTTTCAGGTGTGCAATATAGTGATTCACCAGTTCCATACATCACCCAGTGCTCATTAAAATGTATTCCTTAATCTGCATTGCCTATTTCACCCTTACCCCCATCCACCTCCCTGACTGGTAACCATCAATTTGTTCTCTATAGTTAAGAGTCTGTTTCTTGGTTTACCTCTCCCTCTTTCTCTCTCTCTTTCTTTCTCTCTCTCTCTCTCTCTCTCCCTCCTCCCACCTCACTTTGCTCATTTGTTTTGTTCTTAAATTGCACGTATGAGTGAAATGACATGGTATTTTTCTTTCTGTGATTTACTTATTTCACTTAGCATTATATTCTCTAGTTCCATCCATGTCGTTGAAAATGGCAAGATTCCATTCTTTTTTTGTGGCTGAGTAATGTTCCTTTACATACACACATACATACATACATACATACCCCACATCTTTATCTATTTATATATTGATGGACACTTGGGTTGCTTCTATAATTTGGCTATTATAAATAATGTACCTATAAACATAGGGGTGCTTGTGTCCGTTTGAATTAGTGTTTTTGTATTTTGGGGTAAATACCTAGTAGTGTGATTACTGGATCATAGGATAGTTTTATTTTTAACTTTTTGAGGAACTTCCATACTGTTTTCTACAGTGGCCACATCAGTTTACTATTAATATCTATCACTGACAAAAGTATGGAAAACACAACTCAGATACAGTATACTTGTACATTGTACTTGTACAACCATACTGGAGAGTTCTTTGATAAGAATCATCATTGCTATCCAAATGTTCATACCTTTGAACATAGCTCTTCCCTTTAACTTAATAAAATAATCAGATATGTGCAAGAAATTTACATGAAACGATGTGTGTTATCTCATTATTTACAAGAATGAAAATTCAAAAAAGCTGAAAGCAATCTAAAGCTTAGAGAATTGAATGAATAAATTATGTTGCATTTATATGCTGAAATACTGTGTGGCTATTTAAAATCATGATTTATAAAAATGTTCTATGACATGAGCAAATATTCAGTGTATATAATCAAAACAGTTTAGATAAATGTATGTGCCTTATGTTACTGGTTACAAAAAGATCTCTTACCTGTTATCCCAATTTGTGATGCAGAATCAATATCCTTACAATTCCATAAAATTATGTGCTATGTAGTCACCTATTATCTATGTCAAGAGAACACAATAATACAATAAAATACAGTTAAATTAGACTTTAAAAAATTGTAAATGGAGCCGTTTGTCAAGGGATGCTTTGAAGTATATGGGAGAAGTTAAGGCTAAAGATAAAGAATTAACTTTATTTCAGGGGTACTGATGGTGTCATAGTATGACATCAGTATTCATTATGTGGGGGGTGCAGCTGGGGAACTCAGTTCATAGGTTTAGGGAAATATTACTGTTGTGCTTATGAATGCCTATTATGTATCATAAAAATCATATAGTATTAGATTTTAATAATTTACTATATACAAAAAGATTCATTAAAATAAACTAATTTTTATAAGTAATCCATTCTTGTTAAAGGAATCAGATAAAAAGTATGGTAGACTCCAGATTCTGAGTACTTTCTTATAATCCTTTCTATAACTATAGTATCTTCACTCTGAGGAAGGAACTTGTACATTTGTCACATCATATAAGTAATCCAAAAAATTGTCTTCCTTCTATGCAATCGATCATATTCTATTCATTTCTTCATTGTTTCTCTTTTTCAGACCAGAATTATTGTTACCATCAGCTACATAGGACCATCAACTAATAAAACCTAAGTCATATGTTTTCTAGCTACTTGTTTTTCTTCAGGGATGTTCTATGAAAAGATCTCACATCAGATCCAATAGAAATGGGAGAGTTGCTACTGCCTCAAAATTTGCTTAAAGAAATGCTTTCATATAGGGTGTTATACGATGTGTATAGATATTAACTATTCTAATTGTATAATTATTTAACATGGAGCATTTGTTTCATAATAACAACTAAAAAACCAAAAATGCAATCCAAATGATGTGAACACATATACATACTCACATGTTTGTTTTCAGCTTGCCTGAATATGGGTAAGGGGCTCTAGAGTAATGTACTTCTTAGATCTATTATAAATAATTGCAAAGGACTATGGAAACTAAGTTTGTGTCTTTGAAGGCCTGCTGCAACTTTTCTAACTTTCTATCATTCCATCGTTTCTTTGTGCTCAGAAGGTAACCATTTGCGGAGTCTGTCTTATAGACCTACATTCTCATGTCCCTTCTAATCCATGTTACTTCTATTTTGATAAATAGTTTTTTCAAGTTAGTCCCCTTTATCAGTGGAGCATACAGCTCTGTTAAAATAGGGAAAATTTTCTTCATCTTTTATGTCTAGAATCAAGCAAAGTCTGACACATAATATGTTGTAGGTACTCAGAATGAATATTAAAAGGAATGAATACTAAAAAGTATGAATGTAGGTAATGTATATTATAATTTGATATTTTGAAAATGTTACAGAAAATAAAAATTATGGAATTTCAACAATGATGATGTCCGAAACAACGTTTACTTTTGAGAGTAATTCAAGTTTAATTAAAGGTCTTCATGAAAATTATTTTAAAAATGAAAATATAAGAAATAGTCTAATATTATGAAGAATGTTATAAAGCTTTAAAATACTTCTAGAAATTATAGGACACATTTATATATTCACTAACAGAAGATAGGATAAAATAAATTGATTAAGTGAACTCTGATTCATATTAAATCCTGCAAAAAGACAGTAAATTGACAAAAATGCTTATTTTATATATCTAAAAGTGTATCCATTGCAGAAGGAAGTTAATTAGCATGTTGACCTATATGCAAACTAAGTGTCTAAAAAAAAAGCACAAATGCCTGTATCTATTGCTACTCTAGCTCAAGAACAGAATGGATTGAATAGCAAAAGAAAATATATAGGCATGAATGTAGGGATAGGGTTTATATGGGTATATACACATGGAGAAATGTGTGTGCGCGCACACACACACACACATATATGTATTCCTTGTGTTGGAAATGCATCAGAACAAAATTCTGAACTTCATTCTAAGATAAAAATAAATAATGCAATGAATATAATTACTTTCCTTACCTTTGTCTTGTGTATCCATTTGGGAGAGTGGAAAAAATGTTTGCTTGCATTTACTCTTAGACAATTCAGACCTTCTCTGTTCCCTAGGTAATAGTGTTTTTGCTTCTTTGTGAGCATGTGGCTTTCTTTCCTAGAATACAACCCAAACAAACAGATCCATATGCAATCTGTTGCAGCCTTTTTAATAAAAAGAGAATAAGTTTTTAAAAGTTTATCCTAACAGTGTTGGTAAATTGTGTAGTTACCTTTCTACTCTACATTTCTTGGGGCATAATTTGGGGGACTACTATGTGGGCAACTAAAAAGCTACACAGATGTGGAAATTTCTCTCAATCATTAACTGTGAAATATAAGCCACAATTAATGTCTATCATCAAATTAGGAGATAATGTTAGTTTTCACACTTGAGTTCTCAGCTTAATGCTTTAACTATCCTTATTAGGGGCTCTTAGCACATCAAAAGAGAGATCAGCAAAACAAATGATTAGCTCTCTGGTCAATTTGCTAGGCTCCAATGGTAGTTTAATTTGGTAGCAGGGCATTTCTAATAAATGTAATCCTCATTTATTTAATGAACCTAATTTTAGCATAAATATAAAGTATGAATGTAGGTAATGTATATTATAATTTGCTGCCATATACTCTTTATACACAGAAATAGCCGTAGGTATATATAGATATATGTTACTTTCAATTGCACAGAAGCTGTAAAAAGGATCACTTTATAATTCAAGATAAATTGCCAAATTCCTTATTTTGGTTTCCAAACTGTCTTTTTGCCAAGCTTGTATTGATCTAGCAAAAGGAAGAGGTATATGTCCTCTTTTAAAAGTCCTACTTGTAAAATGTTTCTCTGGATTTTCTTTTGGCCTCCAAGAAAACATAAAGGAGAATGTTAAATGCCTAGACAGGTCATTGAATGAGTACAATCAACTGTTTTATTTTTCCTAATTGATGTATACCACTTCTCTTCTACACAGAAGAGAAGGCTTTCTTTTTTATTATTACTTTTTTTAAAGAAAAAATTTAACATTTATTTATTTTTGAGAGACAGAGACAGACCGCAGGTAGGAGAGGAGCAGAGAGGGAAACACAGAATCCAAAGCAGGCTCCAGGCTCTGAGCTGTCAGCACAGCACCCGTTGCAGGGCTTGACCTCATGAATTGTGACCCCATAACCTGAGCTGAAGTCAGACGCCCAACTGACTGACCCACCCACGTGCCCCCGAAGAGAAGGCTTTCTTATCTCACAAGTTGAGATTTATTTAAGCCGGTACACTGTACATAATATTATACAATGAATTTCCTTTTCAATTAATTTGTCTCTTCTAATCGGTTTGATAGGGTAACTAACTCATTTAATACTTCAAGCAGATGCTTAGAATGTCTTTGGGGAATTGACCACACTTCATTGCAGTTAAAAAGTGTATTATTTGGAGGCATAAGTGGATACCAGATCTCCTTTTATGTTTTGGACCTCTGTACTAAATTGTAGTAGGCCATACTCCCACTGTTAGCCTTAATAGGATTAGTTTGGATATTAACAAAAGAACAATTAACACCTGCTGATATGATCACAGATGGTATCAAAGAGTAAGAGGAACTCAATTTTACAGGGACACTCACCTAAGCATTTTTATTGGGAATGCCAGTATAAAATTCAACAATAGTATTCTGTGTAACTATTAGTGACACAGTATTGAAATGTATATGAAATTAAAAGCCTTTCTGTAGCTTGCTTAATTCTGAGGAAGGGGCTCCTATTTGATGGTCTATCAGCTAATACTAGCTCTGTGACTCTGGGTATGTTTAATTTCTCTGAGTGTAGTTTTCTTTTGAAACAATAATAGCCTTCACTTTCTGGCATTGTTATGAGAATTAAAAGAGATAATACAGACAAAGGACATAATCCTGTTTCTTACATATAAATGTTAGTCCTTGTTCTCATTTTCATACTGCTGTTTCTAATGATTTTATAGATTCTTCAGGGGGGGTTTAAAATTTTGAATTTAGTCAAAAATATAAAGTGTTTTTGATGGATACCATTTGCTCAAATTCCAAAGGATGTTTATAATTTTAATCAAGAAGTGACAGTAAATTTTATTACATGCCTTTTCAACTTTGGAAGTTCCCCCCCCATTAGTATGATATACTTCATTAACAGATTAGAATAATTTAATAGTTAAGTGTTGTTTTTATATACTGTTATTTCAGTTTGCTAATAGTTTCTTTGCTTCAGTATTCAAATGATATATGGTTTTTGTGATTATAAGTTTGTGTTTTAGGATCCTGTTAGCATTATAGAATGAATTGGGATATTTAGGGGCTTTCTTATGTTCTCAATCATTTAAATAGCTGATAAATTATCTATTCCTTGAAATTTATAAAATTTCACAGTTGTGTTTGTGAGTCAAGGCCAGAGAATGGAAGGGAAAAAGGTTAATTCTTTCCATTTTTTTGGTTACTTATATATATTGAATTATAAGTCTACTTTGGTAAATAATATTTTTTAGAGAAAACCCAAACATGTAAGAATTCTAGAAGAGCCAAAGAGGTCGTAGAACAAAGTAGAATCTTTAAATTTCACAAAGGAATTTCACATGTCTTACTAGTATAACATCATTTAGACAATTTAGATTCAAATGACCAGTACCACCTCACACACGTTAAAATGGAAAGAAAGATAGAAGAAAGAAAGAAAGAAAGAAAGAAAGAAAGAAAGAAAGAAAAGACAGAAAGAACAGAAAAGAAAAACAGAAAATAACAAGTGTGGGGGAAGATGTGGAGAAATTGAAACATTTATGCACTGGTGGTGGGAATGTGAGATGTTGCAACCACTGTGGTTGATGATTCCCTAAAAAGTTTTAAAAAATGAATTACCGTATGATCCAGCAACTCCACTCCTGGGTAAGTACCTAAAAGAATTGAAAACAAGGCCTCAGAGAGAAATTTGTACTCACATATTCATAACAGCAATTTTCATAATAGCCAAGAATTGGAAGCAACCCAAGTGGCCATCAACAGATGAATGGATAAACAAAATGCACATATATATACTTACATAGCCATAAAAAGAAAGAGAATTCTTACCTATACTACAATACAGATGAACCTTGAGGGCGCTATACTAAGTGGAATACTTATGTGAATTTCTTAGTGTATAAAAAACACATAGAATTCATAGAGACAGAAAGTAGAATGGTAGTTACCAGAAACTAAGAGGGAGAGGAAATGGGGAATCATTATTTAATGGGTACAGAGTTTCAGTTTTGCAAGATGAGGAGGGTTCTATAGACAGATGTTGGTAATGGCTGTACAATATATGAATATAATTAATACTACTGAACTGTACACTTAAAAATGGTTAAGATCTGTATTTTACCACAATTTAACTTTTTTAAATTAAATAATGGATAAGTGACAGAGCTAAGCCAAGGAGTAGCTTTAGATTTTGAGGCATTTGGACTATTCTTGAGCACTCTAAGCCTAATGGCGCACATTTCTGCCATATCCAGCCCCTAGGAAAATTATTCTGGGATACTTCTGTCTTTCTATACTTTTATATATATTAAAAATAAAAAGAAAAGCAAAAATATAAAGGTTGAAAAATAAGGCCCCAGGGGAACACCTAATAATGCGGAACACCTAATAATGCTATATCCAAAATAGATTTACATACTCTTAGAACTTACTCCTCCAGGGAGCCATGCTTAACTTCCTAATATTCTCTGTGTGCAACATACCCAATTCATCCTAGTCTTACTTTCTTCACAATTTTCATTACTCCATATTCTAAATATCTGCTTATTTTCTCTTTCTTTCTAGAATGGGAATCTCTGGAGAATAGTCAATAAAAGGTTAAAGACCAAAGTTATATCTCTATTTCAATTTTCATGGCATAGATTTCAGTTACTTAGTGTTTCTTCTTTCCTATTACTTGCTAGGTTTTTGTATTCCTGCAGCCAAGTTAACGAATCACCGAAGTAGTATTATGTGAAGAATGCTCTTCTGGATTCCAGGGTAGTACAAAACCCAGAAAATAATTAAATAAAAGGCCAAAATCTTTTTCTTTATTGAGCTCATGTTATAGAGGAGATAAACAATAAACAATACAAAGGAATGCAATTCTTATTTTGTTCCATTTGTGATAAATGTAAAATAAAGCAGGGAAGGGAATATAAGGAATTTGGGTATGTAGGAAATTTTAGATAATGTCACATAGAGAATAATGGCTTTCAATCAAATACCTAGTGAAAGAGAGACTGTTATTTTGATAGAGCTGCCATAACAAAATGCTACAGATTGGGCAGCTTAAACAATAGATGTTTATTTTCTTACAGTTATGGAGCCTAGACATCTAAGATGAAGGGGTTATCAGGTTTGATATTTCCTGAGGATTCTCTCCTTGGTTTGCAGAAGTCCACCTTCTTGCTGGGTCCTCACATGGTCTTTTCTCTGTGTACATATATTACACATATTCCTGGTGTCTTTTCTTCTACTTTTAAGGACATCAGTCACATTGGATTAGGGCCCCATCCTAATGGCCTCTAAAAAGAGGCCTCTAAAAAACTTAATCACTTCTCTAAAGATATGTTTTCTGAATATGGTTACATTTTGAAGTACTGGGGATTAGGATGTCAACATAATGAATTTTTGGAGGACACAATTTATCCCGTAACAGAGAGGGAATAAGTCATGTAGCTATCGGGAGCAGCACGTTGCAAAGTGAACAACACATACAA
This sequence comes from Cryptoprocta ferox, assembly GCA_028646485.1. Taxonomy (NCBI): domain Eukaryota; kingdom Metazoa; phylum Chordata; class Mammalia; order Carnivora; family Eupleridae; genus Cryptoprocta; species Cryptoprocta ferox. The sequence goes on along the minus strand of CM053572.1, from coordinate 92,263,662 downwards.
GGGCCCAGAAGTAGGAACATGTCTGACAGTGTTCTGGCAGCACCAAAGAGGCCTGTGCAACTGGAACAGAGAAGAGAGATCTAGCAGATGAGGCCAGAGAGAAAACAGAACCAGACCTTGTATATCCTTGTAAGATCTACCCTTTTAATTTTGAGAAAAATGGAATACTATTAGAGAGTTTGAACCAGAGACATATGTTTGGACATGTGATCAGCTAGGAGCTCTCTGACTGTTGTGTTGACATAGACTAAGGTGGATGGAAGGGATACAGAGGCTCTTGTAATAATCAAGATAGGATATAATGGTGACTTAGTGTACAATTGCGGCATTGGGAGAGATGAAAGGTGATCAGATTCTGGAGTTTTTAACATTGTTTTAAGGTCAAGCTAATTAGATTTTCTGGCAGACTATATGGAAGAAGTAACAAAAAGGGAAGACTTTTGGATGCCTAGCCATTAGAAGAATGTAGTGATCTGTGACCTAGAAGGGAGGAGTATAGGAGAAATGTGTTTGGAAGATAGAGAGGAGGATTTAAGTTGTGGACAGGTTAAAAAAATTGTTTTAGTTTATTTATTTTTGAGAGAGAGAGACAGACAGAGAGGGTGAAAGAGAGGGAGAGGGAAAGCGAGAGCAGAGGAGGGGCAGAGAGAGAGGGAAAGAGAATCCCAAGCAGGCTCCACACTGTCACCGCATACCCCAATGAGGGGCTCAAACTCACAAACTGAGAGATCATGAACTGAGACAAAATCAAGAGTCAGACACTTACACGACTGAGCCACCCAGGCGCCCCAGTTCGGACAGGTTAAATTTGAGATGTCTATTGAAATAGATAAGTAGATAGAGTAGTAAGCAACTGCATATATATACCTAGCCAAATGAAAAGACAGAGTTCAGTAGTTAGTGGCTGTAGATTATATCTTCAATGGTGTTATAATTGTGATGATGAGAAGAAATAAGAAGAGGGAAAAGAGAGAATAAAAAAAAGATTATTGTGTTACCTTACAAAACTTTTAAAAGACTTGATAGGATTTGTTAAAATCATGATAGTATTAGTACTAGATGCTCTGTTAAAACAAGGCAAAAGATGGTATAGTCCCTGTGTTCTGAGAATTTGCAGTTTATGTCAAGGTGACACCTACCAGTGTTAAATCTTGTACTTGCCATCTTCCATACCAAATGTAGGTGAGGGAGTGAAAGAAGCTGTGTTTTTCGGTAACTGTTGGCTTTTTGATGAGGTAAAGATGTTATATCAAATGTGTTTCTTATCTTGTATCCATCAGTGGAAGCTAATTTTAAGGTGTGTTTTATTAAAAACCATTTGTGTCTGTGAGTCTGATAGTCAACTTCTAACTGCAGTTGTGCTGTTTCAGTATATGAGGACTCAATACACTCCCTTTGGAAATCAAGATTTGCAAATTCCAGTGCTCATAGGATCCAGGCAGGTAACATAAATGAGAAAATATTCAAGAAAAGCAACTAGGGAGAATGGCTGTGGCAGGCTCAGTAATGCCCTCCCCCTCACACCAGCCCCAACCATGTGATCCAGTTGAAGATCTTGAGAGAGGAGATTATCCTAGATTATCTAGGTGAGCCTAGGTAATCAAAAAAGTTCTCTCAAAAGAAAGTGGGGGAGCCAAAGACAGAAGATGATTTCACAAAGGAACCAGAGGGTGGAATAATGTGCTTTGAAGATGAAGAAAGGAGCCATGAGTCAAGGAATATAGGTGGCCTTTTGAAGGTGACAGTGGCAAGGAAACAGATTATCCCAAAGAGAGGAGGGACAGAAGGAACACAGCCCTGTCAAAACTTTGATTTTAAACATCTGACCACCAGAAGGGCAAGAGAATAAATTTATGTCGTTTTAAACCACTACCCTTCCACAAAGCTATCATGATCAATTTTTTTAAATGAAATGCAACTTTTTTTTAATTTTTTATGTTTTATTTATTTTTGAGAGAGAGGGAGACAGCGTGAGCAAGGGAGGGTCAGAGAGAGAGGGAGACACAGAATCTGAAGACAGGCTCCAGGCTCTGAGCTGTCAGCACAGAGCCTGACGTGGGGCTCGAACCCATGAACCGCGAGATCATGACCTGAGCCAAAGTCGGATGCTCAACCGACTGAGCCACCCAGGTGCCCCTGAAATGCAACTTTAAAAATAAACACACACAAGAATGGCCAAGGATTGAGCTTGTAGGGTCAGTGAAGACTGAAGACTTCCAGTTTTCAACTGCTGGTAAACTGTGATTTCCAGGAAAATATTTTTGCTTGCTATTTAAAAAATGTAATTAAAAAACTTTGTCAAGTGTATATAATTTTATATGCCATATATAAAGGGTGTGAATAATTCTCCTCAATGATAATGCTAATTATTTTTAGGTAAAATAAAAAATAGAAAGGACAATAGTCAATGTTTTGTTCACAAATCATTGGCTTACAGCATTGCTAATTTAAAT
>CM053572.1:92219415-92260709 GCA_028646485.1 Cryptoprocta ferox | reverse complement strand
AATATTTTTGCTTGCTATTTAAAAAATGTAATTAAAAAACTTTGTCAAGTGTATATAATTTTATATGCCATATATAAAGGGTGTGAATAATTCTCCTCAATGATAATGCTAATTATTTTTAGGTAAAATAAAAAATAGAAAGGACAATAGTCAATGTTTTGTTCACAAATCATTGGCTTACAGCATTGCTAATTTAAATGTAATTTTAAGAGGCAGATTTCCTAATCGGTTACAATAAAATGTTAGAAGTCAGCTTTCACAATTAATCATAACATGTGATTCTTTGATTTTCAATATGAAATTTGCTTCCACAAATTATAATCAGTATAAATGGGGAGAACTTTGCCAGAAGAGACACATTTAGATTGCTTTCTCTCAGGGAACCTGCGTGGCTCAATAGATTGTCTAACCCTTGATTTTGGCTCAGATGATGATGCCAGGGTCATGGGATCAAGCCCTCTGTTGGGCTCTGTGCTGGGCATGGAGCCTGCTTAACATCTCTCTCCTCCTGCCCCTCTCCCCACTCACATACTCTCTCTCTCAAATTAAATAAATAAATAAATAAATTGTGCACGCACGCTCTCACTCTCTCTCTCATCTCTCCCTCTCTCTCATCTCTAAAATACTGGTAAGAACAATATCTGTGTCAGTTCTGGGTCAGTTTCAGTTTATTGATATTTATCCCTATTATGGGGCGTATATTCCTTTTGTATGCCTGTTATTTTTTGCCAAATGCCAGATATTGTAAATTTTGTCAATATATTTTTGTATTCCTTTACATATTTTTGAACTTTGTCGAGCACACAGTTAAGTTACTTGGAACAGTTTCATCATTTTGAAACTTACCTTTAAAATTCATTTGGCAAATTTAATGGCAGGTTAAACATTGTGGAAGAAAAGATCCATGAACTTGAAGACAGCAATAGAAGCAGTCCATAATAAACAGAAATAGAATTTATGAAAAAAATGAAAAGAGCATCAGTGGACTAAGGGACAATGCCAAGTGACCTACCCAAGTAAAAGAAACATGAAGAAAACTACTCTAAGCCATGGTATAATTAAGTCGATCAAAACTATTGATAAAGAGAAGATCTTAAAAGAAGCCAGGAGTAGGGGGAAGAAATTTTATGTACAAAGTAACAAATATGGATGACAGCAAAATCTTTATAGTACTGGGGAAACAAAGTCAACCTAGAATGCTACCCTAAGCAAAAATATATTTAATAATGAAAGGGTAACACTTTTTCAGACATACAATAAGATGAAGGAATTCATCACTAATAGACACACACTACACAAATTGTTAAAGGAAAATGATATGAAGTAGAAATATGGTTTATAGGAAAGCGTTATGAACATTTTCATATACAAAATTGAACACTTCATAAGAGAACTTTTTCCACTGTATGAATGGTGCAGTATTTGCTTCAACGTCAGTAAACCAGGTCAGGCTCTTTTCAGGTGTTCAGTATTTTTGTCTGAATCACCATGCACTGGATCCTGCATCTTCTTTCAGTTTTTTTGAAGTTTACTATTCACCTGTTGACTCCTCACATTTGATTTCCTTTTCCCTAAAAGCCTTCAAATGCTTATTTATTTACCTTACCTGTATCCCACATAATATATACTTCCTCCATACTTTTTTTTACAGCATTTGGCCTGGACATGCAGTTTGCCTCAGTACTCAGAAAGTACTCACTTGACTTTGTATGGTTACACTTAAACTACATACATTGCCTAGTAAGACAAAGACATATACATTTCTTAGAGGAGTTAGCTGATGCTCTGTTCTCTAAAAGTGAAACTACTTCTGGATAGAGAATTGAGAACATGGGAAACAGATAAAATAGCTAATAAGGATGATATAGATTTGACCCTGTGTAAGCTGTTCTTTTCCTCTGATCCCATCTGTCTTCTTGAATATATATATTACACATTGATAAAAAACATAGTTACTCATATGGTTAATAACTTACATGTGACTTTAGATAAGCTCGCATACCATGATCAGGACCAGGACCTGTTTCTGATTACTTGTATTGTTTTCACATTTTTTTCCTTGTTTTTTTAAAGATACATTCTTGACCTAAACCCAGTGAGTGGTCATGGATAGAGGAAAAGTGAGAACAATGATTTAAATTCAATTTCTGCTGTGATAGTTCCTTGAAGATTAGATTCTATGACATCATTCTAGAAATTATAATGTTCTCTGTAATTAGTCTTATAACAGATTTATACTACACTATTAAACAAACTTTTACTAATATTAAACGTAGAGCAATAGATACTGCTAAGAGTATGAATCATAGCCAGCATAATTACTATACACCTGATGATAAACTAAACAAAGATTTATGATACTCTTCCAGTCCTTACAAAATATTCCTATGAAAGATAAAGTCATATGGTTCAAGATAACACATAAAATGATATGGTCATTACCTGTTAAAGGATTAAATTTATTTTTTTATCTTAATTGGTAGAGGTGGAGGTGAGGTTATGGGCAGGAATGGTAAACAATGGAAAACCAAAACCAAATCAAAACAAACAAAGTATATGGATGAATTCCTACTTTTTGTTATGTTTTCCAGTGATCTGAGAGAGAAATGAGGGGACAAATCACAGGGAAATTAAAAAAAACACAATTTATTTGTAATAGTAAATCAGCACTTGAGAGATAAAAAATTGGTTTTATAACACTTAAATGATCAGTTTAAAAGTAAGAACAGTAAGAAAATAAAAAGCAAATATAATTTGTTAACCTATTGGATGTTATTATTGCAAAGTCATAGAATTACTTATTTCATGAAAGTCATTTGAAGATAAAAAATCAAACCACTAAATTTTTAAGGAATAGAAATAAAATGTGGAAAAAAGCTTCCTAATAGGCTTTAAAGCTAAACTTTCATTTTTTAAAGTAAAGTGATAAGAAAAGAAAATCAAAATCTTAAAAATTATTTTGCACATAACCGTTTTTATAAATATAAAGCAGTAATATTAACATAGGATATACTCATACTCTATATAGTTTTTAAAACCATACGGTATCCAAGGTGTTGGACCCTGATTGTGGAAACAACATTTATAAGCATTTATGTTGCAAGGAACCTACAAAATAGATTTATTTTTAAATATCACCGTATAATATTAAGTATACCAAAAAACATATTAATATTTTAGTTTTCATGTTAAACAAGAATCACTAGCCATTCTGTAGAAAACAATTGACCATGATTTTTCCCTGACAAATTTACAGTGACATATCTCAATAAAGATTATTAGATGATTAAAAATTAACAGTGTTGTATCAAAATTAATGGATACACTTTCAAAAAAATTTCCTCCAAATTATGGCAAGGTAGTCCACCTAAGGTTTCTACTATTATATAGCAAGGTTACGTCTGTGGTACACTATTTTCTCCCAGGATTAAGACTCCCTTCAAAATGGTATGTAGATTTAAGTCTAATAATTTGTTTCAGGACTAGTTTTGCTCTATATAGCTTTCCTTTGTACATAAACAGACATGTCCTAAGAACTTGATATCATATTTGTAAAAAAAAAAAAGAAAAAAGAAAAAAAACTTATCTTTTGACATAGCTTAAGTTGAAATGTTATTTATTAGGATATATTATTTCCTTTGTTAAAAAAAAGAAAACAGAAAAGATAGCAATAACAAAAGCCAATGTGTAGCAAAAAAGCAGCGCATATTTCATTATTCTTAGCCTTCACATTCCCCACCTTAGTCCATCAGAAAGTTTTTGTAAAGCTTTCCATACGACATTTAAAGGAATTGCTTAAACCTAGAATCATAACCTCCTCCCCCGCCCCGTTTTTTAATTCAAAGGAATATCAGCATCCTCCAACAATAAGAGACAAGATAATGAGACCCACTGCTTCAAAAAAGGGCATATTTTGATTAATCTGAACAGGTGGCAGGGAGACTCACTAATATCAACTCCGCCTTTTGCATGACTTTAAAGCAATTTTCCCAATGTGTGGTCCTCTAGTATTAACATCACCTGGGAGCTAGTTAAAATGCAAATTCTTAGGTAGCACCAAAACTTACTGAGTCAGAAACTCAATAAGTAGGGGTGGGGCCCAGGAATCCGTGCTTTAAGACGCCCTCCAGGTAATTCTGATGCTGCTTCAGATTTTTGAACCCTTGCTTTAACTCCGTGATCTGGAGTGCAACGAAGGGAAGCTGCTGTAAATCCTGATTCAGAATCATACTTCAATGTTATAAACTAGGCTGAAAATCTTGCCCTTGAACTTCTTAGGAGCACGACGCTAGGTAAGATGCTTTTCTGATTTTTCTTATTTATAACAGAGAAAATGCCACATATATATGGCATATATTTTATATATACATAAAAGGTTATTTGGGATATAAAAACAATATGTGTAAAAACTTGGTAGCATTTTTCAGAAGCAGGCTATTATTAGTGGTTTGCTAGTATTAAACCAATAATATTATTTTAAATATTTTAATGTTTATGTATTTTTGAGAGGGAAAAAATGTTTATTTTTGAGAGAGAGTAGGGGCGGGGAAGAGAGGGAGACAGAGAATCCAAAGCAGGCTCTGCGCCATCAGAATAAGGCTCAATATGGTGCTGAACCCACAGACTGTGAGATCATGACCTGAGCTAAAGTTGGACGCTCAATCTGTTGAGCCATCCAGGTGCTCCTAAACCAGTTTTAATATTGAATAAGAAAATAAATAGTCTATTGGTTAAGAAGAGTTGGTAAATTTATCCTGACCGCTTGAATCCAGTTCTTTAGTTCTAGTTCTCCTCATATACCCATGTTCAAATATTAGTCATGGAAATTATGTTTAATACACAAAAGTAGAAGATGTCAAGTTTCCATTTAGACACACCAAGAGGCCTATGCGTGACTGATTGATTTAGTAGACGAATCTCTCCATGTTAGTCCTTCCTTAGAGGGTTTAGCACAGACTCTTCTTCATATATAAATTTTTAAAAATGCATTTGAAACATTAAAATATTGAGATATCGTCCCCAAAATGACCTTAGGCCAAAAGAATTAAAATGTGTATGGTTTGCTATCTCAGGGAGGGAGACCAAAACCTAAAACAAACTAAATCAGTAAAGGGGAGAAAAGTGCTTATGTAGAATAACCCTCTACAAGAAAACTGACTCAAAGTTTATTTATTTACTTGTTAAGGATAAATATTTATGTCTTAAATGTTTTAAGGCTATTGTACCATGAAAAATGTAATTTTAAATAAGTTTTCCATGCCCCAGTGACCCCTGTTTATTTCAGATTGATATATAGTCACTTCGATAATCTATTATTTTGACTTTACTGAAACACATCCTTTTCTCGTCTTGAACTTTTTTAAGTCACTCTGTGGGCTATTAAAGTCTTTCTCTAACTCCCTGGGCAGAGCACGCTAACATGGAGCTGGAGTTTTCCAAAGGAGCTGTCATGATCTGTTGACTCAATGATCCATTAATGACACCTGAATGCTCACAGCAGTGCCCACCTCAACTTGCTGCTGTTTAAGGCTGGACCATTGAGGATGCAAGTGAATCATGTGCACCCAAATCGCTGTTAAGGTCATTTTTATTAGTGGCTTCTGCTTACAAAACAGGGCTCTGGGGGAGCATGATTCAGTCTAGGCAAAAGCCTGACAGCTCAGAAGAGTCACACTGTTAGGTACCAGTCACTTCTTGTTATAACAATGAAAGCAAGAAAAGTAATACTGTGTTTTCACTTTCACAGACTCCTGTGCCCTATTAAGTAAAACTTTAAGAACAGTTGTTTTCCATTCTGTAGCTTCATTTCTCCCCTCAAGTCTTAATGAGTTTTAAACTAAATCAGTATTCCATCTTTTCTTGGTGAACTAAGATTAATTTCTTTGGAAATATCACTTTTAGCTTGCTGAAAAAAAGTCCACTGAGCAGACATAACTCTAGAAAAGTTTAATAGTCTGGCAATACAAACATTGGTAATGAAATACAAACATCTTTAAACTCAACTTAGGTAGCACCCCTATGTTAGCTGAGCCTCATGTTGGTCATTTTACCTACATATTCTTTTGCTCCAGACAACCTTATAAGATGTAAAACAAACAGGGCCTTCTATTGTTTGACACTGAGAGACTTGTTTTACACTTTATCCTCAACTCAGTGTTTCATTGTAGTTAATGGGATAATAGTACACATTGAATCATTTTAATTCTACTGGTATTTTGTTTGCCTAATTGTTCTTGGAACATACTTGAAACCATTGGAAAAGCACACTAGAATTTTTTTAGAAAAATTGATTTTACCATTTTTGGTCGTGAGTAATAATCTATCTAACTTAATAGATATTAGAAAATATTACATTGTACTTGAGTAAAGCCATCTATTACAAAAGGAGTTGTAACATACCAATAGTATATTTGGAGAGGAAAAATAAAAACATGAATAACTTCTTTCACAGTACCTCAGTTTTATAAAGATGGGGAAAAAACACAAAGTTTAAAAAGCTTGTGGTACATCATCTGCATTTTTGGTTTGACATAGACTGTTAACTGAGCTGCCACATTTGGCCAGTATCACTGAAGAAATTGGTTGCTGACTAGTTGTTAATACTTTCATTCATAGAAGAAGTCCTTAGGGATTTGGAGAATATACTTTTTTCTGCATGTTTTGTATAATGTGTTACTATATGTAGGTTTGGTTTCCAATTTCGATCATTTTCACTAATGACAAAGCTATCATTTTCACTAATGACACTAATGACACATCTACTTATCCTTCTTTATCTGGGCAACCTTATATGCATGGATAAGCTGAAAACTTTTCCAAATTGCACAGTACTTCAGATGACATTATTTGAGGCAAAATTTTATTATGTCACTTACTTGCTCAAAAAGCTTCTCTGGTTTCTTGATGGAATGAAAATAATACACATATTTAGTAGCCTTTAATTTAGAACCTTCCATGATCTGGTCTTGATACAGCTGTGAACCTCACTTTAGTTTCTGTTTAGTTTCTGTTCAGCCTGTAAAACCAAAAAATGCAGTATGACAAAGATGTCCTACCTCTACTTAACTAATTTACCAGATTCAACCATGCTCTCAATTCTATTTTAATACATGCCAAATATTTGTTATATGTTCCTCACACACAGATAGTAGGCTAAATGCTATTTGCACCTCCATTTCATCAACCAGTTGAGCAATACAATTACTGGGAGAGGGTTTTACCTAAGTCTATTTATATGTGTAGCTATTATTAAAATTACAAAAATTAATTACATATTAATTGAGGACTATAAGTTGAAAAAAACTTTTTTCCCCTCTGAAAACTAGTTATATACTTTGGAAATGATAGTAATTTCCGTCTCCAAAGTATTGCTGTCAAATCAATTGTGCCAAGGTAGCTGTAACATATTGAGAGAAAAATCACATAAAACTAGCAAGATTCTGCATTTATTATTCTAGTCAAATATCTTTAGATTTCACTTGTGACATTTTAAAGGTATAGAAAATATAATTCTAATGTCAAATATCTTGAGTGTGGTTTATGCAAGGAAGGTGACGTATTTGTAGGAAGACATGTACAATAGGGGATTATGGTGACAATTCCTTGTGAAAGAAATTATGGATCATGCAGTTATCATATATGTAGTGACAGAAATAGATATCTAAGTATGCAGAGGAGGCTGTACTAAATCTGGAGCTTTTTAAAAAAAAGAACAAACATGTTCCTTTTTATTATGAACATTTCAAACATTTATGGTAAGTACAGTTATTTTTTATTAGAGTATAATTGACATTTGGAAAAATGTACATATCATAAGCTTGGATGAATTTTCATAAACTGTACACATCTGTGCAATCAGAGCATTACCAGAACTCAAACAGATCCCCCTATGTTCCCTTTCAGCCACTGCCTCTCACTCTGAAAGAATAATCACTTCCTTTAAGAGCATCAATTAGGTTTGCCTCTTTTTGCAATATATATATGTCATATATATGATACAATAATGTATATATTATTGTGTTTGGCTTCTTTCTTGTAATATGCGTAAGAAAATGTCTGCTTCATCTGACTGTAGGTCATCCAGTGTTGCTGCATCAAACTATTCTTTCTTTGTATCATCCTAGAAGAGATACTGGGTGGATTTAGGGAGGACAAAAAGGTTTTACCTTGATCTTTTTATACAGTTGACTCTTGAACAACACAGGTTTGAACTGCACAGGTCCATTTATATGTGGATTTTTTTATTAATACAGTATAATATTGTAAACGTATTTTCTATTCCTTATGATTTTCATGATAACATTTTTTCTAGCTTATGTTACTGTAAGAAGTTTATAATACATACATAAAATAGGCGTTAATTGACCATTTATGTTATTGCTAAGGCTTCCTGTCAGTAGAAGGAATTAGCAGTTAAGTTTGGGGGAGTCAAAAGTTACATGTAGATTTTCAACCACATGGAGAGGTTGGCACCTCAAATCCAGGATTGTTCAAGGATCAATATATGTACCAATTTTGCATTTTATTGCTCAGTTCCCTCTACCTGACTGACTCCCCTCCCTTTTTTTTAACTTGTATCTATTGTCAAAATGTAATTTCTATTTAATTATATTCCTTACCTAATATAAATGCAAAATGAACAGGTGGTAAATATTTAACATATTAATGAGAGAACCAACAAGATGGTGAAGGTAATTTGAAAAGCATTTAAGGGACCAAATAAACATAGGGCTTGAAGGGAACATGTTAGAATAAGATTGCTAGGTGAGATGAAAAACTGGTAACTCTGCTACAGGATAAAAAGCTCCAAGTTTCATGCAATTTCGGAGTCTGGTCTCTAAATAATAGTTACTAGTCGAACAAAGTTGTGTCCTCTTAGAAAATTAAATAAAAAATACTTGTTGAATGTGCCTGTTGGACAGTTTCCCAGGATAACACTGATGGAACTCATTTCGCCTTATTTCCTACCATCCATAATGGTCAATTATGTCAATGGACATCATACTTTGAATCTGGTCTTCATGATCACCCAGCTGGAAGTCCAAGGAGCTAGGTCAAGGATCACTGGTAGTACATGAAATATGCTCAATGTGAATTTGCTGAATGAATAATTGAATTCTGCCACTCTAGGGGCATATCACTCCTTGAGCAGAAATGGCTAATTAAGAGCATAATTAAATTTTAAATCATAGCTGGAGAAATTGTACTGGAGAAGAGAGATAAATTAGAACACATCATGGTGCAGTTAGCAGATTTGTGTTCTTAAAACAGTAAATATGCAGTGGGAAATAATTGATTTATAAAGTACTCTGCTTTTTTAATTTTCCTTTTTCAGTGTCATCTTTTTGCCCCCCCCCCCTTTTTTGACTCTGCGTGATTAAAATATTCCCTTTGTAATTCTCGCTTCATTTTAGTCTTGTTAAGCATCACTACGGGAACCATCTATCTCAAGTTTCATCTTAGCCATTTTTCTTCCCTTCTCTTAGCTTAGAAAGGATGTGTTAAGTCATGTTAAATAATGGGCTTTTATACTCACCAGTTACTTCTCTGGTTTTGTGACCCTTCGTGTCATTTTTCTTACTGACCACAATCAGGTGTTCACTGCTCATCTCATTGGACTCATTGCACTTTGTTATTCTTTCCCTTTTACTGTCAAAACCATTCTTTCTGCAAAACTTTGTTAAACACGAATGCTTTCTTTTTAGCCTTTCTAGAATAACTCCAATTAAGTCCTATCATTTAGAAAAATGTGTGTTTGCATCAATCAGTATAGTTTAGACTTTGTCTTTCTTATTTTCTCAATTTCTTCTAAGTAACTGAAAAAAATATGTTCTTGCCAAGATGGTTTTGAATTGAATTTTGTATACTGTTGCTTAGACCTGTATACTGTTGCTTAGACCTGCTTTTCTTATTTTTTATACCTTCAACTGGGGTTGATAATACAAGATAAGAGGTGGGATGATATAAGGGTGCCTGGCTGTCTCAATGGGTACATAATGCTATTCTTGATCTTGGCATTGTGAGTTTGAGTCCCATGTTGGGCATGGAACTACTTAAAAATAAAACCTTAAAAAAATGAGATGATGTAGTGTAAAATTTATTTTTCTTCTTCTAGGACTCTCAATTAAAGTAAAAAGAGTAAGAGAAATCACAAATTCCTTTTTTATGAAAATTCAGGAAAATGGTTTGGTGATAGCCCAAATTGTCACGTTTTAGTTGTATGTGGCTGAATTAAAATTAAAATTAAAATTTAAATAAATAAAATTCAAAATTCAGTTCATCAGTCATGCTAGCCAAATTTCAAGTGCTCCTTAGTCACATATGACTACCATACTGAACACTGTAAATATAGAACATTTCCGTCATCACTGAAAACTCTATCGGACAGTTCTGACCCAAAGTACGCAGTAGCTCTTCAATGCAAATGTGCACACTAGTGACATCAGTTACATTTTTAGGTAAAGTGCTTCTTGCTTTTTACAGAATTTTACTTACTGAGTTCACTAGGGATTGGTACTATTGAATGGGCTTATAAATGAGTTGGAAGAGACAGAGCCCAGTGAAATCTTCAAGTGTGCAGATGAAACTAAGTACTTGTGGGAATAGAAACACCAAATTGAAAAACTATGCCTGAAGGCTTTATGAGGGAGCAGACAGGCATCAGAGGAACTTCTCTCTAAGCAAGTATAAATATGGTAAATACAGGTGGGAATGATTTCATCCTTACAGGATCATGGATTCTGTTTTCCTACTAAGCAGTTGACCAATGTTGGTTTCATTATGTAGTTAATGTAATGTGTTTTGTTCTCTAAAATAACAAAATTTGGTTCTAGCTCAAAATCATAAGAATAAATTTGGGGGGAAATGATAAATAAAGTATTTCCTACATGTATACAATATTTAATGCTATGTATTTGTGAAAGAAAAACTTCACAGAGGTGGTATTTTAACTTTTTTATTAGTTTTGTTGTAATTTTCTATGTAGAAATGGAGGAAAGGGCAATCCTTGTAAAGGAATCAACATAAGCAAAAACACAGAAGCATAAAAGATTACAATGTGTTAAGAGACAAATAACTCTTAGTGGTTGAAGCAAAAGTGTGTGATGTGATGATTTATTTTTAGAAATGAGTACCAAACCTTATTTGCATAAATTCTGGATAATATGCTTATCTAAAAGATGAATAAAATAACCATTAAAAGGAATTCCTTAAACAGTAGATAAATGATCTAATGAATATTTTAGAATGATAACTCTAGCATTAAAGATCAGTGGTTCTCAATAGGGGTGATTTTGCCTCCTAGCAGACAACTGGCAATGTATGGAGATCATTTTGGCTGTCACGACAGGTTGGTAGGTGGCTACTGTTTTCTTGTGTTAGGGAGATGGGATGTTTCTAAATGTCATGTATAAGATATCCCCCACCACACATACCAACCCCAAATGTTGGTAGGGCCCATATTGAGAAACTCTGATGTAGATGATGAATTGGAGAGATGCTTGAAACAATAAAATCATTTAGGATGCTGATACAATAATACCTTGTGAAATAAAGTTACACTAATTTGTTTATTATTCTTAACTTTGGAAAGAGTATTGACAGGGTGACTACAGAGTTATTAAATGTCCTAAGTAAAACTAAAAGGGATCTGTTGCATCATTCATATATTTTGTATAACTTAAAGAATGATTTACTGGGGCGCCTGGGTGGCTGAGTTGGTTGAGCTGCCGGCTTCGGCTCAGGTCATGATCTCGTTGTTCGTGGGTTCGAGCCCCACATCAGGCTCTGTGCTGACAGCTCAGAGCCTGGAGCCTGCTTCCGATTCTGTGTCTCTCTCCCTGCTCCTCCCCCACTCCTGCTCTGTCACTCTCTCTCAAAATTAAATAAACATTAAAAAATTAAAAAAGATTTACTCACAACTGTAATATAAACTGAAAACAAAATTCAAGAAGAATATATTGTGGCATGGCAAGTAAAATTAATAGAAAAGACCTATACTCACTCATCTGGATATTTTTTTTAATTATAAGGAAAAATAGGGAGAATACTTTGTATAATTTTCTAGAGAGATTATAGAGTTATCTAAATGTGCAAAAGATGTTCGGAATCAGAATTCTCCTCTATAACAAATTTCATTAGAATTTGAGGTGGGAAATGGCGTACCACAATTTCATGTCAAAGCAAGATGTTTCTCATGGCAAGGATGATAGAAATACTTCCAAATTTTACAGGACTCAAAATACATATGAACAACATACTGTTACTGAAAAAGTTACTTACCGATGATAAATAGTAAGGATGCCTGAGTGGCTAAGTTGGTTAAGCTTCCCACTCTTGATTTTGGCTCTGGTCACAGTCTCACAGTGAGATGGGAGTCCTGCATTGGGCTCTGTTGTGACAGCATGGAGCCTACTTTGGATTCTCAATCTCCCCCTCCCCCCCCCCGCCCGGACACACACACACTTCTCTCTCTCCATCTCTCTTTCTTTGCCCCTCCCCAACTTGAGCTCTCTTTATTTCTCTCAAAATAAATAAACATTACAAAAATTATAAACAGTGATACGACAAAGAACTTAATATGCAAAGGATTTGTGGCTCTTTTGCTATTTGATAAACCCAGAAATTAAATGTTGGATTTTTAAATTTTAGTTATGTATAATGTAAATCCATACAAAGCCTGATCCTGTTGTTCTTACCTGATCTATGTGTTTTTGGTTGCTTTTAGTATCCAGGGATCAACACACCTTGGACTTTATATACAGTCCCTTTTTTGGTCTGATCACTCCAAATGATAATGGTTCCTTCCCATTTTGCTGGAGCACTTTCTAAAATGCCTAAGAAATTGTTGGGTCATCGTTTGCTATAGTTGTTTTGCAAAGTTGTATGTACATTCTTTATTCTTGTCCCCATGAATGAGGAATTCCATGAAGAAATATGATAGCAATTGTAGTTCTACTTAGGCAATGTGCTTCTGTATGTTTTAAAAGAAATTGCATTAAATAGTCTGAGTCTCTGAATTTTATTTAATAATGAAAGACAAAACAAATTATCTTCCTTTGAGTTTTCTATGTCCTTCCTTTTCCTTGTCTAGAACCAGGGAACTTTCATTCTTCATAAAGACTCAAGAAATTTTATGAAAATGATTATGAATGAAAATGTTTAAATATGATCTATAAGATAAAGTGGGGTATTTAAAAACATGTGAAAATGCCACTGGTATTTGTTACATACTTTTAAAACCTGAATTATTTCTTATTGATTTGAAATACTTCATGTGGTTTGGCAGAATTCTTTTTAATGTTCATTGATTTTTTGAGAGAGAGACAGAGTGCAAGTCAGGGAGGGACAGTGAGAGGGGGAGGCACAGAATCCAAAGCCAACTTCAGGCCCTGAGCTGTCAGCACAGAGCCAAACTCAAGGCTAGAACTCATGAACCACGAGATCATGACCTGAGACGAAGTCTGACGCTTAACCGACTGAGCCACTCAGGTGCCCTGGAAGAAATTTTTAACATGTATGTTCTGGAATTTTTAGTTCTTTAACAGAAATGATTAAAGTTATTTTGAAACAGAACATAAGAATTATATATGTTAACTTGGAAAGCAAATAAACCTACATCTATATGCATTATGTCAAGAAGACAGAAACTACTGCAGGTTTTTCAGTTACTTTATTTTATAGTTAGATGTTTTGAGAAAACTTGCTTAGTGCTTGTTTGTTTGTTTTAATGGCTAGAAGAAATGTTTAGAATACTTGCTTTCATTTTTTCTAGTATATTAACCCAGGTATGCAATGACAAAGTCACTGATATTCCCTGGTCTGAAGTAGACCAAGAACTGTTTCTAAAGTTTGTACTGAAGTACAATGTATGTACAGAAAAGTGCACATATTGTAGAAGTATACCTCATTGATTTTTATCAGGAGAATATCCCTGTCATTTGCACCCAGATAAAGAAACAGATCATCCCTGGCACCCCATTAGGCTGTCTTCTTCTTCTCCAAAAGATAGTACGTTATCTTAACTTCTTACAGCATATGTTAGTCTTGTCTGTTTAAATCTCATATAAAAGGGATAATACAGTATGTATACTTTTATGACTGAGTAGCTCAACATTATGTTTGTATGATTCATTCATATTGTTGCATATAGTTGTGGACAGCCATCGCCATTGCTCTACAGTATCCCTATTACGTGAATATA
The DNA here is from genome assembly GCA_028646485.1 of Cryptoprocta ferox. Classification (NCBI taxonomy): domain Eukaryota; kingdom Metazoa; phylum Chordata; class Mammalia; order Carnivora; family Eupleridae; genus Cryptoprocta; species Cryptoprocta ferox. The sequence continues at coordinate 92,246,509 of CM053572.1, read as the reverse complement.
CCCCAATTTATCCTTCTAGTGTTAATGAAGATTTGAGTAATATACAGGTTTCAGTTACCACAAATAGTATGCGATGAACATGTTATTACATGTCTTTTGGTAAACATTTGTACACATTTATTATGAGCATATACCTAGAAATGGAGTTCTTGGACCATAGACATGGCATAACTGCCAGCTAGGCTCTCAAAGAAGTTGTACCAAGTTTATACTTCCAGAAGCTGTGTTTGAGAATTAGGGTTATTTTACATCCTCACCAACATACGGTATTTTCTTTATTTCTGTGTTTTCTTTTTTTTTATTACTTTTTAAAATTTTATTTTTTAAATAATCTCTCCACTCAATGTGGGGCTCAAACTCACAACTCTAAGATGAAGAGTCTCACACTTTATCAACTGAGCCAGTCAGGAGCCCCTATTTCTATATTTTCTAAATGGCTTGGGTGACCCTTTAAAGGTATTTCATTAAGGCTTTAATTTGTATTTCCCTAATGGATTTTCATAGGCTTAATGACCATTTGTGTACCCTCAAAGAGAGGTTTTTAATGCAGAGAAATGTTTTCAAAAGTGACAGATGGGCAGGGAAGGGGATGAGTGGGTATTACATGGAATCAGGGAGCTGCCCCTGCCCCTGCCTCTGTCCTGGAGAGCACTCACAGGTAAGTTGAGGCACACTTCTGGAACAGAGCTTCCTCAACTGCTGCTATTAGTACCTGCAGATGCTGGAGTCCACACTTTCTTGGGAGTTACCTTTCTGCTGCTTTGAGACTTGAAAACATAATGACTTTTTGTCTCACTTTTGCCTTCTAAATTCCTACCAGTGTCTCCCATTTGTAGGACCTGTGAGGAAACCAGGCAAGAGAATCTAGAAGTGTCATTTTCAGCACAGCACCTTTCCCTCCCAGTAAAGAAAAAATTTTGGAAAGTCAGAAAGCAAACTGCATACTAACTCACTATATCTATCCCAGTACTCTTTACCTTAGCCCTCTAAATATTAAGGAGCAAGGAGGTTCATAAGGGTGATAACCTTAGCAATCTGTGTATAAATGTGTATTAACATTTTCAGGCAACTGTTTAATCAGTAGGTTTCATGTGTGTAAGCACTATAAAGTGCTCTGGAGAAATAAAAGTAAAGTACTTGCCCTCGTACTCTTATAACTTCTTAGTGAATGAAGAAAAATACACATGGAATATCAGCGAATAAGAAAGAAAATTGGGAGGGTGAATTGTGATAATAGACTATGAGTCCTGAATGATTTGTCTGAGAGCAGGAGAGAAAAAATGGCAGCTGAAGTAGTTGAACATGCCATGGGATCGAATTTGATCTCAAAGAGTAAATGCTGTTTGCAGAGGTGAAGAAAAGAAAGAAAAGCATTCTGGGCAACAGGAACAATATGAATGGAATAGAGAACACAGGATTAGGCTGTGGCATCTTCCCAAAATATTAAGATTCTGTCTTACTTTGACCTAAAGCATTTTTCTATGCTTTAGAAGAATATCACAGAATTAATAACCTAAAATTTTACAGCAAGATTGCTGTGAACTTAAAAATCTGGAAACCACACTGTGATAGGACTAAGGGAGCTAAGATGTTGACTTCAGAGAGTAGAAACCTAAAAGGAATGCTTATGAAGTGTTATGTAGAAGAAAGTATAAACATTTTTTAGACATTTGAAGAGGAAGAGCTCAAATCAATGCACTAAAGTTAGTGGTACTCAGTTATAAATTGAATGAAAAGGAAATTTTTAAAGTTTATTTATGTATTTTGAGATAGGATAGACAAGCGGGGGAGGGGGATAGAGAGAAAGAAGAGGGAATCTCAAGCAGGCTCCATGCTGTCCGTGAGAAGCCGGATGTGGGGTTCAAACTCAGCAACAAGATCATGATCTGAGCTTAAGTCAGAAGCTTAACCAACTGAGCCACCCAGATGTCCTAATGAAAAGGAAATTTTTAAATAATTGCTACCTAAAAATTAAACATACTGCTCATGTAGATATGTCTTCAGCCCTGAGTTTTTCTCATAGAAGGTACGTGACCAAGTATATCAGACAGGGGATTCCTGCAATCAGAACAAAGATGATGATCACAAAGTCCTTTTTTAAAAAATAGGGGTAGGTAGGGTGGCATTTATCAAGAAACCTGAAAGCCAGTTAGTTTACACGTTAATAACTGATACAATTAATTTTTCCTACCTGTCTACTTTGTGCCAGGTGCAATCAAGAGAATGGTGACTAAAATAATTCAATGTTCTCTAAAATAAATGTGAAGAAACCTTAGTCTTATAAGGTGGTCCATGAAACAAAAAAAATGAGTCTGAAGTAAAAACAATTGTGAGAAATTCTGTATCCACTTACCATCTTAATAATCATTCACAGAATATAAAACACTTTCATGACTCTGTAATGTCCTTTGGTATATGAGTTTGCTTAACCTCTGAATCATACAGCATTTTCCAAATTTATCACAAAAATATAATCTTTTTTTAAAGTACATCAACATTCTGGAACTGGTGATTCTACAGAACTAATTTTTTGAGTGCGTTTTAATTATCACAACTACTGCGTTTGGGAGCCTGTGTGTCTAGTAAAGGAAATAGGTAAAACACAATCTGTCTCAACAGTGGGGAGGGGCAGAAACTGGTTTCTGGAAAAGATAGTACATACCTAGAACCTATAGGATAGGTTAGATTACTGGGAAAGAGTGTTTGAGACCTAGGAAACTCCAAATGTGAGGTGCTACTTGTGATTATGATATATTGGTGAACAGCATGGCACATTTTTAAAGAAATGCTTAATATGGACTTGATATTTAATGTATATTAACACAGATTTGTTTTGTATCTCACATTTTTTGGTAGGCCCACTACAAAGGTTATTGAAGAACAGAAATATATAGCCCAAATGTGAGGAAGAAATGTTGGGGCCCTCTAATCAGACACCTTTGCCAGAATGGTCTAACATGAAACTATTCTCTGATTAAATGTTTTTAGTCACTGAGAACAGTCTATCTCATGATGCATTTTTTTCCTTCTTATAGTAAGATGAAATCAACCTTTCTTTAACTTTCACCTACCCCAGGTCTGCATTCTTGAGCTGCAGAGAAAGAACTCTGGGCTTTATTACTGTGGGAGTACCAGAGTTATTTTCTGTTGGTGATGGAATTTAAAATCAGGTCTATTTAATGGAGTTTTTAGTTGCTCTGCACATTCATTTTAATAGCAGACACTTCACTGCTTTTAACATGTGAAATATATCTGTATGTCTTAAAGTTTTCTTAAGACTACAATATAAATATTGAGTTTTATATAACCTCGTATCTGTCAAGGGAGTATTTTGGGGATTTGGTTTCAGCATCTTTTTGTAAAAATGTTAGATCTTAGGAATATTTTCATAATTCAGCAGGGTCTGCAATGTTAATGGACCTGAGCAGCAGGATCCTTGGACCACATACTATAATTACTCCTCAGAGTGCTTGTAATTTGAATTCCAGAGCCTAATGCTAGTTGTAATTCATTTGTTTTTCTTCTCTTATTGAAAGTGATTCACAGCAGCCCACTGATTTTGGAAATCTATTTCTTTTGCTCAATTCTAAGTTGGTAGTCAAAATTTAAATTAAAGTGGTATTGGAAAAAACATGGTAGGGATTGAAAAAAAAGTAACGGATAGACAAATATTTTCCATGAGTGAAAGATCTTTTAAAACCACTTACATTACTCTGGGACAAATTAGAATTTTCTTTCTTCTTTTTCATCTCAGGCTTTAGTGTTCAGAATACTAACGTTTAAGGGAAATATGTTCTTCTCTTGGTTGAAATTAAATGTTTGCAAATTACTCAATAACATCAAATTCCAGTTTAAACATGAGATGCATGCAATACATCTTGATACTTTGTGTGTATGAGGTATAATTGCTATCTCAAAGTTAATATGTGTAAAAGTTTTCTTTAAGCTCGTTAAAATTACTTTGACTTAACTTTTAACAGAATTCAAATTCTAGATATGTTCTAATTCAATTGGAACAAATTCCATGATTTTATAAAATGTGGAAACTGAGTCCAATAAAAGTTAAATGATTAACATTAGAATTAGAAGTGGAAATCTCTTGAGTATTTTCACTCTGTATGGCTGGTGTGCTTTTTTACTTGCTAATAGACCAATAGTGTTACAACAAATGTAAAAGTGTTTTGATTGCTCAAATAGTGATGGGAGTCTTATTTTAATAAATATGGTTAAGTTCAAGAAAAAAGAGAATTCTGAATTTGAAAATAAAACTTAAATAAACCTGTATCATATATGATGTGATATTCATTATTTGTAATTTTCATGTTTTTTTTTTTTCCCCAACAGGGAAATCATCTTTTGGGATCTTATGAGGAACTTCTTATGGTAAGCACATATAATCAAACCCATATTTTATAAAAATTACCATACATATTTATTCCATGATATTATCTGTGTTTTCAGATAGAATGTCCAGTATACAAAGGGCTGAGAAAAAGTAGATTGCTCCTTTTTACATTCCTTTTTCCCATTAACCTGATTTATTTATTTATTTATTTATTTATTTTTATGAAACATAACCTGGTTTATATTTTAATAGTACATATCACCATCTGATTATTATTTGTTTATACCTTTGTTGACTGTCTTTCTCACTAGAAGGTACTTCCAGTGGAGCTAGAATGCTTACTTATTGACAATTGTCTGATGTATACTAGATTTCTATTGAATGTATGGATTACTGATCAATATAATGATCACCTATTATGTACCAGTCACTGAGATAGATTGCTTTAAAGAAACATTTCCATTTATCCTAATAGTAAACCTAAGAGGTAGGTATTAGCTCCATTTTATAGTTAAGGAAACAGTCTCAGAACAGGAGAACTATTAACTATTTGCTCTAGATTGTTACTATTAAGAAGGTACTGGAACTTGAAATGTCATTTAGCAATTTCAGTTTTCAAACTCTTACAGAATAGATAGTCTGAAATTCAAAATGTCACAATTGTGTAAAGAAGAAAATGAACAGAAAACTTACACAAAGTCCAGAAACAATGTTTAAACACAATTTCCATTTCAGAAAACCTCACTGATCACTGGTCCTGGGGTATTCAAATGTGATCCCGGATAACTGATTCCCTAGTTCCAACTTAGTCATGCATATTTCACACATTTCTAGCCAAATGAATAAAAATTTGGAAATGGAATATAACCTAGTTTTAATTATTTAGGTGCTTATTAACCATTTGAATCACTGTTTGTCTTGTAAATAATAGAAACAATAGTGTACCTCAAGGCTAGTAAACTAGGTAAAAATAAGTCAGACAGAGAAAGGTAAATACCATATAATTTCACTAATATGTACAATCTAAAAGACAAAACAAATGAATAACAAACTAAACAAATGAACAAATGAACAATTAACAAAAATTCTTAAATACAGAGAACAAACTGATGGTTGTCAGAACAAACTGATGGCAGTAAAGCTGATATTGAAAGAGTGATACCTTGAGTAGATAAGAACCAACAATTAGGTAAATCAAGGCAAGAAGGAGCTATAGAGTAAGTTAAAAGGAAATTAAATAATTTATTTTTATTGTTGTATGTGAGCATCCTTACTATTATTATTATTGTTCTGGTTAAGGCTGGTACATCTCTGATATTAATAATCTTGCTTTATCTAAGAAGATTATGGTTTTCTCATCGTGTTCTCTTCCTTTGAAATTTTTCTGGTTTGAAATAAACCTTTGGTTTATTTGCTACCTGTTTACATTCAGAGATCAACTTGTAAAGGATTGGAACTATAGTATTTTCCTTAAGAACTTAGGATACCCTTCTCATTTGCTGGGCCATGGCACACCAAAGTGTCAGGGTGTGTTTTATAGCATTTATTACTAATCTAATAATCTGCATTCCTCTGATGAGGTGTATATGCTGGCCTGGTAGCTTCCCTCTACTCATATAACCTTAACCTATGAGAAAAAAAATGAGTATTTTGCAAGATAACCATATGGGAAGGAGACTGTTCTAAGTAACCCAAAAGTATAATCAAATGTGTGTACATATTCAGAGATTATGTGGGAGCCTGTATTTATATATGTGTGTGTATATGACTACAAACAGTAAAATACTGCTCAATCATAGAAAACGTCTAGAGTTGAAGATCAAGACTAGGAGACTAAAAAAAAGACTACATTTGCTAAGTTTTAAGGAATTATTAAGGAATCATGTAAGATTCACATTCACAAATTGAAAAAGAAATCACTTGCCTTTCTTTGTTTCGTTTTCTCTCCTCTCCTGCCCTCCCCTTCCCTGCTCTTTCTCTCTCTCCCTAAATATACATGTATATGACCAGAAAGTAAATGTTTGAATTCATGAATATGAAAATCTTATTTCATTTACATGAAATTAGAATATTGGAAGAATCACCTTCTACACTGATATCCCTAAGATTTGTAAGATCTTTGGGAGAGTGATTGAAATAGAAACTAAAATCTTCAATAAATGAAGAGGAATAACATGAGGCATAGGAGCTGACTCTAAAGAGTGGTATGCAGTAATATTCGATGACATGATTCAAAGCTAGAGTAATTCACAGAGAAGGAAGAGGGAATAATCTAGAACTGGAGATAGGCCACAAAGAGGACACTTGTCCCAGTACAGGCAAAACTGTGTGGGGAAAGAGGGGGAAAAACATAAAATGATCCATTGGGAAAACACTATTCACAGAGAAAGTCCAGGGCTCCTTTGAGCAAGATGAGGAAGAGAACATTCAGAGGCAAGTTTGAAGATATCGGGAACTTTGAAGATGATGCACTGTTAATTGCACAGAGCACAGTGAGCAAGTTTTAGGAACTGTGGAAAGCTGGGAGAGAGGGAATAAACAGGAGCTGTGCAGAGTCTAAAGGGGTGAAAATATGGGAAACGAGAATGATGTCAGGAGCTTTTTATGATGATCTGAAATAAGCCAGAACAAAGGGTCTAGGGTGGTGGTCTCATTGAAGGGAGAAGTGGTGAGAACCTTTTGGTGTCTGGGGTACCCTCTGCACTACTTCTGAAGGCAGTGGGAAGCAGGAAAAGTCCAGTATTGTACTCATACACCTCTCTTTTGACCACAGTTGTGGAAGCTTTTAACATCTGATGAAGGGTCAGTTCTCTCTTAATCTGGGTGCAAAATGTTAGAATTTTGTAGTACATTTCTAATTATACAATACTCATTTTTAAAGTGAATAATAAAAAACATACTTATATTCTGATCCAGGCCAATAGTAATCTCTTGAGATTATTTGGGAAGAGACTGTGGTCATTATCCTAGAGTTTCTCACAAAATTTAACATTGAATAGAACTCTTGTTTAGATCAATGTCAAATTATTTTTCCAAATTATTTTACTTTAAGCAATAGGTGGTTATGTTTAGAAGCTATCTCTTTTGTATTTAATTTCTCCCTTGACTTGATTAAGTGCAACAATTTTTCACTCCAAGGTTTCTCTCACCAGGAGGTCTTTTATGGCTCTTCTTGTTATCCTTCCTTTTCTTTCGGTTGTCTGGTAATGAAATCATAATCCTATCTTTTATAGCATCACAGGCTGATAACAGCATGAACACACTCACAGGATTCTTGCTCTCATTAAGCTTTTAATTTCTTTATTGACTTTAATTAAATTTGAGAGGCTTTTTCAATAACAAGAAACATGTTTGTATGTTGGATTAATAGCATTGTATTAACTAGACTATAGATATTTTGGAGGAAAGGATAAGCTTTTCTCTTATCCTAGAACCAGAAATGTGATGTTTTCCGTCTCTGAATTTGTTGCTCTAAAATTTTTTTTACATTTATTTATTTTTGAGAGGCAGAGACAGAGCGTGAACAAGGGAGAGGCAGAGAAAGAAAGAGACACAGAATCTGAAGCAGCCTCCAGACACTGAGCTAGCAGTCAGCACAGAGCCCAATGCGGGGCTCGAACCCACAAACTGTAAGATCATGACCTGAGCTGAAGTCAGATGCTCAACCAACTGAGCCACCCAGGAGCCCCTGAATTTCTTGCTTTTAAAAGAGACATTCCACCATATGAATTGTACCATAAAAATTGCACTACTTCCTAGAAAGATTTTAATAATTCCTAGAAAGATCTTAAGAAGCCAGTGACTCTCAGGTGAAGCTTTCTAAACAATATTTTAGCTGACTTGTCTATGTTTTTAAAATGCAGTGAGGACGGTTATTAATTTAGTGAACAAGTATTTATTGAACACCTCCAGTGTGCTATGCACTCTTCTAAGCAATGAGCATCATTGGAAAAAAATGTGCCTGCTCTCACAGAACCTACATTTTAATGTAGTAGCAGAGATAAACAATGAAGAGGTAAACTGATTTAAATAACAATCTTTAATAGTCAATAGTTACATGAAACATCAAAAAAATTAAGCAGGATTACATGATGGAGTGCCTGGTGGGATGAAGAGTGGGAACACCTAAGAAGATGGCCAGAGAAGCTTTCTCTGCACAGCTGATAATTCAGTAAAAGAATTATTCACTTATTACATTTAATCTTCTTGTCACTAGTTTTGGAAAACTGATTAAATCTGCATATTGAAATAGGGTAGCATATAAGTCTTTGGAATTAAAGCTAATGGAAAGAAATAAAGATTTATTTTAAATAATAAATAATTTCCATAAAAGGATCCAATCAAATATACTTACTTTTATTCGAGGTTCTTGAAATAATTAGTGCCTTGCCATAAAGGGGAAGAATGAAGTAGATAAACATACACAAAACCTCAGATTTGCTCCACTGTGGGTAATATTCTATAGCTCTCCAATTGGTCGACACTAGTCACATGTGACTATTGAACACTTGAAACAAGGCTTGTATCTCACACTGAGATGTGCTGTAAAATAATCTACTTCAAAGACTTAAAACAGCCAAAAAAAATATATATATATTGATTATAGGTTGAAATGATAATATTTTGGACATATATTTACATATATGTATATATATACACATATAAATATAGATCTATATGTATATGTGTATAATATAATTAATTACTTTCACCAGTTTCTTTTTACTTTTTAAAATATGGCTACCAGCAAATTTATAATTCTATGTGCAGCTCTTTTTTGTGGTCACAATTTATTTCTGTTGGTCAACACTGTTTTGTAGAATTGCCAGTGTCTCTTAAGCATATTGCAGAGAATTTACAATCTAGTCATTTAAGTGAATTAAATGTTCATGAAAGATGGCATATTTTCCAATTTACATGACAAAATCCAAGTAGAATTTATTTAAGACAAAATAATACTAAGGTTATATTATAACCAATGTTTACTAATGTTTGGGAATAATGTGCTAATCCCAAATAATCTTTGAAATCTAGTGATTTTTATCTGCTTTTAGGAAAAATAATATTCTAGTTTGTTGGGAGACATATAATGTCACCTAGAATATCTAGCTACATTGTCTAAGTTAAAACGGATAATTTTTCATGCTTCATGACCATGTACAGCCTGCACTAAAACTTACCTGTCCTTTTTAGGGGCCGCCTTTGGGCAAAAATGAGTGTTAAGTTTCATAAATAAAGTGATTCTAACTGGAAATTGCATTGATATTTTTCATCTCATCCAAATATTTTTGCACACAGACCTTGGTCTAAGTAATTCAAGCAGCCATACGAACTGTCAGAAAAACATTCTCTCCAGGTTGAAATAGTTCTGATGAGAAAGAGGTTATCTTCTCTTGTCACTTGTTTGCTTGCTTGCTTGCTTGTTTTTCACAACCATTCCCCATGCTTGTGAGGCATATTTTAAAGGCAAAAATACTCAGAATAAAACATGACCCATGTGACAGAAATACCAGTTTACAATTACCATTTTAAGGTAAGTAGAAAAGACAGACCCAGTTTTAAAGTCCTTAAGCACATAAAGTTTCTATAGAGTTCTTGATTTGACAGAGCACGATACTACCCAGTATGGTAAATATTTTTCAGAATTTCCAAATGTTAGGGTTCTTCATGCTAAGTGGAATCCTCTTTAACAGCAACTAACTGGTTTTTTGAGAATAAGCTCTTGTGATGGAGATTTTTCCTGAAGGATTACCTGTTTTTTACTCCATACTTAAATGAATCCCTTGTTCATGCTGCTCAAACTTCTAGTCTTTGCATAGTGATTACTGTTACTGCATAACAGTTACTCTAATATGTAGTGGCTTAAAACAACAGTTTTGTTCGGCTCACTGATTCTGTGAGTTAAAAATTTAGAGAAGTCTGGGGCGCCTGGGTGGCTCAGTTGGTTAAGCATCTGTCTTCGGCTCAGGTCATCATGATATTGTGGTTCATGGGTTTAAGCCCCACATCAAGGTCTGTGCTGGCAGCTCAGAACCTGGAGCCTGCTTCAGATTCTGTGTCTCCCTGTCTCTTTGCCCCTCTCCTGCTTATACTCTGGCTCTCTCAAAAATAAACATTAAAAAACAATTAAAACAATCTAGGGAAGTCATAGCAAACAGAGATTTTCACTGTTTACTGACGACTGGGGCCTGAGCTGGAGAGACTTAACACTTGGGGGTGAGTATACAGTCTCACCTGGAGTTGTCTTCATTCACAAATCTGGCAGTTTATTTTAGGTATTAGCTTGGACCTTAACCTAGATTCTCAAATGGTGCATCTACACGTGGTGTTTTCGTGTGTCTTGGGCTTCCTAATAGCATAGCTTCTTCAGAATGGTTAGCTCCTTACATGTAATTTCAGAATTCTGCAAATGTGTGTTACAGAAAATAAGACAGAAACTGAATTGGTTTCTATGACTTAACCACAGAAATCCTAAAGTGTCGCTGCTGCCCCTTGTATTAATTGCAAGCAAATTACAAACCCACCCAGATTCAAGGGAAAGAAGGAGCATAGACTTTATCTCCTGATAGAAGGAGTATAAGAGAACTTGGACACATGTTTTGAAAACTTCAAATACTGAGGTACCAATCTCTCTTCAAAATGAGTGTTGAAAGACAATTACAGAATTCTAAGGTAGATACTGATGAAACAGCTATTTTTCTGGTAGTCTAATAAAGATAATTATATGATTTTTATTGGTAGGTATTGAGGATGGTAGAAAATTTCTTCAATCCATTAAGAAATTAATAAGTATCTATTTTTTTGAAACTTGAAAAGAATATTTGGAATTTAAGCTTTCAACATCAAATCATTTTTGCTTTCACTATCATAACTTTCATTTTCCTCAAATTTTATATTTTTTAATTCTGAAAACAAATGCATTAGTATTATTAAATATCATATATGTATACATAATAGAAAACTAACCCCTCCTGAATGCGACTGTGATATTTGGAGAATCATTGTTTCTTTCATTCTTTAAGCTTTTGATATTGATTTAGGGTTATATGCTTGCTTATTTTTAAAATAATAAGTCTCCTAAATGATCTTTGAAATTTTGTGTGCTCATCTGTTGCTTTCATGCACGTGTAAGATACATCTTTAACTTACTCCCTCAGAATATTCCAGTGAGTACAAAGACATGGACCCTGCTTTTATGGAATTTATATTTTTAGTGGAAAGATACATAGAATAAATACATATGTAAGTAATAAAAAAACCTCAGAAGGTCATAAGTTTTATGGTGAAAGAAAAATAGGGTGAAAATAAAAGAGAGAGAAAATAGAACAAGATGATGTGATAGAACTGGAGAGGAGGTGCAATTTTGCTTTAGATTAGAGCATCTGGGAAAATCTCAATGGAATTACAGTATCTAAACTGGAACTTAAATGATAAGACAGCTATAGATTTCTGAAAGGTCTGGGGGCTAACAGTGACTGTTGGTTGATTTTATGTGTTAACTAGGCTATGGAATGCTGACAGCTGGTAAAACATTATTTCTGGGTGGTCAATGAGGATATTTCTGGAAGAGATTAGCATTGGATTCAGTAGGCTGAATAAAGAAGTCTGCCCTCATCGACATGAGTGGACCTCATCCAGTCAGTTGAGGGCCTGAATGTAACAAAAAGGCAAAAGAAGGGCAAATTCGCTCTTTCTCTTGAGCTGAAATACTCATCGTCTCCTATCCTCAAACATCAGACCCACTGGTACAAGGGCCTTTGGACTTGGATTGAATTATACCAGTTTGTAGAGGGAATATTATGGGACTTTTAGATCTCTGTAACTGTATGAATCAATTCCTATAGTAAATCTTTTCCCTTCCTTCTTTCCTCCCTTCCTAATCTTTCTAATCTGTCTATATCCTATTAGTTCTGTTTCTCTAGAGAACTCTTGCTAATACAGTGATCATTTCAAGGAGAACAGCCTTACCAATTACCACCTCCTTTTTTTTTTTTCAGTGTCTAAATTCTAATCTCATAGAAAGCTTCATACTACTAAAACATGAAATGGGTTCATACCTTAACACCCCTTTGCCTTCTTCTACTTCTCCTTTTCAGAAAAAAAAGACAAAAAGTAAAACAACAACAAAAAGAAAACAACTTCCCTTTTAAGATCCAACTTAGTTAACTACTTGCCTTTTTCTCACCTTACAAAATAGTCACTTTCCCTTCTATCTTTTCAGAATGTTTTACCACATCATATTGTGTCATTGGTATTTGTCTTTGTTTGTTTGTTTGCTGTTGAATTTTCTCAATAAATGGTGAGCTTGACTAGAATACATTTTTTTTTTGAGGGGGAAGGTGTTTGTGCCTACCTCAGTTTTTGGCACATAATAAACTAAAAAAATGTTTCTTTAATGTAGTTTTGAATCCAAAACCCATTTTTTTTTATGTTAAGAGACTACTGTTTGACAGTAAATACTTGAACATGTGTTTTTGAGTCTTTATCAGCCCACCATAAGTGACATGATGGGAGACATCCCCGATAACTCACCTGGGACAGTTTTAGAACTTGAAAGAAAGTTTAATTGAATTGACTATATTTTTTAGTCAGTGATGAAAAACGACCCCTGAATGAGAGGATTGTTATTTGTTGTATGAGATTTGCAGCTTTTCTAACACATTCTACCAACTAATCACCTCCTGTTAAGTGTAAATGTGTTTTCAGTGTCCTGTTACCTGAAGAACTACTCTAGTCATTCTTTGGTAATTATAGGTTAGCTTGTCTATTAAGAACTGTGAAATAAAAATAACAGTTGCAAGAAAGCCGTAAGTGTTCATTCTCATACAAGAAAAAAACAGGGGAGGAAACATACTTTCCTCCCTTTATTTTCATAAAACTCTTGCATCCTAGTGTTTCTCCTGTTTCATATCTCTCTGTCTCTGTCTCTCTCTTTTACTGCCTTGGATTTTCTTCTTATTTAACTATGGTTCTTACCTAAAGTTCAAAGTTTATTCAATTATTTTCTCTCTAAATTATTGCTACTTAATACTGCATTATTATTTTCTTTTCCAAAATATAGGAGTGACAATAGTAACAACTGGTAACTGGACTACACTTCAGAGTTTCTCAAGAAATTCCTGTAATTATCAACTGATAAATCTTGTATTTCTGTGAATCTATTGCCTGCAAAATAATGTTTTTAAAATATCTGTCTGGATTTTAATTTTTTTAATGTTTATTATTTTGAGAGAGAAAGGGACAGAGCATGGGTAGGGGAGGGGCAGAAAGAGAGGGAGACACAGAATCCAAAGCAGGCTCCAGGCTCTCACCTGTCAGCACAGAGCCTGATGTGGGGCTTGCAAACCGTGAGATCATGACCTGAGCTGAAGTCAGACACTTAACTGACTGAGCCACCCAGGTACCGTTGGATTTTAATTTTTTATATCATCCACCTCATTGGTAGGCTAAGGTTAGTTTCCTGATTACTCTGTAATGATGTGGTGCTGATACTTTATCCTTGTGATCACCTTTTGCTTTCATTTTACCCTTTTACAAAAATGCTCTTTATTAATCTTAAAATTTCAAATTCTACTTTTATGAAACATTTTCTCAGCCTTCATCAGCATCTCCATTCTTCCCATTGTAGCATTAGGGGAGCTGGCCAAATAAAGTTATTATTGTATCCCATTGTATGTTGTTAGAGATTTTTAAATATTTATGAATAATAATGGATGTTCCTCAAAAGAAGTAACCATTATAATTTAAAATTCTTATTACCTAATATATTGGATATAACAAGTTATACAGTAAAGCTTTGTGGCAGATTGATTTTCAGGAGAAAATAGTTTCATTAAATAATTTGGTAAAACAAAATACAAGTGAAGAAGGTGATTTTTTACATGTTCTGATAAAATATAAATGTTCATATATTAAAATCACTTACTCTTACCCTCGGCATTGTAGAGTCCCTGAGTTCCAATAGTCCCACTAAAGCCTGCTTGAAGTAGATAGGTTTACACAAAGGTAAAGTTTAAATGAATTAATCTTGGATTAAGAATTGTATTCAAAACATGAATTCAGTGCAGACCCTGAAGAGTGAAGAGCTGCTCTTTGAGAGGTTATTAATAATACAATGAAGATGGTAGCATAATTCTTGTTCAGTTGATGACCTTCTTAATTAGGTGTTGACACATGTATTCAATTGAACTTAGTAATTTATTGAATTACTGATCATCAGCCTAGAAATTCTTATTTCAGCTTATGGATTTATGGTGAATGCCACAATTTAAAAGACTAAGAACAGAAAATGTATGGTGCCCATTACCTCTATCAGTCAGTGTGTTTTCTTATCAGTCAACATAATCATTGAGTGCATCTTAAGTGCAAGGCTCTGGTGAACACATATCTTATGGTATTTAAATAAAAACAAAATACTTGTGGGGTGCCTGGGTGGTTCCGTTGGTTGAGCGTCTGACTTTGGCTCAGGTCATGATCTTGCAGTTCATGGGTTTCAGCCCTGCATTGGGCTCTGTGCTGACAGCTCAGAGCCTGGAGCCTGCTTCAGATCCTGTGTCTCCCTCTCTCTCTGCCCCTCCCCCACTTGGGCACATGAGTTCGCTCTCTCTCTCTGTCTCTCTCTCTCCAAAATAAATAAACTTCACAATTTTTTTTAAAAAAACAAAGTACTTGTGATTTTGACGTGGGGAAAATGCTTAATGCAATTCATAGAAAGTAACTTGCTATCTAGGTTTTTTGACTCTTAGTTGGATCTGCATTTTCTGGTGAAAGGGTTCTTTCAGTTAAATGGTGTGGCTTATATAAAGTCATATAACTGAAACAACTGAAGCAAGAGTTAGAGAATGTGTTGCCATGTAATGAGAACTGAGAAGATGGAGTCTTGGGGTGGAGAGATAGTACCTTTTAGCACATTCACAGCCCTCTAATTAAGAAGAAAAAAATCCTAGTTGATGGTAACTGAGATAGAAATTTGTTTGGAAGCACTAGAAAAATGTAAAAACCAATGATACTCTACCTAAAAGTCAACTTTGGCAAATAATAGATGCAGACATTTATGCAATTAATAATTTAGACCAAATACACAAAAGTGACATCACAACACAGACTGGCATTAACAATGATTGTAATACCCAGCGTGACAATATAGCATAAAGTAGGTGATATAAAGAGAAAAACTGGCCTTATAGTCTGAAAACAATCCTTAGAAAGATCAGTGTGAAGATTTCCAATGCTTAAGGTACTGAGAAATTATATCAGAAACCCATTTTGGGGCACCTGGGTGGCTCAACTGACTGAGCGTGTGACTCTTGATTTTGGCTCAGTGCATGATCCCAAAGTTGTGGGATTGAGCATCACATCAGGCTCTATGATGAGCGTGGAGGCTGCTTGAAATTCTTTCTCTCTCTCCTTCTGCCCCTCTCCCCAACTTGTTCTCTCTCTGTCTCTCTCTCTCAAAGGAAAAAAAAAAGAAATCTACTTTTTATCATGAAAAAATATATAATTATGCTTTAAGTAAATAACACCATAAATTAAATAAAATGTTACAGAATTCTGTCATTCCTAATCCATTGTGTTATTACTATTATAAAATTTATTCTTAAATTATCTATCCAATAATTAAATAAGAAAGATATTTGGACAGGGTGAACCATCCTTCTCTTTGTTACTATTAAAGTTAAAGTGAGAAGATCAGGTTAGAAGTATCCCTAATGGGATACCTGGGTGACTCAGTCATGTAAGCATGTGACTCTTGATTTTGGCTCAGGTCATGATCTCATGAGTCGTGGGACCAAGCTCCAAGTCAGGCTCTGTGCTGACAGCAGCACAGAGCCTGCTTGAGTTTCTCTATTCTTTCTCTCTCTGCCCTTCCCCCACTCAAGCTCCTTCTCTAAATAAAAAATTAATCAATTAATTAAGTGAAAAAAAGTATCCCTAACAATTTTGCTTCAGTAAGGCTTATTTCTGTCCCTGTCCGTTATATTTAAAGTTAAGCCTATGGAGAATATATGCTAGTGTTAAAGTATTTAAAGAATGAGGCCACCAGACAGGGGTAGCTCTAATGCCTCAGTAATCTATGTAAGCAAACCAAACACTAAGCCAGAGTCAATGCACTTGAATCCAAGAAAATGAAATGTAAGGACAACCAGTCACAAATAGCCACTTAGGCTTTCCAAAATCAGGCTTACTGCTTACGCTATAACCAATCAAATATGCTTCATTGTCTCCTCTATAAAAACCTTGTGTCTAGCTTCTGTGGGTGAAATGCTTCCAACTATTCTTGGTTTGCCTTGCGATTCCCTTAAAAATGTGCTCAAATAAGCTCTTGAAAAATTTATGTATCTCAGTCTTCCTTTTTTCTTTAAGTTATTTTGGGAGAGAGAGGGAGGGAGGGAGAGCTTATCCCAAGCAGGGGCTTCACTGTCAGCACAGAGCTGATGCAGTCCAACCCATGAACCAGTGAGATCATGAACTGAGTCTACACCAAGAGTCCGACCTTTAACCAACTGAGCCACCCAGGTGCCTCTCAGTTTTCCTTTTCATATGGGAGAACATGGCTAATTATAAGATAAACTTCTCCTTGTAGAAATAAATTAAATTCTATCAGAGAGATTAAAAACAAGCATTCCTTAACATATTGCTAAATAATGTAAACCTGTATATTACTACATTGACAGTTTGTACAGTTTTAATTTCTACAGGGGATCTGAAGTGAGAGTGATCATTGTGTCAGTTAACTCTATTTTGGTTGCAAAGTACATAAAATTTAACCCAAATTGCTTTAAACAAAAGGCAAAATCATTATCCCTAGAAACTGAAACTTTCAACAATATATATAAACTCATTAGCTGCTTTATTCAGAGGATCAAGCAATGTCCCTCAATCCATTTGCTCTCTCTAGACCTTGGTTCTCTTTCATATTAGCTCCATTCTTAGGTAGACTTGTTGTGCTTGCAAGTTGGGTTCTACTAGGCCAACTACTGCAAAGAAAGCAGTTGGATTCTGTATGGAAAATCTTACTAAAATTTGGTCAGTTGGTTCTCATGAGGTTATGTACCTGTCCTTGAGCCAATCACTGAGGTAGACAAATGTGAGGCTTTTGTTGGTCAGGTTTGAGTCATATGCCAGGCATGTACCTATGAATGGAATCAGTATCATGGGAACCACATGAATTGAGAGTAGGAGATGAATATTTCCCAAAAAGTGTCATTGCCAAAAACATATATTAACCACTACATGACAGATCTAGAATAACGTGGGCACTTTTATAAAGGAGCCTGGAATAGTTTTGCCTTGAAGGATGGATGGACATGACTCTTACTAAATAAGAAAATGGAGGGACAGCTGGGTGGCTCAGTGGATTGAACATCCAACTCTTGATGTTGGCTCAGGTCATGATCCCTGGGTCATGGGATGGAGCTCCACATGAAGTTCCACGCTGAGTGTGAAGCCTGCTTAAGAGTCTCTCTCTCTCCCTCTGCCCCTCTCTTCTGATCTTGCATGCACTCTTTCTCTCAAATAAAAAGAACAATGTGTTTACAAAAAAAATAAAATGGAAACTTAAGAGGCATTCAGAATCTTGAATGTTATGGCCACAGACACAAATAGAATTACTGTCAGTGAAGATAGCACTTTTATTTTTTTATTTATATTTTATTTTTAATTGTTTTTAATTTTAGAAAGAGAGCATGAGTGAGGGAGAGGGTGGGAGGGATAGAGAGAGAGAGAGAGAGAGAGAGAGAGAGAGAGAGAGAGAGAGAGAGAGAATCCCAAGCAGTCTTCATGTCCAGCAGGGAGTTTGACACAGGCTTGGACCCAGGACCCTGGGATCTTAACCTAAGCTGAAATCAAGAGTCTGACACTCAACCAACTGAGCCACACAGGTTACCCAAAGATACCACTTTTAAAAAAGAAAAAGGTCATAAATTCAGGCAGACTAATAAAACTTAGTTACTCTTACTAAACCATAATTAATCATACTAAATAATTTACAAACTAATTTTTCCAGAATCAACTGTTTCTGAATTCTGGATAACTAGAAAAAGATATGAATTATTTTAAATTATATTCTACATGGAGATTCAGGGTTTTTTTTTTAATTGTTTAGGAAAAGTTAAAATTTAGACACCAGATTATTATTGTACCCTAAAGATCTCTTGTGGATTTTCTTTGGTTTCCTGAACTTCATATTTACAAAAAATAATCAAAATCAAGAGAACCAAAAGTGAATAGACAGAAAGTTTACCACTTTGAAAATTTTCTGTCTTGAAAATATAAGCTATGCAGTAGATGTTGTATCCTTAATTTTCCATAGAGCCTCTTGTAAATCTTTGGTTGGTGCTCATATAAGCAATTTGATAGGTTTACGTGTATTTGATTAAGGTAAAGTTGAAACTATTGCTTGTGGTGTGATTTATTAAGGAAACATAGTTGGGGTCAAGGAGGAAAGAAAGAACAGGGAAGGGGAATGAATGGGAGAGGAAGAGAGAGGAAGAATTGTCTGGGACATGAAGTGAAATATCCTCATATGCCAGATATGAGAGTCTCAAATACCTTTTGATCTGTGGAATGTGTGAAGTGTATTTCTATTAGAATGGAAATGCCTTGCAGTGTGAGCTTTCTGCATTATAAAGAAGGCGATTGGTTTTCTGTTCATGCTCCAGCCTTATCTTTTATCATCAAAGGTGCTGCTATTTTGGTATCAGGTCCTGAATGTGATGACAACATATGACCTTCACAGATCCTGAGTGGAATCCAGTGGGTGGTATGTACACTCACACCTGTGTTCTCTCAGACACAATTACTTATACTCAGGATAACTTTACATCAGCTGTGTTAATGATGTTGTATCATCAAGTGATAACATGATCACAGCTTTTGACACTGATTTTCCTAGGTATGGCATCAGTTTTCTTATAAACTTATTACCTTCTTCTTTTCTTCCATTAAGCTCCATTTTATTTTGACTGTGAGGTTAATTTTCATTAAGGCTGAGTGAAATACTGAAGGGAAAATATAGACTCTGACAACTTCAACAAGAAAGGGAAAATAAAGTGGCAGAAGATTTCACAACAAATGTAAAGGAAGATAGGCAACGTTGGCTGTGTGGTTAAAACGAAAAGGAAAGGAAATAGATGCTTGGAGACTCAGCTGTGAGGAAATACTACCGTTTACTGTTGTTAAAAGAAGGTGGAATGGGCCTCTACTTGCTTTTCCTTGGAGTCTTTTTTATTTAGCCTATTAGGCAACTGTAAATATATAATTAGAATTGTCAGTTAATTTTTAAAAATGATTTTAACTGTTTGCTAGAAAATATTGAATTGTAAATAATGAGATGAATGAAACAAAAGATTATTTTAGCACGTGACTTACCTTAAATTTAGGAATATATTACTTGAACTTCAAAGGTTTTTTTTTATGTTTGTTTATTTTGAGACAGAGAGACAGAGTGCAAGTGGGAGGAGGGGCAGAGAGAGAGGGAGACACAGAATCCAAAGCAGGCTCCAGGCTCTGAGCTCTCAGCACAGAGCCTGATGCGGGGCTTGAACCCACAAACTATGAGATCATGACCTGAGCCGAAGTTGTGCAGTCAACCGACTGAGCCACCCAGGCGCCCCTATATTACTTGAACTTTAAGAAAGTTTAAGTAGGTGATCTCTAGAGAACTTCAGTTGTATATATATGGATATGTGTCTGTAGTGTTTGTGTTTGATTTTTCTTTTTAATTCAAGTAATTTTGTGTTGATGTGATTTAAGATTGGGCTTGGTGAGAGCAGTTATTACCCCATAAGAACTACCTCTTGAAGTACTACTCATTTTGTGTTGAGAACAGGACTTTAAAGCTGAGAAAATTAGAAAATGTCACACACTGCACGTACTCTCAAGAACTGGTAAGTAAATGAATAGGTCTTTTACCTGGGAACTTAGAAGCTTAAATCAAATTTGCCCAGTTTTGGTACATATTGAAAAATACTTTGTTCTATGCTTCTGGTATTTATGTGTTAATGTATTTGAAAGAAACAAAATTTATATGTTTAAATATTTTGAAAAAAAAATGGGTCAGACATAGAAGTTTCAGAAAATTTAAGGATCTGCAGTGGCCAAATATTTAATATAATTAGAATTTCAATTTTCCTCTTCTCCCTGAAAATAGACTTGATAAAGTTGGGAGAATACTTAAAGTTTACATGTCACTAATGTCATCTCTGGCATTGTTCAGAGGTTTCAGCATATAAACACAATGTAATAACCTAGGAAATACTATCTCATCATTTGATCTGATTAGTTTGTCCCAAATCTTCTTTTTTAAAGGGTGATTTTTTTGTATTTTTATAATTTAAAAGAAAATTTGGAAAACTTGAAAATTAAATTGTTAAAATAATATTGAAAGCATCCATAATCCTGCTATTCAGAGAAAACATTTTGTATATTTTAATTTATTATAGCCTTTATATAAATATTAAGTTTTTATTTAAATTGAGTATATATCAGGTTTTTTGCACTTTATTTTAAAATTTTATTTTAGATAATTTCCTATATTAGAATATTCTCAAGATCATTTTAATGAATACCTGATATTTCAGTCTTTGTATATGCTGTAATTTATATAAAACTTCCACATAATTCGAGTATGTTGTTCTTTTTTTCCATTTTAAAACAAAATTATAAGTATCTGTACACATTAATCTTTGCAAATTAGATCATTTATTATATATATATATATATATATACACATGTATTTAAAAGATGCTACCTGGTAATGACTTTTTAGATACAATATTAAAGGCACAATCCATGAAAGAAATAAATGGCAAACTGAATGAAAATGAAAATTAAAATCTTTTGCTCTGTGAAAGATAATGTCAAGAGAATGAGAAGATAAGTCAAACACTGGAAGAAAATATTTACAAGAGACAGTCTCATAAACAGCTGTTGTCTAAAATATACAAAGAATACTTAAATCTTAATAATAAGAAGGCAAACAACTTAATTAAAATATAGACCAAAGACCTCAACAGACACTTTACCAAAGAAGATAGGAAGATGGCAAATAAGTATATGAAAAGATGCTTCACATTATATGTCATCAGGGAATTACAAATGAAAACAGTGTACCACAACACACCTATTAGAATGGCCAAAATCCAAAACACCAAATGCTAGTAACCATGTGGAAGAATAGGGACTCTCATTCATTGCTTGTGGGAATGCAAAATGATGCAGCCACTGTGGAAGACAGTTTGGTGTTTTCTTACAAAACTAATCATAATAGGGCTCCTGGGTGGCTCAATCAGTCAAGTGTCCAGCTTCAGCTCAGGTCATGATATTACGGATCATGGTTCGAGCCCCGCGTTGAGGTCTGTGGTGACAGCTCAGAGCCTGGAGCCTGCTTGAGGTTCTGTGTCTTTCTCTCTCTCTCTCTCTCTCTCTCTCTCTCTCTCTGCCCCTCCCCTGATCGCACTCTGTCTCTCTCAGAAAATAAATAAACATTTAGATAATTAAAAAAAACTAACCATCGTTTCCAGCAATCTACTACTTAGTATTTATCCAGAGGGTTCACAGTTTATGTTAAAGATTTATGCCCACACAAAAACCTGTACATGGATGTTTGTAGCATTTTTATTCATAATTCAGCAAAACTTGCAAGCAACCTTAGAATGTTATTCAGTACTTAAAAAAAAAAACTATCAGGCCATGAACAGACATGGAGGAAACATACATGCATATTACTGAGGGGAAGAAGCCAATCTGCAAAGGCTATGTACTGTATGATTCCAACTGTATGACATCATGGAAAAATCAAAATTGCCTAGGCAATAAAATGATCAGTGGTTGCCATGGGTTTCGGGGAGGGAAGGATGAATAGGAAGATCAGAGAGGATTTTTAGGACAATGTAAACACTCTGCATGATGCTGTAATTGTGGATATATGTCATTATTTATTTTTCAAACACATAGAATATATAACTAAGATGAGCCACAATGTGAACGGTGGACTTGGGTGATTGTGATATGTCCATTTAGGTTCACCAGTTGCAACAAATGTACCATTTTGGTGGGGAATGTTGATAAAGGGGAAGGCTCTCTGTGTTGGGTGGGCATAATGTATATGGGACATTCCTATATCTTCGCCTATAGTTTGCTATGAATCTAAAACTGCTCTATAAAAATGAAGGCCATATTTTTAAAAAAATGCTGACTAGATAGGCAAAAATCATGTCCTATTTTAATTTGCATTTTACTTATAGTAAATGAGAAAATAACTTTTATTTACTTATTCTTAAAGTTTATTTTTATTTATTTTGAGAAAGAGAGAGAGAGCAAATGGGGGAGGAGCAGAGAGAGAGAGAGAATCCCAAGCAAGCTCTGAGCTGTCAGAGCAGAGCTGGATGCGGGGCTAGAACCCATGAACCATGAGATAATGACCTGAGCTTGAAGTCAAGAGTTGGATGCTTAACCGACTGACCTATCCAGGCATCACGAGAAAAGAACTTTTAAAACAAATATATTATTCATTCTGAATTTTTTTTCTTAATTGCATACTTATATAATTTGCCTTATTTTTATTGCTTTTTAGTAGTTTTTTCAGTATCCATATTCAATTCTATGATCTACTAGGACTTTGAGTCTTTCTGAAGACTATAAGCATTCTTTGAATAAAAAGTGATTGACTAGCATTCACACCCAATTTGTGAGCTAGTAGCCACTTTACTCTTTTTGTTAAAGACAGCATTTATAAAACATGACTTTGTCCAAGGTATATAACATAATTGTAGTGGTATTCGTAGGGACAAGTCATTATTAATTATTGAGGAGGTAGTTTAAGGTATGCTCCTGTTTCCACACATTTTCTAGAATTTCAGATTTGATATTATATTTTGATAATGTATTAGACATTAGTTCAACATGAAATTGAGATGGTGCAAAATTTTTTTTGGGTGAAAATAATTTTGATGCATCAAAAAAGTTTATGTAATTATATTCACAGATATGCTCAAATGTATGGAAATTATCACAGGTCTGTTCCAAAAACAAACAAACCGAAGAAACAAACCAAAGAACTTGAGATCCTCTAAAGATACTATAATGTATGAGTCAGCTTGGACTGTCATAACAAAATACCATAAACTGGGTGGTTTAAACAACAGAAATCCATTGTCTTACAGTTTTGGAGGCTAGAAATCCAATATCAAGGTGCTGGCAAGTTTGGTTTCTTGTGAGACCTCTTCTCGCTTTCAGAGGTCCACCTTCTCACTATGTCTTCACATGGCCTCTTCTCTGCTCTTGTTGACAGGGAGAGACAGAGAGTTCTCTTCTTAAAAGGACACTAGACCTATTGGATTTGGTCCCACCTTTTTTTTTACCACATCTAGCCTTAATTATCTCCTTGAAGATCCCAGCTCCAAATATAGTCACACTGGGGACTAGAGCTTCAACATAGGACTTTGAGGGAGACACAATTCAGTCCATAACCGATATTTACAGCTTTTGTTAAACTAGTTTATAATATACAAGGGAAAGAAAAGATTCTAAGGCACTGGGTTTGTAATAAATAAACTTTCTAAAATATCAACGAGGAATTGACATGAAAGTAAGTGCATTAGTACAATAACCAAACCTCTCTTTCCCACCATTCACAGTTCATTTCAACAAGTGAGAGCTCTGTATAAGTCCTAGTGACAGCGTTCTATAGGATGTTCTCTTGCTCCTCAAGAAAAATGGAATGCAATGGACAGATTTAGGCAAAAATTGTACTTTATTTTAAAATTTATAATGTATGTAAGCCTATATTAAGATTTTGAAGAGTAACTTAAATCCTTCATTGTCTCAAAGTAAATACAGCAAATGCCAGTTTCTAATTCTTTTCTTCTTTTTCATAATTTCTTATATATCCACAGGTTAGAACAAAGTTACTTAAAATGTAGTCTCCAGGAGCCATCTGCTACTTCCATTCTCACATTCTTTTGGGGAAGCTCCAAAATTTGGCTGCAAGAAAATATACCCCTGTAAGACCATTTTAACGGATGGTCATTTTGATGTTTTCCCACATTATTCTGTATTTTAAAGTGAATATATTGGTGACCATCTGAGAAAGTGCCCACTGAGAAAGTGATTTTTTTATTTCCTTTTTGTTTTATAATTTCTATCTACCTGAAACATCTCTTCATGAAAATGACTTTATAGCGAAATTGTGACATCCCCTAAGGCAATCCCATCACATTATCTGTAGTATAGCCACACTACCGGCAGAACCAGATATGGTTGCCTAATACAGTTTCTGATATAGAAAAGATTGTATTAATATATCTCTATTTTCAGGATAATGTTCTTTCTTTCACCCATGACTATATTATAATGGTAGTCTTGAAAATAAGACTCCATACAGATTATAGTATTTTTTAGGCTAAGTGTGTAAGTTTTCTATGCTGACTGGAGCTAAAGTGGTTTAGTGTGGCTGTGTATTTTTGTGTGTTGGGTGTGTAACTAATCTTTGAATTCTTGTTGTTGTTTGCCTGAATCATGTTAAATATGAATATATACCAGTGGCTGCATAAGCATTTAGTTCTAGGCATAGACATTTTCTTTAAGTATTCTGAAGTTTAATTGTAATGTACTGTTTTATTCCTTCTTTCAGAATCAATATGGATTCATAACATTAAACACCATGAAGTTGAAATACATGCTATGATGAGCAAATTGTAATGAGGGAACAGACAGTGGTCAGTGAGGTTAGGAAAGGCTTTCTTGGGCAAGTGTTTTTCCTGATATCTGAGCTAGGAGGAGTCATTAATTAAGCAAGGATATGGTAAGCAGAACCCAGAATTGGTAGCAAATGCTCAGCCACTATTAAGTCTTGTGAGCTTTTTCTAAATAATTGGAAAAGACAACATAAAAATTTTGAGCAGGGAATTACTTCATCTTATTTACATATTTAAGTAAACACTTTGCTCAGAGATGAACGAAAGGTATCAAGAATGGATGCAGGGAGACCATTTAGAAAGCCATTATGTCTATCTGGGTGAGAGACCATAGAAATTAATCCAGAGAGTTGGAGAGATTGTGGGGGAGAAATCATTGGTTTTTAGAAATATTTAGGAGATGAGGTTGATAAAACATGGTGATTGATGGGATATAGGAAGTGAAGAAGCTGATATTAAGGGTGATTCCATTCTAAGTATAATCACTCATCAAATTTGGGCATAAGATCATAGATTTAATTTTCAGTGCATGGAGTTTGAGATACTTGTAAGACAGCTAAGTGTTGGAGGTCAAATTAAAGGTTGAATGGAACTAGAGCACACAGAAAAATAGTCTAGACTGCTATCTATAATATATAAAGATTTGTGAGTGAGATCTACAAAGATAATATAAACAGCTAAAAAATATTAAGAAAGTAGTTCACTTTACACAGAAGAGAGATTATACTTGTTTTTCATAGTTCCAGTGTAAATTAGTATCAGTAGGTATAAATTACAGATAAATTAATTTCACATAACCATAAAAAAGATGTTTTGAACCTTCATGGCTCTAGGAGTAAGAAATTAGCTTTGGAGGTGGTAATTCCTCATGGCATATGTGATAGATCAAAGCCCAGACAACTAGAAAGTTTTAGACATTGAAGATTCTTTTTAAACCTGATATTATTTCTGATGTAAAATCAGAAGACATAATATATTTCTACCTTGTTGTCTGTAACTTGTTACAATTAATATGAGTTAACTATTTAAAATAATATGATTGACAATTAAAAGAAAATGAAAATGAGTGGAAGATATAAGAAAAAGATTTTTAAATTATGCCATCCATAGTTACAAAGCTAATATTACGATGCTTTAAAAAATTTCTATTTAAAACAGACATTTGATGTTTCCATGAATCCTAAGGTTGGTCATCATACTTAGAGAAATGGAGAAATTATTCTATGTTGCATTTAAACTTTCTGGAGCATTTTGCAGTATCATTTAACTAGGTTCAGGTTTTATGTCCATCATAGTAATTGTCCTCCCACAAAGATATGGTAAAAAAAAAATAGAGCAATGGGAATAAATCTGTAGATAAGTTTTAAAAGCCACTGTAGTCCTCTCATAACCCAACAAATTTGATATTTGGTTCTTCCCCTATGAATTATTCATGACCAGAGGAGTGCTGGATCATTTACTGCATTTACCAGTAGGGTACTTCCAAAATGCTGGCTGGGAAATCACTGCACATTTGTGACCAGAAGAGTAAATATGTGAAAGCCATAGTTTTTTTTCTGCCTTTGCATAACCATTTTAATGTCTAAACAATGCTAGAGATAGAAGATGCAAAAGTTCTATTCAACTTCATACCTCATCAGCTATTTTGAATGTTATGACTACAGAATAACACATTACAGGTAAGCAGTAGAAGGACTACAATTATTGGGTTACACTCTAAAACAATTTAAAACTTGGTTCTTGTCAATCCATACCTTTATTATTTTTTTTTAGAGGTTTATTTTTTTTATTTTTTTTAATTTAAACTTCATAGTTTATTGTCAGGTTGGTTTCCATATAACACCCAGTGCTCTTCCCCACAAGTGACCTCCACCAAGACCATCACCCCCCATTACCTTTCCCCCTTCCCCTTCCCCCCTCAGTTTGTTTTCAGTATTCAAAAGTCTCTTGTGTTTTGTCTCCCTCCCTCTCCCTAACTCTTTTCCATCCTTCCCCTCCCCATGGTCCTCTGTTGGGTTTCTCCTGTTAGACCTATGAGCGAAAACATAGGGTA
>CM053572.1:92184174-92219315 GCA_028646485.1 Cryptoprocta ferox | reverse complement strand
CATTGTATAGATGAACCACATCTTCCTAATCCATTCATCCGTTGATGGACATTTAGGCTCTTTCCATGATTTGGCTATTGTTGAAAGTGCCGCTACGAACATTGGGGTACAAGTGCCCCTATGCATCAGCACTTCTGTATACCTTTAAACAGCTGTGTTTAAAATCTTAGTTATTTTCAGGGTAACTGGGTGGCTCAGTCGGTTAAGCATCAAACTCTTGATTTTGGCTCAGGTCATAATCTCACAGTTGTGAGACTGACTCCCACATTGTGCTCAGCACTGATCACATGGAGCCTGCTTGGAATTCTCTCTATCCCTTTCTCTTCCCCTCTCTCAAAATAAATAAACATTAAAAAAGAAAAAAAAATCTTGGTTATTTTCAAAGAGAAAGAATGAGCAAAACTCAGAAATGGTGGGGAAGATAGTAGGGTGTCCAGTAACATTTTCCATATCTGCTTTCTTTTGTAGGATACAATATGTACTGAGAGTCCTTATTTTAAACTTTGTGCTACAGCAGTACTGTCCAATAAAATTGTAATAGGAAATGAAAATGTGAATCACATATGTAATTTAAAAAATTTTATAGCCAGACTACTATACTATACATACTATAGGTAAAATTATTTCAATATGTTTTATTTAGCAAATATGTAAAACTATTACTATTTCAACATCTAACCAATATAAAAAATTAATGAGATATTTTACCTTTTTTTGTACTAGGACATCAATATCTGCTTTATATTTTAAACTTACAGCATATCTGAGTTCAGAGTAGTGACACATTCCAAAGGCTAAATAACTGTACATGACTAGTGGCTGTTAAATTGCATGCAGAGTTCTAGGTTCTGAAACATGACATATTCATAAATTCTGATTATCCCAATAGATATGTGGAAGTTGAGAGACAAAAGTAAGGATCTTGGGTTTGAATTCTAATAATATACCAAAACCAAAAGGAGTGATAGGTTAATAGCTAAGAATGTAAAACCCATCATTACTTACATATGAAATCAATAAATGAATTTTTTTGTGAATAAGACAGAGTGTAATGCTAGATAATAACTGACAAGTTTCTCAGCTTTGCAGGTAAATTATAAGTTTGAAATAAAGAGTTATTCATATTGATAGTGAAAGAAGTAAGCAGAACTCTTAATCACCCATGGTAGATTTGGGGTCAGAATGGTATGCAGCTCTAAGGAAAATTAATTGGAAGTAAGAAGTCTCAAAAATTAACCAAAAAATATCCTTAAGACTTTGGATCCCACCTTCATTTAATTTTCTCCAATTCCCAGGAGAAACTAGAGAAAATTGGTCACCTTTTGATAACTTATTAAAAACTAATTCAGATGAGTTAAATGAGCCAGTTATAATAATTGCCTAGGGATTCCATAAGAAAAATAAAACTTGAAAAATGTTGACTTTTCCTATCTTTTATTTGTAAACACCACTCAAAATCACCTAATTTTTATAAAAGAAAATTCCACATATCACAATAAAACTGCCCAGATAACACAAGTTTTTTTTTCCCCCCTAGTATATCTTTTGTAAGTATTTTTATGGCATTTCTTTACCATCTTACG
This sequence comes from Cryptoprocta ferox, assembly GCA_028646485.1. Classification (NCBI taxonomy): domain Eukaryota; kingdom Metazoa; phylum Chordata; class Mammalia; order Carnivora; family Eupleridae; genus Cryptoprocta; species Cryptoprocta ferox. The sequence continues at coordinate 92,217,732 of CM053572.1, read as the reverse complement.
TTAGTGGTTCTGATTATTCTCCTCATGTCTATGATCAGTAGCAGGAAAAAGTTAAACCTTAAAATATGGTCTTACCAAATGTAGAGTTAAGATGTTAAAAATTAACACACAAATATTTTCTCAAGGATATAATCAGGTAACTTCTCTCTTTGGCAATATGATTTAATGTTTCATAATATAGATGGAGAGTACAGTCTTATTTGTAGCAAGTAATCTATGGGTATGTTTTATTTTCTGCTGCACTAAATTACCTCTAACAGATATTCTGGAGTAACAATTAGGTCTAATGAGTCATTCTTTAAAATTTCACCAAGAGCGAATACTGAATTTCTTTTCAGGGCTAAATAAAGCTTCAGTGTAACCAAATATATACTAGGGTCACCAGATTTATCCAGTTACTTTTTCAATTAAGAATCTTATATATAGAGGGCCACCTGGGTGGCTCAGTAGGTTAAGCAGCCATCTTCAGCTCAGGTCATGATCTCATGAGTTTGAGCCCTGCTACAGGCTCTGTGCTGACAGCTGAGCCTGGAGCCTGCTTTGAGTTCTGTGTCTCCCTCTCTCTCCCTTCCCCCTGTTCTATCTCTCTATCTCTCTGTCAAAAATAAATAAACATCAAAACATTTTTATAAAAAGAATATCATACATAGAAAAGGAGCACAAGAATTATATACCATTCTTTTAACAATGTTGCTTCTTATATCTTTTGAATATGTTTTAAAGTTCTATCAGTAGTTACCACCAGTTTGTTCAGCTCTTTTCCAGAAACTTTAGTAGATGTGTGAGGCTTTTCCTATATATGTGGCTTCTCTGGGCATACGCAAGTCTATTTAACATCTTCTTCAGAAGGTAATGTCTATCTGTAGCATATGAGCATTCTGTAAATATAAATCTCACTGCAGTTTAATGAAATTGTTATACAATAGCATAAATTTTCTTAATTATAATATGAAACTTTAAAAGGGTTTTCTTTTTCTTCCTTCTTTCTATAGTATAATAGAAATCTTATTTTTCCTGAGAAAATAGGATAACTAATATTTAGTAATCTTTTTAAAGTTTATCTCCTGTTAGTATGCAACACCTTTCCTGTCCACCAGGGTCTTGGAACTCTTCTCTAGTTACTTCCCTCCACACTGCTACCCAACTTCAAGGACAAATTTCTAGATCATTGTATGCATCTTACTGTCTTTCACACTTGTTGGGTTTCCAAAATCTTGAAACTCTTCATCTGAAACCCTCTATCTTTCCAACCTTTAAATTCCTTCAGTGGCACTGCTACTAAGACTAACTCCCATCCCCACCCCACCCCACCCCACCCTCGCATCTCCACCTGCCTCCTCCATTCCCTACCTCCAGTGACCTAGAAATTGAGCTCCCTTAATGGGTAAGTCTGTAGCAGGTTTTGTTTTCCTGTTTATGTGGTCTAGACACATTCATCACTCATTTCAATTGTGTCCTTTTAAGACTTTTTATTCTTTTGTTCCTCTTAACCTTTCACCACAGAAAACTTGCCATTGATAACAAGGATCAGTCCAAGAATTTGATTTGTCTCCTTGTCATCTCAGGTGCAGAGGACTTCTAGAGAAACATTACATAGCTATGCTGATCAGGTCCATTAGGGTTATGAGTATAGAATCTTCTACCTTAACTGCATTCTCTCTCTCTCTCTCTCTCTCTCTCTCTGTTTTTTTTTTTTTTTTTTTTTTTTTTTTTTTTTGGTTTTTCCAAGGCATTTCTTTGGGCAGACCTAGGGACAGGGAAGCTCTGCATCTAAAAGAGGCTTTGGGGCCTCTGGATGGTAAAACATGGCTTGTGTTGTCCATGCAGAACCCAGTGGGTCACTGGGAACTTGAACTTCGAATTGTGGAATTGCTTGTTTGCCAGTGGGCACTTGCTGGCTACAGTGTCCTCCACCTTTATGATCTGGATCAAATGGGTCCATTGCAGGGCCAGGTGTCCATGTCTCGGTAACACTAGGTGACAGCACCTGCAGTGGTCAGTCCTAGTACTCCTGGTACATGTTGTGATTGCCACTGGGGAGTCTTGGAACCACCAGGTGCTGAAGTTCTTGACCCACAAGGGGGATTTCTCAAACACCAGTCCACAGTAGAAAATTTCTCCTGAAGATATATTCATCTTCTTCAGCTGAAATACAAAGTACCAGAAATGGGACTTGGTGACAACATGATTAGGTACAAAGATTTGCACATGGTAGGGGGGCAGAGTGTGGTATTTGAGGTAGGCAGGCAGCACTCTATCACCGTGTACTCTCCCAGTGTGCCTGAGGCCTTCAGGGCACACTCTCCACTCTTGCTGCACCCACAAAAGGAAGTGTTAACTGCATTCTTGTCAATGTCTGATACTTTTTTCTTTCCTGACTGTTGGCTGAAGGTCCCTTTTTTGTTGTGGCTGTCCCATTGTTATCAAGCTATTGTCCCTTACCCTCAACAGATGGCTTGGATTATTTCCTCAGTGAGAAAACAGTCAACAGTGATGAAATTTCTTTGTTGCCCCTCTTTATCCTCTATCACAGATTCTTCATATTCAGTATTACTAGGATTTATCTCAGTTTCTCCTCCAATTTCAGAGAATGAAATAGCTTTTCCTTTTTAGAGTTAGTTTTACAACGATGTTCTTGATATCTCTCCTTTCTATGTACTTTAGGAACTTAATTCATCAAATTTCCCCTCATTTTCTTGGATCTACAAACACTTCTTTCCCACAAACCCTTTCTTAAAGCAAACTAAATGTTTACTTCTCCCTGTGATAAGTAATTTCTCCTGCACCCCTACATTCTCCTCAAATTAAATTCCCATCTCTGTCCTATTCACATTTATACTTTACAGATGATTGATTTCCCCATCTCCTGCTCATCAATTTTCCCAATGTAATCTGTCTTATATTTTACCCATTTTCCTCAAATACTCTTTGGAGTATTGACTATCATACTCTATTTGATAAATTAAGTTTTTGTTTTTTGTCTCACTTCATCATGGTCACAAAGTGACATTGTTGAATCTTCGTGTTTTGTCTGAGATAATTTATATTCAACAAGAGGACATTATACCCTAAACTGTGGGTGCCAGGCAGGCTCTCACAACACCCAGGCCTTGCTGTTAGTCTCAGCCAGATTCTAGATATTAAGGGGTTGATTTTCTCTTTCTCAACAACAGTGATGGTGGTGATGTCAATAATAAATGACAAATGCATTTGGTCTTATATTGATACTGTTTTAAATGATTAATATATATTAAATCCCTTAATCCTCTCAATACTACTCAATAGTTACTATGATTTTCTCCATTTTGAAGATGTGAAAGATTAAGACCCCAGAAGGGGAGGTAACTTAAGAGAGCAACAAAGCTGATAATATTTACAGACCAGATATATCAGCTCTTTCTTACACATCATTGCATAGCTTTCCAGCTGTATTTGTTTCAGGGCTTGGCCTCTTATTTTGCATTAGCTTCCTTGTGATTGATTCTCACGGGCACAACTCAGCATGCTTTATCTTCCATTCATGCTGAAACTTTCTTGCCTCCTGCCTCAAGACATCTCTGTTGACACTAAGACCCACTTGGTATCTCTACATGAGCAACCTAGGAAGGGCAGAAGAGTTAAAGCTTTTGGAGCAAATTTTTAACTAATGTTGTTGAGAGGTGGTGAATGTTCTCCTTTTTGTCTTCTACATGGACTATCCTGAAATGTAACACTTCAGATGGTCTCTTAGACTACTCTCCTGCAATCAAACAATCAATTATGCTTGACTTAAAATTAAATGTTTGCTCTTCGTATATCCATGTCTCACTCAGATTTCACTTCTGCTTCCTTGGAATTGTATTCCCTAATAAACTGGTAGTATACAAACTTTTATGCCAGGTTTTGCTTTTTGGAGAACCCAGGCAATCTAAATCCAAACTATGAAAACTCCACCTGGATGGTCTGCAGTCTCTCCTTACTTATCCGGTAGAGCATAGAGGTTGACAACATTGGCTTTAGAAGATAAATCTCAGTTGGAGTCTGAATGTTGCCATTAATAAGCAATGTGATCTCTAGTGATTTATTTAATCTCTCTTGCCCCTTCTTAAAAATTAGAGATAGTAGTATTTACTTTAAATAGCTCTACCTCCCTATCAAGGGTTATGACAAATTTAATTGTTTGCTGTGACTAACACACTGTTTGACATGTAACATGTAAGTATTATTTTCATTATCATTATTAACATTTTTCAAAACATTGTCTTTCTCCTTTGTTCTGATATGCCTTAATGTTAACACCATCTAACCTACCACTCAAACAAAACAAATTGTAAGGAAATCATTGACTCTTCCATCTGCTTCAACTATTTCTCCTCACAAACTTCCATCACATAATTGCTTAATAAATAAATGTTTATTCTACCTCTCAAAAACCCTCTCACATCCATTCTTCATTAACCTTGCTATCTTCATTTTGACAGACATTTCTAGAGTCTCACCATAATTTGTAATAGTAGTGTACTATGTTAAATGATTTTCCTTGCCTACTATCCTTAACACATCACAATTATTCCTTTACTTTCCTTAGTCTTTTAAAATACAGCCCAATTTCATCACTAAAAATACTGCATTGTAATTGATTACTTATTTCTCTGTGGCTCTCAAAGGTTAATCAACCTTGGCACTATTGGCATTTTGGGTTGTATAATTATTCATCATTGGGGGTGCTGTTCTTTGTATTGTAGGATGTTTACAGTATTTCTGGTCTCTATCTAGTAGATGACAGTAGTGCCCCCTCCCCAGTTGTGACAAAGAAAACTGTCTCCAGACTTTGCCATATGTTCCCTGAGGAGAAAACCATCCTGGTTTAGACCACTGCTCTAGAAAGTGAGTCATTTACAGACAGGGGTTATATTTTACTGACATGAATCCCTAACACCAAGCACCATGTTGGAAAAATGAAAAATGTTTAATAAATATTTTATTAAATGAATGAACCACTTCTCTTTGAAAACTATTCTTTTTTTTAATCTCAGGGACCACCTTTTATCTGTGCTTCTGTAGCTTTTAGCATTTTGCTGTACATATGTCTGTTTCCCCAATTACATTGTATGATTTCCTTATATTCTTAACCCCCACAGAATGAATGGAATATAGTGGGTTCTCAATAAATACATATTCAATAATATTTAATTAATAAATTAATATATATTCTATGAATATGTTCAGACCACATGTTTTTCTCATTTTGAAGGTACTATATGATAATAATTTTATGTTCTCACACCGTGCAGAACTTTCCCTGTCATTGTGCTGACACTTAGACCAGCTATAATTAACTGATCATGTATTTAATTGCTTAGTGTCTAACTCTGTAGGGTATTTGAGACAGAAAACTGGGGTTACCTCTTTTTTTCCCCCTCACCTATGGCTAACCCAGAACTTGTGCAGAGTACATATTCAGAAAATTATAAGTCGCTGTCAAATGAATGAATGAAATAATGCTTCTGCTGAATGAAATGGACAATAGGTACTTGGAGATTTTGACACAATATACGTATCATGGCTTATTGATTTATATGATGCAGCATCTTTGAACCTATATTGTGAAGTTTTAAAAAGTCTCATCTTTGTCAAGATAATGAAAAAGTAATTTTCGCCTCTAAACCACTTCACAAAAGAGAGAACTTGAGGCTGTCATAAGCCAATACAGATTTTTGCTATCCCAGACTTGTAATCTCCTATTCTCAGCATGTTCATTTTTTTTCCCGGTACTAATGAATTAGCCCATGGATCTTAATTGACATATTGACCTTGTAAACTCTAGAAAATGATCTCTTCTGCCAGCTTCATTATCTGTGGCTTTGTTAGCCAAGGAAATTTGACAATAAAACATGAAATAATCACAATTAATCTACATACAGACACTATAAATCATACTTCTATCAGTAAAAATAAGCAGTATAATCCCTAACATCGTATCACACAAATACAGTTTAGTCTTATATTCCAAATATAAAATAAGTAGTTTTGTTCTGCTATTGTCTAAAACTACTTATTAACCCATATTTTAAAAATCTCAACAATGAATGTTTTATAAGAATTTCATAGAACAGAATATTGTTTAAAGACTCTAAATTTAGTGTCTTTTGAGACATGGTCTTGCATCAGAGGAAACCAGCATGCTGTCTTAAAGAACATTAAAACTAAGAAAAAAATCTCTTTTCATACATATTGCTGTGTGTTTTCTTTCTTTACCATGGTTTCCTGTTGTTCCCAGTAGGGATCCCAATTTTAGGAAATGCAGTAGACAGCTGTACTATAGAAGCTAAAGCTTAAAATTGTTCAGGAGAAGCTAAGATATGGCTTTTCATTTGACAAGAAATTGTAAGAAAAAATCATGGTGAAGAGTCTGCAATAAATGACCTGTAATAGAAATATGACTTTTTTTTTATTTACTGACTCAGAATTTTCTGATGGAAATATTATGCCAAAATAAATTTGAAAGTGATCCTAACCACAAGTAGTCACATTAGGCACTTGTTGACTTTCGTAACATGCACAACTTAATGAAAAAGACCATTGTTTCTCACAAAAGTGTGCGACTGTGTTCCTGATGGGGAGTAAAAATTTCAAAAGTATTAAATTGGCATTTCAACTTAAAAACGACTGATATTTATGTGGATGTTTTATTTTAGCTGAGAGTGTCTCTATTATACATGTTTTCATTCCTTTTTGGCTTCTAGAAAATACACAGGTATTTTTCCAGAACATAAAATGAGTTATTATTTTGTTATATTAATTGCCTGTAGAATCATATGCAAATTCCCAAGATAATAATGGTCAGTCCTCTGTCTACCTTTCTAACCTCACTCCCATTTGCCCCTTTGTTCACGTCCTTGTGACTCTATACAATGCGAAAGCATCCATAGTGGCTAAAGAGGCAGTATTCTGTTTGTATTACTCCTTGTGCCTACAGTGAAGTCCCCACTGTTTATCACATGGAAAACTCTATATTGCCTTTCAAATCTCAGTTCCAGCCAACACTGTCTCCTCTCTGAAGCCATCACTGACTCTTCCAGGTAGGCTTCTCTGTTTCTTTTTCCACATACCCAACTCCTTCTTTGATCTTTTTTTCCCCTCTCACTCTCTTCACTAAAGAACAAATTATCAGAGGTATTAGTGTTAAAATCAATGGACTCAGTAGTGTCACGCTTGTACACTGATTAGACCATATTTAGAAATTATATCTAATTCTTGGCTATTATAGAGCAACATTGAAGAATCAGAGCATGCTCAGAGAAGAAAAGATCTTAAAGCCATTATATCACGTGCTTCCATTTATGCAGTTATAAATTGGGAATAATAATATCTGGTATTGTTATAAATTGAAATAAAATAACACATAAAAATTCTGTTAGCTTGAAAAGTAAATTTTGAGAAAAGCATTCCAAGGCCATTTCCCAACTTTACTCTCCCTGTGTTTATTGCTCACCATCTTGAGAGAATAGACTCCCCTGTGTGCATTTGTTTCCTCTGTTTATAAATAAACTTGCAATGACATTAATATTTTTTTTAATTTTTTATTTATGTTTTTATTTTTATCTGCTTGATTGACTATAAGCTTCTTCATGGCAAGAATTGGTGAAGTTATTTTCATGTCCTTTAATACCAGCACATTAATACTAAACACACAGTACGGTTTTTGAAAGAATATGAAGAAGAATTGAAATAAGTTTCCACCAAAGGAAAACATTGTTTTCTTTCAGATAGCTAATGGGCCATCATGTAAAAGACTGGTAACTTCACTAGCTCCAAATGGTAGCACAAGGAAGAGTGTGGGTAGCTAATTTTTATCAGTATTGGGAAAATACTAAAAACTTTTTAAAAAGAAACACAAATGATTTGTTATGCCAATATCCAAATAGTCTCTCCTAGTTGAAATACAGGAAACCAGTTCTTACAAATGATTAGAATATAGGAATAATTTAAAAGGGATAAACTAAAAATAAAAGCCTAACCTTATATTTCTAGAAACCACTCTCTACAGTGTTCTTCAAAAAGGTATTATGCATGTACATATATGCGTATAAGTACATCCTTAAAATATTTTACACTGAAGGCATTCTCTCTATTCCCATTTATGGTGAGTTAATTGGTCTCTTCCTTTCTCCCTCCTGCTCTCTCTCTCTCTCTCTCTCCCTCTCTCCCCCTCCCTCCCTCTCTCTCTCTCTCTCTCTTCCTCTTTCTCTTTCTCTTCTTTCTCTGTGTTTGTGTGTGTAACTCCACTTCTTTATTGTTGGATATTACTGAACTTAGTAAGATAAACAATGTTGTCATGAGCAGTCTTGTACATGGATACTTTGAAATATATTGGGGACTTTCTCTAAAGATTTAATGTTAAAAAGGAACCAAAGAAATAGACTTTCTCATGAGGTAACAATGTATTCATGAGTGTAAACTTTGAGAGGCTTTTTTTTAAAACTTTTTTAATGTTTATTTTTGAGAGAGAGATTGTGAGTGTGAGCAGGGGAGGGGCAGAGGGAGAGGGAGACAGAAAATATCAAACAGGCTCCAGGTTCTGAGCTGTCAGCACAGAGTCCAACATGGGGCTTGAAATCACGAACCAGGAGATCATGACCCGAGCTGAATTCGGATGTTCAACCAGCTGAGCCACCCAGGTGCCCCAGAGGCTTTTCTTTAAAATATTCCTGCATTGGAAGTGAAGCTAAACTAAAATGGTTCCTAACAGCTCTTCATAATTCTAATATAATAACAAATTTGTTTGTTGCTATTTACATCAAATAATGCTTCTCAACATTAGCTGTAAATTACAATCCTCTGGAGAACTTTAAAAAAAAATAATGCTCAGGTTCCAGTCCTGATGAATTAAATCAGAATCTGTAGGGATGGGACTCAGGTTGTGCTTTCCTAGGTTATTCTAATGTGCATTTACGGTTGAAAATTTCTGACATCAAACTAAAGTCATTAACATTGTTTATCAATAAGTTTGAAAACAAGAATGGCAGCAACAAAGGTACAACAACTTTACAGAATTTATTTTCTTCTCTACTAGCAAAATGAGGGGTGTGTGACAGTAATTAAAGAGGAGAAACAAACTGGAGAGAACCTCAGACAATGCCAGTATAGGACTTTGGTAAATGTTAGTCATTTCAGCTCTTTGTCTGCTGGTTCCTTATACAGAGGAGGAAAGGGTCCATATCTGCCTGCACTCTTTCTCATTGTTATTCATGGGTCCAAGGAAGCTGAGATGGGCATCTCAGTTTATTTAATCAGTGGTTCTCTACAAGAAGGTTAGGAATCATCTCTCTGTATCAGAACTGATATGTAGCAACGTCCATCAGAAGAGATTAGTAGGCTTCTGTCAAGGTAGATGCGGCTTGGTAGAATGAAACCTGAAGCCAGGTTAAGTAATTGGGTTCTTGTTCAATAAAAGTGCTTGTTTGTGCTGTGTAATGAAAGATCTTTGGTGCAATGGATGTCGGAATCCAAATACCCTTTGGATTTTCTGATGGATAAAGAGATAAGGGTGAAAAGGATTTAATTTAGAACTATTGAAAAACTTTAAAGAGATTAGAAAAAAATAGTGAATGTGCTTTCTTTTTTAAAATCAGGATTCTTTGTTACTTATCAGCGCTGGTTATTTATTTTTTTAATTGACAATAAAACTTATTTGTTGGTTTTGTTTTTGTTGCTTTTATTTTTTCTCCATCAGTTTGCCATCATTAACTGACCTTTAAGATTCAGATTATGAAGAACATCATGGAGAAATTGTTTTCTCCCAGCCATGTACCCTAAACCTGAATTTAGGAAGTATTAACTTTTGGACTTTCATTGAAATGTCACCTCAAACTTACAGGCACAGCATTGGTGCATAGAACAGACCTGATGTCTTGATTCAAGTGATATATTTTTTCCCGTAAACTCAGTACTCACTCATTACTAAAAAAAATTGAAACCCAATTATTTTAAGAACACCTTTAAAAATATATCTAATTAAAAAATTCATGTGAGCAATCAGAGAAGTCTGGATATGGAATAGTGGGTGGAATTTGGTGAAATATATTAATCTCAACAATAAAATCATTCATGCACTGGGCTTTTTAAAGCATTGTCCCAGATAATTTTAATAAGTAATTATTTGAAGCTATTTACTTTCTGTGGGATAAAAAATGTGTTCAAGAAATGAGAAATAAAATGGTCTTTTTCTTTTCATTGCACTCATTTAACACTTGAAAAAATAAAAAGGCTTTATTTGAGGAAAAAAGTTAGGGATACACAACTTGAAGAGGAAGGGGACTCACAACTCAGAAGGGAAAAAATTGTTGACTGAATAGGATCTGTATTGAAATTCCCTGCAATACATGGCACATTTAGAGTGTTTGGATCCTTGGGACGAATCCCAGGCATCTCATCCTCTCAGACGTTTATTTCACATCTCAGTGAAATACTCTCTAACCCTCCCTTCACTGGGTGATCTACTTATTCATACTTCGTCTATTTTTGTTCTTTTCTCAGTCTTCTGTCTCCTCCTTTGTCTCCTCTGGAGATACATGTATATAATCCCCAAGATCATTTTTGGAGTCAGAATTCTAACAAACAAATGTTATTGAAATTAGCTTCTCTTTAGGGTTGCCTAGCAGGCCACGTGAAACAGCAGAACTAGGAAGTAAGAACACTGAGTTGAAGCAAAAGTTCAGCTTAAAAATTTGTTAAGTCTTGGCAGCTTCTAAGCACTGTAGAGATCCATTTTCTCAGAGGGTCAGAGGCAGAACAGGTGATACAGAGCTGCACTCAAGATGGAGTGTCTCCTGATGAAACGTATCACTCTCAGACGCTGGGAGGCTGTCATGTGAGAGGCTGAATTAGAAATACTTTTAAAGAGACAACTGTCTTCTAGAGAGTAACCCTCCTTTTAAAAAAAATTCAGGAGTTGGACTTCTCATTTATCTTTAAATGAGGAAGGAGACCTTCTCCATTTTCCCCGACTAACTCTTGACTTCATTTTAGAACTGACAAGTTTAAACAAGATGAGAATCAGATTGCCTCTGCCTATCTCATTCTTTCAGCTCTAGCCGACAATGTAATTAATGTTGCTGTAGGAAAAACAAAAAGCATTCTTGACGAGAACTTTTTTCTCTCTGCCTCTTGCAGGCACCAATCTTGAGAGAGTAGGTGGTCTTTTTGACATATTACTGAGGGAGGTATCACAACACAGATGTCCTTGATGATTTTTTTCCATGTATGTTAATTTGTAAGTTAAGCCCAAACTCCTTTTGTCTCTTTATCTTTTTATGGTGCACAGAAGTTGATAATTATCATACTGTAAAAAAAAAAAAGACCAAAGAAAAAAATTTACATACATGTGCACATAGTTTGTCCTGCTGGCCTTCCCTACAATATACGATTTTCTTTAGCATGCTTTTTTAAAATACATTTCTGGGGAAATTTGCTATAGAAAAGTGCTAGAGTTATACCAGTAGCTATTGGATGTCTGTTATAACTAGTTCCCTCACTTCAAGGTTAAACATTTTCTTACCTACACTATCAAAATTGTTTTTCAACATCATTCTTACAAATTCCAGTAGACTTCCCATTTTTTCTTACAAGTCAGGTTTCCTCCTCAGAAACCTTCAGTTTCTCTTTCTTACTTACCAGATCAATTGTGAACACTTTATTCTGGCACTCATTTGTCTATAGCTAGACCCATATTTGAGTACCTATCCTGACATTTTTATATGCTTCATGTCCTGTTTCTAATTAAATTATATACATGAAAACTTTCAGAACTCACCCATAATACTTAGTCAACATGGACTGCTTTTATAATCCATCTATTTACTGTGATTCTACTCATTTATCAAGACCATTTCATCCATAACTTTTTTCTCTTCATGCCCACCATCTACTACCACCATGGGAACACATCATAATTAATTGCTATTTTTTTCTCTGTTTGTTCCTGTACTATTGTAAATGCACAATACCTTGTAATATATTTATTCCCATGTATATCTGTCTGCCTTATAAGAACCTCAAGATTGGAATATACCTATATCTATACAGTAGTGTATAGAAATATACACAACTTAACTCTTTGTAGGTATATGAAATGGTTTAAATACTTGTTATAGAGAATACATATAAATTTTCTTACATTTATTTTATAAAAGACTGACTAGATTATTATCAAAAAAATGTAATAAGAATGCATGGATCTTGGGGACTCCGGGGTGGCTCAGTCAGTTAAGTGACTGACTCTTGATTTCTGCTCAGGTCATGATCTCACAGTACGTAAGTTCGAGACCCTGCCTCGGGGTCTGCCCTGACAGTGTAGAGCCTGCTTGGGATTCTCTGTCTCCCTCTTTCTCTCTATGTCCTCTCTGCTTATGTGCTTGTTCTCTCTCTCTCTCTCAAAATAAATAAACTTTTAAAAAATTTTAAAAAAAGAATGCATGGATCTTTTCTGTAGATAAACTTACATTCTGTCAAGAGAAGTCAACATCTATTTTCAAAGGCAGAAAATTTTCTTTTTTTCTTGGTAGCAATAATGGGAAATGCTTTAACCTCCTGTTTTTTAGTCAAAAGTGGAATGGTGTTATTTATCATGCATTGATTTGTTGTATCTGAACTTACAAAGTAGGTGGTTTGGCTATTTACAGTCAGTGTAAGATGTTATATATGTTCAAATTTGCAGATGAGTACCATTAGAATAAGTCCTTTGGGACTCTTAGTTATGTGGCAAAGGGAATATATAATACAACTAAGTAAGGATGCAAAAGAAGAACAGTATAGAAAGATAGGATGGTTTTAAACATAAGCTGTCTTCTAATGAAGCTGTTGTCAAACCAACCATTCTTTATAGAAATCTAGAATAAAATTCCAAAATTTCCATTTTGTGATCATAATTACATTTTGAAATGATTTCTATTTATAATAGGAATCAATATTTGATCTAGTGGATTCTCAGTATGATAGGATTATTTAAGTTTTTGTAAATTGGAAAAAAACTGAGGAATATAATAGACACAAATCACTTTTTTTTAGTTTCAGTTTTTATGAAATAAAATGTATTTATGCATTAAATTTGTACTTAACATTATATTTAATGTTTACTGTTAGGTTATTGTAAGTAAAACTTCTCTCCTGTTATAATTAAGGGAATATGAATATGTTCTTGGTAACTTATATAGAGTGTTCAGTAAAAATAATTAACAAAATGGTCTTAGTGCATATATTATGCATACAATTCAAAACTTCATTTGTATGAAATGAGAATATCCCAGGATTCATGTCAGGTGGCTGAAACTACCTACTTAATGTTATCTGATTTTCCATCAGAAGTTTATTTGGTGTTACTTTCTTTCTTTACAGAAGTATCTTTATTTTAATAGATTTTATTATAATAAAATTTATATACTAACACTTAATAGTAATATTCCTAATAAATTATTCATTGAGTTAATGCAAGTAAGGCACTAAGAAAACTGTTATCTACAAACTAAACACTCAGTAAATGTTTCTCATTGCTATTAACATTATTTTAATGGCTAAATATTATAGCATGTAATTTATTTAATAGATCTCCTATTAATGGACACTGCTTCTGATATTTAAATTGAATTTTAATTGAGTGTTTCCAATTTAATTTCTAAATTTAATTGAGCTTTCTGGTACAAGTTGTTTGGTAAATGAATACAATGTTCCTTCAAATAATTTATGATAAAACATGATATACTACATGTAAACACTATACATAAACCAAATCCACTTTTCTTCGATGATTCAGTAATCCCTTTAGGCATTATCCCCTCCTAGGTTCATTATTTTGACCTTGAGAAGTTTCCATTTGATTACTGGTATATGCAATTATAATACCTATTTTTATTTAGAAATACTTTTATTTATAAATTCTTTTTACTTTCAAATTCTTTTTATTAAAGTATTTTTATTTATTAAATACTTCTATTAAGAAATATTTGCAGAGAAGGAAAAGGACTTTATAAAGATAAAAACCATGAATAAATTAATAGCCATCTTTTTATTATTCTCCTTTTTGATCATGTAAACTTATGATCAAAAGTGAGAAGCTTCATGAGATACCTGGGTGGCTTATTCGGTTAAGCATCTGACTTTGGCTCAGATCATAATCTCACACTTTGTGAATTTGAATCCCATATAGGGCTCTGTGCTCACAGAGCCTGCTTCAGATTCTTTGTCTCCCTCTCTCTCTGCCCCTCCCCTGCTTGTGCTCTGTCTCTCTCTTTCAAAAAAATGAATAAACATTAAAACATTTTTTTTTCAGTGATAAACTCCCCTCCCATAAGAAACACACAGTCTATGGAGGTGACGTATTAAACTAATAACCACTAAAAATTCCTGCTCTTATTACATTTCCCTTTCTAATCAATTCACTAAATAACTCATTATAGAGATTCTTGTGTTGGCTTTCACAAGCTTGATCATTACTAGAGTAAATAGGTAAAATTGAACTCTTCACCTTGCATTTTGGAGAATCAATCATATTTAACCTCACCTTCTTTGAAGCAACCAATAACCAACAAATTCTAATGTTACTGTACCAGATTTCCTATTGGTATTTAGTTCTATTCCTATACTCTCTTCTGTAACCTCATGGTTAAAAGCCAAAATGATCCAAGTCCTTTGTCAGCATTGGTTCTTCCAATGAGAATTATTTACACAAGGTTTGGAAGAGTTGATAGTAAAATGCATATGTGTGGGTTTCAGCAGACAGAAATTTTGCTTTAGCCTGTGGCTTTCCCCAGGGAATCTCTTGCCCTGTTATTACAAATTGCTATGACCTTTAGGTTTCAGTTACTACAGAGCTAGTAAAGACCTTCCCTGAACTTCATTCCTATAGTGCATTGAATAGTCTTGTAGGACTTAATACCCTATATTAAATCATTTTTGTGAAATACCTAGAATTGTTTTGTTTTCCTTATTGACCACTGACTGATATACTTAAGTTGTTCTTAAATATTTAACAACAATATAGTTAAATTTTGTAGCATGCATCATCTGGTTGGATAAAGATATATGTCTACATCCAGGGCCCCTATGTATACCCCCCAAAGTTAGAGAATTAAAAAAATTTGAATACTCTTACAAATTTAATCACTTATTTAGATGAAATGATTTGTCCATTTCAATCTCTGTTTTCTATAGTTTTTCTTGATAAATCACTTCAGTACTTTAGTTATCAGATTTTCCTTGTTTTAGAACCATTTTTTGGAGCTGCTTTCTAAATATTCCCTCTGGTGATCCAAATCAGACCCCGAAGTCATCGTTTCTAAATATTGAAGACATCATCACCACATATATGCAAATTATTTACCTTCTGTATTTATTCTTTTTATTAATGATAATAGGTTTCATGCTTCAAAATCAGAATAATTTTTTACTATTTTTGTCTTGCTGCCATCATACCATGTCAACTATTTATTAACAATTGATTATAGCTAAGTCTTTCCTTTTTATTATTAGTGTCCTATTGTCCAAGTACTTGATAAGACAACTTCGATTTAGTAGGTGAGAATTGCAATGCTAATAAGTTTAAAATAGTGCAGGAGTACCTAGATCTCATAGATTCTGTGAGCTATTCATACATAAAACGGTGAAGATGTTAGAGAATTATTTTATGGCCAGAAGAGATATAGTAAAGGGGAAGAAAAGAACAAGGAATTAAAATATTTGTCAAAAATCTATTGACATTCCTTAGGTTATTTTATTCATTAATCAATGAGCCCCATGAAGGCATTAACAGTGTATATTT
Organism: Cryptoprocta ferox; assembly: GCA_028646485.1. NCBI lineage: Eukaryota > Metazoa > Chordata > Mammalia > Carnivora > Eupleridae > Cryptoprocta > Cryptoprocta ferox. The sequence continues at coordinate 92,201,939 of CM053572.1, read as the reverse complement.
ATTCTAAAGAATACCAGTGCCTGTCACTTGGAAGATGCTCATTGAATATTTATTTATTGGATAATTGAGTGAATGCTGTAAACATAATGTCCTAAAGGAAATAATAGCTTAATCGTACCCTACAATGTTCAGACTGTATCTGGACAATTATATTATTTATGATATAATATTAACAAACTGAAATGTATGTTTACTATAGCTCATGTTATAGAAGTATCATATCTGTTTATATTGTCTTTTGTAATAGACTTTGATTTGCACTGTTTTGTTTATCTCTATGTCTCTGGTGCTCATGGAATATTGCACAGAGCACATGGTTGATGCCCAACTAATCCTTGTTTTATAGATGAATATTCCAGGTATAATTCCAGTGTGATCATAATAATATACAAGGAAAGGTTAAGAAATTAAAGGTTTTCATTGTGAAAAGGACAAGAAAATAGCATGATGATTTTTAAAAGATTAAAATGTCTTAATATGGGAGGGTTAGTAAACTTGCTTCATATTATACCGTAGTCTTGAGCCTGGGCCAGGAGGAAGGAAGTTCTGGCATCAAATAAAAAAGAGGTATATAAAGCATGAAATTGAGCATTATTATGTTTATTCTTAGCAATCCATGGACTATTTAGTATTATAATAACCATAGATAGGTGGTATCATATTGACATGTCACAACTGCATTGATGAAAAGGTCATTAGCTTCCATGGCAAACACAAATGTTATTATAATTTATTTCTAATTAAATGCATAATCACAAACATATTTATAATTAAGTAAAATTCAAAAGTGATATTCTTAATTTTCAGGCTGTGTCCTACATTGTAATCTAGAGATTCAGACTTATCATAGTGTAGCTTTTATCTCCCCAATAGACTGAAGGTTCTTTGCCTTCTGCCAAAGAACGAAAGGAGAGAAACATGGAAGATTATGTTTGGGTGTTTTTAAGACCTGAAAGCAGAACACCTCATTTTCACTCAGGTTGATTTGAAATTAGTCTCATGGCCACATGTAACTTCTAGAGAAGCTGAAAAATTCAATCAGGCTAATGTGCACAGAAAGAATCAAAAAAGAGTTTAGCATGCATACATATATCCAGTGTCTGTCAGCATGTAATTGTTTAAGATGCAAGATTTAAGTAGAGTTTTCCCTTATTCCAGAATCCTCTAATTCTTTCTGCTATAGTGTAGTGGCATCATTCAAGTACCAAGAGCTGGTTGTATATAAACATAGCCTTGGACAACCCCTGTCACATTGTGATTAGAGCCATGATAACCATGCATATGCAAATTACCTCCCCTGATTTCACTCTTTGTGTTAATGAAATGCAGAGTTGATATATACATTAAGTAGGCTCTTAGACAAGATGACCTCTAAGGTCCATCAGGATTAAATGCCCACCAGCTCCAGGTTCTACTTTGCTTAACAGGCAATGAAAGGGCCATTGAATTTTCATAATCAAGAGAATGGCTGGATGAAATAAATTTATGTTTTAGGAGTATTATTCTCTTTCATTGCAATGCATGAATATTCAACTCTGTAAAGCAGGGTGCCAGAGATCCAGTAGTGTTTTTTTGAAAATAGTAAAATGTTAAATAAATTTAGTTGAAAAAGAATGAGTTCAAAATTATTTTATTTCATTTACTTTATTTTGATAACTAATTCTTTTTTTAATTTTTTTTACATTTATTTATTTTTGTGAGAGAGTCAGAGATACAGCATAACTGGGGGAGGGTGGAGAGAAAGGGAGACAGAATCTGAAGCAGGCTCCAGGCTCTGAGCTGTCAGCACAGACATGGGAATCAAACTCATAGACCATGAGATCATGACCTGAGCCGAAGTCAGATGCTCAACCAACTGAGCCGCCCAGGCGCCCCTTGATAAATAATTCTTAATAATTAAGGTCTAGTCCATATTGCTACCATGTGTGATCTATAAAATATGTACTTTAATGGCTTCTATGTATCTAATTTTAAATTAAAATCTGTATTATTCTGAGACTTAAATATCATGATAAAATGAATATATTTGATGGGTTTATGATTCTTTAAGGAATAGAATGAATGAAATTAATGAAAGGACATTCTTTCTGTCCTTTCTTTGAAATCTCTGTAAAAATATCAGTAAGTTTTATTGCTACTGGTGAATACACTGCACTGAACATATATTTATCTATCTTTTCCAATTAAAGAATTTTTCCTTTATGGTAATCAATGTTATTATTTTTGTTTCCACAAGAACTTTTAGCCTAATAAACTTTCCATGAAAACTCTTATTAATACCTTATTATATTATTTTTTTATTTATACTCTTATGTGTATAAGCAATTTTATATAGTTCAATTGCCAATCTTCTCAGGTTCATTTATGTAATATTAGTTATTCATATATAGTTGTGAATTCAAATACTATATATGTTATAAATTTGCTTTTGGGGGCTAGAAATCACATCTCTTTGATAATTCAGTATATAATATGGAATTGTGCAAACAGTAAACAAGTACTTACTAAATGAATAAAAACATAAATAAAAGAATTTGTAAACCTATTGTTAAAATTTGTATATTGATACAACATGAAAAAAAACCCTCTTATGTTCATGTTGAATAGCAAACTCAATTTCACGTATGTGATAGAGAACATTTTCTTAATATAATTTAAGGACAATTTCAATTTGTATAATATAGATGCTAAAAGCAAACAGTAGAGATTGGGGCAATGAGGAACTGCATTTTTTAAAGAATACAAATCATATATGAGAAGAAATATAGTTTTTGGAAAATAACAGATGAGTTATTGGATAAATCCAGAAAAGTTCAATTTCTTTTTAACTTGATATTCATACTATTCACTAGAACCTGTGAGTTGTTTGTGATTCTTATCACATGGACTCCAGTATCACAGATGTTAACATTATAGCAAAATATCAGTGTCTGTCTCTGTATCAATCCTCTCCCCAAGCTAAGTTATCTTTTCTCCCTAAACTGTCAGTGTCATCATGACCCTACTTGTAGAGAATTAAGGTATTTTCGATTAGAAATCTGTAATATGTCATTCTTAGTTCTGTTCTGGAAAATTGACTTGTTGTGACCTGTGTCCTGCAATTGTGGTAACTAGATTCCAATTTCAAGCCACTTTTGCTTAGATCTTACCAGTCTCCAGGCCTCCCTACTCCACTTGAATCCTGTCCCCATACATTTGTTTCTGGCAAAAATCTTGCTACCTGCTTATAGACTTTCTTGATTCTAATTATTTGTTTTCCTACCTGCTAGAATCTCCAAATGTCACTTCCTTCTAAATAGCACCCTTTTTTATGCTCTGTATGCCTACCGGATTATCCTTTCCCTCTGTATTAGACTTTTTAAATGAAGTATGACAACTTCAATTTACCCAGATTATGAGATCTTTTACTATACCCCTCAATCCATGCACAAGTGAATTATGAGTAAAATAAAATCCTGTCATTCTGCTAAATTCCTCAAAAACAATCCAAAGAACATAAAGAAGAAAATCTATGTTAGCTGTGGAATTTTGTGAGGGATGCATGCCATACACTAAATATAGATGTCTGCCATGGATAATACCTATAGGTGCAGACTGAGGCAAAAAAAATTGGCAAAAAGGATTGTGAATAGCTTTTATTAGAAGCTTAATAGAACCCTATAAATATTCAATAACATGACAGTATAAAATCTAGAACCTAGAAAAATCTGGGGTAGATGTATATTCTCCCCTTAGAAGTTCTTTAAGCACTTTAAATCAGTGTTTGGGGTTAGTGCCCCCAAAGCACATGTGACTACTAGAAACATGAAGGGGTTGGGAACATCTCCTTGATGTTGTGAAGGTTGTCTGTGATCCACTGAGTAGTGTCACCAGAATGGGAGTCCCACACAGTCAAACCATTTATGTAGAATTGATGTCAGGTTAAACAGAAAACTAGAAAGAATAATCTAGCAGTTTTGTCAAACCCAGAGACCACACTTTGCTCTGCAGGTCTTCCCATATGTGAGAACCCTACAGAGTCTCCACTGGCTCTTGGGTCCTAAGACTGATGCTGTCAATGATCAAACAGCTCTGCTTCTGGACACATTTTTTTGAGGAGTCCCTCTGTAGCAGTGAAGCATTTCTCCTCACTCAGCAGAAAAAAATAGGCCTCATCTTCATGATTAATAAATATTTTTAGGGGCGCCTGGGTGGCTCAGTCAGTTGAGCGTCTGGCTTCGGCTCAGGTCATGATCTCGCAGTTTGTGGGTTTGAGCCTGTGCTGACAGCTAGCTCAGCTGTCTCTCTCTCTCTCTCTCTCTCTCTCTCTCTCAAAAATAAATAAAACATTAAAATAAATAAATAAATTTTTTAAAAAGGAAAATAATGACAACATCATTAAGCCTATGAATTTTTTCAAAACAAAAAATGACCACTATTAACCTTCAAGAGACAAAAAAATATTCTAAATAAGTGTTAACTACAAAAGCAAAAGAAAGAGTTGGCAAAAAACAGATGACTTATAAACTGGGTATTTCAAAAATGAATGTTAGGAAATGAATTGTTCTGCTCAAATATCAAATACTAAAAAGTGGGGAGACACGGGTACACTGTACTACAGAAAGCCTGATTGGAAAGATTATGGAAGATAAACTTGAGAATCTTCTCTCAAACTGAAGAGAGAAAAAAGGATACAAATATTAAGAAAGAGGTCAGTAGATTAAAAGAGTAAATTCTAATTTATAAATAATTGATATTCATGAAGAATAAACTAGAGTAAACGGAGGAAAGACAATATGAAAAATATAATGAAAGTACCCATGTCTTACAGCATCAACTATGCAACCGATAGATGAATGAAATGCAGAACCCTGAAATAGGAAAATTATTATGTAGAAATCCTTTTTATATACATTCAAACACTCTAATCATTGAATTAAATACAATCATAGAACTATGATTACCATACAAAACATAGAAATGAGCATAAATCCTTATGATGAACATATTAAAATTAAAACCTAGAAATTATTCGTAATATAGAAAGTAGGTGATATTTTAAAACCACTTTTAAGTTTTCACATTGAGGTCTACAATATGCATGTTCTTGAGAAGCAGAAGTATCTATATGGGAAGACAAGATGCAGGTGTGAGAGAGATTAAAATTCAGATTAGTGACTAACTGGTAGAGACTGAACACATGCAGGAATTCAGAGATGGTATACAATTCAAAGTGGTCAAAGAAACCATCAGAGGAGAAATAGGACTTAAGAGCAAGTTTCTGAATAATTTGAGGTCAAAGAGATCTAGGTTTAAATGCTATCTCTATCATACACTAGCTTGAGAGCTGATTTCCCTGGGCCTCATTTCCTTGTCCCTAAAAAGGGGAATAACAAAAATGTGTTTTGTCATTGGCTGTTGGCAAGCACTTAGATACTGCACAGAAATCATCTGACACAGATCCTGGCACACGACAAACTCTTAGAAAAATTCTCATCCATACCTATTGTTGCTATTGTTGCTATTGTTGTTGGTATTATTATTATTGCTTCCTTGGGCTGTTGTAAGGGATATCCTAGAACAGTTTGTAAAAGAAGCTAAGTGTTTTTCATTGACAGAAACATGATATATTGGGGACCAGTGAGAATCATTTATTTGTTACTGGGTATAGTCAAGCTGTGTATTTGAACTTGACATATGATTTGTTTAACTTAGTGTCTTAAAAGTGGCGAAGACTTTTTGATTTTCCTCACTTCTTACCATTCTGTATAGTCTTGTACCCAGCTTTATAGAAGTCTCATTTAATTTAATTTAGTTTATTTATTTTTTTAAAGTTTATTTATTTACTTAGAGACAGAGAATGAGCATGTGAAGGAGAGGCAGAGAGAGAGAGGGAGAAAGAATCCCAACCAGTTTCTGCAGTGTTAGTGCAGAGCCCAGTTTGTGGCTGGAACTCAGGAACTGTGAGATCATGACCTGAGCCGCAATCATGAACTGGACAGATAATCAACCAGCTACCCAGGTGCCCCTCTCATTTAACTTTAAAAAGCCCAGGACGATTTGTTTCTGTAGTATAAATATTGTTATTAAAAATGCAGATGTCCCTGGTAAGTACTTCACTATGCAGTTATTTAATAATACTTTTATTGTAAATATTGATAAATAATACAAAACAATACAGATTTTGATGGTTCAGCATGGTGGTTGGCAAGTATGAAAAACAAGAACCACAAAGACCTTGCTTCACCAAAGTCCCCATCATAGAAAGGAGAGAAGTATAGAAGCCCAAACTGAGAGCAATGGAGATAAGCTTTGTTTGAAGTTCCATTTTCCCAGAAATTGGCTTGGGGGTGGATCTGAGTCAAGCTTCACATAAACCATATTTTGATTTTGTCATTAAATAATTAGAATCTTTTAAGGCTTTCTTGTCTTACAAAGAAGTCATTTTGTACCCTTCATATAAGGTCATTTACCAATGTTCACCAATTCTTAATGGTGAGGATCAGAACCAGGTATTCCCCTGGGAATTTTATGGCAAAAATGAAGTGCTTTCTTCAAATACTGCCTGACATTTGATCACATTTTTAAAAATTATGTATAAATTTATTGGAGTTATGACAATACAATAACATAAATACCAGAGGGCTAGAATTGAAACTAAATCATAGAGACTTCTCATCTAATTTTGAACAATAATCAGAAACCACTTCTCCATGTTCCCGTGCACTGAGATAATTATTGTTTTTCTTTTTAAAGAAATGGATTTTTTTTCCTTCAATTGAGCATGTAGCACAAATTAAAAGTGCAGAAACTTTGAGGATAGGGTAGGGAGCTTGGAGTTCTTCCACATTCTTTCCCCTATGGCCTGAACCCTTGCCCTGCTTGGCACCTCCAGAAGACTACCTGGAACACAGCTTGTTAAACTATAAATTTGTCTTGAAATCTTGTAGAGTTTGGGAACTCTACCCCACCTGAGAGACTTTTAATAGTGAACTATCTTAATCTTTTAAAACTTAAATGCATTGCCCCATACCTTTATTCTTTCTCTGTGATTTACCTCTAGTTTGTACGGACCTACTTTGAGATATTTAGTAAATAATATCACCTCTGTCTTTATATCTCTGTTTCCAGTTTATTTATCAAAACTATGTGAATGAAAAGAGTAGTTTGGTCCCTTTTCGTAAATCAAATATATATGCTTAATGAAGACTAATACATGGGAGCTATCGTTGGAAGTTTCATTTGTATCAGAAGTAGGGAGAAGAGTTACAAAGGAAAACTGTCCATACAGACTCATGCATGTGAGAGGAAGGGAGCAGTAATAAGGATGTATTATTGCCCCTAAAATTAATTCTTAGTCTTGTCCATGCCCTATAATACTCTTAATTATTTGAATACCAAATAGGCCTACATATACAAAATTGGACTCCTGTTTCTACTGTCAGTCTGAAGTTAACACAGTGATATCAGACTCATGATAACTATTTTACCCTGTTCCTGATACTTAATACTAATGCCTGCAATGGGCTCTGACTATCAAGTATCTGTGACCTGACACTGTGAAATACTTTGAAGCACTATCAATTCATGATGAGAGAAAAACACATATTTATAGATTAGCAACTCATAAACTAGAATAGAAAAGATAAAGTGAATCAGAAAATCTACTTCATTGGTCATTATAATAAGGAATAAGATGATAAATGCCTGTATTAAGATTATATTAGAACTGGAAATAGTGGATGACATTTCAAAGCAGAGTTCATAAATGTTAAATGCTAATTGTGATGAGAAAGAGAGTAAGAAACAATGTCCAATTCTTAAGTGGATTAATAAACTGTAAGGAGAGAACTTGGGGATAGGTACCAATACTTAACTGATCTGCTTTGGATTATGAACTCTGAAAACATTTAAAAAATTAATTGAAACATAGATGATCTGTTTGTTACTGTAAATGACAAGACTTTTTTCGCATTGAAACTTCAAAAGTGAGAGAGTTGAGGACTCTGATTCAGGAGGTGATCAGGAGGTGGTATCTGCAAAGAAGATTTGATGTAAAAGGGGAAGATGGCCAAGGAGTGATTGTGGAAGACTGTTGGAATCCAATGGATTAAAGAATTCAGTGAAAGAAAGAGGTGGGGTGGAGGTGGGGAGGATAGGGATCTCAGAACATAAGATACATGCTTAGAAAATGGCCTGGGAAGTGCACAACCCCTGAGGCAAAGAAAGAATGACTTTAAGAAGACTATTTAAAAGAAAGAAGACTGAGAAAAATATTTCAGATTTGGCAAGAACGACTGCCATTAACCCTGTTTTACACTGCTTAACACTGCTACTTCAGTCAAATAGTTTGTCTTCTACCACTAACATAATTACTTAATTAAAAACACTCCATGTTTTCACTTCCTTCATTTAAAATGCCTCGGTCTTCCTATTGTACTTTATCATAAGCCTTTCCTTTTAAAATATCTAAACTATTAATTTTCATAATGGATACCATTCATTAAAGTTACTAATGAAATGTTCTGTAATAACATATTTTTAGTATTTTTATTTTTATTTGTAAATATGTATGTAGCTTCACTTAAACATCATATAAATTATTACATTGCTTTTGTTATATACTCCAAAAAATTTCTGATAGGTTGGAGGTGTAGACTTAAAATCAACATCAATATATGTATGTATATAAAATTTATTTCTCTTAAGCTTGCTCTCTCTCCCTCTTCATACCTGATATCTGGTACCTACTATGAATTGCATGAAATCATGATTCATATCAAATGTGTTGTTTTATCATATAATGGAAATCTCGCTATGTCATGCGTACATTCAAGGTGAAAATGTCACAGAGGGGAACACTTGGTGGACATGTTTAGACGATGATTTATTTGCATAGAGTAAACTTTTAGGGCTTGTTACCTTTCATTTGTGTCACACCAATAGGAGACACAGCCTTTAGTGATTTCAAAAATATGAGTAACAATGGCCCAAATATAATCTAACAGGTAAATTCGTGAGTGTGTTGGGAGACAGGGAGATAAAGGATATGGGAAAAGGAAGATTGATTTTTCTTTGAAGCTCAAGTCTATTATGAACTTCATCAGTTGACTCTAAAACCTCTTGTTTTTTTTTTAAGCTTAAAATTTTAGAATAAAATTCCAACCTGGGATTTTCCATATTTCTTTCCTGGGGTTAAAACATGCTCTGTCATCTGATGAAAGAGAGAAAAGTGAGCTGGAAAAGGAGAAAGTGTATCTTCCAATTCTTAATCAGATGTTCTCAGTAAAAGATCTAGGATAAATAATTTAACCAAAAACTTTAAATAACAAATGTAAGGGAATTCTGCATAATGAGAAGTACCATTTGGGTAGTTTCTTAGGATAAAGCTTATGATAGAGTTAATGCAATATAATCAATTACTGACTACAATGGATTAAAAGATTAACTTAGAAAAATAGACACACCAGTACTAAAAATGTCTTGAGTCACTACACATTTGGACAGAATTCCAATATGTGTACATTATTACCTTACTTTCATAAAATTGTGTTTGTATTCCAAGGATTGAAAAGCTATGGAAAGATTTTGAAGTTGGCTATTATATTCACAAAAAATTGTTAAAAATTTTCCTGAGATTATTAACTCTATATTCCTGTGATAGTCATAGTACATCACTTTAGAATTTACCTGAGAATTCAAAAGGATTAGTAATTTTATACTGTAAACAGAAATTGAGACATGGCTATCTATATTCTTTCCCTTTTCCCCCTTTCTCACTGTATTCCATGAACACTGCCCTTCTTTCTCTCCTTCAACCTTTCCAGTCTCAAGGCACTAATATACTATTCCCTCCATGGACATTGGTCCCTAAACCCCATCTTTACATGGCTGTCTGCTTCTTGTTATTAGACAAAAGCTCAAATATTCCCCTCAGTCCCACATACTGCATGTGCAGGCAGGCACTTGTGTGCACACACACACAATCTTAAGGCATTATAACATTATTGCATCCTTGGCATTGTTCCCTCCACTGCATCTTATCAGTAGATGAAAGGTCAAACCATCCCCTCTGTCACACACACACACACACACACACACACACACACACAAACAAATCATAGTTTTTTCTTCATACTACTTACACTTAGATGAAAATATCTTGTCTGGTGTTGTTATTTATTGTATGTCTCCATTTATTAGAACAAAGTTTGTGCAGAGCAGTAACCTTCTTGTCCTCTTCTAATATTCCAAGGCATAGATCTGCATCTACTTAGAGTGAAAACTCAATAAACATTTGTTGAATGAATGTAGTCTTTTATGAAGGCAAAGGACAGAACTGTATGCCTAGACCCTTAGGAAATGTTTTACAATTATATCTTAATATCCCCCTAGTATTTTGCTCTCTTTGGCTGACAAATATTGACCATTTCTTCATTAGTTAGTATTAAGATGAACAGGACTTGTACAGGTGTATGTCATTACTATGGAGAGCATCATGGGACTGAAGATTATTGTAGATACATTGCTAAGAGGATAGCAAATTTGTGTTAAAATCACACATATATATATATATATATATATACATATATGTTCTTCTTAACCCTTGAGTATTGTGTGATCTGCATATGTTTTATTAACCTTAGCTTAATGCTTTGTTACCATTTGCTAAATATATTTAAATCAATTCCTAAATTTTTATGACTGAAGATAGATGTTGATACACACAAGTATAGCAGAGTTTTGGAGGCCAGAATTACTTATTTGTGAATCATTGCATATTAAACTGTCAATGATTTGTATTTAGAAAGCATTTATATTTAAATATGTTCTATATTAGACAACTACCAAATGCCTAAGCCCAACTGCATATTTTAAATTTTCCAAGGATGGTTGAAAGTGTAAGATGGTAATTATCTTTTTCTGATGTGTTGGTGCTATTAAAATCATATCATGATAAGTTATCATTTACATTTAAATCTTGTTAAAATTTCAAAGCCCTGTGCTGAAAATATAAAAATAAGTGTATTTAATATAATTGACATAAGATTGCTATTTTCCACAATTTTTCTGAAGGTAATAAGAGAGATCCACTTTTGCATGCCTCTTCAAACAGCATTTTGAATTCTATCAACATCACACTCCTCTTATCCCCAGTAGTTGAAGTCCCAAAAGACAATCTCACCACAAAAATATCTGAAATATCAACTCTATGCATATAAATACGGTGAGAAGGAAAAAACTCTTCATGATTTTAGAGATGTCAATTTATTATAAACTGTTCCTTCTACACACCGCTATGTGAGCTCATGAGAATATGTGGATAAATTAGTGTGTATTTCTTTTATTTTCCATTATAATTCAGTGTGTAAAGAAACCTAAATGGAAGCATTCCATAAAATCAAGAGTTGCCACAGACTGTATACCTGTTTACATGTGAATTATTTATACTTTATCTTCTAAATTTATCACAGAGAACTCTGGTTAACAAATGATACATGGGTACTCGTCATCCCAAAGTTCAATTCTTCTTTCTTTTATCTTTCTCTCGAAATCTTAAAAGCCTATCAAAAATGACCTGACTCTTCTTCTCTTTCCTCCCATAAATTGCACACACATACACAATCTTAAAAACCAAGATTTCTAATTTCTCCTCATCTTTTGCTTTTTATTATCATTAGCAAGCTCTTCCTTATCATTCATACTGAAAAGCATGGTTGTACCAAATAGAATTCTCTCTCATCTCACACATCTTTTCAGTAACAATGATGAATTAAAATCCAGCAATGGCACGTATGTATCCAGTTCATTCTATTCTCATTGTTAGTCTCTGGATCAGGACAATTAACTTGGATTGTTTTCTTCAGTTTTTTGTTTGTGTCCCCCTGCCAATCTATCCTATATAGCTCATCAGGAAAAAAATAGAGCACAACTATAATTATGATGCTTGTCACCCTATAAAACGCTCTATGATTCTTCATTATTACAATAATCAAGCAGTATACTTTTGTTTAATCACACTTTTAAATTAGTCAATCAATTATGCTTGTTGCAAAAATTAAATTTGAAAAATAGAAAGGGAGATAAAAACCACTCTTTACTATTATCTTTTTTTAATAATACACTCCCTTCTTAGGTAGCATCTAATACTTAATATTTGATATCGTCTGTGTGTGTAAAAGAAGTTTGTGACCATATTAAAAAAAAGATACTGGCATGATGAATTGACTGCTTTTCAATAACAGATGAATTTCAATTCATGTAGCCAATTTTCATTAGAAAAGTAAACACAGAGCACCCGGGTGGCTCAGTCAGTTGAGCATCTGACTCTTGACTTTGGCTCTGGTAATGATCTCGGGGTGGTGAGATTGAGTCCTGCATCTGGCTCTGTGCTAAGCACAGAGCCTGCTTGAGAGAGAGATTCTCCCTTTCTCCCTCTGCACCTTTTCCCTGCTCACATTCTCTCTCTCTCAAAAATAAAATAAATAATAAAAATAAAATAAAATAAAATAAAATAAAATAAAATAAAATATACTGTTTAGAACATAGAAATATTCTGTAAACTTATTTAATTGAATTTCTTAATATTTTACCAATATAAGACCAAATGTTAATAAAAATATTTTACTTTAATTTGTGAACTCTTAGATAACTAAAAATAATTAAACCTTAGTTTTCTCTAAGGATCCCATTTACTGATAGAATCATAAAGAGAGTCTTAGATTTAAGAGGTGCTCAAGGGTGCCTGGGTGACTCAGTCGGTTGAGCGTCTGACTTCGGCTCAGGTCATAATCTCACAGTCTGTGGGTTCGAGGCCTGCACTGGGCTCTGTGCTGACAGCTCAGAGCCTAGAGCCTGCTTCAGATTCTGTCTCTCTCTCTGCCCCTCCCCTGCTTGCTCTCAGCCTCTCTCTCAAAGACATAAAAACAAGTTTTTAAAATAAGAGGTACTCAAAAAAATATTTGAGTCATTTAATAAATGTGTGATACTTATAGGAATCAGTTTAATTCATTTAAAGAGTGTGGGTACATAGATTAATATTTTAAGTCATTCTGATATATTTTTATTAACAATATTGGACAAAATGGTCTTTCTTGCAATATATACTAAATTAGGAAAATGATTCATTAGAAATAAAAATATTTTCTTCCTTTGTTCTGTTGTTACCCTTCTTTTCATACACTCTGATGTTTACCTCTAAAATTTAAGGATATATATTTTTCACAAACCCCCTATATAGTTTATATGCACAATTAACTTTGAGAACTAATACTCTTATGTGGTATGTTGTTAACAGTACTTGAGATTTGTGATTTCACCTGTTTTTCAGGTTTAATTGAAATCTATCCAAAATTTATAAAACACTCTTATAACGCTACAACATTTCCCCAAGGAATAATAATGTTGAGTGTCTTTTCAGGTGCTTGTTGGATATTTGTATATCTTTTATTTAATTCCAATATTGTTAACATGCAGTGTTATATTAGTTTCAGTTGTACAATATAGTAATTCAACAACTCTCTACATTACTCTGGGCTCATCAAGAGAAGTGTACTCTTAATCGCCTTCACGTATTTCATGCATTCCCCTCTCACCTTCCCTCTGGTAACAATCAGTTTTATCTCTGTAGTTAAGAGTCTTGTTTTTTTTCCCTTTGTTCATTTGTTTTATTCCTTTAATTCCACATATGAGTGAAATCATATGGTATTTGTCATTCTCTGACTTAACTTTACTTAGCATTATACTCTCTAGGTCCATGCATGTTGTTTCAAATGGCAAGGTTTCATTCTCTTTTTATGACTATCATTATATATATATACCCCTTCTTTATCCATTCATCTACCAATAAATACTTGGATTGCTTCCAAATCATGGGTGTTGTAAATAATGCGGCATAAATGTAGAGGTGAATATATCTTTTTGAATTAGTGTTTTCATATTCTTTGAGTAAATACCCATTAGTGGAATTACTGGATCATAGGGTAGTTCTATTTTTTTTTTATGTTTTGAGGAAACTCTATATTTTTTTCCACAGTGATTGCACCAGTTTGTATTTCCACCGACAGTCCATATCATCATCCAACACTTGTTGTTTCTTGTGTTTTTGATTTTAGCCATTCTGACCAATATGAGATAATATCTCATTGTGGTTTTGATTTGCATTTCCCTGATGATGAGTGATGTTGAGCATCTTTTAATATGTCTGTAGGTCACATGTATGTCTTCTTTGGAGAGATGTCTATTCATAACTTCTGTCCAGGTTTTAGTTGGATTATTATTATTTTTTTGGTGTTGAGTTATATAAGTTCTATATATATTTTGAATACTAACTCTTTATCAGATACATGATTTGCAAATATCTTCTCCCATTCAGTAGATTATTTTTTTAAATTTTGTTCATTGTTTCCTTTGCTGTGGAGAAGTTTTTATTTTGATGTATTCTCAATAGTTTATTTTTGCATTTGTTTCTCTTGCTTCAGGAGACATATATAGAAAGATGTTGCTACAGTGAATGTCAGAGAAATTATTGCCTGTGCACTCTTCTAGGATTTTTACACTTTCAGGTCTCAGATGTAGGTTTTGTTTTTAAGTTTATTTATTTACGTAGAGAGAGAGAGAGAGAGAGAGAGAGAAAGAAAGCATAAGTGGGGGAGGAGGAGCAGAGGGGGGCAGAGAGAAAATCCCAAGCAGGCTCCACACTGTCAGCGCAGAGCCCGATGTGGGGCTCACCCCAGGAACCATAAGATCATGACCTGAGTTGAAACCAAGAGTCAGACCTTAACCTATTGAGTCACCCAAGTGACCCTCACATGTAGCTTTTTGATCCATTCTGAGTTTATTTATGTGTATGGTGTAAAAAAGTAGCCCAGTTTCATGCTTTTGCATATAACTGTCCAGTTTTACCAGCACCATTTGTTGTAGAGATTTTTTCCCATTACATAGTCGTCCTTCCTTTGTCTTTGATTAATTGATGATATAATTGTGGGGTTATTTCTTGGCCCTCTTCTCTTCTTTTGATCTGTGTGGCTGTTTTTGTGCCAATATCATACTGTTTTGATTACTACAGCTTTGTAGTATATCTTGAAATCTAGGATTTTGATACATCCAGTCTTGTTCTGCTTTTTCAAGATTGTTTTGGTTATTCAGTATCTTTTGTGGCTTCATACACATTTTAGGATTATTTGTTCTAGTTCTGTGAAAAATGATGTTGGTATTTTGATAGAGATTGCATTAAATTTGTAGATTTCTTTGAATAGTATGGCCATTTTAGCAATAATTGTTATTCCAGTCCATGAACATGGACTGTCTTTACATTCTTTGTGTCATCTTCAATTTCTTTAATCCATGTTATAGATGAAAGTACAAGTTTTTCACTTCCTTGGTTAAGTTTATTCCTAAGTTTATTCCTTGGTTATTTTATTATTTTTGGTTCAGTTGGAAAAAGGACTGTTTACTTAATTTCTCCTTCTGGTACTTTATTATTAGTGTATAGTATTATTATTAGTGTACAGATTATTATACATTGTGTATCCTGCAACCTTACCAAATTCATGAATCAGTTCTAGTAGTTTTTTTGGTGGTCTTTAGTGTTTTCTATATATTGTGTCATCTGCAAATAATGAAAATTTTATTTCTTCCTTACCAGTTTGGATACCTTTTATTTCTTTCTGTTGTCTGATTGCTGTAGCTAGGACTTCCAGTACCATGTTGAATAAAAATGGTAAGAATAGATCTCCTGTCTTGTTACTGACCTTAAGGTAAAAGCTTTCAGTTTTTCACCATTCAGTATGATGTTAGCTGTGGGTTTTGTGTATGAGGTTTTCATTATGTTGAGATATACTCCCTCTAAAACTACTTTGTTGAAGGTTTTATCATGAATGGATGTTGTACATTGTCAAATGTTTTTTTCTGCATTTATTGATGTTATGTATCACACTGATTGATTTGCAAACATTGAACTACCCTTGCATCCTGGAAATAAGTCCCACTTGATTGTGTTGAATGATTTTTTTTAATGTGTTGTTGGGCTCAGCAATATTTTCTTGAGGATTCTGTGTCTGTGTTCATCAGAGATATCAGCCTAAGGTTGTGGGTTTGTTTGTTTTTTTTTTAGTGTCTTTATCTTGTTTTGTTATCAGGATAATGCTGGCCTCAGAATGAATTTGGGAACTTTCCTTTCTCTTCATTTTTTTGGAGTAATTTGAGACAAATAGGTATTAACTGTTCTTCAAATGTTTGGTAGAATTCACCTATGAAGCCATGCATGTAGTCCTGGCCTTTTGTTTGTTGGGAGGTTTTTTTTTTTTTTTTTTTTTTTAATTTCATTGCTAGTAATCAATATTTTCAAACTTTCTGTTTCTTCCTGATTGAGTTTTGGGAGGTAATATATTTCTAGGAATTTATCCATTTCTTCAGGGTTGTCCAGTTTGCTGACATATAATTTTTCATAATATTCTCATAATCTTTTGTAATTCTGAGTTGTTAGTTGTTATCTCTCTTCCTTAATTTTTGATTATGAGTATTTTTTTTTTGATAAGTCTGGCTGAAGTTTTATCAATTTTGATGATTTTTTCAAAAACCTGCTCCTGGTTTCATTGATCTATTTTGTTATTTATTATAGTCTCTATTTCATTTATTTCTGCTCTAATCTTTATTATTTCCTAACTTCTACTAGTTTTGAGCTTTGTTCTTCTTTTTCTAGCTTTTTTAGCTGTAAGGTTGGGTATTTATGTGATTTTTCTTGCTTCTTGAGGTAGGCGTGTATTGCTATAAATTTCCTTATTAGAACAGCTTTTGCTATATCCCATAGATTTTGGACTGTTGGGTTTTCAATTTCATTTGTCTGCATATATGTTTTTATTTCCTTTTTTAATATTTTTGGTTGCATGTAGTAGCATGTTATTTAGCCTTCACGCGTTTGTATTATTTTCAGATTTTTTCTTATTTTTTAAAAATTTTTTCTAACGTTTATTCATTTTTGAAAGAGAGAGAGAGAGAGAGAGAACGAACGAACAGTGGAGGGGCAAAGAGAGAGGGACCCACAGAATCCGAAACAGGCTCCAGGCTCTGAGCTGTCAGCACAGAGCCCACCACGGGGCTCAAACTCATAAACTGTGAGATTATGACCTGAGCCAAAGTCGGACGCTTAACTGACTGAGCCACCCAGGCGCCCCTCAGATTGTTCCTTATGATTGATTTCTAGTTTCATATACTATTGTGGTTGGAAAATATGAATGATAGAATTTCTGTCCTGAATTTATTGGGATTTTTTTGTGACCTAACATATGATCTTTTCTAGAGAATTTTTCATGTGTACTTGAAAAATGTGTATTCTGCTATTTTAGAATGAAATATTCTGTATATATCTGTTAGATCTACATAGTCAGTGTGACATTCAAAGCCACTTTTTCCTTATTTATTTTCTGTTTGTATGTATGTATTACTATTGATTATGTTTGTTATTAGCTGTTTTAGGTATTTGGGTACCTTCATGTTGGCTGCGTGAATATTTACAATTGTTATATCTTCTTGTAGGATTGTTCCCTTTATGCTTTTACAGTGCCTTTCTTTTGTCTTATGTTACACTCTTTGTTTTAAAGTCTACTTTGTCTGATATAAGTGTTGTTACTCCAGCTTTCTTTTCACTTTGATTTGCATGATAAATAATTTTCCATCATTTCACTTTCAGTCTGTGTGTGTCTTTAGGTCTGAGTCTCTTGTTGGGAGCATATAGATGGTTCTTGCTTTTTTTTTTTTTTTTTTTTTTTTAAACTTTATAGTTTATT
>CM053572.1:91850077-92183674 GCA_028646485.1 Cryptoprocta ferox | reverse complement strand
ACCGGGACCGCCCGTCCCCTAATTTCCCAGATCACAGTCACTCACTCAGGCATCTTTGAGGTTGTCTTCTTTCTGGCGTCTGTTTCTTCTTTCCCCCACTTGCAAATCCAAGTTTTATCCCTTCAGTCCTTCTCAGTTCAATCCATACGGGCGTGCGCGGATTACAGAGCTCCCTGCTCTTCTGCCATCTTGTCCTCCTTCCGGGTCTTGCTTTTTTAATCTATTTTTATTACCTGTATCTTTTGAGTAGAGTGTTTGGTCCATTTACATGCAAAGTGATTATTGATACGTATGTGTATATTGCCATTTTGTTACTTATTTTATGATTATTTTTGTAATTCTTATCTGTTCTCATTCTCTATTCTCATGTTTTGTTGACTTTTTTTAGTGATATACTTTATTTTTTGCATATGTATTACTTTGTTTTATTTGTAGTTACCATTAGGTTTACATATGACATTGTATGCATATAAGAGTTTATATTAAGTTGATGATCTCTTAAGTTTGATCCCATTCTTTACTCCTCTCCCCTCTTACATTTTAAGTGAATGATATCATACTTTACATTCTTTTATTTTGTGAATCCGTTGACTGACTTATAAATATACTGACTTTTATTTCTTTTGTGCTTCCTACCTTTTAAAAATTATTAATTTATTTTTGAGAGACAGAGAGATGGGCTCAGGGAGAGGGAGAGAGAGAATCTTAAGCAGGCTTCACACCCAGCAGGGTGGGAGCCTGATGCAAGGCTCAGTCTCATGACCATGAGATCATAACCTGACCTAAGATCAAGAGTCAGACACTTAATTGATGAGCCACCTAGGTGCCCTTTCCCTCCTTTTCTTAATCCTACTGTGATGGAGACCCGCTCCCACCGGTCCAGGGGTACCCTGAAGGAGGGCTGGCATTGGAGCAAAGGAATGGACACAGACAGCTCAGGTGAACCGATCTGGACAGTTTATTGATTTTTCAGCAAGCTTATATATGCTTTCTACTCTCTATATGCTTGCATCAAGCTATTGTTTTTACTCTCAAAGTTCTCAGGGAATTCATCCGTGAGAAAACTTTCTGGTTATTTCCTTGCGTTACTGCTCTTTTACTTCAAAGAATTAATCTTTAATCTTACTATTTCTATGCCTGACAAGCTAGAGGGCTCGTTATTTTTTATATTTATTATTTCAATTGTTTTAGCTGAAACTGGTAGAGCCTATTCTTTAGAGAAATTGGAGTGTGACTGCTTTCTTGGTAACTGCCCACTCTAACCTTCTATAGGGGCATGTTTTTCTTCAAAGTGCCCTTAATGATTAACTGATTGCTAAGTTAGAAGGAAAGGCCCAGTAAGAAAAATTTAAGTTAGTTGAATAAGCTGATTGATTAGAAGAAGGGATATCAGTAGCTTTGCTTCCAGAGAACCACTTTGTGGTCTTCTTTTGTCGACCTCCTGGGCTGTGCCATCAGGTGGGTGATGAAGGTAGGCTCCTGGCACTACTGAAAGGAAGAGCTTCCTTTTCCACTCAAAGAGTCCCGTTTAACATTTCTTACAAGGCTGGTTTAGTGGCCATGAATTTCTTTAACTTGTGTTTGTCTAAGAAACTCTTCACATCTTCATCTCTCCTTTTCTGAATGATAGACTTGCAAGTTTGTTTTTTGTTTTTTTTTTTTGTTTGTTTTTTCCTTCAGCACTTTGAATATGTCATGCCACTCCCTCCTGGCCTGCAAAGTTTCTGCTGAAAAACCAGCTGATAGCCTTATGGGGTTTCCTTTGCATGTAACTGTTTTTTCTCTTGATACTTTTAGGATTCTCTATCACACTTTTTTTTTGCAATTTTAATTGCAAATTGCAATTTTTTCTTAGCGTGGACCTCCTTGGGTTAATTTTGTTGGGGATTCTCTGTGTCTCTTGCACCTGGATTTCTATTTCCTACCTCAGATTTGGAAAGTTTTCTGTATTATTTCTTTAAATTTTGTTCCCCCCTTCTCTCTCTTCTTCTGGTATCTCTGTAACGCAAATGTTATTATAGTTAAAGGTGTCTCTGAGTTCATCTAAGGCATCTGCAGTGTTAAACAGTTGGTACTGATTATATTTGACAAATACCCCTTGGGAAAAAACTATTTCTATTAGGTAATCTCTCAGCTGGATCAAGTAAATTATTGCAAATGAAGCTTTCTTGGGAATTTCCACACAGGTCAGATACTGACAGTTCATTGAGAATGGGGCATTGAAGCTCTCCAAACATGTTCAGTCTTCTCCATTGACTTCTACACCATTAGTATTTAGTCTACAATAATGGGGAGAGAGAGAGAGAGAGAGAGACAGGGAGGGAGAGAGAAAGAGAAACAGGGCAATTTAAAGTACCACAGTGCTCACTCTTTGGTCCAAGATTCAGTTGGGTTTTTTTATTAAACACTGCCTGATTTTTGAAGGTCTTTGGTTAGTTTCAAGAATTCTTAAAAAGTTGATTTTGACAGTTTTTCTACCTTTCTCATTGCATATATGGAGGAGAGGTTTTTTGAGTTCCTTATTCTATTTTCATTCCTGCTGATATACAGTAATGCCCTCTTAAAAATATTAATAATTTCCACTATAATTAAGCAAGAAATGAAACAAAAATTAAAAATAAATCAGGAATATTGAAATAAATTTGGGGAAGGTAAAACAATCAAAGAAATAATTCTTGTTTGCCTTAGATAGAAAAAAAGCATTAAAAACTAATGATCTCTTTTCATACTGCCCATTGCCACAAGGCTTTTTGATATATTCAAAGAAAGTATACAATAATAATTGAAGGAATTAAATGTTTATATTTACTTTTTCATATTTTTAATAGAATAGACGCCTTGTCTCACTTTAATTGTGCTGAGTAACTTGAATTAGTAAGACTGAGAAAATTTGTTTGCATTTTGTAATGCATAATTGATGACAATTAGACCAATATAATGTAATGTTTTTTACTGATGGCATAATAGAACATTATTATATATCAGCATCATTAAACAATGAAGAATCTTCAGTAAAATTAAACATAATTTTGATTTTACCATGACATAGAATGTAAAAGCTGCATTTTAAATGAAAAGTTTAAAATACCGTCTGGAATGAATTTGAAATATGCCATTACTTATATCCATACTTGTAAAAGAAGCATACTGTATCCCTCAAAATAAATTCCCATTGTAACCCAGTATAAAATCATGGTAAATAATTTGCTTTAACACCAGAATAATTACTTATCATTTAGTACATTACAAAACATCTAGAAATAAAAAGTTCCCTTCCAAAAAAATAAAGCTTTGAAACTAAAGTTTCCAACCCAGTTATTTTGTGTTCATGGATATGAAACATTTATATTTTAATTCATTTTTATCCAAGATTAGAACTTTTTGGTTCTACAGCATTTTATTTTTGTACCTGTTGCAATCAGGATCAAAATCAATATGCTATGACATATTTTTAAATTTAAATTATATTTAGAATGGTTCTTGCATTGTATTTTTTATTGATAGAATTATATATCCATATATTTATTATTAATCATAAATTATAACTTTAATTATTATTAACTGACATATATAATTATGTCACTAAAATATGAAAAGATAATACAAGAACCAGTTTAAGTGTAATGATTATATTCTAAGTATGTCTATATAAACATATATAATCTTATTATATCTGTTTCTTTTAATACTACTTGGCGTGTCATTTAGATCTCTTGCCTTGGTTTCAAGACTAGGAATCAGTGTTACCTTGTGTAAAAATTAATGAAAGTGTATCTAGAAGATCTTGAAGACTTGACCATTGTCAGGAGTCTGAGGGAAACAAATGAAAAGAAACAAAGGCAAATCTGGAAAGTAAAAGGGATAAAAGCTGGAAAAAGGATAAATGTCTTCATAGAGTTGTGAAGGGAGGAAGAGAGGAAGGAAGGAAGGAAAAGGAAGGGAGGGAGGGAGGGTGGGAAGAACGGAGGGAGGGAGGAAAAAAGAAGAAAGAAAGAGTAGTGAAATATCAGAGAAAAATGCAAAAGAGATGTACAATAAGATTTTCTACAACTGAAGGACATGATCTTTTTAGATTGAAAATACCCACCAAGGTCTCAAAAATCAAGTGAAAAATAATCCACACTAGGCACATCATTATGAAATTTTAGGATACCAGAGTTGACGAGAAGGTCACAGAACTTCCAGAAAGAAATAATCAGGTCACATTCATAGTCTCGAGGATAGGAATCACACTGGATTTATTAACCCTAAGCTAGAGGACTATGGAAGATTGCTATCAAAATTTTGAGGTAGAGAACACCTGGATGGCTCAGTTGGTTAAGCATCTACTTCTTGATTTTGGCTTATGTCATGCTCTCAGGGTTTGTGGGTTCAAGCTCTGCTTGAGAGTCTCTCTCTCTCTGCCCTTCCCCTACTCACTTTCTCTCTCAAAATATATTAATAAACTTAAAAAATACTCTAAGGTAGCAAATAGGAGCATAGATTATTAGAATTAGCTAAGTGACTATAGGAGATGAAGATTGAATTACAGTTGTTTTTTTGCATATAAAATGTAAAAACAAAAAAATAAAAACAAGAAAACTTGAAACCCTCTTCAAAAGAAGGTAATAGAGGAAGCTAAGTAACAAAATAATTGGGTAAACTAAGAAGGAAGAGCCTGTCTAGCCAATGGCAATATTTAGTAATTATTCTCTGTACTACTTTATGTTTTTACTTTTTTCAAAATAATGATAAAATAGAGGATGCTTAGAGCCCAAGTAAAATATTTACACTTTATCATAAAAAAGTCTAATTATTTTTAGTGTCTAAAATTTTAATCTTAAAATTACATAAAAATGCTTTGAGTGTTATGGATACATGTTATAAATGTAAGAAATTACAATTTTAAGTGTTCTCACTTGAATGAGTCTTTGAACAGGTAGTAATGCCACCTAAGGAATCACTTGGGAAATAATGTGTTAAATTTTGTTTCCTTTCAAAGTATATTTAATTAATTAAAGACAAATAGTTTAGAGCATATATTCTGCTTTTAAAACACTGGAGAGAAAATTGCTATGTGTAGCAGATACTTAAATGTTACAGCTTTCCATAAATATGTTTTGGTTATCTATTGATTCATTGAATAGATAGCATAACTACTCTAAGAACCTGTGAGTACCTGTATTAAAGAACTATTGCTCAGTGCAGAAAGGTACCTGATCTCAACTTGTCCAGCTACTAATTCTGCCAACTCAGTGACTAAGAGAATGAGGGAATATATATAACACAAGTTTGGTTACATATACTGAGGGTTTTGACTTTATTAAAGATATCATGATATACAAAATATAATTGCAACACTATGATAGTACAAATTATTACTAAGTTAGGCCAGAAAAACATTAGAAAGGAAAAAACATTCTTATACATGTTTTCAAACTATATATCTTATCCATAAGGCCAGCTCAGTCTCAAGGACTTTGTCTTTTAGTAAGGGTGGATTAGTTAGATGATACCAACACTTTCTTTGAAGACACTAAAATTACAGAAGAAATTTTTAAAAATCTTATTAAAGCTGCCAAACACACACAAACACTCTATATATACTGGTATATGTAGGAATGTATTACTGAGCCAAGACCTTGGAAATTTCCTGGAGGCATTTGCCAGTCTATATCAGGTAGCTGAGAAGCTGAGCTATTCTTTTGGAAAACTCAAAAAAAGGGTTGGGTGGACAAAAGAGAGATAATATAGTCAGTTACCACTGTAATTGCAAAGGGCTGTACCGTAAAAATAAGAGTGTTTTCAAAACTGCCTGATCTTTGAAAGCACTGCTTTCTAGTTTCATGACATTTTGGTACTTTGAAAAATCCCAAACTCTTAACAAGGATTAAGAGATTTCTGGGTTTCTAATAGTTGGCAAAAATAAGCAGGCAAACAAAACCAAACAAAAGAATTGTTTTTTAATAAAGGTAGCACCATTCTTGACCTTAAAATATTTCCATAGATGACTTTTCTTTTTTTTAATTTTTTTTAACATTTATTCATTTTTGAGAGACAGAGACAGAGCGTGAATGGGGAAGGGGCAGAGAAAGAGGGAGAGACACAGAATCCGAAGCAGGCTCCAGGCTCTGAGCTGTCAGCACAGAGCCTGATGCAGGGCTTGAATTCACGAACCGTGAGATCATAACTTGAGCCAAAGTCAGACGCTTAACTGACTGAGCCACCCAGGCGTCCCCATAGATGACTTTTCAAATATAATATCCAACAGACTCAAGACACCATGAAAGAGAACAGAGCAATTGTAATTATTTTGATTACCTCTAAGGAAAATAATAAAAGTATGTAAATTCCAAATCAGAGGGAAATATTGAGCGATACATTTTCTTCTTCTTTTATTAGTACTATTACTACTCTCTTCTCCTCCTCCTCCCTCTCCTTTTCCTCTTCTCCCTCCTGGTCCTCCTTCTCCCTTTCCTTTTCTTCTTCTTTTCTCCCCCACTCTTTCTCCTCTTCTCCCCTCCCCTTCACCCTCC
This sequence comes from Cryptoprocta ferox, assembly GCA_028646485.1. Taxonomy (NCBI): domain Eukaryota; kingdom Metazoa; phylum Chordata; class Mammalia; order Carnivora; family Eupleridae; genus Cryptoprocta; species Cryptoprocta ferox. The sequence goes on along the minus strand of CM053572.1, from coordinate 92,177,159 downwards.
AATAGAATGTGTGGGACAAATAGAAAGTGTATAAAATGTATATAAAATAAGACAGAAAGACAAATAGTAAATGATACCACTTATATGTAGCATCTAAAAAAGCCAAACTCATAGAAACAGATTTGAATGATGGTTATTAGGGGTGTGGGATTGGGGAGATGTGGAGATAATTGTTAAAGAGTACATATTTCTGGTTGTAAGATGAGTAAAGTCTGAGGATCTACAGCATGATGATTATAGTTAGTAATACTGTATTATATACTTGAAAGTTACTAAGGCAGTAGATCATAAATGTTCTCAGCACAAAAAGAAATGATAATTATGTGATATGATGGAGGTGTTAAAGTGATAATCATTTTGTAACATTTAAATGTACAAAATCAACATAGTGTGCAACTTAAGCTTATACAATATTATCTCAAAGCTGGAAAACAAAATGTTAACTTTAAATATAAACCGTAACAGTAATTATATTAAATTTTAATGGAATAGATGTTTCAATTTAAAACAAAGATACTTAAACTGGATTAGTAACAAAATCCATTTTTTTGCTTTTATTAACATGCTCATAAGAAACTCATCTGTAACAAAGAATACAAGAAGTATGAAAATAATAGAAATGACATATAATTACAAACACTAAACAAAGAAAACAGATGTTAGTTGATATTAATATCAGGAAATGTAAGCTTTAAGGCAATAATCATTATAGAGATAAAGAGGACTATCTCTATATGTCAAATGTATAAAAATCTGATTCATGAGGAAGACGACAACAGTTCTAAATCTGCATGAAGCTATAACATGCCCTTAAAGCATATGAAGTGAAAATTGATGAAACTCACAGAGGAAATAGAAAAATCCAAGGGTGCCTGGGTGGCCTAGTTGGTTGGGTATCTGACTTCAGCTTAGGTCATGATCTCACTGTTCATGAGTTCAAGCCCTGCATCATGATTTGTGCTGACAGCTCAGAGCCTGCCTGCTTCGGATTCTGTGTCTCCCACTCTCTCTGTTCCTCCCATACTCGTACTCTGTCTTTCTTTCTATCTCAAAAATAAACATTAAAAATTCTTAAAAATAAAAGAAAGAAAAATCCACAATATAGTAGATGTTAACATTTTTTTTAATAATAGAAAAAAAGAGACAAAACTTAAATAAATATATAGAACATATGAGAACACACTCTCTCTCAAAGTAAATAAATAAACATTAGAAAAAGAAGCTATCACTAATCCATGTATCTATTTTCAGAGGTTAGGACCCAAGCAATAGAAAGCCAAAGACAAATAAAAGGATAGAAATAATAGAATTAAGACTAGAAATTAGAATTAGTAAAGCTCTAGCAATTAGTAGAAATTTATACAAGCATATATTGTTATTTATATCACACATATATGCAATGGAAAGAAAACAATGCCCTATTATTTTTAAGAGACTTATGATAATCATTGGTGTGAGTGAACAAAATTAATAAAAGACAAAAAATAACTATATCAAGAATGAAAAGAATAAACATTACTCTAGATATTCTAGAGTAAACATGAAAAATAAAGAAGAAAGTTATAAACAAACTTTATGCCACAAATGAAAATTTGAATGAAATGGGAAATTTATAGGAATGCACAACAGAATTGTCACAGAAAGAAATAGAAAACCTGAATATTAATACACTTTTTTAAAGACATTGAATCAGTAATTAAAATTTCCCACAATTTAAGTCCATTTGGCTTCTCTAGCAGTTACTAACAAATATGTATGGTATATAAAACATACCAATATTTCACAAACTTCCAATAAAAAAACAGAAACAAAAAAAGCACAATCTGCATATTTGTTTTGCTTTGTTTTCTTGTTTTTATTTTAGTCTGGCAAAACTTTGACACTAAAACCCAGCAAAGAGAGGATAGGGGAGGACAGTTTTTAAATAATCTTAGTCATAGTCATAAATTCAAAACTATGAAGCAAAATTGAGAAAGCCATATCTATAAAAAGCAAACACAAAAAATTGGTATTTTTTATATTTTGAAGCTTATTTCAGAAATTAATGGTTCATTTAACATTAGAAAAATTAATAAATACAATTTAACACATTATAAAGAAGAAAAGTCACTTTATCTCAATGGATAAAGAAAAAGCTGATTAAATTCAAAATCTGTAATAAAAGAAAAAATCTCAGCAAAGAAAGTAGGAAGGAAGGGAACTTCCTTAAATTAAAAAAATAAATAAATAAAAGGATACCTACAAAAGCTTCACAGAAGACATCACTTAATCTCTAAAAAAAAAATTGAAAAATTTTTTCCCACCAAGAACAGGATCAAGATGGGTTCCCAGTATCACTGTTTAATTTTGTTCTGTAAGTCTTAATGCAATCAGATAAGAGAAAGATATAAAATTTAAAGGAATTAAAGACAATACCAATACCAATGTATGATTATCTACTAGGAGATTAGAAAATGTACAAGCATATTATTAAAATTAATAACAGATTTTAGCAAACTCAACTACAAGATTGTGTGTTTCTAAACATACAGAATACCCTATTTTAGTGAAAAATTGGTGAACTACAGACAGCTCCATTTGATATAATAAATCTTAAAACAGTATTCATATACAATTCAAAACATAGGTAATCATTAATGTTTTAAGTATGCAAATCCAGCTAGTAAAACTATAAGAGGGGAAGCAAGAAATAAAATTAAGGAATAGAAAGGTGATGTGATCTGAAAGAGGTAGAGTAAGAAAACCAAGATGCGTCTCTACTGCAGGCATCTGTGCTGTGATAATTACATGGCTAATTGCTATATAATAATGTGTCAAAGCCAATCATTGACATTTCATGAACTTTCTTTTATGTATGTTATTTTATAAAATTTAAAAAAAACCTTTAAAAAAACAGAACATGTTTTGAATGAATGTTGTTTCATTTTTTGAGAGAGAGTGAGAGAGCATAAGTGGAGCAGGGGCAGAGAGAGAGGGAGACACAGCTGCTGAGCAGGCTCCAGGCTCTGAGCTGTCAGCACACAGCCCGATTGTGGGGCTCAAACTCATGAACTGCAAGATCATTATCTGAGTCAAAGTTGGATGCTTAACAGACTGAGCCACCCAGGCGCCCCTAAAAAAAGAAAAAGTAGCTGGAACTCTCGAACTCTGGGCAGTTTGGAGAAGTAGTAATATGAAGGTGGACAGAAATGAAAAAGCCCCATTTCACAGTCAAAAAGTGCTTAATAAATTAGCCATGTTAAGGTATTTTACCAAAAGTTGTGTTTTCTCTTAATTAAAACAACAACAACAAAAACGCTGCTCTTCTGCTGTAAGCAGCAAATACAAAAGTACAAAAGGAATAAAGAATGATCAAAGCTTTTCGCTTTGTTTTGAGATTTAATGACTTCTAGTTAAAAAAGTTTCTGAATAAATAATTTTGCACCTTATGGAAACAGAGCTTGAATTAGATTTGTGTCATTTGTAGAGAAAAAAGAAAACTCAAGCATGATTTAGACTTAATTATATATATTTGTGATTTCTGTAATTAGTTTGAAGGACCTGCATTGTCTTTCAATGAGACTATTACTCACTTGTATTTGATTTTCAAATAGATAATTGTACCCAATATTCCAACGGAATACTTTTATTAAATTTTTAAATGAACTTAGGAAACTGTGGCTGCAGTGGCACTTACTGATAATGCATTTGAAAATTTACAATAAGTGTTTGTCTCCCAAACCACCATAAATTATAGATTAGTGAGTGGAACATGAATCAAATTACACTGTTGCTGGAAAATAGCACGTGAAATTTTACTTTTGCCTGAATATGAGAGATATGTATGTATGTGTATAGATGACTATATAGTAGCTACATACAAGTCATATGTCTATATTTAAAGAAGGATCAATATCCACTTCTTAGGTGAAAGGATCTTTTTTTAAAGATGTGATAGAGAATATCACATCTAGTTAACTGATCTATTAAAAGTTAATATTAAAAAAGTTTATCAAAAATGTAATAGATGACTACATCAGACTATGATTACCACTAACAGATGGCTAAAGTTTCATAAAAGAATCATTCATGATGTAGTGCAGCCTTTAGGTATTTCAGTAACAATGAACAAATTTATTGAAATATATAACATTGCAGCCACCAACAAATATTATATGGTTTTATAAAATGTGTAAAATGTGTAAGGACCCCCACAAAATATTATTTCCTCCTTTTAGAAGTCATTTAGTAATAATTATTTTGAATCAGACATGGGAAGAGCTTCAAAGAAAAGAGATTTCTGTAGTAATTTGCTTATAATCTGCTAAAAATTAAAATAAAAGCTTTATTCATAATACCTAATATTTGAACATGTTTAAGAACCATGTTAGTGGCTTTTTGTTTATTCCTGTCACTATCCACGCTGCCTTGTCTTGAAAATTAGACTCTTATACCACACAAACTGTTCCAGTGCTGGTGCTTGTATAAAATAGCTAAATTCTAGATTAAGCAAGGACTATTATATAATTAGAATTTGATTTGCAGAGATCATTTTGGAATTCTAAATTAAGAACAAAATATTTAATATACAAAATATATCGTGGTCATGCTATGCAAGGAGGATTTGCCAGACCACCGTGGACACAACTTAATTTTTTCCTGCCAATCAAGGAAGTCTGCTGTTTTACCTACATTGAATTAATAGATATCCATTAGGTCTGTTCTTCATCACAAATTCTGATTTCTAAATTATTGTTGTTAGGAGTTTCAGTCTTCATGAATTGCTTTATATTTCATTAACAAAAAGCAACACTTGCAAATAAAACTGATTAAGAAAAAATATGTTTTTATTATGTCCATCAAATTATATGAAGTTCTATGAGGAAGAGACTCACATAATTTAAATGAAGAATAAAGTTACCCTTTTTTTTAAAAAAAATGTATCCTTGAGGTATATCAATAAAATGCATTTACTTTGAGATTATTAATTGTATACATTCTAAGAATTTTAAAATTAATCCAAATTTATGTTTTCATGATATATTAATCCAGGTGATTATCATTCATTCTCCAAATAATTATTGAATATATTTTATGGGTCAGGTGCTTTTCTAAGCACTGGATATAAAGTTTTGAAGAAATCAGGCAAATTGCTTCTCAGAGTTTATATTTTGATGGAGAGAGAAAAAAGATAAGATCACTTCAGATAGTGGAAACCTCTGTTATTAAAAAAAAGTATATTGCAATGATAAAGACTATAGATAGGTATGCTTATTTAGGTATTGTGGTTAATGAAATCCTCTAGAGATGTGGCCATTAAATCAGCCACATCCTTTACTAGATGTTGTTGGTTATATCAATGTCTAGAGAAAGAAGTTTCCAGCCAGAGTTAACAGTGAGGGCAAAATCCCTAAGGTAAGACTAAATCTGGCAATTCTGAGGACAAATCATGAAACCAGTGTTGTTGAATCTGAAAAAGGAAGATAGTGAATGATAGATATAAATTCCATAAGTACACAAGGACCAGTTTGCAAAAAGTCCTTTTATCACATGGCAACATGTTTTAGTTGTAGTCTCTATGTGATGAGAAGGGAATAGTATGATGTGAGTGATTTTTCAAATGCATTTCAGTTTTGTATGGAGAATGAATCACAGATACCAGTTACATGTTATTACTCTGGTTTAGGCAAAATGTGTTTGCAAGAGCTGCAAAATTGCTGTAGTGACTGTTTAAAATTACCTTTTCCAGAGGCTATTCATCTGGGTAAAAAATCTCAGGAGAGAAATTGATTTGAATTTTTTTTTAAGTTCCAAATGGTTTGAATGATATGTTTAATCTCTGTCTTATACAGTCTTTTGGCCATAGTATAGCTTGATAAAATAAAGCAGAAAATAAAGCAATGCCATTCATATACATTCACTAATATTTTTATCAGAGATAGTAGTTTATCAAGGAAACTGTAGTATAACTTAATGGTTTTATATTTAGCTTCTTTTAGAAGAAATAACCAGTTCTTTAAATTAAAAAAAAAAAATCTTTCTGGGACGCCTGAGTGGCTTAGTCAATTAAGCATCTGACTTTGGCTCAGGTCATGATTTCATGGTTCCTGAATTCAAGCCCCAGCCCTGCAATGGGCTCTGCACTGGTGGTGCAGAGGTTTGCTTGGGATTCTCTCTCTGCCTTTCCCCACTTGTGCGTACTCTCTCTATCAAAACAAATAAACTTTTAAAAAAAGGCACAAAAAATCTTTGCAGAACATTATTTGTTTTATTCAAAATATGAGTAATTGCTCCTTCTCTTAGCTTTGGCAAATTACTAATTTTCCTCACCCTTAGCTGATGCATCTTCAACTCTATAATTGATTAGAGAGCCTCAGACTTGTTTGAAAAAACATCGAGTGCTCCAAAAAGAAAGACGCAAGCCCACTTGCATTAAATAACTTGAGTCTCTAATGAGGTGAAACTACATCACTGCATATTAAAAAAAAAAAAAGTGCAAGCAGGACTTCACATACATGTTTGCATATGGGACAGTTTTTTCTTTCCAACAGTGTGCTGCCCAACCATATCCAGCAGAACACCATTTGAAAAGGCAAATAATTTAGATAATTAATTTAGGCACAGCCTTCATTATGAATGTTGAGCTTTTATTATCCTTAGATTTATGTAGGTATTGTGTGGCCCTTATAAACTTAGCTAGGATAAGTAAACTGTTTATATATATCAGTTTCCATTTTCTACATATGGCTTTATATGAACTATATATTGTTTAAAGAATATACTTTCCTGTTTTTGCTTAGTACAAAACAAAGTACAAATTTTCACTATTCTATAGCAGGTATGCAATCAGCATGCTTCTATTAGTTCTTCCCAATCTAAATTGTGGAAGCTGGCATATTAAATGCATGATCAAAATGCCCCTATACAGACCTTCCCTTCATGTACTTAGCATAATGACTACTTGTGAGTTTCCTTGTTTGGTTACGAGGTGGGTTCTCCCTGTATGCTGTTGGGATTGACTAATACTGGTTCAGAAGAGTTTGAGTTTAGTCTTTCTTCACAGTAGAAAGGTTAGTTAAGAGCACCTTTCTGTTCTTAGGGAGACCAAGATTATTTTTAACATCAATTTCTTTACTGTGCTAATTTGCCTTATTTTACTTATATCAAGGTTTTATATAATTTTCATATTATTCTGGAAGATAAGTGTAAAAAATGTTACCTATTATGCATAGGTAATTCCATTTCTCATTCATTGTGAAGTACAATCCTTTATATTATTTAGAAATCAATAATCACGCAAATGATTAAACAATGGATAATCAACTAATAGATTAGCAATTCTTAATTGACCATTCTTTGGAGTGTTTTTTTTTTTCATTTTTGTTGTTTTTTTAATTAATTTATTTTTTTATTAACTTTATAGTTTATTATCAGGTTGGTTTCCATATAACACCCAGTGAGGAGTGTTTTTGTTTGTTTGTTTGTTTGTTTGTTTTTAGGGATGGTTCGTGGAAGGGAAAATTTATGATATAGTCAAGCCAACATGTTGGGAGATTATAAGAGATGTCAAATATTTGACAATTATACTAAATGCAATTATGATTTTCTGTTAGAGTGCTTTAGTCATTAAATATAAGAAGATAAAAAGGAGTCCTTGTTATGAACATTTGACATTGATGTACTTTTTATGAACTTTTTTTGAGACTTCAACAATAAAAGACTTAATGAAAATGTTGCATTTTTATTTTGTATTTGGCCTTTTTTTAGAGTTTAATATTCTTTTAAAAATTTGTAGGCAAAGAATACTATGTCCTATTTGGCCTGCTTAGTCTTTTTTGTATTCACATTTTAAGCTTAGTGCTAAAATACTTTCAGTGTTTTCAAACAAAGGGAAACACTTGTAGAAAGAAAGTAAAATAATCTTTGAACTCTAATTTAACCAACTTCTTATTATGATGAGGTAATCTCTCCATATATTACCCCTTCAGCTTGTGGTATTAGTCAGTGTCTCTCTTATTCCTGAGTGTACCATTCAAATTATGACATATTAATCACAGACATTAGGTTTAGAAATGAACTATTACTGTAGGTCATCTAATATCCTTCAGAGGGCATTCCTTTCTATATTATACATTGCTTTTTATGGGTTATTTTAAGTGATTCAAAAGGAAGTTTTCCCCTTTTCCTTATTACACAACTGGTTTCCCCATGGATTTCACTCTGGTTTGATAATCTAACTAGTTGCTAACAAGCAAACCATTTCTTTGACACATGTAAAATTTCACAGACTTGTAATACCTCAGGCACATGATGCTCTTTAACATTATTATTAATATGTTAACAGGTGGAAACTTATTATCATCTGACTGCTTGGAGTGTGAAATGTCTTATACTAATTTCATTTTAAATTCTTTGTAGTTTATGGTTACACTTGATTAAAGGTAGTACTGTGAACACTTCAAGTTGTTTTAATTCAAGATAAAAATGCTGAGGACTACATTCAGAAATATATTAGATATTGATTCTCTTTTGGCTTAAGCACTTGTCCAATCTAAATTCAGATGCAAAACTTTTGGAACAGAATGGGAAAAGTGGATTAATGCTTAACTAGACTGTAATCAAAATTAGTAAAATGAATGTTGTGGAAGAGTTAGAGAGTAGTACCAGGGAAATACTAGAAAGTAACATAATATACTAACATGATAGGTTTTCAAATACAGTATTTGAGAAGACTGATGATGTGTATTCTTTTTAGGTTAAAGATTATCTGTATTCTAATATTTTCAAGCTAGGTGCATGCTGAAGAGTGGTGACATTAGGCATGCTGGTATAAAAGAAATATCACTGTCGGGATGCCTGGGTGGCTTAGTCAGATGACCATTCATTCTTTATTTTGGCTCAGGTCAGCTCAGGTCATGATCATGTGGTTCATGAGATTGAGCCCCTTGTTGGGCTCTGTGCTGATAGCATGGAGCCTGCTTGGGATACTCTTTTTCCCTCTCTCTACCTCTCCCCAACTCATGTGTGCTCTCTCTCTCAAAATAAATAAATAAATAGACTTAAAAGAAATATCAGTGTCTTAGATGTTTCTGGTCTACATTTTTTAGAATACTCTTCCTTGATTTCTGCTGCACTGTTGCCATAATCCATAAAGGAATGTGGCAATCAAACAGCAAACAATAGTACTTGGAAATAAATATAGTAATTCTACCAAATAATGTTAGGAGGAAGATTGTTCATATGCCAGTAAAATATTTCTTATTTTGAACATAAATGGAAAATTGATACATTATATAATCATTTGAAGCCATGAATCTACAATGGAATTACCAATTAATCCATGTCTCCTTTCTAATGGAATAAAATTATGTTTCAAAACAGTTCTATCTGGATTTAGTTTACTTCTCCTCTGGCATAAAGATGACTAGCTAAGAAACTAATAGCAAATGTAGAAAGCAAATGTAGAACTCACTCCCCAGCAAGTCTAGTGCTCTGCAACTTTGGTCTGTTGCTACCATGAAGGTGACCTGATGTCTTCATGCTCTTATGTCAATGCTTTAAAATTTTCACTCTGAAGATTATGTCACTATCTCAAGATTTTTCAAGACAGGGTATATTTGTCTGAATATGAGGCATACATCTGTTGCCTCAGTATGCTGGAGAGGAGAATCTGAATCTAATTTTATTGTTTTTTCCATTGGTAGGAATTAAACTAGCTCCCATCAAGCCTACACATGATTAGAAATTCCTAAAAAAGGTGTGTGATTATAGAGAATGGGAAGAGGTGGGTAAGGGGACATTAGAAAGCCAAAATAAAAACCACTTCAAACACCTATGTGTGTCAGGGATTATATTACCTATTGAATGGAAAGACACCATCTTTACCTATATAGATTTAATAATTTGTCAAAATGTATCATAAAGAACTATGTGTGTTTAAAATAGTCACACCTGAAAACATTTAATAATTTCTTTCCTCTGGATAGCCATTGTTAATTATTAATTGTTGGGAAAAAATAAGAAAAACAAGACATTTACCTCAGAAATTTTGTTCATGATAGGTCATGGAATATAATCTTTTCTAATATATGAAGAATAATAACATGATGTAATTCATATGGCTATTTTAAAGATTAAATTAGGTTATAAATTTATGGTGCATAGAACACATCTGGCAATTAATAATAAGAGTTCATGTTAATAAGAGAGCATGTTTACTTCTTTTTTCTTTTAATGTTTATTTATTTATTTTGAAAAGCAGGGAGGGGGGAGCAGAGAGAGAAGGACAGAGAGAATCCCAAGCAGACTCCACGATCATGAGAATATGACCTGAGCAGAAACCAAGAGTCAGATGCTCAACCTATTGAGCCACCCAGGCACCCCTACTTCTTATTCTTTAGACCTGAAGAAAATACTTTAGCGTATTCTTGCTACTATTACTATTACTTCTAATAATTATGATAATACCATTGTTTTAATTGTCTTGCATGCAGTGCAGTAGTTACATGAAGTTGCCAAGTCTGAGTTTCTGATTAAATTTGGTAATCACTGGTAATGTATCGTAAACTTACATTAAATACCTATTTACACATAGTGATATACAGTACATTTGCTATAGATATATACAGCTCCTACTCTCTGCTATCAAATTCAATGTATAATAATATCCATAGATATTAATTAAGCTTGTCACATTCCTCTTTATCTAGCATCACACCCCCCCACACACACACACATTCCCCATGACTTTAAAACCTGCACATGTAGAAGACAGATATGTTTCTCAGTTGATGATTGCTTACTCTTATGCACCTCATGGTTATATTTCTTTAAAATATGAACTAAATATGTATAATCATTCCCTAATTTTATTCATTCTTTACTAGCAATGACTCTTAGATTCTTTATCTTTCCACTTTGATTGCCTTGAACTTAGTGTAAGCCTTCCAACACCTTCATTTTGTACAATGGTTTCTGCAGTAGTTTCTCTTAACTCCAATCAGTTGTCATCTCTAAGTTATGGTCTGCTCTATCCCTTCTGAATCCCTGTTGTCCCCAAAACACTGTCCTCCAAGGAATCTTCTTATCCATCCCATTTCTTTTCCTTAAAGTTGTTAACAATAAGAGGTAGAAAAACATTGCAGGTTAAGAAACAGTATACAAAGTGAGGAAAGAGCAGGATACAAAACTGAGAATGATACTATGAGAGGCAGAAAGGATACTAATTTGATTACAGTGTGGGGGAACATAGCATATGAAGTTAATTCATAGTTAATATTACATACACAAGAATTGGCCTTTGATTCAGTGACAGATTTAAAGCGGTAGAAATAGCGGTAGCGGCGATGACATTTATTAAAAGCTCATTTTTTGGCCAGATACTTTCCTAGCACTTTGTAAGCATTATTTCATTTGCCTCTCTTAATAACCTTGTAATTAGTCTTGCATCACACATATATAACATGGTTAAAATTTGCCTTATATGTGTAATAATTTATGGAAGAGAAAGCTGAGATCCAGAGAAGTGAAGTTAAATGCTTAACAGTTCACAAGTAGCAGAATGTGTGGTTGAACTTGATTCTGTGTGGTATTGAAACTTGGGTGTTTCCACACTCCCTCCTCCTCCAATATGATAAACACATGGAATGTATTTGGTGAATGAGTAAAAATTAAATAAATTAAAGTCTATTATAACAAAATTACATTCTGGGAAGAGATAAGGCAGATAAATTGAAGGATACAAAGAAATAATGTACCTATTCTTTATGAAATATAAAATAATTTGCAACCAGTTGTATGAAATTCACAAGGATCTTGGAAATGTATTCCTGTTTGAAAGTAGAGAACTACTATATGAGTGAGGGTTTTGGAGGCATGTCAGGGAGTTTTGATAAGATCTGGCCTGCTTTGGCATATTTTATAATGGTAGAGTTAAAATTGTGTGACAGTTGGGTAATGTACTGGAGAAGGACTATGATTTCAATGGAATATTTCTCACTTAGTCAAGTTCCTCATGATATTTTTCTTCTATCCAAAGGCACAAAATAATCTTAGAGTCTTCCTTATTCAGACTACCCTACCGGAAATCAAAATATATTTTATCTATCTTGTTAAGATCATTGGAATGATGATTAAATAGAAAAAAATAAAATTAGATATGAAAAGTTCTCTAAAATCATATCTGTGATAAGTATTTCAACTTTAGCTTTGAGTAAATGTTATTTATATAGAAATGTGAGCTCTTTAAGTAGGTGATAACAAGTTGAAGAGTGTTTTATAGTAGTTTAGACTGATGAATGATGTTATTAGAAACCTAATCTTTATACTTAGTAGTAAATACTTTAATAATGATTATAGGCCAAGAATAAAGCTGTCCACATTTATTTCTAATGCCTTTATTAAACAGCCAGTGACCGTTCACACAGGACAGAAGGGAATTGACCTGTCATATGAAAAGCAGTACAGTTTAATTAAAAATGGCTTGAATATTTTTTAGAAGAAATAAGTTGAATATGTGAATAGCTTTTAAACTAGTATTTGAGACAGAAAATAAACCAGCCCATAAATTGAACTATCTTATCTCAATCTTAAAGTATATTTAGTTCTATGTAATCATAGGTGGTTGCAAAATAACTAAATCAACACCTAAAATAATGTTATTTAATAGCTCATATTTAAATGTCTTTCTGGAAAATAAATGTTCATTGTTTATCATAATAAAATATGCATTATCAATATGGCAAAAGTCTTATGAAAATTACTGAGTTCTCAAGAGAAGCATATAGTTAGCTGTTCCTTTTTTTTGGCCTTTGTTTTTATATGTCTTCTAGCAATTCTCATGAGAATTAATGAGTTTATATATTATTGGAAAATACTTATATTCTGTAACAGATTGTATAAGAACATTTTGGGGGCACCTGGGTGGCTTAGTCAGTTAAGTGACTTCAACTCAAATCATGACCTCATGGTTTGTGAGTTCAAGCCCCCCATTTGGCTCAATGCTGACAGCTCAGAGCCTGGAGCCTGTTTCTGATTCTGTGTTTATCTCTCTGCCCCTCCCATTTGCACTCTGTCTCTCTCTCAAAAATAAATAAACAATAAAAGAATTTTTTTAAAAAACATTTTGTGAACTAAAATCTTTCTGTGTTAATTTTAACCATTACAGTTGACTCTTCTTGATCAGCATGGATTTGAACCACACAGGGTCAAACTGACATGCAGATTTTCTTTTATGAATACAATGCAGTATGATAAATTTATTTTTTATTCCTTATGATTTTCTTAATAACATGTCTTTCTATGGCTTACTTCATTGTAAGAATATAGTATACAATATGTATAGCATACAGAATATGTGTTGACTATATTATTGCTAAGGCTTCTCATCAACACTAGGCTACTAGTAGTTAAGTTTTGCGGAAGTCAAAATTATATGGGAGTTTTTGACTTTCCTAGATGTTGTACCCCTAACTCTTGTTTTGTTCAAGGTTCAACTGTAATTTCAATTTCTATATCATGAATACCTTCATATAGTTATAATTTGCCTTGTATTTATAGAAAAAGTAAAAACTGGCTTTTATCAAGTTCTTATTTTATGTAAGGAAATATTCTAAACAGCTTGCTTGTTTTATTTCATTTTATTCATTCCTTTGAATATCCATTTAACAGAAAAAGAAACTGAGACTTGTGCAAGATCACACAGCTAGAGATAATCTTAAGATTTTAGTTCAAAATGTATGATTCTCATGTAAGCATTCTTTTTAAAACAATTTTTTAAGTTTATTTATTTTTGTGAGAGAGAGAGAAAGAAAGAGTTCATGTTATTGGGGGAGGGGCAGAGAGAGAGACAGAATTCCAAGCAGGCTCTGTGCTGTTTGTTATTATAATATTAATCAGTGGAGAAATATTTATTAATATCCATAGCATAAAGAGATCTCTGTCAGGGTAGCTGTGTCACTCAGTCGGTTAACCAGCCAACTCTTGATTTCATCTCAGGCCATGATCTCACAGTGGTGAAATGGATCCTTGCACCAGGCTCTGTGCTGGGGATTGGGACTCTCTCTGTCATTAAATAAGTAAACTTGAAAAAACAACTAAAAAATAAAAACAAAAACAAACAAATAAAAAACAACCTGAGGAACATATGAAAACCTTAAAACTTTAGGGGACTCAGGAATAACGGCAGATGTTTATGAATTGAGAACTTTGTTTAGAAGGCTTACATGAAATGAGGCACCTGTGCTGGGGATTGGGACTCTCTCTCTCATTAAATAAGTAAACTTAAAAACTTTAAGTTAAGTGTCCTGGCTCTTGATTTCAACTCAGGTCATGATCTCATGGTTGTGGGATCGAACCCCATGAGGAGCTCCATGCTGATAGCATGGGGCCTGCTTGGGCTTTTCTCTCCCACTTTCTCTGCCCCCACTCTGCTTATTTTCTCTCTCTCTCTCTCTCTCTCTCTGTCTCTCTCTCAAAATAAATAAAATAAGCTTAAATTAATTAATTAATTAATTAAAAAACTTTTCAAAGCCAACTTGACTGATGATGTCATTATGATTTTTCATTTAAAAAATTGTATATTCAGTTATGAAACAAGTTCAGTGCAACTATACATCTGAAAATTAAGTTTTGCTTTTTTTACCCTCTTAGGTTTATTCCCATTGCAATATTGTGAATATAAATCTTATCCTTAAGATTTTCTTTAAGTGTTTCTTTATATCCTTTATATCCTTAAGTGTTTCTTTATAACTTCAAAATTTCCAAATAGGTTAATAAAGCTCTCAACCTCATATTATTGTGGGCTCTTGTGAAGTAAATTATAATTTCTTCTGGTCAGATATGAGTTGGAAAATATTGATTCTTGTATCATTTATCTACATCAGCCTGCCAGAGTCCAGCTCCAGCAGGTCCAGGGGTCCCTGAAGGATGGACGGTGTCGGTGAAAGGGAGTGAGAGAGCCCTGAGTTTCTTTCTCATCACAAGGCAGACATCTCTGCTCTGTCTGTTTTGGTGTCTTTATTTATAGGTCAAGTGATAACATGACATCAGAAAATAGAATTTTTTACAGTGGCTAATTTTTTGTGATAAGATTTTTTTTAGCGAAAGTGTACAGAAACAGGTTTTACAGAAGTATTCTTGTAGAACCATCCCATTCATTTTTGGCGTCAGTTCCCCAGATTAAGAAAGTAACAAACTTATCTTATTTTGCACAGGTTGGTCTTTTCACAATATTTATGACTTTGTCTTTAATTAACAAGTTATAACCAAGTCATGTAATGCACTTACAGTGAGGTTGAGTAAATCTTATAACCAAGAGAATAACAGGATGTCTTTAGTAAAAAACAAGATAACATACACATTATTTAAGTTAGCAATGCTAAAATTAAAACATAGGATAAGTTGTATATAGATAGGCTGGGAGTTATTTTATCTAGCTCATTAACCACAAGAGACAGAATGCTTGTTAACAAGTTGCTTGAGAAAGCCTTTTCTTTGATGTAAGCACAATGGGGGCCTTATGTGTGTTAGCCTTGCACCTGGGTTTCTATTTTTTTATCCATCCTCATAACAGAGGTCAGTACAAGGGAGGGTATTGTAGAATGTGGACCTTGGGGAAGGGACTTATGTTTTGTCCTTGCCTGTTTCTGTTTCTTATCTCCAAGTTAGGCTTCTTTTCTCTGGGCCAGACTTAAATGCAACTCTTGTGTTTTTAACCCCTTCATTGTCTATGTGTATGTAATACCATTAATCTGAGTTGTCAGTATTGGGGACACTCAACCATTGACATGCCATCAATTAACAGCCAGAGGTTTGAGGATATATCGATCAGTCCAATTATAACGCTCATTGGCTCTGGTTAAGTATTCTCGATAATCCAAATGAGGATTAGGGTTGGACCAATCATATATTTTTTGAGTAGACTGAGACAAGGTGTAAGTGATAGGTACAGGATATAAACATAGCCACCATCAAGGGAATCCTGTAGCTGAGTTAATAAGGCCCCAAACCTTCTCAGTAGGCTTATTTTCTGGAGGCAAAGTGTAACACAATGGAAATTAGTTAGGGGTTTTTGCCTGGTATTAACCATCAGATCCTGGATTCCTGGGACCAGTAAATATAGAGACCAAAGGTTCTGTTGATCATTGAAACCTGTTGGGGAGTCAGTGAGCAATCCTTTAAAGGAGGTGGGCAAGCATCCCTGTAATGTATGTTCATACAGGGAAAAACAAATGGGAGGTGGACTTGATTTACTGACATAAGTGAAGTTATGATTGGTTTGGGGTGTAATAAAGGTATAGAGCTGCCTCCTAATAAGTCTGTATTATTTATGAATACAGGTATGGGCTCATTCTCCCAAGTGGTAAGTTGTACAGGCGGGTTGGGAATATAAGCCCAATATTGTTGATCTATGGTGGAAACAGAGGGTACCTGGCAGGCCAAAATGGCGAGGATGGCCACAAACATTGTTGTCGGAGTGCATGAAGTTCCTTGGTGTTGGAGGAGTTTTTTGGCTTCCTTTGTTGTAGTAGGATTTCCTTGGGTCCTGGGGACACGACAAGCGGGATGCAATGACAGTTCCCAAAGGCTGAGGGCCAATGGAAACAGGGACGTTCCCAACCACTGCTGATGGGAACGTGAGGGACATTTCTTAGTGGAAACGTGAATGGTCCTGGAAAGCAAGGGCACAGTGAATGTCCCCAAAAGCCATGGAGATGGACCAAGAGCTGAGGGCTAATGACAAACTTTATTAGGAACAGCGTCGTATTTTATACCCTCCTTGCAAGCCTGGAGAGCACAGTAAATGTTACAGTGAATGTTTTACTCAGAACAGTAGCTACAGATAAAGGAAGGACAGATCAGGAACATCCTGCAACTGCACGTGTGGGTATATCTCTGGTGCCGTGGTTTCTCGACGCACTTAGCTGATGACCAGAAAGGCTCTGTCCTGCACGTCCTCCTGGGACTTCATCAAGTCCCATATTCCCAGTGTTCTGGGAACAGAAGTCCGATAAGGATAATACATACACAAGGACAGTGCTGAGAACAGAGGTCCGATAAGGACAGTTTGCCCCATTTCCCAACACTGTGTCAGGCTCTTGAGTTGTCCCCACGTAGGGGGAAGCATAGCTCTAGTAGAGTGGGCGAGTCTTTGATGTCGTTGTGGGTGATCCACTTGAAGAGAGAGAGCATTCATGGGTTGAATCAATGACTCCACTTGGTAGTGTCCTGGAGGAGGGGGTGCTGATGACTGGCGGATCATTGTTGTCAGGTGGTTTTCTGTTGGCTGGTCAGGGGGTGGAGGAGGATGCGGCAGCATCGGAGGTGGAGGTGGAGGGTTCAACATAAGGTGGGATTAGATGATCTGGGGGAGTTTATTATGATGCAATTGACAAAGAAATTTAGTTATTTTTGTGACACATAACACTTTAAGTAATCAGAATATTAAGTGATAACCTTATACCAAAACATTAAAACTTTAGGAATTGCATATATATTTGGGCAGTTGCAGCATTTACCCATGCATTACAACTTAAGGTTTACCATTGTATGACAGTGCTTTTCCAAGTAACTTAGCATTCCAAATAAAAGGGCCTAATTGGTCAAAAGACTTTTTTACTATTTAAATCCTGGGAAGTTTGTTAAAATCTTAGGAAGTTATAAAGCACATCCTAAATAGGATTACAGATCATTACAAATTATAAAACTTTATTTATTCAACCAAAGTGGCAATAAAAGATCCTAAAGGGGAATGTATAGCATTATATAGCTGTTAGCAATATCTAGCTCCTTTAACATTGAGAAGTTTTAACTAAGCAATCAAAGACCTAATAAAGATGAAACCCAAAGCTTTGGTTTTCTTGGCAGACAAAGGAGAAAACCTTTGTTTACATTGTTTTATCAAGAGCAGACAAACAATCCAAGAAAACTTTGTCTTTTGAACAGTGAGGAAAGCAGAGTTTCAACCTTATATCAGTGTATTTTTAAAATTTTATTTAACTTAACCTTAGTCCATCCTGAGCACATATAAAATTTCTTTTTAAAGATTTTCCTTCATGAACAACTTCCTTTGCCTTTAAACTTTGTCCCAAAGCCATTTCTTTCTAAACAACCAGTCTCATTTAGGACAAAATTACTTTCGTTTACTCTCAACAAAAACGTATTTTTATTCCTTATATCCTTCTTACATATCCCCCATTTTCCTGCATATAGGGTTGCTTTTTTTAATTTTTAACAGTCCAAAATACACTTAGAAGAATTTTAACTGGTAGAAATCTTAGTCTCCAATTGAGGACTTAGTAACCAGCTGAGAGGTGTTTACATCAGAAATTTTTCTTAGATGGTGAATTTATGAACCAATTAAGCACAACACACGTTTTTCAACAGTTTTAAATGTCCTTAGTTTTTTTACAAGTCAAAAGCACAAACCTACATCTAGTAATTACTGCTTTATCTTCTTATCTCGTTAGATAGCCAATGAATTTAATCTCAATTTATCATACAAGCAAAACTTGAACGTTTTAGGTTACCAAGGACTTTGAGACCTATCTTAACAATTACCCATGAAAACTATGAGACAGACAAAAATTAACCATCCCTTTAAGTCATTCTTTTGTTAACAAATTGGAACAGATATAACAGGAATTTATTTGACCTTCAGCAAATCTAGGTAGAATACAAGTTTGTTTCTGTTTTTTCTTTTTTCTTTCTTTCTTTTTGTTTTAATGTTGATAAACATTGTTTATCTCAAACCAACAAACTTAAATTAATTTAAACACTGAATACATTTTACTTGAGTCCACGTAAGACACTTTGTTCCCCATAGTTAATTTTGACCTGGAAAGTTGGTGGGGAAATCTGATATCGGTGGTCTTTCCTCCTCAACATCTAGGGTAGGAGGAGGAACTGATGTTGTCTGAGGCCTTGAGGAGTCAGTTCTGCAGGCTGACCCCCCCCCCCCCGCCCCGGCCAGGTGGTGCAGAAAAGGAGAGATGACAGCAGAAGGCAGAGAAAGAGAATTTCCAGTTTTAAATTTTGTCAGCTCAGACACAGGAGCAGACTTCAGGTTTCTTTTGTTTTGTTTTAACCATTAGAATTAGGCAGTCTATGTCAGTCCGGAGAAGACAGGGAATTTCCCCAAAACAAAAGGGGTTTTGGCAGCTGCTTAGGAATATTCCTTAAAGTCCCAGTCCCATGGTAGACTAACCACAGTTGGCTCCAATTACAGCCATTAACCTGGGAAATGAGTGAGGGAGAAGCCCTAACATCTACAAGGCAGAGGAATAGAGAGAGTTAGCATCCCCTTCATTCTGATATTATCATAGCCAGACAATTAAGGTCCCCTTCTCTGCACAGTTCCAATCCCATAATGTTACCATGGGCGGTGTTGCAAAGACAGACAAAGAGGTACGGGTGCCCTGTCTAATGAGGAGAGCAGTCAGATGCCCATCTGGCCATGTCCCAAAGGAGCTTATGGGATGCTTAGCCAGAGCAGTCTCAGCTTTGTGACTTACGATTGGAAACTATTCCAGTGCTGCCATAGACTGTATGCCGTTCACCACAGAATCGCAGACAGTCCGTCTCAGACTCCATAGGCTTTTTGGGACCTTAAGGGTGCCCACCCATGGAGCCACAGAATCAAACTCGGCAGGCAAGCCAGACCAAGTCATATATTCACACTCACATACACACCAGAAGTTATTACATTCCCTCCCATAGAATTTCTACAGGTGAGACAAAAAATAGGGACAAATGACAGCAGGACAACACAGGTACAGAAGTGGCCACAAAACAGGTTTACAGGTTTACTGAAGGGCCCGACCAATATCTCAGTGTGGGCCCGGAGTGGGAAGTAGTGCTGCATTCAGCCTTCTACTTACCCCAGACAGAATCACATGTGCGTTTAGAATTCAGATGATAAATTGAGTTTCCTCTGGAGGTTTGGAACCAGTTATGTAGACCATACCCAGGTTGGTGCAGAAACAGGAGGAGGAGGGGAAGGCAGAAGAGGCAAGGTGACAGTAGGAAGCATTGAAGGAAAACCCGATTTAAAATCTTAGAGACGTAGAAGCCATGTTTCTTCCAACAAAGTGGAAATATGGAGTCCACATCAGGCCAGAGAAGACTGGAATTTTCCCCCAGGGTGGTTCCCTGATTATTTTTATTTGTTTAAGTGAAGTTTCTCTAACCTGGATGGGGAAGGCCCCAATTTTCTGGCTGTAGTCATCGGCTGTTGTTTTTGAATTGTCCCTATCCTTCAGGGGTGGCCCCCTGTCCTGTCCTTTTTCTTCTGTGTTGTCAGGAATATTATTTTTGGAAGGGACAGGGAAAGTTAAATTTTCCTCAGTAGGCACTGTTACTTGTAGGGTTTTAGCTAATACCATGTCTCCTTCTTTTTCTGCTTCCCTAATGGCAGCCCAAAGGGCAGCCCCTTTCGGAAATGGCATGGGGGGAAGTGGCTCAATTAAAGGGAAAGACACAGAGGCCAGAGGGAAAGTCCCAAGTGTTTGAACAGGGAATGCCAAGTTGTTAGAGGTCAGATTTGAAACTTTTGTTGTGGATGAATTAGGGACAGCCCATGAGTCCAATTTAGTCTCATTTGGGAGGACTATGGGCTTAAAAATAGCTCCAGAGCTGTCTCCTATGGGATTTAAAGCTTCTTTTTATAAGAGTCCACAAGGAAATGGCCTCAGTGGGTGCCTTTTGGGTCCCCTGAGAGGCATAACATTGTTTGATCTTATCTCCTACCTTATTCCCAGTTTCTACATTTACAGTTCCTTCCTCTGGGAACCATGGACATTGCTCTTGTACAAAATGTAAAAAACACGCAACTTGCTGGGGTGATACTTGACCCCCTTCTTTGAAAGTATGTTATGAATAATGTCTATAAAGAGTCCTCTTTCTTTAGACTCCTTATGACCCATAGCTTCTCAAGTTCTTAAGTTCTGATCCTATCCACCACTCTAACCCTGCCTATCTCTACAGGGGGGTCTGCAGCACCCTACAGTGGAGTCCTAAGCATCCCAAAGATAGAAGGAGAAAGAGAAAGAGTTTGCCTTCAGGTCCCTGTTCAGGCGCCACTTGCCAGAGTCACCCAGCATCAGCCTAAATATTTACACTCAGGTTTTCTTTAACTATTTGGAACACATTAGAAATGTATGGAGAATAAGGACGTTGATGATTTTATTAAATGGACAACATATGATTGTAAATATCTTGAAACCTATTACAACAACAGCAATAGCTATTATCTTACAGTGTTAAACACTGTGCTAACCATCTTGCATTTTGACATTTAATTCATTAATCATTTGTCAAATGCCTACCATTTGCTAGATAATGTTTTAGGTGTGTGCAATATAACAGTGAAAAAGACAGAAAAGTCCTTGCCTTTATGGAATGAATATTCACCTGGACTTCAGTATCTACTTGGAAGTAGGTACTATTTTATACCAGTTTTTTTTTTTTTTTTTTTTTTGAGAGAGAGACAGCATGAGCAGGGGAGGGTCAGAGAGAGAGGGAGACACAGAATCTGAAGACAGTTTCCAGGCTCTGAGCTAGCCATCAGCACAGAGCCTGACATGGGGCTCGAACCCATGAACTGCAAGATCATGACCTGAGCTGAAGCTGGAGGTTCAACCGACTGAGCCACCCAGGCGCCCCATGCCAAGTTTTTAAATGAGAAATTTAAGGTTTCCTTGGAAAGTAAGACACTTGCCCCTCTCACATTACAAAGCCAGAATTTCCCTCATGTTTGTTTGACTTCCAGTTCTAAGCACTTAAGCACTGTACTATACTGAAAATTAGTTGGCTAAGCTGATTAAGCCACTATAGCACTACTACACTGAAAATGTTATCTAAAATGTTATCAAAATATTTCATGTGTTATACTTACTATTTTGAAGTATCCTTTAAATTTGTAATCTCTAGTTACTCAGTTATTTTTTGGTTTTCACGTACCTTTGTCTATGAATGATAGGGGCACCCCCTTTTGTTGTTGCCTTGAGTGTTAAAATATATTGAGCTATAGGAGAATAATAAACTGAAAAGGAAGCCCACTTTGAGGCACCTGGGTCGCTCAGTTGGTTAAGTATCTGACTCTTGATTTCGGCTCAGGTCATGATCTCATAGTTTGTGGGTTTAATCGTTTGCTTGGGATTCAATCTCTCCCTCTCCCTCTCTTTCTCCCCTGTGTTCTCTCTTCTCTCTCTCTCTCTCTCTCTCTCTCTCTCAAAAATAAATATTTATTTTTTAAAGAGGTGGATCCACTTGAAAGAATTGCTTTGAAAGTGTAAATTTTAGTTTTGTAAACAAAATGGAATTTATTCCAAAAAGTGAATATGTTATCTGGTATTATTCAAAGCATTATTAAAATGAAGTAAATATGAAGTAGTTTAAAATTCTGTCTCATAATAAATGTCAAATGATGAAGTGATGTCATTTTCTAGAAGAGGAAAGACAGTCCTTACATTTAAATAGTTGAGCAGTGTGAAAGTATCATCTACCTCTCTACCTCTCTACCTCTCTATCTCTCTACCTCTCTATCTCTCTATCTCTCTGTCTAGGAAATCTGCTATGTCAACCACAGAGGGCAAGAACTGAGTCTATTCTACAAGTAAACGAAAGGCTGTATTTTCGTCCTCTTCATGCTCAACTGGTCACAACTCCAAAAATGAGGCTAATATCTAAAGCAAAGTATTTTCTGAATATTTTGCTTTTGTTAAATTTAGTTTCAAATAATGATAACCAGCATTCTCCATATAAAATTAGTTAATGGGCTATATTGGTGAGAGAGATAGTTCCTGGGTCTTACTATAGCAATTTGAAAACTTTAGTGTATAAACAGTCATCTGAAGAGTATGTTATTAAGGGGATTCTGAATTTCATTATATTTTTAGGTAAAGGGTAGACTTTCTATGGAATTTTCATTTCCATTAGGAACTTCAGGTAATTCTGAGATTGTCTCTGGTCCCTCCTTGGGCCACTAGTGGCTTCACTGAGTCAACAAAAAGGGCAAACTATTTCATGCATAAAATAAAATAATTTTAAAAGTAATAATCTTAGAAAAATAGTATAGTGAGACTTTTTTACATTAAAAATTGTTCCATAAAAGTTACTTGCCTTTAATCTGGTTATACTGATACAATTTGTAAAATTCAAGTATCCTCACAGGCCTGTGCTGTCATTGAAATATGCTTATGCTTAGAAATAAATAGGTATCATAAATTATTTTTGGATAGATCACAGTATACATACACATACATTAATAAAATTCAATCAGATATTTAGAATTACTGAGTTGTTTATGAGATTAAGAGAAAACAATTGGTGATTTTGCTTTTAAATTATTTTAAATGCCATTTTCTTTTCACAAATTGTTTTTATTTTTGAGTGTGTAATACAGTGATTTATAATAAGAAGTATGTATTTAGTATTTATCCTATTTCTGACACAGAGCTTCTAAAGCTTGGAATTTCATAACGAGTAAGAGCAAAAAAGGTAAAAGGAGCATCTTGTTATTCATAACAAGTCCCTTTCGACTACATCTGAGTTTATATATATGAGGTGACATTTGAAAAGACCCTAAGGATGGAGGCTGGTTTCCAGAGGAATCAACCATAATAAGAACTTTGGAACTTCAGCCCAACCCTGACTTCTGGGGAGGAAAGCAGGGCTTAAGATTTTTAATCACCAATAGCTAATGATTTAATTACTTGTGCTCAGAAACGTCCATAAAATAACTCCACAAAACACACAAGGATTTGGTTCAGTGAACTTCCAGGTTAGTGAACTAGAATGAATTCATATACCGGGAGGGTGGCATACCCCACATTCCACAGAGACAGAAGCTCCTGTATTTGAGACCATTCTAGAATTTGCCATATGTATCTCTTCATCTGGCTTTTCACTCATATCCTTTAATATTCTTTGTAGTATCCACTAATCTAGTAAGTAAACTGTTTGCTGAGTTCTGTGAGCCATTCTAGCAAATTAACCAAATACAAAAAAGGTCTTAGGAACCTCTCATTTATAGCCAATCAGTAAGAAGCGTTAAGTAACAGCCTGAACTTATGATGGGCATCTGAAGAGGGGGCAGTCTTATAGGACTGAGCCCTTAAGCTGTGGGATCTGGCCTTCACCCCAGATAGACAGTGTCAAAATTGATCTAAATTTGTAGAACACTCACTCACAGTCCACTGAGCATTGGATATTTGTGTGGTAGAATTAGAAAATACATAGCAGAAAGTGGAAATACTATATTAACTTTGAATATTTTTAATTTTTTTTCATTCATTGGCTCATTTTTTAATGTAGATGCCATATTTTGACTCCTCAGTCCTTCTCTATATCCTCCTCCAGGAAGGCTTGAGGAGTCAAAATATGAAACACTAAAGGGGTTCTTTAATATAAAAGAACCTTGTGGAGAGCAAGAAACTACAAGAAGGTAAAGAATATCAGGAAGGGATAAATATGAGGGAACATCTAGATGAATATTAACTTCATTAAATGATTTCAATTATGTCTTATGGGATTTAGGGATGAATAGGTAGAGGACAGAGAATTTTGGGGGCAGTGAAAGTACTCTGTATGATACTATAATGATAAATATAGTCATACATTTGTCTAAATCCATAGAATAAAAAACACCAAGAGTGAGCCCTCATGTAAACTATAGACTTTAGATGATTATGACGTGTTGTAACAAATATACTACTCTGATAGAGAACACTGATAATGGAGGAAGCTCTGAATGTATGAGGATGGAGAATATATGAGAAATCTCTGTATCTTCTCAGTTTTACTATTTATTTCTAAGCATAAGCATATAGTTTTCATACTATAAGTATGAAAACTTACTCAGTTTTTAAATTGTTTTAAAAACATAAAGTTTTAACTTAAAAAATCTTATAACAGGATATAATGAACAATTTTATTATATTATTTTATTTTATTTATTTTTAGAGAGAGTATGTGAGCAGGGAAGAGGGGGAGAGAGAGAGTGAGAGCGAGAAAGAGAGATAGAGAGAGACTCTTAAGCAGGCTCCATGGTCAGTGGAGAGCCTGATGTGGGGCTTGATCCCACAAACCTGGGATCATGACCTGAGCTGAAATCTAGAGTTGAACACAACTGACTGAACCACCCAGATGTCCCATGAACAATTTTAAAAACTTTAAATGACATTATAGCAGACCCAGGAAAATAGTAATTTGAATTACTTTGTGAGTACTAAGTAAATTTAATCCCTATTTAAGAGCCTTTCTACAAAAACATTTTTTTTTAATTTAAGGAAGACATCACAAAGCAATACAAAACAAAAATCCAGGCCTAGATGCCTTCATTGGTGAGCACTTCCAAATATTTAAGGAATGGATAATTTAGTCTTGCACAAAAACTTCTGGAAAATTTAAAAAACCCACGAAAGCTAAAAACAAAGAAGAGCACAAATGCTTTCCAACTCATACAATGAGGATGGAACACTTCAAGAAAGAACATCTTCATGCCTGTCTTAAACACTAATGTAGAGTTCCAAACCCTAATTAAATTATTAGAAAACTTAATTCAGTAATATATAAAAAGGATGATACATCATAACCAGATTGGTTTTATAAAGTTAAACATTAGAAAATCAATTAATTTAATGTAACATATTAACAAAAGAAGAAAAATCATATCATCTCAAAAATGTATGAAAGAGAGGGCTTGATAGCCTTCAGGGTTTATTCATGACTTTAAAAATTTTAGACTAAGTTCATATCTTTTATTTTTATTTTTATTTTTATTTTTTTATTTGTACCTTTTTAAGTTTATTGAGGGAGAGAGAGAATCCCAAGCAGGTCCTGCGCTGTCAGCACAGAGTCTGATATGGTGCTCGAACTCACAAACTATGAGATCATGACCTGAGCCAAAATTAAGAATTGGATGCTTAATCAACTGTGAGCCAACCAGGCACCCTTATTTTTGGTTTTCTAATAAATGTATATGCCACAAAAAAGGTCCTATAGGAAAAATAGCTTTTAATATTGACGTTTTTAAAATATTCAATTTCAAATGGAGACATAGATAGCTCCTGTGACCAGTTTTCAAAATTTTATCGGAGACGTTAACTTTTCAGTAAACCAAGGAATATTACATGTTCACATACAATATGTAGATAGAAACAAAAGAATACAAATAAAGTATTAAGATCAGTAAAGTGTTTTAGCAAGGTTTTTGGATTCAAACCCAAGTACAAATCTCTATTACATTTTTTATAGCTACAAATAAAAAAAAAATTCTAAAACAATGTCTTCTAAAATAGCATAAAATATCAAATAATAAATCTAGCAGACAAAGTACAATAACTGGAAGAAACTACCAATTATGATAGAATTTTTTTTTAATGTAAGGATATTGACTTATGTATCATATTTTTGAAGTAAAAGATTCACTATTGTAAAGATACTGACTCTCCCTTAACTTACCTTTGGATTCATTGCACACTGAATGAAAATCCCAGCAGGAGTTTTTATGGAACATGATGAGCCTACACTAAAACTGATACAAAACTGCAACATGCTTATAGCCATCATATCTGCCTTGAAGAAAAACAAAGAGGAAGGATTTGCTGTATCATATATAAGGACTACTACCACATTGCAGTAAAGTGGACATCTTATTCCTGCAAGAATAGATAATCAGTAGAACATAAAATCAGTAGATGCATCATATCAGTAGATGCATACATATATGGACCCTTAATTCAAACATGAATGGTAATGTAGAACAATAGGAAATGATAGTGCCTTTAACAAATGATGGTGGAACCGTTGATTATTCAAATGGAAAATAGTGCAACCTTACTACTGTCTCACACCATATATTTAAAATAAGTTCCAGGAAATTATAAATTTAGGTGGGAAATAAAGACAAAATTTTCAGAAGCTAATATAGAAGAATATCTTTAGAATGGAGTGCAGCAATATTTCCTAAATAGAACATACAAAGCATTAACCATAAAGGGAATTATTGGTAATTAGACAACATTAAATTCAAGACCTAATTTTCAAAAAATTGCCATTAAAAAGAATAAAAAGGAAATTCACAGAGTGGAGGAATTTACATAAGTGGATAAAAGACTGGTATCCTGAATGTGTAAAGAACGCTGACTAATTAATGAAAGAAACAAAAGAACACACAAGAGAAATGGGCAAGAGGCTTGAATAAGATACCCCAGTGTCAAATAAAAGTCTAAAGAAAGTTCTTGACCTTATTGTATTCAAAGAAATCCAGTTTAAAACATAATGGGACACCACTATGTACCAATTAGAATGGTTAAAATTAAAAAGACTGAGATTCCGTGTTGGCAGATGTGTAGAACACTGGAAGTTTTCTTCTATTGCAGATGGTACTAAAGAATAATTTTGGGAATTAGTTTGACCCTTTCTTCTAAATGTGAATGTATGCATACTCATGTAAGAGCAATTATAATCCTAGATAGTAGAAAGAAGAACATGCAAGGGACATATACAAAAATATTCATAACAGCATTATTTACGATATTTGGATAAATAGAATTATCACGGGCGCCTGGGTGGCTCAGTCGGTTGAGCGTCCAACTTCGGCTCAGGTCGTGATCTCACAGTTTGTGGGTTCGAGTCCCACGTCAGGCTCTGTGCTGACCTCTAGCTCAGAGCCTGGAGGCTGCTTCAGATTCTGTGTCTCGTTCTCTCTCTGCCTCTCTCTGCCCCTCCCCTGTTCATGCTCTGTATCTCTCTGTCTCTCAAAAATAAATAAGAAATGTAAAAAAAAAATTAAAAAATTAGAAAATAGAATTATCATACAAATAATGGAATAATATACATCAATGGAAACGAAAGACCTACAGATACACTGAAAAACATGGCTGAATCTTCAAAAAATATAATATTCATTGGGTGAATGACACCTGATGGAAAAGACGATGTGCTGTATGATAACATTTATTCATGTTTCTTTCAAAAATAAACCAAACTGGTTTTAGGGTTTTATGATTGATTGGTATAAAATATAAAGGCAATATAAAGTGATTACCATGAAATTCACTTACCTTTTCGGAGTAGGGAGTAGGTAGTTACTGGGAGGACATGTAAAGGTTGTATTTCTAGGTTGCTAGCAATGGTCTGTCTCTTAATCCAATTGGTGTCTATTACACAGGTATTGGTGATTAGGATTCTGTATACTTTGTTTACTTTTACATGTGAGATATTTTATACTAAAAAGAGTTGAAAACAGTTCAGTTTCAGCACTGAATTGAAACATTCAAATATCTTTCAGAAACTTCTAATAGACTCTTGGGGTGGGCAGGAGCTGGGAAAACTGTACTAAGAAACCAGAGCTCTGTCCAGTTTCCCTCTGTGAGTGGCAACATAGTGCTTGGAGGCAAATTACTAGAATCAAGATGTGTCAATCAGGTGTGCAGTTTTGTGGAAACAGACATTCACAGCAGCAGCTCTCTTAGCACTGCTGCTCCAGACAGAGCTAACTAAAACAAACAAATAAACAACAACAACAAGAGGGAGACTAGATTTGTGAAGGCAGGTTTCAACTTTACATTCTGTCAGGAGTTGTTCCTGCACAGTTGCATACAAATATGTCCTTACTTGATCTCTCCCCAAGTGGCCATCTGTAAGGCATCTGCAAACAGAACTTTCAGAAGCTGGTGTAATTAACTTTCATGACCAATACTTATTTGATAACTAAGACTGTGCCATGGATGGGGTGGTGGTGATTAAAATACTTTCTCAATTAATGGAGAAAGTTTCACAGCTTGTTAGAAACACTTAAAATAAAGGTGCTATTGACCAAAGAAATACATAGATTTAAAATCATCTGTTGCCTATAGTTAAATATCTTAAACTTGTGGTTTTAGCCAATATTTTAGCACAATATCTGGTTCAAATCTCATTTATAAGGGAGGATTATATTTACTTTTTATAAAACAAACAAATTTGAAATACTTGTCTGTTAAGTCCAATAAACATATTAAAAAGCATATTGGATTTAATGGTAACCTGTATCCAAGAAGGTCAGTACTGTAATATCAGCCTTTTAAATATTACATCATGCTACACTCAGGTCCTACTCTTCAGTGAGATTCCCCTGCTGCTATGAAACTGATTTTCTGCATTTTATTGTTTGTTTATAAAATCCCAAAATGCTCTCCTGCATAAGAATAACAGTTGTTAGTTTCTGCTCTACATTTTCTTCTCCTTTTTCTCAAATTCCTATTTAGTGTCTTTAATTTTGGAGACTCTCTGTTTTCTTTAGCTATTTGTTTCTTTAAGCCATTCTTATAGTAATGAAACCACAATTTATGCAATAAACTCAATCACCTTTATTATAATTTGTATTATTATAGTTAAGTACTTTTCTGATTTTATTTTATTTTATTTACATTTTATTCATTTATTAACACCTAAATTTTGTCTTAGGCTTTCTGCCTACTATTTCTTCTGTTGCTAAACCTCAGTCATTCCATGATTTCCATTACCAAGTCAGTATTTATGTCCCAGAGAAATGTCATAAGCACTCTATTTATGTTAACACTATCTCTATTCTAAAAACACATTCCAGGGGCAGTTGGGTGGCT
Organism: Cryptoprocta ferox; assembly: GCA_028646485.1. Taxonomy (NCBI): domain Eukaryota; kingdom Metazoa; phylum Chordata; class Mammalia; order Carnivora; family Eupleridae; genus Cryptoprocta; species Cryptoprocta ferox. The sequence continues at coordinate 92,147,574 of CM053572.1, read as the reverse complement.
CAGTCATTTAAGCCCCCAACTTCAGCTCAGGTCATGATCTCACAGTTGGTTGACTTTGAGTCCCGAGTTGGGCTCTGTGCTGAGAACTCAGAGCATGGAGCCTGCATCGAATTCTGTGTCTCTGTAGCTCTCTCTCCCTCCCCTGCTCATGTTCTGTCGTTTTCTCTCTCCTAAAAATAAATTAACATTAAAAAAAATTAAAACACATTCCAGAACATGGTGATTGGTAAGGTAGCCTTTTATTTTTATTTTATTTATTTATTATTTATTCGTAAAACATTTGTTGAGCACCTCTAAGAGAAGAAATTTCTCAGTTACTTTATTAGTGAGGTTAGGGTATGGAAAAGCATTTTCAGCTGGAATGAAATAATTTCAACTAAGTACATGTTTTGAGGAATTTAAACATTCTAAACTCATGACTAACTGTCCCACATCAGGGATCAGAAAAAATGAAAAAGGGATATCTTTTTGAAAAGTCAGATTTACTTGAATTTGTTGAAAAACTCTTTGCTTTCCATGGGTGAGTCATTATTCTGTTTATTAAAATGACCTGGGACACTAATGCTTAAAGGCTGAGATCCTTTTACCAATATCATTATTATGACTATGATTATTAGGAAAGAATTCTATGATATACTCAGTGCCTTGAATACACAAAAAAAATAAAGATCTTTTTATGAAAGAAAATTGTATTTGTACCATATCAAAGCCTTCTCAAAGTATATATTCTTAACCTATGAAATATTAAATATGAAATACAAAAAAAAATCTGAAATTGAGGAAAAGACTGAGTCTGCTTATATGCAAATTATCTAATTATTTATTGAAAGTAAAAAGTGCAAAACTATTTTTCACACTTAATACAAGTGTTGGTATATTTTATTGTTTTCATAAATTCTTATTCTTCAGACATGCTAAGCATTTATGACATACTTAATAATAGTATGGAAACCTTTATCTTCAGGTGGCACCCTTATAACATAAGTAGGGGTTCTTAAACTTGAACAAGCATGAGAATCCCCTGCAGGGTTTGCTGAAACTTAGATGGCTTGGCCCCCACCTCCAGTTTCTGATAACAGTAGTTAGTCTGGGCTAGGAACTGGAAATTTGGATTTGTAACAAGTTCCTATTTGATGCTTTCAGGAAGATACATTGGGAAACATGAGCATATAATAATAATAATAATAATAATACTTTCTTTCACACCTGTTTTAAACATTTTACAAGTTTAATATACTACTTTGATAGATATTTGAAAACATTAAAAATACAGCTTGACTTTGGACTTGAATAATGCTATCCCTTTCAGAAAATTCTTATTTAAACCTTGACCAAGCCATTTGCACATTAGAGATAAAATCATTTACAGAAAGCTTCAGGGAACAATTTCATTGTATTAATTCCTAAACCAACATGCTTACTGAAATATCACAAACTTTCAAGTCTCCTCACTGGAACAACACTGTGCGAAGGACAACTTATTTGAAGAACTATTTCAGAAAGAACTCCAACATCATGAGTGATTATTATGCACAGCAGGTGTTAAATGAATTATTTATCAAATATGTTTTCATTATTTCTCAGTGAAAACATTGAAGATCTACTTTCCAAGCACTCAGTTTCAACAATCATTTGTACACAGAGCAGGTCTTTACTTAGACAAATATTTATGGATATGCTTTCATATGAAAAATGAAAGCTATTACAAACACAAGCACTGTACCATATTTTGCAAGTGTTAAGTGAATAATTAGTAAATAATGATGCCATTTGATAAACAATTTTCCTTATTGCTCAATTTTATTTTATATTTACCTTTTGGCACTTTTTAAAAGGTTTTTTACATACCCCTCTCTGAAAGAAAAAATACTTTCAAATGATAAGCTGTTCATGCAACTTGATATCACAAATATTGCAGTGATGCACCCAAATTTTAAAGTGTCATTGAAGAAATATGCTTGAAGAAAAAGAATTTTAACCATCTCTATAAAGGTTTTACATACATGTATATTAATGGCATGAGTCTTTTAGGTCAAATAGATCTGTTAGATCCTTGCTATGATCAGCAGGGAGATGGATGTATGGAAATTGCACATACATACACACTTACTTGTACAACACAAGACTTTTCTGGCACAGGGTATCTATTTCTTCCTCAAATGAACCAAAACTTTTATTATGCAATAGACCTAAACTGTGTAGAGCTCAGCTTTTAAAATCTAAAGAGCCAAATTACACCGTAAGATAGTATTCTTACTGCCAAGATTGTTTGCTTATTAAATAGATGAATTAAAACAAAAAGTTGCAAAAAGAGTAGTTTTACAGGCAAGTTGTTTAACTAATTTGATGGGTCCATTCAGATTATAAAGTAACTTCAATAGCCTCATGTAGGGAACCTGAGGGATGTGAGTGCAATTGATCATATATGTTCTTATTCTTCAAAAGGAGATAATTTTCTTTGAAAATACATTTGTATGAATCTACATGCCTCATTACTCACTTAAGCTAGATCCATGCCATTTCCCTCCATGAAAACAACTGGTCATTTCAATAGAGAAATCAGTGCAGGGGTTTATTTTATGTCTCATAGGATATATTGATTTTGCAAGTGATTCTTCCATAGTTCAATAGTTTATTGATATCACTATATCCTAACTTTTATGAAATATCCTAAACTCTTTAAGACCAACCAAGGATTGACATGGAAGGAAATTTATTACAAAGATGAATAAAATTACTTACATGCTATTCCAAATAAAATGTTATTTCAAGGAAAAATAATAAGTGATATGGGATAAAAGTAGCCCAGTATCAAATCTAGGTACTTCCTGATAAACTAAATTTCTGATGAAATTTTGTACCTATTGAAAGAACAATAGGCTTGGTTATAGCTAACCATTTTTTTTTTTTTTTACCTATTGAAAGAACAATTGGCTTGGTTATAGCTAACCATTTTTTTTTTTTACCTATTGAAAGAACAATTGGCTTGGTTATAGCTAACCATTTTTTTTTTACCACATTTTCAGTACTCATAATTATAGTTGAGGAAATCTGATACAATATGTGCAAGTCTTTATAATAATAAGGTCTGTAACTATTATTTCACAGTAAGAAGAAATCATTTATGAAAATTTGTTTTGTTAGATAAAATATTTAATTGTTGACAAGAAAGTCCTGGGCGTGAAATTGTATATTCTTTTCCTTTTTAAGTGTATTTATTTATTTTGAGAGAGAGAGAGCATGCGAGTGAGACAGGGGCAGAGAGAGAGGGAGAGAGAATCCCAAGCAGGCTTTGCCCTGTCAATGCAGAGCCTGATGCAGGGCTCAAACTCATGAACCAAGAGATCATGACCTGAGGTGAAACCAAGAGTCAGTCAACCAACTGAACCAACCAGGTGCTCCAAATTACATATTTAAGTTTAAATTATAACCTGTATTGTTGCATTTCTTTGAAGATGGATAACTCCTTCATGTGCCTTTAACTAAAGATGGGGAAACCGAACCCATCATCCAATATATAATCTTGTATGCAAATATGGTGGCAGAAAGTAGCTTGGATTATGAAGCCCATTAGACACAATATAAATCTCCGGCTACCACTGATAAGTTGTTTAATTTGTTATTTCACTTTGCTAAACCAATTTTTCCTCTGTAAAGTGGAAATAAAATAACGTTTGTCATAGGACAGTGCTTAAAAAATCAATTTTTTTAGCATGGTGATTAACCCTGAAGTACTCAATAATTGTTCTTTTTATGTCTTCCTTTCTTACCTTTCTGTAGTCTAACACTCAAATTTGTATGACACATATTTTTACTTCCAGTCTTTTTCAGGCTATTTGTTTGTTTATTGTAGCTATTCATTTATTTATCTTTGCCTATTCTCATTGTCTTTTGGATATTATCTACGTCATCTTTTCTAACCTTGAATTAAAAAGAAAAAAAATCATAAAACATGAGTTACATGAAGATAAGTGGAATTTTCTAATTGTCCATTTTATGTACATAGGCTTTGCACATGGACCCTGACAAATTTGAGAGACTAATAAATAAATAAAAGGAAGGAAGGAAGGAAGGAAGGACGGAGAGATGGACGGAAGGAAGGAAGGAAGGGATTCAACCATTTTCTCACAAGTAAATTAGTTTTTCTAAGGTCAAAATACAGCAATAGAGAACTACTTACTTTTCACTTCAATGCATTGTAAGATGCTTTAAAATGTAAAATCTAGCTGACCATATTAGTTACATTAATTGACCTAGTCTGTGATTTATGGTTCTAATAAAGAGTAAAGTTAATAATGAGTCTGAAGAAGTCTGAGAGGGACCATACATGTTACTAGTTTTGCATCATTTTGCCATCCACCAGAATGCAATAAGGGGTTTAAACAAAAGAATAATCTCTCTTAACAAAATTTAACTTGAACGTTGACATAATTACCTCTCTGAAATTATTAATTGTTAAAAAAAAAATCTTCACTGGCAATCTACTAGTGGTTGGTTACCCTGAGGTCAAAGGTAGGATTAATTTAGTGTAAGTGAAGAAACTATTATTAAAGCAAGAACATATTTTCCTCCTTTTCACATAAGGACCACCAAGTATGAAATTGTAAGATTTGTTTTTTTTCCATAATTAATTACAAGTAAAGAAATGGATAATTAATTATTGTCTGTAGTTTTAGGAAGGGGAAAGGGGACATGTTGGCACGTTAAGTAAAAGAAGTGTGTTTTTTTCATTTCACAGTGGCAGGCTTTAATCTAAATAAGTAGATAAAGGAATCAATTCCAAGGAGACTCTTCTGGAGTCCACACATTAGAAGAAAATGCTGGCTTTTTTGTATCAGTTGGTATTCTGATAATTAAGTAATAAGACTATGTCCTGCTGTTTATATAGCAACTCAGAAATGGTGTCTATTTAATTGTCAGGTTGTTCATTATCACTGGTATATGGTATGGCTGAGAGGGCTGGAGAATCTAAACTCATTGCTGTAATAGGAAACACTTCCTGTATCACTGTTATTTGATTGCTGCCACCTGAGAGAAGACAATTAAAGTAAATTGGGGACATTTTCAGAGCTGTAAAAACTGACAAGATGTGCTGTTAAGCCTTTCAAATGGAACCTGACACTTGATCAGCAATTTTGCTGACTAGGGGGGAGGAAAAATCACCAATATGAAAGCAGAAGTTCCATGTTTGAAGACTGTGGAGATTTTTATTCTCTCTTGAAAGTAAGAGAAGATGAAAATAGAACCATAGGCCATTAACTATACAAACTAATTTCAAATTCTTAAATTTTTTCTTCTTTCTGAAAACAAAACAAAACAAAAACAAAAACAAAAGCAAAATAACAAAAAACAAAAACAAAACCACAAAACCCTAGCACAAACAGAAGGGAAAATAGGGTAGTGTTTAGAAGTGGTAAACAGGAAACATAGTATTTTCAATTACCAGAATCAAAAGAAGTCAGCTAATAGTAATAAATAATAAAGAGAGTTTCTACAGCCTTTCTTTCCTGGGAATGTGCTTTAAATGTTGTATTTCATAACTTCATTTAGTGATCATTTAGTAATACTTATCACTAAAAATAAACTTCATTCAGAAGATTATTTTTAGTGATCAGTATTAAATATTCAAAGTAACCAAGAATCCAACAACTACAAACAAAATATTAAACAACAGTTGACATATTTAATCTGTCATAATCTCAACAAGAATTTGATTTAAGTTTTATATGAAATGGGAACATTTCAATACATTGTAATGTTCTGACTCATGGTATTATATTTTAGGGAAAATAAACATAGTCATTAATTTAATATTTCCTGAAACCTCATGGTTTCAAAACCATTGTTTCTAATATGGTAATTTATTTCTGCTTAGTGGGTATTACTTTATAACCTTGAACATCACAGTAGACTAGGGGACAAATAAACTAATGGACTCTTGTCTTGCTCCTTCCCCGCAGTCTTCCTCAACCTAGCATCATTCCTTTCTTTCTCAAACAAAGAAAAAACACTAAATCCTTTGACTTAAAGTAGATGCAAATGTTGAAGGGTTTTGTTTTTCCAGAAAAGTCTCCAGAGACACATGCAGAAGTATCCAGAATATATTTTAAAATGATGGAGAAACTCCAAATCCTAAATTAAAAGATAAAAATAAGCAATGGCATCTCCTATCTTTCTCTCTCCCTCCCTCTCTATGAATGGATGGATATGTAGATGGATGGTTAAATAGATAGCAAATATCTATCTATATACACATAAAAATATCTCTTTGTATATACATACATACATATATTCATTCCGAAGTCGTATTATTAAAACACAGTAGAATAAAAATCTGAGAATGAGGATAATGAAACTTGAAAACATTCAGAAGATTATTTTTAGTGATCAGTATTAAATATTCAAAGTAACCAAGAATCCAACAACTACAAACAAACAAAATATTAAGCAACAGTTGACATATTTAAATAAGCGGTGATAACATTCAAGGAAAAAATAGGATTAAAAGAATCAGGATATTAAGGAAAACTTATAAAATTAAGAAATAAATATATATATTCTTATATTTACAAACATACATAAGAATGTATATATGCCTGCCAGTATTACCTTGATTCCAAAACCAGACAAAGACCCCATTTAAAAGGACAGCTACAATTTCCCTGATGTTTCAGTTCAATTTCTCTGATGAAATGAGCATGGATGCAAAAATTCTCAACAAGATACTAGCAAACCGGATCCAACAATACTTTAAAAGAAATATTTACCATGATGAAGTGGGGTTTATTGCTGGGCTGCAAGACTGGTTCAATATCCACAAATCAATCAATATCACATAACTAGCTAAATAAGTAAAGGAAATGATAAGAACCACATGATCCTCTCAATAGATGCAGAGAAAGCATTTGACAAAATACATCATCCTTTCTTGATAAAATTTCTCAAGAAAGTAGAGATAGAAGGAACATACCTCAAGATCATAAAGGCTATATACTAAAGACCTATAGCTAGTATCATCCTCTAGGGGGAAGAACTGAGAGCTTTCCCCCAAGGTCAGGAAAACACCAGGAATGTCCACTCTCACTATTTTCAACATAGTGTTGGAAGTCCTAGCCTCAGCAATTAGATGACAAAAGAATTAAAGGCATTCAGATTTGTCAAGGAAGAAGTCAAACTTTCACTCTTCATAAATGACATGATACTCTACCCAAAGACTCTGCCAAAAACCTTCTAGAACTGATACATGAATTCAGCAAAGTCGCAGGATGTAAAATCAATGTATAGAAATCTGGCATTTCTATACACCAATAATGAAGCAGCAGAAAGAGAAATCAAGGAATCAATCCCAGCTATGATTGTACCAAAAACCATAAAATACTTAGAAATAAATTTAACCAAAGAGGTGAAAGATCTATACACTGAAAACTACAGAAAGCTTATGAAAGAAATTGAAGAAGACACAAAGAAATGGAAAAACATTTCATGCTCATGGATTGGAAGAACAAATATTATTAAAATGTCATTACAACCCAAAGCAATCTGCACATTCAATGCAATCCCATTTAAAATACCACCAGCATTCTTCTCAGAGCTAGAAAAAACAACCCTAAAATTTGTGTGGAACCACAAAAGACCCTGAATAGCCAAAGTAATGTTGAAAAAGAAAACCAGGCTGAAAGCATCACAATTATGGACATCAAGCTTTATTACAAAGCTCTAATCATCAAGACAGTATGGTATTGGCACAAAACCAGACACATAGATCAATGGAACAGAATAGAGGACCCAGAAATTGACCCACAAATGTATGGTCAACTAATCTTTGACAAATCAGGAAAAAATATTCAATGGAAAAAAAGCAGTCTCTTCAGTAAATGGCATTGGGAAAACTGGAGAGCGACATACAGAAGAATGAAACTTGACCACTTTCTTACACCACACACACAAATAAACTCAAAAGGGATAAAAGGCCTATATGTAAGACAGGAAGCCATCAAAATCCTAGAGGAGAAAACAAGCAACAACCTCTTTGACCTTGGCCACAGAAACTTCTTACTGGACATATCTGGAGGCAAGGGAAATAAAAGCAAAAATGAACTATTGGGACCTTATCAAGATAAAAAGCTTCTGCACAGTGAAGGAAACAATAAAAAAAATAAACTAAAAGACAACCAACAGAATGGGAGAAGATATTTGCAAGTGACATATCGGATAAAGGGTTAGTGTCCACAATCTATAAAGAACTTATCAAACTCAGCATCCAAAAAACAAATAGTCCAGTGAAGAAATGGGCAGGAGACATGAACAGACACTTTTCCAAAAAAGATTCCAGATGGCTAACAGACACATGAAATGATGCTCAACATCGCTCAGCATCAGGGAAATACAAATCAAAACCAAAATGAGATACCACCTCACACCTGTCAGAATGGCTAAAGAAACAACAGATGTTGGTGAGGATATGGAGAAAGGGAAACTCTTTTGCACTGCTGGTGGGAATGCAAACTGGAGCAGCCACTCTGGAAAACAGTATGGAGGTGCCTCCAAAAAATTAAAAACAAAACTATTCTATGATCCAGCATTTGCAGTACTAGTTATTTATCCAAAGGATACTAAAAGTGCTGATTGGAAGAGGCATATACACCCCAATGTGTGTGTGTGTGTGTGTGTGTGTGTGTGTGTGTGTGTGTATAAAGAGGGAGAGAGAGAGATACAGGTATAAAAATGAATGACACTGGGGCGCCTGGGTAGATCAGTTGGTTAAGCATCCAACTGCAGCTCAGGTCATGATCTCATGGTTCCGTGGGTTTGAGCCACATGTCAGGCTCTGTGCTGACAGCTAGCTCAGAGCCTGGAGCCTGTCTTCGGATTCTGTGTCTCCCTCTCTCTCTGACCATCCCCTGCTCACACTGTCGCTGTCTCTCTCTCTCAAAAATAAATAAAAAACATAAAAAAATAAAATAAAAAAAATGAATGACACTAAAAAATATGAAAAAAATAAAACTGAATGTCACTGAAATAATGTTAGAAATATAAGGAAAAAGATTAATCAGAGTGATTAATTTCTAGATGACATGGACTCAGCACAATATGATGGTCCCTTCCTTAGGAAATCACAATTTGTTTTGTGTGTGTGTGTGTGTGTGTGTGTATACACACACACACACACACACATACTTAAAATAGCTTTATTAAGATACTCTTTTCTGAGCAGGTTTAGGTTCACAGCAAAATTGAGAGGAAGGTACAGAGATTTCTCATGTACCCCACATCTTCACACATGCATATTCTCCTCCATTGTCAGCATCCTCCACCAGGATTTGTTTGTACGTTTGTTACAATGGATGAACCTACACTTACATATAATTATCTATAATTATCCCAAATTCATAGTTTACGTTATGGTTCATTCTTGATATTGTTCATTCTATCGGTTTTCACAAATGTATATTGACATGTAGTATCCATTATTATGGTATCATAATGATGATTTTGTTGCCCTGATAATGCTCTGTGCTCTGCCTATTCATCCCTCCCTCCTGCAACCAGTGATATTTTGACTGCCTTCATAGTTTTGCCTTTTTCAGAATGTCATATATTTGGAATTATCTATAATATAGCCTTTTCAGATGGGCTTTTTTCACTTAGTAATATGCGTTTAAGTTTCTTCATTTGGTTTTGTTTGCTTGTTTTGTGGTTTGATAGCTTTTTTTTTTTCTTAGCCCTGAATAATATTTCATTGTTTGGATGTACCATAGTTCATCCATTTACCAACTAAAGGACATTTTGGTTGCTTCCAAGTTTTGGCAATTAGGAATAAAGCTTTTATAAATACCCATGGGCAGGGCATAAAATCTTCAATGTAAGATTTCAGCTCCTTTGGGTAAATATCAAGGAGTATGACTGCTGGATCATATGGTAAGACTACGTTTAGTTTTTAAAAGAACCACCCAACTGTCTTCCAAAGTGGCTGTACCATTTTGCATCTTTACGACCAGTGAATCAGAGCTCTTGTTGCAGAACATTCTCACTGGCATTATTCAGTGTTGTCAGTGTTTCAGATTTTAGCTATTCTAATGGGCATGTAGTAGTAGCTCGTTGTTTTTTTAAATTTGTGATTCCTTTGTGACAAATTATGTGAAATAATTTTTCATATGCTTTATTCCATCTGTGTGTCTTCTTTGGTGAGGTGTCTCTTCAGGTCTTTGGCCCATTTTTTTACCAGGTTGTTTGTTTTCTTACTGTTGAGTTTTAAGAGTTCTTTGTATAATTTGGATAATAGTTCTTACCAGATCTATTTTTTATAAATATTTTCTCCTGGTCTGTGGCTTGTCTTCCCATTCTCTTTACATTATCTTTTGCAGGGCAGAACTTTTAATTTTAATGAAGTCCAGCTTATCAATTATTTTTTTCATGGATCATGTGTTTGGTGTTGTGTCTAAAAAGTTATTACCATACCCATGGTCATCTAGATTTTCTCCTGTATTATCTTCTAGCAGTTTTATATTTTTGTATTTTACATGTAGCTCTGTGATCCATTTTGAATTAATTTATTTGTGTATTTACTCATCATTACTTTCCTATCTTCCTTCATTCTATCTTACTTCTGTGATCATTGTTCTTAGGCCTGAACAACTCTGTTTAGAATATCATTAGTACAAGGCTGAAGGTAATAAATTCTCCCAGGTTTTCCTTTATTTATTTTATTTTATATATAAATAGAAGTGTATATATATATACATATATATTTACTTTCCTTCTCTTTTTTTCTTGTCTAAAATGTCTATTTCACCTTCATTCTCCATAGATACTTTTACTTAATGTAGAATTCTAGATAAGCAAGTTTTTGTATTGCTTTGTTTTTTAGAATTTTGAAGATGAACTTTCTATTGTTGTTATTTTTTTAGCTTTTGTTTTTTTCTACTGATAGGTCAATTTTAATCTGTTTCAGTACTTTGAAAATACTCTATCATTTGTCCCTGGCTATTTTTAATATTTCAATTTATCTTGAGTTAATTTTTATGAATGGTATAGGATGTGTATATAGATTTTTTTTTCTTTTAGATATCCATTTGTTTCAGATCCATTTTTTAAGTCTATTAGTCCATAGGCCAAAACTGTAGGCAAAGGCTATCAGTCAAAAATTCACAGGAATTATTTTAATTGTATACTTTCCTTTCCAAACACAAGTTTGTAGAAAAATTTGTAAAAAAAAAAAAAAAAAAAAAAAGACTTAATAAAAATTTGAAAATAGGTAGATTACATTTGTCTAGGTACAAATAACAAAGCCACTGCAAATTGGCTTAATAACAGGAATTTTATTTGCTTATGTAACTGAAAGGTGTGTGGGTTATGTTTTCAGATAAGGATAAATTCAGGGTCTCAATGGATGTCACTAGGCTCTTTGGATGACTGTGTTCACTTTTTCTTCTGTAATGATTCCGTTTTCAGAGAAGCTCTCTCAATAGTGCAGTAAGGTGGCTGACTTACTTCTTCAAAACTTTTCCTCATCAATTCAAATTGGAATTTTGGGACTGAATTTGATTGGCACAGTTGGGAGTCACTTGCTCTTTTAGAAGGCATATAAGGCAGTGACCGGTCTAGGCCCAGTCCCTATGCCTGCTACCTTGATATTGGGATTATTCACCTTTACCTATATTATGTGGGTTAACGATGGGGGGAAGAATGCCCTGACAGTAATTTGTAATAACATTACATAAATTTGGAACAAAATCAAGAAAGAAAGCATAAACAATTAACTGAACTATAATGTGATGAATACCTATGTGTAGAAAAAGCATGTGCAAATGATCAGTAGGAAATTAAAGAATGAAAAATTAACAGCATTGCAAGCATCATTTTTATAAGGCCATGTTGCTTTCATTTCACTAAAATTCACAGATTTGTTTTTGCCGTCCTAAGTAAACCTGAGTAAACTTGTCTTTTGGGAAAGCCAAAATTTGTTGGAGGCTTTGGGAATATCCAGCCTCTAATTGTGCCTAGTATTGTGCTTTGCTCTCCACATTAACGGTTTCATACAAGCTTTGTCCTATTCAGCCACATTCTTTTGAGGCTTTTGTTGTTGTCGTTTTTTAAAGACATATCCCTCTTTCTCCAATTGATGATCAGATTCTAACCCCACCTTATACTGGTTCAAGAACTTGTCTTTACTGAATTAGTATTGATTTTGCAACAGAATGTTCTTAGAAGGAACCCTTTTTTTTAACATGTAGCAGTTTGTGTTCTAAGAAAGAATGCTTTCACATTCTGAATGTGGCTGAATGTACTTAAGCCAAGATAATAATGTGGATGACTGAAAATTTAAATGTGCTGTGTTGACCATGGTTTGCTCCATTCCATATGATTGTTTAGCTTTTGGATTGTCACACACACGTGGATGATGATGTTTGTGCCATACCCAAGATAATTTTGGTTTATGCAGCATTCTGAGAGTGCTCAGGATAGCATTACAATGTTTTACCTATTGAATAACTAAATAGAAAGTTGAATTCAGTATCACTTATAAGATAAATGATCTGTTTACAAAATTTGGTGCATTGACTATATTAGTAACAAACTCCTTAACACATATTTCACAACCTTGTAATAATAACCACTATTATCTCGTGACCATTGCATGTCCAATTTTGCTTTAATAGAGTTGTTATCCACGACACATCTCTTTGCTGAAATTTTTGAAAGATTGTAAGTAACTAAAGGGAAACCAAGGTGGTTTTGTGAAAAGATTTTCTGGGCTAACATGTCACTCATGGAATAACAACCTGGAGTGGATGACAGTTCTCACACCAGCTGCCTGACATCTGAACAGCTGCCAATGCCCTAGGAAATGTCACACCATCAGATATAGGCTCCGAGTGTGTGAGTAGCAAAAATGTATCTGGTAGAGGCCAGCACCCCAGGCCATGACTAATACCCCAGGCCCCATCATCCCATAAGCTTGAAGCTGGGGTTGAGCTGTCAGTTTAATAAATGAATAGCCTCTTTGTTTTGATCAGCATTGTCAAGGCTTATTTCAAAAAAGGACTCTGATTCCTCTCACAGTCTAGCCCAGCCAAAGTCAATTGGTACAATTTCAAGGTGAATTTATTCATTCTTTATAAAGTTCTGTGCGCGAATATATCAAGACAGTTGAATAAATTGAAATAAATAGACTTGGAGTTACATATTCTCCCAGTAATTGAAATACTTTCCCCCCAATATATTTATAGTAATAATTCTACCTTTATGAAACCTAGTTTAGCTACAGAAAGGAAAGCACAGAATTACCATTTTGATAACATATTTGGAAAATGCAATTGGGGCTAATATGTTGATAAGGGCACCTGAAAGTTGTCCTTGCCTTTAACCATTCCATGTTAAACTTTGAGTAAAGCACCAGCTTTATCTCTTGATAAGAATGCCTGATTAGCTTGCATTGATGTGCAAATATTTACCTTGAATTTGGTCATTTCTAAATAGCAATGCTCTAACACTGGCTCTTTCTGTCTGTTTTATGGTTTTTGAATTTTGAGTTGCATATATGCGGAACTAAACATATACACTGAACTAAAAAACATCATCAGTGTTGATGTCCATCTGAAAAGAGCAAATTTAGTTAATTTGATGGATAAATTAATTTAACATGATCACCTCAGATATCATCATTGCATTTTTTAACATATACAATAGTTTTGACTTGCAGCTTTGGGGCTCTTTTATTTTTTTCTTTAATTTGCAAACACGCAGATGTTGAATCATAATCAGAAAGGGTTACTGTAACAGAAAGTTCTCCTGATTATAGTAGAAAAACCAACCGAACTCTATCTGCATGTCATGGAGAAAGAATAACCTCACACACTTACTGCATGCTGTTTTAAAAAGGATTTTCAAAGTATATAATATCTTATCTGGAAAGTTTGATTCCTCTTAAAACCATCAGTAAGCCTTGGGAAATGCTGCAGTCTGAGTTTGGGGAAGGAAAATACTTTGACTTGATAATAAAGGACACCTGGGAGTGATTGGCATTTGCTAACAGAAAAGTCAAATAATTGAGGCATAATGGTAAGAAGGGGTTTAAGGAAGAACTTAGTCCAATGCTAATCTTTTGAAAACTTGAAATGATATCTGTGTTTTTTTTTTTTCTGCCTCTGACAAGCAATCTGTAGAAGTGACCAAACTGATCAACTGAGAATGCTATTTTCTTTCCTTTATCTCTTTTTATCTCTTTTTTTAAAAAGCAAATTGAAGCTCCCTCCCCTATCCATCAATGTGCATACAAGCTCTGATGTGTGACCCATGGACAAATAATCATTTCTTAGCTACTGTCTGGAACATTACTATTTCATAAAACATAAACAGTAAATGTATGAGTTATAGTCAGACTGAGGAGATATATGGCCTAAATAATATATAATTCAAAATAACCATTTTTCTGTGGGTTATTAAAAATATGTGTGTGTATATATATATATATATATACACACATTATATATATAATTTAAATTGTTACTAAGAGTTTTCATTACTCATTCTTCCAGGATAACCCAGATAATGAGCTGAAAATCTGGGCTCTGATTTTAGTTGGTAGACATGTACATAATCATAACACATTACCAAAGTAGCACCTTTGTTGATAGTGAACAGATATATCTATTTTAGAGTCTAAGTTCACCTTAAACAGAAGGGAGCCTGGGTAGTGCGGAAGGAACAGCCATGTTGCTTTGAATATATAGGCTGTCTTGTTGGTTTAAACTACTTGTCTAACACCAATATGTAAGTAGTGGAAATGCTGTTAAGGAAGATATGACTCTTAAGCTCTTACAAAGTAATTGAGAGCATGGAAATGGCACTTACCTTCCACTTCTAGAGTTTGACTTGTATCTGAACACAAAATGATCTCTCAAATAAATAATTAGAATGGTATTACCTCAGGAGACGACATCTGAAAAGAAAATGGAAGTTTCTCATTGACCATTCTTCTTGCCATGTCTTTTCCTGATAATAAGCAGTTATTCTTTTCAAGGAATCTTTTAAGAGAATTTTCATATAAATATTATATTCTTTTCCTCTCCAGACAAAAGACTTTGAATAATTTTTGTCCTGATGCTGATGGTTATTCAATTTCTTTGTAATGTTGGTGGCAGCATCTGCTCTCCCCATTATTTGGAACTCCACAAAGGACCTCTAGAATAGCAGTCAGCAATTTTTTTTTTCTGTAAAGGGCCAGATAGTAAATATTTGAGGCTTCGTTATCTCTGTTGCAACTTCTCAACTCTGCTTTTGTAGCATGACAGCAGTCATAGACAATATGTAAATACATAAGCGTGGCTGTGTTCCAATAAAACTTTATTTACTGAATAGATAATGGGCCATATTTGACCTCTGGGCTGTAGTCAGCAGCTTTCTGCTCCATTGCAAGAGGCGTCTAAGTAATGAGAGTCTGTTGTTCTAATTCACATCAGTACATTAATATAAGCTATTGTTATCATTCTTTGGGATTGGGGGTAATTCCTAATGAAGATTTGTACCAAAGTATTAAGCTCTGTAACCCTCCATTAATCTGATCAATCTCTTCTTAAAATTGTACAATAAAATAGCAGTCATATGTTAGACCTTAATGTTTAGTTTCTAGTCATAGTAAAGTTCCTCTAATTTTTATAGTGGACTTTTACTATGGGCTAGATAGTTTTTATGAAGGATTTTTACCATAGGCTAGATAGTAGAGATTATAGTGTCCTTTATTATGGAGCAAAACAAAAAACATATATACCACCCAAATAGTGTATATACATTTGTATTGATTTTAGGAAGAAAACTCGGGTAGTGATAGTGAAGATAATGCTAGTAGGGATTCTGATTTATAGTGAGTGGTTTAGTAACTTCTTTCATTTTGCTCTCTATCAGTTAGGAATAAAAGTATGGCAAAGTGGGGCCCTACCTGGGCATGGGTTCAGGGTCAAGAATGGACTAGTAAACTTGAATATATTTCTAAAAGAATAATAAATTTTTTTGAATAGATAAATGTGACAGAATTCAAAAGGCACAAGAATATATCATAAAAATCAATTTTCTTTCCCACATACCCCCAACTATGCAGTTTTTCCCCCTAGATGCAATACTATTACTTTTTTCGTGCATTATATTAATAAATTTAGGTTCTAAAAGATAGAACTTGAAAAAGAGATACACTGCTTTCCTGCCTTTATACTTTCATACATCAGCATATATAAGCTTACTAGTACGTGTACTAGTTAATGAGTATTTTATATATTTCTAATGGTTTGCTATTTTACAGAGCTACAGTGAAAATACTCCAACTTCAAACTTTGCATGAGATATCTGTGTTTGGAAGCTATATTCTATGGGTCGATTACTTTTCTGTGTATCTTGTGAACAAAGACACTAGCTGCTATTTTGTTTTGGACTATCTCATCAAAGAGGTTTGTATGGCAAATAACCATGAAAGAGAGAGATGGTATCTCTTTCTGGAAGGAAAGAGTGTTTAGTTATTTGTTAGCATAAAGATTCAGGTTCCTAAGCTCATGGTTCCTCAGCTGTGATGCAAACCCTTAACGCAGGCAGCAACCATCTTGCCTGTCCCCTGTTATCTTTATGGGACTTGAAAGGGCAAAGGGAACCGATGAAAACATATAGCTCAGGATACTTGCTGTCCCGTAAGTGATAAAGTTCATTTCTGGCTCAGGAGTCTCCAATCTTCTGCCAACATCTGTGAAACTGTGACAGGCTAATTGTTACTTCTAAAGTAGGAGAAAATCTTAGACTCTTCATAGTTCATGATAATCTGTAGGATAGTTTCCTATTGGAATTGTGGTGCCAAAGTGTATATGGACTATAAATACATTTTAATAATTATATTAACATTAACATATACGAGAGTACTTGTTTCTCGTTCTCTAAATCTCACTAACAAATTGTTACCCATCTTTTGGTATTTGCCAGTTTACTAAATGAAAATGCTATCTTAGTGTATTTTTAATTTTAATTTTAATATCACTGCATTTTTTATT
Organism: Cryptoprocta ferox; assembly: GCA_028646485.1. NCBI lineage: Eukaryota > Metazoa > Chordata > Mammalia > Carnivora > Eupleridae > Cryptoprocta > Cryptoprocta ferox. The sequence continues at coordinate 92,130,547 of CM053572.1, read as the reverse complement.
TTAATTTTATTATCTTGGTGTATTCATATTTCACAATGAAGGAGTCTAAATATTAATCCAACTATTTAATAGCTGTTTAATATACTTTTCTTTGAAATTGTCTATTTTTATCTTCCTGATTTTTTCTAAATTTTTTAACTGATTATTTAGAGCTCTTTAAGGATTAGGAAGTTAGCCTACTGTGTATCACACTTGTTATACATATTTTCCTCCAATTGTCATTTATCTGTTTACTTTAAGACTTTCTTATGAATGGAAATTTTAAAATATTTTAAGTACACAAATTAATCCTTTTTAGGGCTCTGGGTTTATGTAATATTAAGCTTTTCCTAGTTAAAGATTTTATAAAAATTAAGTTTTGCTGCTCTTTGTACTTCTCTGCTTTGTATTTTTGTTCATTTAGATTTTGATTCATCTATGGTGTATTTTCAAACAAGGATTAAAATATAGATCCATCTTATTTCTTTTTCTGGATTAGGATATTTTTGAAACAATGAGTACCATGTTAGAAATCTTAATTGAGATTTGGAACAACAGAAAAAAGGAATTTCCTCGAGAATAACTTAATCACACACTTGAGATAAACTATTAGCTGAATTTACTAAACCGTTAAATTAAACATTTCAACTAATTACCAACATACTATTGAATTGTAAGATTTGCTTTGGCCAGGAGGCCTTCTTCACAGAAGGGGGAGATGGGGACATATTCTCTAGTGAGGTCATTTTTCAGGACTGGTGTTTTGATCATCTTCTCCATCCTTCTTCCCTCCCTCCCTCCCTTTCTTCCTCCTGTCCGACCTTCCTTCCTTCTTTCCTTCCTCATGAATATGACAAATATTTCTCAAAGATCAATTATTACTATTTATTACAGTTATGTGGTTATTTTACGAACTTTCCTTTTTTTTTAATCTCTGAGATTCCTTCTTTGTTTTTCCCTCTTTGGTATATCACTACATTCTCTTGCACCTTCTCTCTTTTCTTTATTGTATTTTTTACAGATGTCTACACTATGCATAGCCCTTTAGTGCTGCTGGTTTTCAGACAACGTTTCTCCTCTTCTACTTTCTGGGCTTTTCTTACACCCCTGGTTCAATCCCTAAATAAATATTCATTTCCCTAAAACTTGCTAGGTTATTTCCTCAGAAAAAGGACTACAAGTAATCTTAAGCTTTATCCTCCTCTTTTTTTTTAATGGGTTAACTTTATTGTTTGCTAGTTTGATTGTGTTTGATAATTGTAACTCGCCTGCCCTCAGCCATTTACAATCATACTTAATTTTATAAACATGGAGAAGACTGAAATGTTCAACAAAAAGGGAACTGCTTCTGTATTTATCATAAGTCATTTTCTTTTTTCGTTTCTCTCCATATCATATAACCTAATTAAGTGATTTATATATATTTATTTAGGTTATGGTTATTTTTCTTTTGTCAGAAATGCAATATAAGCTTAAGCTTGAGATATTATTACCTCTAGCACTTCCCCATCATTCTGCTCACTCTTTTCTGGGCTATGTCTCTATAGCAGTGCTTTTATTAATAACTTTAACTTATATACTTATATACTGTTCAAATGTATAGTCTTTATTTAAAGACAGATAGGCATTTTCTCTTTCCACCAGCAGTCCAGTGATCCCATTCCTAATCTACCTCATTCATCTGCTCAGGGCAATTTAGCCATTGTCCCTCATTATTATTGACTCTGATGATAATTAATCAAAATATAAAATTTAATTTTGTTAAATGTTATGTGTGTATTTCCTCCAGTTATTTTATTCACTACAAATTTATTGGACTATGTAGAAAACAAAATAAATAAGCAGTGAGAATATGTGCCTGTACACATCTGTCAAGTGAGTGACCCTTGGCTCCATGGAATTGCACTGTCACCATCAAAAAACAGACAGTTTGACCAGATCTTTTGGTTTTGACTCTCTAATCTAGAACCTCAGTGTTCACCATTAGGGCCCCCTGACCAGGTGTGCAAGCTGTATGATACACAATAACATCACTATACATCATTCATCATTCATGAGAAAATATTGGCAGAGGATATTATTAAGTGATTTTATCTTTTACAAAAAACAGATAAAACATGTTACACAAGTTTCCAACTGATGGAATGGTTATCTTGAGGGTGATTGTATTTTCCAAATAAGCACAAAGGCTCCATACAAGTGCTTATCTTGGGCAAGGTGAGTGGATGTGCGCACAAACTCACCAAAGTTCATTCCTGTGTATTTTGCAGGTGTTCTTAGCACCACATCAGTATCTCAAGGCTTTATCCCTGGTGAAGCCTCCGGGAGTAGGAAAGGCAAGTGGAACCCATATTCCAAGGACTGGGTAGGTGTGAAAAGCCTCTGAGTGCCCAGGGCCAGTTCATGGTCAACTGACAGGGATGCCTTTTAAATGACCTTTCCCAACAATGACTTCTCTCTCTTCCTCTCTCTCTCTAGCTGTCATGATGCCTGGTATGTGGAGCTTGAGGAAATATATACTAAAATAAAACAGGGTTACTCAACCTTGGCGTTATTGACAATTTGGTCCAGATAATTCTTTTGGTGGTGGTGGTATCTGTGCATTGTAGGATGTTTAACAGCATCCCTAGGTGCCAGTACATCCCTGGTACATGGCAGCCAAAAATATCTCCAGGCATGCCCAAATATCCACTGTGGAACAAAACTGCCCCCCCACTCCCAATGAGGAAGACAATATGAGGAAGACGGATATGAGTAGTACTGAGTACTACTGATACTTTGTTGCTTCTATGTAGCTGTAATGTTTCTCTTACTTCAGATACATTCTGTCCTCCAGTGCCCTGTTTTTTTTATGGTTAACACTAGCCACTAATAATGTTATAATGAAATTGTTCAATCACTAGAAAAAAAAATACTGGTTTGATATTTTCAAAGCAGACTTAAAAAAGAAAATAACTACCAAAACTTACCATTTACTTAAGAAAATCCCAGCATGGCTACTAATTTTCCTCAAAATTTCTTGCTATTTGACCCTTTTGTACCATTTCAAGGCTTTGAACTTTCAAAACTTCTCATTTGGCTATTAATGGTTTAATATACCGGAAGGAGATCGTTCTGTAATCTCTATCCTCCCTACCGCGTGTTTGAAGTTGCAGTACCTTCCTTGTCATAGAAGAACTAACTTTTCATAACTAATTTCCACTTGCTTGCTTGACTCTGCCTTATGTCTGGTGCACTACTTCCTTGTGTCCTTTGATCATGTGATAAGAAAATGTGCCTAGAATGGGCTTGTGGCTCACTGTGGTGATTCTGCTGAGTCAGCCTTGGTCCTGGGGGAGCAGGGCAAGTTTACTGATCCCCTATCTAAATTGTTGAATTTACTGGCATTGAGATATTAATTATATTCCCTTATTCCTTTAATATCTGTAGAATCTGTGGTGATGCCATTCTTCTTATTGCTGGCACTACTAAGTAGTATCATTTACCTTTTTCCTTGATTACTCTGACTGGAGAGTTATTAATTTTGTTGATCTTTCAAAGATTTTGGTTTTATTGATTTTTCTATATGCTTTTCTGATTTCTATTTTATTGTTTTCTCCTTTAATCTTCATTAATTTCTTTTTGGGGAGGTAATTTTTCTTCTTTTTTAGTTTCTTAAGTTAGAAATCAGTATTATTTAAGACTTTTATTTTCCTAATACTGGTGGTTCGTCTTATCAGTTTCCCTCTAAGAACTGTTTTTAGCTGTATTCCATACATTTTAATATGCTGTGTTTTTATTTTCATTCAGATTATTTTCTAATTTCTCTTTTCATTTCTTCTTTGATGAGTTTCTTCTTTATATGGAAGTGTATTATTTAGTTTTGACATATTCGGGGATTATGTAAATATCTTTTTAATTATCAATTTCTAATTGAATTCTGTAGTAGTTAGTGAATATACTTTGTTGTATTCAAATCCTTTTTAATTTATTACCCAGGACTGAGGCAAGACTTTTGATACTATGCTCAATGCCTCATTAATTATGAAGTTTTCCACTATGACTGGAAGGCACAGGTATTCTTCCTAACTTGTGAGATTTCCAGAGTTCTCTCTTTATGTAATTTCTGTACTCTGCCTTGTAAACTCTAGCTACCTTGGTTTCTCCAAACTCTCAGCTTCATCCCTTGTATTATATGCAGACAGTCAGGATTAGAAAGAACAGAAGATCATTGAATAACTCTAGTGTTTCAACTTCCTTACCCATCCTGGTGTCATGGCCTGAGAACTTCAAGTAGTACAAACTGGTACAATTGTATGGCTAAATTATTTTGCCCTTTGGTCTTCAGGGATTAATGTGCTCTGTTTCTTGCTGTCCAGTATCTTTAAAATAATCTTAAAATACATTTTGTCTAACATTGTTGCTTGTTTCAGGATGGAGAGTCCCTGTCCACTTTCTGTTATTCCATCTTGATTGAAAGACCTCAAAACATTTTTCAATTTACAAATATGGAAAGTGTTCCATCTTTAACCATGTATGCCATTCTGACTCTAAAGTTATCAATGCTAGTGTTAATTGTCCTTTGAAAGACTCATATGTCTCCTTCAAATTAATCAAGTTTCTTATCTGTTTGTCTAGACTTTTCTATCCATCTTTATGAATCTAATTCTTTAGGGTTTAAATCATCCCCTGAATCTTTTGTGAAACTCCTATCAATAAGTATGTATTAAAATAATATGCTAATTTTATTTTGTGTGAAGTTGTAGTAGACATCTATGGGAATGTCTACTTCATTAGTTTTCTTTTCAAAAGTCACTTCTGTAACTTGCAGGAGTGTGGCTGTTTTTACACGATCTCCTCCCACATCTATGTCTGACTGAACCAATGGTGTTTGACTCAAAAACAGCAACATTAATTATATCTCAGGAATTTGGAATTTTGGGTTCACTAGTATTCAGTTATTCATCTTATGGGTGGACTGTAGTCAAGCAGGCAACCACAACAGGTCAGAGTGTTAGCATGGAGAAAGAAAGATGTATGTGAGAGAGACGGGAGAGAAGAGAATATAATGGAATAGAACAGAAGACAAAGAAAGGAAGGAGAGGGAAGAAGGTGGGACAAAGAGTCCAGAGAAGGTATTAAATAGTTACACAAAGAGTATTAGAGTTTTGAGGACTGCCTTGATCTTAGTTGTCATACCTTCCCTGGTTTTCTTGAAACATCCTGCAACCCTCATAAAATGTTTCCTTCTCTTGATTAAGGTCAATCCTATTACCCATAGCCAGTGAGTCCTCCCTAATAGAGGGATTTAAGTTAATTATTAAAACTTTCACTGAATTCAGGAAAGCCATTGTCTGGAAAGGTACGGAGATAGTGCCAAGATACAAACTATATGTAGGCAGTTGAAAGTAGTATCTAAGAAAGGTTTGGAAGATAATAATATCCTTGAAATTTAAGAAAGATTTCCCTATGTCTGGAGGATAAAGAAGATCATTCCAGGAGCAGGAAATATCATGAATAGGGACATGAAATTAAAACACAGCAGGAGGGGAAGAAGCAGTGTTTAACTGGTTTAACTGGAATATATATATTGTGGGTGAATTTGTGTATCTTGTGAGATACAAAGGGAGCTTTCAGATTTCAGATTCTGGTGGTGGACTTGAAGTGATGGGCATTGCTAGGAGTGGCACATTTCCCCCCCCATTTGTTTTTAAACAATGACGTGATGAAGTGTGCTTCTAGGAAGATTAGTCTGGTAAGAAAGCACTGGATTGATTAAACAGCCTAGAGCCCAGATGGAATAGATGGATTAGGAGGCTGTATCAATTTAGAGACATTTAGTTTTAAGTCACAGAAAAACCTAACTGCAGTGGCTTAATGAAAGAGAAAGAGAGAGAGAGAAAGAACTTATCAGATCGTATCACTAAAACGTCCATGGATGGGGCTGAATTCTGAAAATAACTGTGTTAGGGGCTCAAATGATGTCATTAGAGCTAAATATTCTCTGGTATGTATCTCACCTGTTCTGGCCTACCTTCAACAGCTCCACATAGTCACATCTCTCTGTTCCATACTCTACTGTCTAGGTGGAAAGATGCCTAAAGAAGCCCCAGCATCAATTTTCTAAAGTTCATGTCTAGCAATAAAAATGAATACCTTGCTAGACTCACTTCCAAATTCAGAGGCTTTATTCTCATTGGCCAATGTAGGTCAGGGACTCATCCCAGAACATTCACTGTGGTCTTTGTTCACATCTGGGTCATGTGAAAGTAAGAAAGAAGAGTGGAATGTTTAACTGTAATTTGTTGCTCAATGCTAGTTTATCCAAAAGCCTCTTTTCATACATGATTTTATATTTGTGATTAGGGAAAGCAATACCATTTGTAAGATGGAAATAATAATTTACTGAATTTTCAGTCACGAAAATATATTTAAAAGACATAATTTCAGGTTTAAGATTTTTAGTATAGTTTTATTATCGAGTATTACAGAACACATTGCATGTGACAAATTTCTTCTTACTGTGAACTTTCACAACATACATAACCTCTTGAAATCAGGAGTTTATAATGGAAATGCTGATGCTCCTTTAACTCTGTTAAAGTGAACTGTGCTGCTGTGATAAGAGGAAAATGCATGTTTACCTTAGGACAACTCATCATCTTTCCAAATCATGATTAGGTGGTGGCAGGACAATATAACACCAAATCATATGCAAAGATAGCTGGATTTGAAATATGAATCTTTTGCCAGTGTAAGAGATGAAGATGACAGTTGTAATCTCTTCAGATTCATAATTTACTAAGTTGTAGACAGGTTAGCAGTGATAGAACATCCCTGGGCAGGGTGTTAGCAATTTTAAGATCATTTTATTGCATTACGCAAATGTGAAGTTTAAAAGTTTTAGGCTATCCTTATCTCTACCTTAAGCAACTCTTGCGGACACACTTAGCTCTAGAAATAAAATGTATATATACAAGGACATGCGTATTGCTGTAGCTTATCATCTTGTGTATTACATATTATACAGTGGATTGTTTATGGTATGAAAAGTATGGTCTTATTATGAGGACATAAACCACTACAGAAAGAAGTGTGGCAAATAACTATGGGTTTTTGCTATCAAATATTGAAATGAATTTTTTATTGCCTCTGTCGTCAACAAAGAACATTTTGAGATGAAGTTATTCAGGGCATAGTAGGGGACTGAAAGGCTGAATTCACTCCCTATAATAACTAAGAATTTGTTGTGGTCTAACACAGCAAGGGATGTTTTCCATTCGTGGCCATCAAGGAACAACAGATGAAGACAGCTGAACAATGTAAGTGAAGAGATTCTCAGTGATGGCTTTGCTTAGCCTTCTGCTGTATTGTCATCTAGAGATCTGCTGTATTGTCATCTAGAGAAAGTATTGTCAAATTGATGTGGCTTAGGACATGGCAGAAGGAGTAGCCTTGGAAATATCAAGGGATATTTCCTTTTACCTCAGGTTCTTTCTCTTTTACCATATACCTTATTCTCATTCTCATGCAATTATAATTAACTTATATAGTTATATATAACATATATAATATATAATATTACAGAAGTTATAGTATAATATATTATATACTATACTATATATAACATTATATTATATATATATTATATTATATATTATTTATTATTCAGTTTATTTAAACTTAAAAACACAATAGTTTATTAATTTCTCTTACCCCTGATCCCGCAACTCTGTGAAGTACTAACCTTTCCTCTGTATTTACTAACTTTTGTTTTATTTTAATTTTTAAATTTTTATTTTTTTAAGACTTGGCTTGTAAGAGATCATACAGTGTTTGTCTTTCTTTGCTTTTTTGTTCTTTGTTTTTGTTTTGTTGTTATTTTACATCAATACCTCTCTTTCTTTCTATATTTCTGACTCTTGCAACTATAATTCTTAAGTGTGATTGTGTGATGAATCAGAGTTTAGCACTCTTAGCTTATATCACTTTGAAAACTTACATGAAAGATTTACCACTGTTAAAAGATAAACTAAGGCATGAATTACGTGGGTGGCTCTGTTACTTAAGTGTCCGACTCTTTTTTTAAATTTTTTTTAACATTTTTTTATTTTTGAGAGACAGAGACAGATCATGAGCAGGGGAGAGGTAGAGAGAGAGGGACACACAGAATCAGAAGCAGGCTCCAGGCTCTGAGCTGTAAGCACAGAGCCCGACGCGGGGCTTGAACCCACAAACTGTGAGATCATGACCTGAGCCAAAGTCGGATGCTCAACCGACTGAGCTCCCAAGGCGCCGCATGTGTCCAACTCTTGATTTCAGCCCAGTTCTCAATCTCATGGTTCATGAGATCATTCCTGGTGTCTACACTATCAGCGCAGAGCCTGCTTGGGATTCTCTCCCCCACACCCCACTTGCATGCTCTCTCTCTCTCTCAAAATAAATAAACATCTTTAAAAAAATATAAACAAAGACATGTTAAATTTTTAAAGAACTTATTTGACCAAAAACCTATTTGCAAAGGGCCGTGCCAAACTGGAAGTGATTAAGAGCTCTCCATGGACAGCTGCTCTGGGAGAGATTGTTATAGCGAGAAGATGGAAGTAAAGTAAGGAAATTATTGATTGGCTATAGTTTAAAGCCTAAATGACTGTAATTGGTTGTCTTTAGGTTTCAATTTTATGACCTGGAGGCATTTATAGGCTTAGACTTTATTTGTTTGTTTGTTTTATTATGTAAGCCATCACGGCATTAGAGCTACTGATCTAATGGCCTCATTGTTTAATGAATTCAACACCACTCACTGGGGAAACTTCCTCTCCATACCTCCATTGTTCTGTAACTACAGCCCCTAGGTGTCTGGAGGAATATAAGTATAGGAGATAAAGATCAGTTGGTTTAGAAATTTAGAAAGTGTGAATACCCTCATGATTTTATTTCATCTCATGGAAATAAAATCAATATCTAACATTATGTCTGACCCAACAATAGAGATTTTTACAAACATGTATGTGATTCACACATGACGATTTGTATTAGACTAGTTCCTTCTTTGCTAACATGTCATGGAACAGAGATTAGGAGACATTAATCTAGATAGATTAAAGAACAAGTTTTATAAGAGACACTTAACAAAGCAAGAGTCTGCAAAAAGAAGTGATTGTGGCTCCTCAGTCTTTCTTTGTCTCAAAGATTACCTATGTGATTGTTCAAAACTACTTTAGCCAAAGTCAAGTGATTATTGTTGGATTGCTACTGCTTTGGTTATGGAATTGGCAACCTCTCCTAATGTTTCGAAGAGATTTCTGATCATGCATTCATTGACAATTTTTCTGACCCAGGAGAGAAAATCTCCCTACGGAGGCAAATCTGGAGTCATGTATGCTTTGTGGAAGTTCCTATTTAAGTCCATTATGGAGGTTTAACGGAGAAGACCAATAGGAGGCTTCTGATTTGTCATGGATCATAATAGGGACAGTTAAACATCCCAAAAAGCATTGACTTACAATTCAACAGCTATCTAAACATTCACATGCCTATTGAAAATACAATGAATTCACTGTGGATAAAAATGAAATTAGGTGAAGCACAGAGACTCCAGCTAAGATCTGGTTATTGATAGATCCATTATTTGGAGTTTCTTGATTGGTCTTTCAAACCAGGGATCAGAGGAATTGGGATGACATTCTGTGACGTACTATCTCATCTTAAAGTGGTCTTTTCCAAAAGGCCTGTTTGTATTTCCCTTGCTTGAGTGCAGGGGAATAGATCATAAGAGAAATTGGTTATTGGTCAGACTAAGGTATCTCCAGCATCGTGAAGAGATTGGAGTTTCTGGTTGTAGATAAAACAGTCAGAAAAGTTACCCCTCTTAACAATAGCCTGGGAGATACAGATCATAGCATTATTGTTGTAAGCCAATCCTAGAGTAAAATAAGGAAAGAAGGTATTTCATGTTTAAAGTGGGAAGTCTTCTTCTTAAAATTTTTTAATGTTTATTTATTTTTGAGAGAGAGAGAGAGAGAGAGAGAGAGAGAGAGAGAGAGAGAAAGCAGGGGAGGGGCAGAAAGGGATGGAGACACAGAATCCAAAGCAGGCTCTGAGCTGTCAGCCCAAAGCCCAACATGGGGCTTGATCTCATGAGCCACTAGATCATGACCTCAGCTAAAGTCAGATGCTTAACTGCCTGAGCCACCCAGGTGCCCCTAAATTAGGAAGTCTCAATCCATTGTTTTGGGAGGAGGCAGTCTACCTCAAAGGCAGGTACTTTTCTTCTTCATAAATTTGATTTGGAAGTCACTAAGATCTGTGCAGGACCATATGTCAGGCACAGCTTCCTTCAGCTGTGAGATAAGTACTCAAGGCTCAAGTACCTAAAGTCTGGCTGACATGTGGGTATGGAGGAGGACTTGGTATCATCCCTTCCAGGGAGATTCAAGGGCAGTCTTTGTTCTTAGTGATTCCAATCAGAAGGGTGGGACAAAATTGGAAATGTTGGTTTGGAAAATCATAGATAAACTGGAATTCCAGATCCAGTGTGGTTTACAGGTATGTAACACAACCTCAAAGACAATTCATAGGATTAAAATCTACCATGAACTAAAGTGCAAACATAATTTTTCACTCTACACACATATCCATGTTTTACCAAAGACTATCACAGTAAAACTAATTTGTTTGCATTAAATTTGGCCTGATTATTCACATAAGTGTAGCAAGAATAGTTACTGACCATGTAAACTCTTTCTAAGACTGCTTTGTTGGAACTTTTCATAAGGAGTCTCAGAATGAACACTTAAAGCCTCTGAGGCCAGAAAACCAAGCCAAAGATCGGTCATCAGATTTACCTGCATTACCATTTCAGTCAAAGCCTCGACAATGCAGTCCAATTCTATCCTTTTACCAGGAGAACAATTATTGAACTTATGCAAATAACTAACTATATTGCCATGAAAAGAATACTCAAAAGTATTCTGGAGAGATAAGAGAGAAAAAGTAAATGTTTTCATCTTTGTTTATGAGAATATACTTTATCAAATTGCTGTTAAGTCTTAGATAGCTTAAGGAAAGGATTCCTTAAATCTGAAAACAAAAAACAAAAAACAAAAAACAAACAAAAAAAACCAAAAACCAAAAAACAAAGCATCAAGGAACCTGCAGTGTTCAAACTACGAGTCATAAAAATTATAATCAGCCTCCTTAGTTCATTCAGTCCCATGTAATATTTGATTTGCTTGAATACACTTTTTCCAGTAGTTCTGGAAATTCTTATCCAGTTAAGTTTTATGATATTAAAGTTATCAGAAACCTGAGCTTGCTGAAAGTCTTTTTTATGAATATCCTTCAAGATGAATCATTTTTGCAGGAGCACTCTTGTAAAAGCATCAGAATAAAACAATAATGATCTGTGAAAAGACTTAAAAATGCTCGTTGTTAAAGATCTTATGAGAGTTCATTATAATGGAATTGACAAGGAAATTTGGTTATTTCTGTAACATGCAACACTTTAAGATAATAATGAGAATTATGACTGATAACATTATGCTGGGACATATCAGGTTTCTGAGAATTTCACAGAAGAATTTTTAGAGCACTTACACCATATATTTACAGAAATGCAACATAAAGAAGGCTTAGTATTTTTATGGTGTTTCCCATGTAATTTAACATCAAATTAGCCTAATTAGTTTAACATCTCTCTTTTTGTAAGAAGAATCTATTTTTGGGGATGTCCCAGGCCCCTTTGGAAATCTCAAAACTAGTTCAAGGTGAAAGAAGTCTTCATTTAGAATTTCGTTTGGGGAAGTTTGTCAAAAATATCAAAAGGTTTTAAAATACGTGGTTAAATAGGAGCCTGGTTAACTATAAAACAATATGTAGTTACTCATTTACCCATAGTGACAACTAAAGACTCCACAGGAAAATACAGAACATTGGATGGTTCTGAGTAAAACTTACCTCTTTTAATATGAAGAGTACTAGGTTTATAAGTAATCAAACGCCTGAAAAAGCCAGGAAATACAGGAAATTATTTTCATTAAAATATCACTTAAAAGCTAAAGAAAAACTTTTTTGTTTTTGTTTTTTGTTCTTTTTTTTTGATTAGATGAATAATCTATAAAACTTGTCATTTTTATGCAGATGAAAGAAAATTAAGATTTAAAAGTTTTACATAAGTACAGCATGGATATTAAAGCTTATTAAAAAAAGAAAACTTTACATTAATTTACCTTTAACATGCATAAGATTCCTTTCCCAAGATTTCTTTCCACAAACTTTCTACAAACTTCTTAATCACTATTAGATTTTGTCCTACTTTTTCTTTTTAAACAACCAGCCTCACTTTAGAACAAAATGACATTTTCCCTCAGCAAAAATCCATCTCCATTTTTCATACCCCCTCTTACTGAAAACATACATCCTACTTTATTTTCATATGGAGGCATTTCCCAAATTATTTCCTAGTCTTAATTACATTTATTATGACTTTTTTAAAATTGAAGTATAATTAACATACAGCTTTATATTAGTTTCGGGTATACAATATAATGAGTCAACAATTCTATACATTTCTCAGTGCTTATCAAGATAACTGTTGTCTTAATTCCCTTTATCTGTTTCACCCATCCCCACCTCCCACCTCCCCTCTGGTGATCACCAGTTTATTTTTTCTCTGTATTTAAAAGTCTGTTGTGTTGTTGTTGTTGTCATTTTAATGTTTATTTATTTATTTTGAGAGAGAGAGAGAGAGAGAGAGCGCGTGGGAAGGGGCAAAGAGAGAAAGAAAGAGATAATCCCAAGCAGTTTCTGTGCTGTCAGTGTAGAACCTAATGGGAGGCTTGATCTCATGAACCTCAAGATCATGTAAAAGTCTGTTTTTTGTTGTTGTTGTTGTTTGTCTCTCTTTTTTTCTTTCTATCTTTGTATCTTTGTTTTGTTAACTTGAGCGAAATAATATGGTATTTTTCTTTCTCTGACTGACTTATTTCACTTAGCATTATACACTCTAGGTGCATCCATGTTGTTGCAAATGGCAAGATTTCATTTTGTGTGTGTGTGTGGCTTAGTATATACACACAGAATATTACTCAGCCATAAATATATATATATATATATGAGTGTGTGTGTAAATATGAATGTGTGTATATATTTACACACACACTCATATATATACATATATGTTACTTTTTCTTTTTCTATTCATATTTCAATGGACGTATGTGTTGCTTCCATATCTTGGGTGTTGTAAATGTTGCAATAAAAATAGAGGTGCATATATCTTTTGGATTAGTGTTTTCATTTTCTATGGATAAATACCCAGTAGTGGAATTAGTGAGTCATAATTTTTTGAGGACCTTTTCCACAGTGGCTATACCAGTTTGCAATTCCACCAACAGTGCATATAGGTTCCTTTTACTCCACATCCTCACCAATACTTGTTATTTCTTATGGTTTTCATCTTAGCCATTCTGACAAATATAAAGCAAATACCTCATTAAGTTTTTATTTTTTATTGTCTTTTCTTCTTTTAATGTTTATTTATTTTTGAGAGACAGAGAGACAGAATGCAAGGAGGGGAGGGTCAGAGAGAGAGGGAAACACAGAATCCGAAGCAGGCTCCAGGCTCTGAGCTGTCAGCACAGAGCCCGATGCAGGGCTCAAACCCACAAACTGTGAGATCATGACCTAGGCCAAAGTTAGACGCTTAACAGACTGAGCCCCCCAGGTGCCCCTCATTATGGTTTTAATTTGCATTTCTTTGATGATTAGTGATGTTTAGCATCTTTTCATATGTCTGTTGACCATCTGTATATCTTCTTTGGAAAAATGGCTATTCAAGACCTCTGCCCATTTTTAAATTGGACCATTTGTTTTGGTGTTGAGCTGTATAAGCTATTTCTATATTTTGTATATTCACCCCTTACCCGATATATCATTTATAAATATCTTCCACCATTCAATAGGTAGTCTTTTTGTTTTATTGATGGTTTCCTTTGCTGTACAAACACTTTTTATTTTGCTATAGTCTTAATAGTTTAATTTTGCATTTTTCCCTTCATCTGAGGAGACATATTTAGAAAAATATTCCTACAGCTGATGTCAAAGAAATTACTGCCTATGTTTACTTTTAGGAGTTTTATAGTTTCAGGTGTCACATTTAAGCTTTTAATCCACTTCGAGTTAATTTTTGTGCATCTCTAAGAAGATAGTCTAGTTTCATTCTTTTGTATATAGGTGTTCAGTTTTTCTAGTATCATCTGTTGCAGAGGCTATTTTTCCCCATTGTGTATTCTTGCCTCCTTTTTCATAGATTAATTGATGATCTAAGCATGCTTATTCCTGGATTCTCTGTTCTATTCTACATGTCTGTGTCTATCTATGTGTCCATTTGTGTGTGCCAGTACCATACTGTTTTGATTACTACATCTTTGTAGAATATCCTGAAATCTAGGATTATGATACCTCTTTGTTCTTTTTCAATATTTCTTTGGTTATTTGGCATCTTTGTGGTTTCTTACAAATTTAGGAATATTTCTTCAAGATCTTTGAAATACGTTGTTGGCATTTTGATAGTGATTGCATTAAATTTGTAGATTGGCTTGGGTGGAAGGAGATTTTAACAATATTGTTTTTCCCAATATATGGGAATGGAATATCTTTCCATTTGTTTGTGTCCTCTCCAGTCCTTTCATCAGTATTTTATTCTTTCCAGAGTACAGGCCTTTCACATCTTTAGTCACATTTATTTCTAGGTATGTCATTATTTTTAGTATAGTTACAAGTGGTATTGTTTTCTTTATTTTTATTTCTGCTACTTCATTATTAGCATGTAGATATGCAACAGATATCTATATATTAATTTTGTATCCTTTGACTTTACTGAATTCATTGGTCAATTCTAGTAGTGTTTTGGTGGAGACATTAGGGTTTTAACATATATAGTATTATGCCATCTGCAAATTGTGACAGCCTAACTTTTCATTTACCAGTAGATATGCCCCTTATTTTTCTTATCTCATTGTTGGCATATAGGACTTCCAGTGCTATATTGTATAAAAGTGGTGAGAGTAGACATGCTTGTCTTGGTCCTGATCTTAGAGGAGAAGCTCTCAGTTTTTCCCATAGAGTATGAAGTCAGCTGTGTGGTTTTAATGAAAGTTTTTTTTTATGGTAAGGTATGTTCCCTCTAAACCTACTTTGTTGAAGGTTTTCATCATGTATGTACATTGTACTTCATCACATGCTTTTTCTGTATTTATTGTAATGATCATACTGTTTTTATCCTTTATTTTGTTGATGTGATATATCACATTGATTGATTGAACCATCCTTGCAATCCTGGAATAAATCCCACTTGATTGTGGTAAATGATTTTTTAATGTATTGTTGGATTTCGTTTGATAATATTTTCTTGAGGATTTTTGCATGCATGTTCATCAGAGATATTGGTCTGTAGTTCTCCCTCTCTGGTTTTTAATATTTATTTATTTTTGAGAGGGAGAGAGCACAGGCAGGGAGGGGCAGAGTGAGAGGGAGACAAAGGATCCAAAATGGGCTCTGCACTGACAGTAGAGAGCCTTATGTGGGGCTTGAACTCACGAACTGTGAGATCATGACCTGAGCCAAAGTCGGATGCTTAACCAACTGAACCACTCAGGTGCCCCAAGTTTCTCTCTCTCTCTCTCTCTCTCTCTCTCTCTCTTTCTCTCTCTCTCTCATGTTATGTCTTTATCTGGTTTTGGTATCAGGGTAAGGCTGGCCTTATAGAATGAATTTGGAAGTTTTCCTTTCTCTTCTGTTTTTTGGAATAGTTTGAGAATAATAGGTATTAACTCTTTAAATGTTTGGTAGAATTCACCTGTGAAGCCATCTCATCCTGGACTTTTGTTTGTTGGGAGTTTTTGATTACTAATTCGATTTCATTGCTGGTGTTAGTTTGTTCAAATTTTCTATTTCTTCCTGTTTCAGTTTTGGGAGGTTATATGTTTCTAGGAATTTATGCATTTCCTCAGGGTAGTTCCAATTTGTTGGTATATAATTTTTCATAATATTCTCTCATACTCTTTTGTATTTCTGTGTTGTTAGTTGCTATTTCTCCTCCTTCATTTCTGATTTTATTTATTTGAGTCCTCTTTCTCTCTTTTTTCATATCTCTTGATGTAGTCCTGTACTGCTGTAAATCTCCCTCTAATAACAACTTTTGCTGCATACTAAGGATTTAGATCATTGTGTTTTCATTTTTATTTGTCTCTATATATGTTTTTAAATTTCCTTTTTTATTTTTAGGTTGGCCCATTCTTTCTTAGAAGCATGTTATTTAGCCTCCATGTATTTGTATTCTTTTGAGATTTTTTCTTGTGATTGATTTCTAGTTTCATACCATTGTGATTAGAAAAGATGCATCATAGGATTTCAGTCATTTTGAATTTATTGACACTTGTTTTGTGGTCTCACATTTGATCTCTTCTGGAAAATGTTCTATGTGCTCTTGAAAAGAATGTGTATTCTCCTGTTTTAGAAGAATGGTCTGAATATATCTCTTAGGGTCATTTGGTCCAGCGTGTCATTCAAAGCCACTGTCTTCAGGTTAATTTTCTGTCTAGATGATCTATTCATTAATACAAGTGAAATGTTAAGGTCCCCAATTATTATCATATTATACTTAATTTCTTCTTTATGTTTGTTAATAGTTGCTTTATGTATTTAGGTTCTATTATGTTTGGTGCTTAAATATCTATAATTGTTATATCCTCTTGTTGGGTTGGTTCTTTTATTATTACATAGTATCCTTTTTTGTTTAGTCTTTGATTTAAAGTGTATTTAGTCTGATATATGTATTGCTACACTTGCTTTCGTTGCTCCTTCATTTGCAGGATAAATGTTTTTCTGTCCCTTCATTTCAAATCTACATATGCCTTTGGGTCTGTACTGAGTCTATTGTAGGTAGCATATAGAGTAATCTTGTTTTTGTGGTATTCCTTGTGGTATCCCTCTCTTTTGTGGTTAGTCTTTCTGGGAGTTTTGTTCCAGACCACATTTGTGCCTCTCCTATCTTTTCTGGTATGGCTCCCTCTCTATAGTTAACTGTGGAAAGTCTTTTCTGTCAGTCTTTGGGTTGTTTTCGTAGTTACACTGATGCAGGTTGTTATCTGAATGTGTTTAGGGGGCAAGATGAACTTAGGATCCTTCTACTCTGCCATCTTCCTCTTCCCAATTCCATTTATTAGAATTTTTTACCTCTTAGATACCTTAATTTCTAGGGAAAACTAAGAATTAACTGTAAACTATCTGTTGTACCAAAATTCTTTAGATTGGCAAATTTTGTAACTTGTATTTTTTCCCATTTTTTCAATGTAGTATTAAGAAATCCAAATATCTTTTAGTTTCTCTGTAATAAGAAGTTCAAAGTAGATAAACCCATGTTCAGTAATTAATGTTTTATCTTATTTGGAAATGAACTAGGTATTTAGTGACTATCCATCATCTAATTTACTTAGTAAATAAATGGTTTTAAGTTACCAAAAATATTTAGGGAAACTATTTAAATAGGCAGTTTTTGTTGAAAAGTTTACTTATAAACTTTTATCTTATGTCTGTTTAATTTACTTGTGCTTAGTAATTATGTCCAGATTAGTCATGTGAATTTCATGAGATGCCAAACAGCTAACCATCATCTTGAGTTATCTTTTTGGCTGACAAATTCTGTAAGAGGTGATATGAACTCATTTGACCTTGAATAAGCCTAGGTAGAATCACAGTATTATATTTAATGCCAATAACTCTAAAGACATGTCTGTTTTAGTTAAACCAACAAACCCAAACCAGTTTTATAGAAACCTGAAATTCACTTGGATTAAGTTTCTATTATATGCCTGTGAATTTAATTTATATAAGCATTTTTCTTTAAGCCAATTAAATAGAGCTCTTTTATAAATTAATTTTGGCATTACCATGCAGAATTAGAAAATGTCACATGTCTACAAAACACACGCACACACACGCACACGTGAACATATATACAGATGTAGAGAATTTATAACTTCCATTTCAAATTACTGCAACAAATTAGGTATAATAATACACAACTCACTAGTTATAGGACAAATTGGATCTATTCAAGTCATCTTTCCTTCTTTATTTCTGCTTCTGAAAAGAATTATCTCCCTGCAGTTTGCATATCAAAGAGATGGTCTGGATAAGAGTGATGGAGAGCACCACAGGTAGACCTTTTACATCTTAAAGGCACAGGGGGAAAAATGCAAGTTTCTTTAAGATTTTGGTTCCCTAAGGACAGATTTACAAGCCTCTTGAGATGAATAGAGGAGGTTTTGGTATTGGTAAAAAAGATTGGTGGACTTTGAGTTGTTCCAGGAGCCACATCAGTGGTCTTGAAAATACTTCATTTGGAAAACAAAGACAGCTATTTTTAATTGCTCAAAAACTTGGGTTTTGCAATCTAACTAATATTAAAGGACAGACACACTCATCCACTGATGTTAAATGTTTTTCTTTCCCTATGGGTACATTTAGGGGAGAAGGCCTAAAAAACATTCCTCTCAGGCTCTGAATATCATATTACAATCTGACAAACTTCTGATCATAAAGTTGCTAAATATTTTTAAATATCTTGTCAGGTTTCAGTCAGGAGAAACTATTAATATTTTTGGCAGCCTTAAACAACACCATGAACCCAAAAGGCGTCCTTAAGAGGATGCAAAAGATTAACTTTGTAGGATCTAGTCACTCCCAAAGATAGCCAAAAGAAAGAATCAATAACCTGCAAGTCCCAGGCAGACTGAAAGTCAAGCCAAATTCATAGAATGCAACAAACAAGAAGGCAGTAGCCATCCCTGAGAGAGGAAAGATCAATAACCAATTGGTCTGGATTTGGAAAGAAAGGGACAATATGACATTTTAATTCCCTTTCTTGACTGGGCTTAGGAGATAATCTGTTTGCCAAAACTTTTGAGGATCCTCCCTAGGTTAGAGAGATTCTTTAGGTATGACCATTAGTTTGACCTTTGACAAAGAGAAAAAATACCTCAAGATTGTCTGAAGCTTCAGGTTGACTTTAAATGATAAGTCTTTAATAGTCTCTTTAGAGTGGAAAGGCAATTGAGACAAAGGATTACTAGAATGAGTAGTCAAATAAAGGAAGAAGGAGGGGAAGAGTAGGAATTACTACAGCCATATGCATCAGTTTTATAGTCTTTAGTTTTAGGTACCTTTTATCCCTTTAATTTTTCATCAGACTTTGACAAGGAATCTTCCAATGAAACTATTTTGGAATTTTGAAACATTTTGGATGCTTCTCCATCCATGCTAATTAAACTTATTCTGGTTTGTTTGTTTGTTTGTTTTAATTTTGGAGCTGGAGCTTTGTAATCTAGTCTTAAGGAAAACAAGTTTTAGAGATTGCAAGTTTCCCATAATGGCCATTGGGTTCTAAATTTTCTTTAACCAGTATGATCTATTCAGTTAGAAATGTGCATGAGGAGGAGCCATAGTTTTAAAACATAAAACCATCCAGAGTCCCTGAAATTGGACTCTACTGAGAGAATTTAGAGGCTTGGGATCCCATTAATCAAAATTGGAGGTTCTGAAAAACAAATGAGTACTCACCAGAAAGGACTAAGCCTTCACAAAAACAGAAAGGATAAAGTCTTTAAACAGATCCTAAATAAAGAGAACTCAAAATGCAAAGGTCATGGAGCTCAAATCCAGGATAAAATTTATCATCAAACTCCAGGGTCAATAAGAAAGCAGTGAACTCAGTAGGTTCTGTGGGTACTGGCATCTGTTTGTTCACCAGCCTCAGAGTTGTTGAGGGTCTTCTCTGGATCCCAATTTTGGGATACCAAGTGCAACTTGACCTGAAGAATAAAACAGCCAGTTGTTTTACCAGCAAAATAGGTTTATTCAGTATGAGCAGAGGAATTGCAATTTGGGGCATATAAGCTATAGGCAAGTTCAGAGATCAAATAGGAATATTAATTTATAGATATAAAGAAGTTGGAAAGGTCTTCTTTGAACAAAAGTCCACTGGAGGAAAGAGAGAACTCAGAGTGGTGAGTTTCTTGTTGGCTCAGTTGTGGTATTTTCTTATTGGCTGACCTTGTTGCTGGCCATGGAAAAATTCTTTCTGCTTGAGGAGTAAAGTAGTTTTTTTTCCTGTTCAGAAAGTACTATCTCTTCTAGTTGAGGTCTGCAGCTGATGATGAGTTGCTGGGGAGTGAGAACTTACCCTCTGGTCTCCTGACCCCATTTTAAGTGAGGTTTCCTTCAATCAGTTTCACAGGAGAAATGGAAGTTAATAAGGAGTAATCTTAGCTCATCTGTTAATATTGCATGTAGATCATGTCATACACTTTGGCACTACCATACTCAGCTTCAGATATTCTCAATTCTACATTTGAGTTGTATCTGAAGACTGGAAAAACTCTTCACTATTAACATACTACTGTTTACAGTGTTGCTGTATAGAGACATAGTACTGAAGAATTTTTTTTTTTTAAACAATGGCGTTAGAAGTCCCCTGGGAAGAAAGGCACAAATGAAAGAGAAGTGATTATGCAAATACATGTCCATTTGTGCCATTCTGTTTCTCAGCCTCAGGCAGAAAATGGAAAATTGAAAAATGTGAAAAATTGGAAGTTTCCTGTGGATTTTATTTTCTCTTTTCTTAGAATTTATCTGTCATTCCTTCTCTGGACACACTGACTTCTTTGTGCTCTTTAAACACGTCAAGTTCACTAATGCCTCAGGAACTTTGTAATTCCTCTTCTCTCTGGTTAAAATACACTACCCTAGTTATCAGCATTGTTTCCTCCCTTATTCATTCAAATATCTGCTTAAAGTTTATTTTGTCAGTGAGCCCTTACTACTGTTTAGATATAGATGGTCAGAAAATAGGTAATATCCACACTTCTAGGTTTGAAAATTGAAAGGAAAATAATAAAAGTTACCAATGATACTATAGACAAAAAGAGCAAGTTTCAAGGGAAACAATTAGAATTGGGGACAAAATGAGTTTTAAGATAGCCTTGTGAGCAACAGGAAATCTCGGTATGTAATAGCATGAGAGGTCAGAGTGGGAGTTATGGAATTTGTCACTGTACAGAACTGAGTTAAACTATTTAGGAATCAGTAGAGAGTAAAAGAGTTATAAGAACCCAAAGCAAACCTCAGAAAAATATCTAATGGGTAAAACTTGAAAGAATGAAGAACAACAGAAGAGGAGGAAAAGAAGCCAGCATGCAGACAAGGAACATTGTGATCCTGGAGACAAAATTAGAGTGTAGCTTCAAAAGATACTAGGGAGGAGAGTTTTTAGAAGAAAATGACAGTCAACTGTGTTAAATAATGGCTAAAAACTACTCCTTAGATTTGTAAATTTGTAAGTCAATGGGAGAGAGTGAATTTAATAGAAAATTAATTGATATCATCTGTTGACAGTGAAAGTGGTTGGATGACTAAGTTGGAAAAAGTTACTATATCTGGACCGGTCTTAGCAGGTGTAAAGCTATAGGTAAGGTTGGATACTATAAATCTGGAGTTAATTCATACAGACAAGGAATACACTTTTCTGTTACAACATTCAAATGAGAAAAAGGAAGTGTTTGGGTTTATAAGAATGGAAGTTGATGTGAAAAACTCACTGAGCCAGAAGGCAAAGAATCAATAATTTATACAATATGATTTTTTAAATAATCTGATTCTTTAAAAGAATTCAGAAAATTTTTAGTTCTGTTTTGTACTTAAAACTATGTTCCCAAGGTTGAGGACTGCCTAAGTCACATGCTGTTTATAGAGCCTACAGTGCTGAGCACTGTGTTGGGTTTGTATTAAGCACTTAGTATAAAGAATGTTCTAACTTGTAATATGGATGACATTTATTGGAACAATTGTGATTATATAGCTAATGTTATCTTTTTCTGGTGTTTTAGGTATCTATCTAAATATCTCAGGGTAATTAGTTTTTTTAATGTATTATCAGAATCTAGGTGGATGGAGTCCGTATAGTGAAAACACTCCAAAAAAATCTGTCTCTAAGTATTCAAATTTTTAATATAATCCTATGGCTAATAATAATAATTATATAAAAATTATCAGTGCTTATTATGTGCCAGGCACTTTAAAAAATTTATTTTCATTTTTTCATTTGATAAATTCAAAACAACCCTCTGTATCCTCAGCTTAGAAATGAGAAAGCAGGTATAGATAAAATAACTTTTCTAATGTCAATCACACAGAAATGGATGAGCACAGATGATGTATCATATTTCAATGATCAGATCTACAAGTTACTGGAAAAATTTTTTTGCACACCAATCATTTTTTCCTAATTTTATCTTTTTATTATAACCTCAAATGTAGCTAGTTTTGAATATCCCTCAACCCTACAAATTCAGCAGATATACTTTCTTTCTTCCCACTTATCTCAGGTGATGGGTTTACTAAATATTTTGCCACTATGCAATATGTATCACTGTTTTTCCATCCTTCTACAGTAATTTTTTAAACCAATTCCCTAATCTTTTATTATAGTTACTGGTCACTTAATGCTTGTTTTCAAAACCAGTGCCATGTATTTTATGTTGTGTGCGTGTGTGTGTGTGTGCACGCATGTGTACATGTGCAGATATTTTCATCATTCAGATATTGCCACAATGATGCTATTTAACTAAACAGCCCAGAATTCAGTGACATACTTCCTTACTCAAATATGTTTGGAATGGCTATTAATTGGCTGATCCAGGCTATAATTACCTGGCATTGGCTTTAGCTACAGATGGGTCCACATCTCTCATCTTCCCTGGATGTACATGCAAGCAGGGTAATCTTCTTACTGTAATGATGGGAGAACAACAAGAAGACATGGTCAGTCATAGAGGCACACTCCAAGGCATCTATTGTATCATGTCTGCTACTAGCCCATTGGCAATATAAATTCATCTGGTCATGCCCAGAGTTTATGGACGGGTAGATATACTTCACCCATCATGGAACCATGCCAAGTGTATTAATGCTTGGCATTACTGTAGGAGACTGAAGAATGATGTGGCCAATATTTAATTTTCCATAATGAGATTTTATGAATAGTCCCAAGGTTGATGAAGTAGATATGGCAACCAGTAACTTTCATATGGCGAGCATTCTTTATAACATCAATTACTTCCAAAACTATTGGATATTTATATTAGAAACTATGAACTATGGAATATACATTAGTAAAATTGATGTCTCATCTGGCAAAGTGAGGTCAGAACATATAGGTATAACAATGATCATTTTTAAGAAAATAAATATTTTGATTTTTTGATTTTACAGAATTTGAAAGGAAAGTAGTGTATAGAAAATAGTACACAGTTATGAAGGATTTATTAGCTTGTCTTTTTTAAAGTTTATTTGTTTATTTTGAGAGAGAGAGAGAGAGAGAGAGAGAGAGCGCGAGCAAGCGAGCACCAGAGAGAGAAGGAAGCAGAGAATCCCAAGCAGGCTCTGCACTGCTAGCACACAGCCCAGTGCAGGACTTGAATTCACAAACTGTGAGATCATGACCTGAGCCAAAACCAAGAGTTAGACGCTTAACCAGTTGAACCACCCAGGCACCCCTATTAACTTGATTCTTTAAGTGTTATGTAAAACTTGTTTTCAGTTAATGAAAACATTAAATAAATCCCACAGAGGGATTTTTCATTATTTTCCTTTCAATCTTAAAATTATGTATGTGCATGATAAATTAAATGCAAACCATGCAAAATGTTAAATTCTCTACTCCAACTTCTCCTCCCTTGTTGCTGTCACGTTTTATGTGCCTTTGCTTGTTGTCCTTTAACGCATTGGATTTTTAAGCATTAATGAAGACTTATGCACAAGATTGAGGCATTGTTTTTAGTCACTTTTTCTAAACTAACTCTCTGCCCATCAGAGATACAGAATTGATGTTAAAAAAATGTCCACTCATCAGAAGGCTCTTAAAACTCCTTCTGCCTTTCTCTCTGCCCAAGTGATTGCACTATTTTTCTTCTGTTGCTGGGGGCTATAGTTGGTAACTTAGCCATATTAAGACAGAGTTCTCAGATTCTTAAATCTTATGTTTCTAATTAATAACTTTGCTCCATTGAAAATAAGTTGTTTATTCCCTTGAAAAAGTAAAGGCCGATCTTAGTGAGCTGAATCTAACTAAATCCTTTGGTGTATTCTCTGCTTTTGCAGGATTGCACTGTGACTCCTTTGCTTCAGGCTCATAATAAACTCAAATCTGGTCTTGTCATTCAGGCAGTTTCTAATTCAAATAATAGCTCCGACATTCTGGTTTGCGTTTCTCAGCTACTTACGCTAAAATTTTGGTTAATAATCTTATGAAGGATTTTTCTTCTCAGTTTTAATAAGGCCCTACAGGAATTTAGCTATTTTCTGTGTCCTTTTATCAGTGTTTTCTTTGCGTCTTCACAAAGCACAGTAGAATTGAAAAAGACCACAGAAAGTCTAGGGAAGGTTGCTGGCCTTCCTGGCTACCAGCCCCTTGAGTTCACAACCAAGCTCTGGGAATGGTGAGCCTGTGTTTGCTCTTGGTCAGTAGAGACCACATTTGAGGAAACCTGGGTGTAGAGCAGGAAACACTGAGAATATTCAGGTGTCTCTGGTACTTTTGTGTCTTACTGCCTCTAACAAGCACCAACCTTCATGGCTGATGCTTTATTTCTGCTTTGCAAGTTGCTTGCAACTTTATTTTTCATCCATCTCAAACCTGGAATCATACAAGGAAGGAGATTATGGGGAAATACAGTTTCCACTGTAACCAAGTTAATAGTAGAACAGCCCTTCACCATTACAATAAACAGAGAAGTTCAGGGTAAGTGTTAAAAAACATAAGCAAACTAGGAGAAATGAAGATAATACTTCTGTTAATAGTTACAAAAATAAAGAAACAAACAAACAAACAAACACAAAAACAAAAAAAAAACAGCCTGATGGGAACTATTGCTTAGCAGGCTGTATTATGTATCATAGGAGAAACCTTATAATAAAGTTTTAGACACATTTGAAGAAAAAAGTGGTAAAGATAATAAAAGTGAGTGAAAAGTGCTGTGATTTCCCTTATGTTTTTTAGAACTTTATTAAGTTATGGGGATATTTATTATATTAATGTTGGATTATGTAAGAGGCTTCTATATGGTCTTTTAATACTTACCTTAACTAAAATGTTTCTAACAGTTTTGTTTTAGCTTTTGCTTTTACTTTTTATTTTTCTGATCTTTGTTTCTTGTGACTTTTTGACATTTCTCCAGGGGCTTTTTTCAGGTCCTTGAGAATAGGCCCAGGATTTTTCTGGGGGATATTCTCAGTATATGGCTTGTTGATGGACATATAATAGATGTTTAATTTGTATTTTATTAATGAAAGAACAAATTAATAAATTTCAGTATATATTTTCCAACCCTCAATTCTTTACATAATATGTACTTATATAATATATAGTTCTATAAATGTTGGCTGATTATATTGATTAATGATTGAATATGTAGATCAACAGTCTAAGACATAGGTAGAACCTAATTTTATTTCCAGAAAATTCTTTAATTAGGAATAATTTAGTCTATTAATGACATGGATACCAATGCTATCATAATACATTCAACGATTGCCTTTTATATAATAGTGTATAGTTTGTTTGTTTTTCTGGGATGAAATATAAATTGATCTAAAGTTTGAGAAAATTGGAACAATATAATTCACATATTAAAGTAAGTAAATATTTAAGGAAAAATCACATTTGAAACTTTGGGAAAAGACTTCACAAAATTTAATAAATCAGAGTTAGTTTCTTTCTTTCTTTCTTTCTTTCTTTCTTTCTTCTTTCTTTCTTTCTTTCTTTCTTCTTTCTTTCTTTCTTTCTTTCTTTCTTTCTTTCTTTCTTTCGTGCTTTCTTTCTCTAAATGTTTATTTTATTTGAGTGAGAGAGGGAGAGTGCACGTGCATGAATGGGGCAGGGGCAGGGAGAGAGAATTCCAATCAGGCTCCACATTGTCAGCACAAAGCTGGATGCAGGACTCTGTTTCATGAACTGTGAGATCCTGACCTCAGCCGAAATCAAGAGTCAGACATTTAACTGGCTGAGTGACCCAGGTGCCCCAAAACAGAGTTAGTTTCAATAAAACTTGCTTTTTGAATTAATTGATTTCCAGATATGACTGATACAGTATAATAGGATATTTAAAATCCTGTTGTTGGAAATGACATTTTAGAGTTTGCAATGCCCAAATATTTCAATTTGAAATGTGGTAGAAGGAAATCCTAAATCTATATACAACATATGTTTTCATAAAATCAGACAAATAATTCCCACAAATCCTGCCTGAAAATTCCAAACAAATTAGAATGACATATAATAGCTATAGTAAACATGGAAACAATTTCAACTATATAACATTTACTAAAGTTATTGTACATAGAAAGGTTTAAGAAGTTACAAAGAAAATAAAAATATAGGAAATAAACTTCATTTCATTTAACAGTTAGAAAAATCATATAAGTTAAAGTTTTAAAACCATTCAGGGAAAAACAATTAAATAGATGGATGCAGTAAAGCATGACTATTAAATTTTCTATGTCCATAGGGGTGTTAGGCATGACATATTATGATAAAGATTAGATTAGAAGTCAAAGAAATTTTTATTTTAAAAATGAGAAGAATAACTTACATTATATAATTGCCTGTTCCAGTTTTTGGCCTCCTGCCTTCCTCCTGTCATGCTCTAGTAAACTGTATTTTAGAAAAGGGCATAGTATTATAGCATTTCACAATATAACAAGATTACATATTTGTAGAATGCTAACCATGGCGTACTTCTCAGCTATTGCCTGTAATGAGTTACATTCTTCTTTGAAATCTTTAGTATGTGTTTTCCTATTAGTGAAACTAAATCTTATGGATAAATATATATGATTGACATTTCCTTTGTGCAAATAGATGATGCAATATTAGAACCAGGATGTGAGGCTAATAGTTAAGAAAATGTCTTACAACAAACTTGGATAATGTTTGAGATATTTAGTATTAAATTATAGTTAGAACAATCTCAGTTTGATAATACCTTGTTATGTATTTTTAGATGTAAATATGGTATATCAAAATCAGAAGTTGATCAACTATCACAAACTTGGTGAGTAGAATGAGTTTGGGAAAGTATCCTGGAATTTAGCCATATTGAATTAAATAGAAAACATAGGAATGATTCTGGGAATGTTTATTTACTGTCTCATTCATTTAGTGAACATGTCAGAAACAATGCTGAATGTAAAGGAAGATTCTGAAGCTATTAGTAAAATCTTCCTGTACTTAAGAAAATAATCAATTGATTACAACTCAGTAACTTCACACTTTTTTTTAACTAAAAGGCATGCATTTTCAAAAGTAATTTAAAGTAACCCCCAAAGTTCTTCTTTATTTAGATTTAAATGTTCTATCTGTGATGGTTAATTTTATGTGTCAATATGGCTGGGCCAGGGTACCCAGATATTTCATCAAACACTACTCTAGGTGTTTCTGTGAAGGTATCTTTTTTTTTTAATTTAAATCCAAATAGGTTAACATATAGTGTAATAATGATTTCAAGAGTAGAATTTAGTGATTCATCAGTTATATGTAACACTCAGTGCTCATCCCTACAAATGTGCTCCTTAATGCTGGTGATCCACTTAGCCCATCCCCCCAACCAATACCCCACCAGCAACTCTGTTTGTTCTCTGTACTTAAGAGTCTTTTATGATTTGCCTCCCTCTCTATTTTAATCTTATTTTTCATTAAATGAAATTAACATTTAGATTAGGAGACTTCAAGTAAAGCTGATTATCCTCCATAATGTGGGTGGGCCCAATCCATTAAGTTAAAGAAGAAATTCAAACAGGCTACCCTTTGGACTTGAACCATAACATCAACTCTTCTTTGGGTCTCCAGCCTGCCAACCTGTCCTGCAGATTTTAGACTTGCCAACCCTCCACAACCAGCCCATTCCTAAAAATGTCTGTCTCTGTCTCTCTCTTTATGTATATACCCTATTGATTTTGTTTCTCTGGAGTACCTTGACTAATACAATATGCTCTTGAGAAACGACAGTTGTATTCAGAAAACTTTGCTTCACGTTTTCATTTAAGTCACCATGTTAGTTTCATTTTTGGGGGTGCGGGTGGGGGTGGTGCAGGGAGTGGGAAAGGCTAAGAGTTTACATATGAGTGATTTGTGAAAAATTTTTAAAGTTTCATTAAGAAATTATGTTTATTTTTTATGTGGATAAATAGTGATATTTTGTAACGTTTCACTGCATGGAAGCAGGTAGGAATGATCTAACATAAGGGGATATCTTTGATGGTTTCAAGTGATTTAATCTTATTTCTGAATCACCATAGGGCTAAAAATAAAGCCTTAATCTAAATAGAACTTTACCTACGTGTTGAAGAAATAATGTTTTTTGTAACTAGAGAGGTGAGTTTTACTTTTTTTAATGTTTATTTTTGAGAGAGAGAGAAAGAGAAAGAGAAAGAGGGAGCAAGCAGGGGAGGGGCAGAGAGAGGGGGACAGAGGGTCTGAAGCAGGCTCTGCACTTACAGTAGAAAGCTGATGCGGAGATCCACATGACCTGAGCCAAAGTCAGGATGCTTAACTGACTGAGCCACTAATGTACCACAAGTTTTACTTTTTAAAAATTTTAGTCATATTTTAGGAGAAAAGATATGATATGACTCATTCATTATTTTTTTAAAAAAATGTTTATTTATTTTGAGAGAGAGAGAAAGAGAGAGAGTGAGTGAGCATATAAGCAGCAGGGGAGTATAGAGAGAGAGAGGGAGAGAAAGAATCCCAAGCAGACTCCATGCTGTTGGTGCAGACCCTAATGCAGGGTTTGATCTCACAAACCTTGAGATCATGACAGGAGCAGAAATCAGGAGTCAGATGTACTTAATCCGCTAAGCCCCACCTGGCATCCCTGACTCATTCATTCTTAAGGTCTTTCCAGTTTAAAAATGTATTGCAAATTTGTCCTACTTAATAGCAAACATCCTTTCTTAGCCTACAGTTCTATCAAGTCACGCAGATCAAAGTTTTTCTGTATTTAGGAGTCACTTCATTGAGCATAAAGCTCCAGGAACCACACATTCCACCTGTTCCTATTTGCCTTTTCCCCAAAACTTTACCCAAATTAAAGGAATGAATAACAATTGCTTTTGATCACACATCAGAATAGGACATTAAGTAAATTAATAATTTCTGTCTGAAACAAAATACTGTCATTTGCATATATAACCCATGGTGACTATTGAATATTCTCTTTTATTAATTTAGGTGTCCTTGATGTACTTGATGAATTGACTTGTATATTTTATGCATCTGCTACTGTAAGAATAACAAGAAATGAGAAACTTGAAAATCTTCCCTGAAGAGAAATAACAATTTGAGTCCATACAAACATGTTGAGGGCCTACTGTGTAACTAGCACAAACTGCCAAGTTAAATTTTCAGATATTTTTATCACCTCACTCTTTGCATGTAGATTGTTTTATATGCAATATAAAATTTTCCTCTCAGAGAATCAGTGAAACAATTTATCTATCTATCATCTGGCTGGCTATCTATGTATCTACCTATGGATCTCTCATCCATCTTGAAGGATATACCAGTAGTACTTTAGCTCTTTTATCTCCAACCACATATATGAATTAAAATACTTTTTCATTCTATTTTCCTCTAACCAAATAAACCAACAAGTGCCATTATTGCAAAAATGCCATACCATTTTGAAAAATATCAAAATTTGACATGAGTAGCTTATATAGCATATGAACAGAACTATAGCAAATATTTTTTTCATTAATTAGGTTGAACTATACAGTGGCTCCTATATCAAATGGAGTTTGTGCAGATGCTCTTTATAAAGCTTTTCAAATCTAAGAATGTAGTTCTGGGAGGAAAAGTATTTGTCATATGCAAATGAATATGAGGTGAAAGTTCCATGACATGAGTGATATCATGACCAGCAGTCTTGAGAAGGGCCAAAATTTGCCTTGGCTCAATGATCCTATAGATGACAAAGGATCACAAATGATGTTGAAGAGGAGCACTTTGGGGAATGCATGCCTTCTAATAACATGATGATCAGGCCTCATAGTTATTACTGTCCAATCAGAGGCTGAACACTGATGAATGATTTTGTAACTTCTCTGTAAAGGATAAGAAGTTCAATAAATGAGGATATGTAAATTTAAATGAAATAAAATTAACTAAAGTTAAAAGTTCAATTCCTCAGTCACTGAGCAAGCCACATTCCAAGTGTCCAATAGCCACATGTCAGTAGTGGCAACTATTCTGGACAGGGCAGAACTGAATATTTTCCTGAAACTATTCTTTAAAATTTTTTTAATGTTTATTTATTTTTGAGAGAGACTGAGCATGAGCAGGGGAGGGGCAGAGAGAGAGAGGGAGACACAGAATCCAAAGTGGACTCCAGGCTCTGAACTGTCTGCACAGAGACTGATGTGGGCCTCAAACTCATGAGCTGTGAGATCCTGACCTGAGCCAAAGTCTGCTGCTTAACCAACTGAGCCACCCAGGCTCCCCATTCCTGAAACTCTTTTTAATAAAATAATAACAGTAATTAACATGTATGTAATACTTGAGCATTTGAAGTGCTTTCTCATAGGTTATCTACTTACCAAAACAGATGAAAGGAGAATTTCAAAGTTTTATTTTTCTCTCTCAAACCAGAAGTTCAAGGAAATGAATTCTATATGGCCAACAAAGGCAGAGTTGTGAATTTAGCTTAAGTATTCTGATTCCAAATAATAAGTGGTCTGTTTCTCCTGACTCTTTTGGATCTCTATAGCTATAAGCTAGTGTAAGAGACAAGTCTTACAAAAAAATCTTAACTGTTTTCAGTAAATATGAGGATAACATCATTTGTATATATTCCCAAGATGGTTATTTTAAAAAACAGTTTTTGTATGTATATGTCCTTATATTTATTAGGTAATCAGTTTTAATTGTTTATTATAATATCTTATATGTTTACAGTATTTAGCTGATACCAGTTCTCTTTTAGACCTCATGCTCAACATAAAATATTCATTCCTTGGTATGTGAAAGAAGTGAAAAAGCAAAGAGAAAAAATATATATAACAGATTTTAGCATCCTATTTGTTCATTGTTTTTGCCACAATTATGTACATGGATTAATAATTATAATTTTTGAACCTAATAATTTATGCATTAATATTTTGTCCTTGTCATGTCCTTAATTTTTGCAATTAATTGTTTTAATAATGGAAAGGTTAATTGTGCCATTCATCAGAATTGCTTGCTGTGAAATGGTAGACAAATAAGAACCTTACAGATAAAGGGCATACTTACTAATCAAGCCTGTCATTTCTTTAGAAAGTAAACTTGCTACGACAGCCTAATATATTTATTTAATTTGCAATCTTGGGATTCAGAAATGTTCCTGCTAAAACAAATGGAGTTATAACAAATTGTCAAATTTATATTTACACTCAAACATATCCAGAGCTGCATATATTTATCTATGTCTAGGTATATGTCTATGCACATTTGTGTACACTAAACATGCATGTACATGGTCTATACTCATTTATTAAACTATTAAGCTAGAAAACCAAAATTTTGTTCTAAAACCATGATTATGGGGTGCCTGGGTGACTCAGTTGGTTAAGCATCCGACTTCAGTTCAGGTCATGATCTCACAGTTTGTGATTTTGAGCCCCACATCGGGCTCTGTGCTGACAGCTCAGAGCCTGGAACCTCCTTCAGATTCTGTGTCCCCCTCTCTCTCTGCCCCTCCCCTGCTTGCTCTCTGTGTCTCTCTCCCTCT
Source organism: Cryptoprocta ferox (assembly GCA_028646485.1). NCBI lineage: Eukaryota > Metazoa > Chordata > Mammalia > Carnivora > Eupleridae > Cryptoprocta > Cryptoprocta ferox. Next base: position 92,098,703 of record CM053572.1, on the reverse strand, counting down.
CAAAAATAAATATAAAATATTTTAAAAAATAAATAAATAACAGCATCATCAGAGATCATGCCTCTTAAAATTATTAATGCATGGTAGAAACTTATTTTTGGAAGACTACTGGAAAAATGGTAGGAAGATACAATGAAGTAAATTCCTGTACCTCCAAAACAGCAAGTCACAAAGTTTTGTCTGGGTGGGAGGAGCTATTGGTATAAATGCGCATTTAGGAACTACCTTTGAATGTGCATTAGGAACATTCCTATTGCTTCCTATTGCTGGAGCTCTAAAGCCAAAGGATGGTTTCTTAAAGGTTCATATCAATGAGGTTTTTATTGTCTTGTTCTTTTTTTATTCTTTTCAATAAATTTCCTTCCAAAGGTTTAGTAGATTTCTAGTCTCTGCTTCCGGTTAATTGCTTGGTTGAGTAACCACTACAAAATCTTGTTTTGACATAGTTACAAGCCTGGGAAACTCTTGTCATTTACTTCCTATTTTGTAAATTTTGCTTTTAATTACCATGATCAGTCTTTGCCTTTCTGTTTCCTGAGAATTAGCCGTTATGTCAAGAGCTTTACTTCTAAGCTTCTTTCTTAAACTTTTAACCCTGAATACAATGGTTTGAGCAGAAAGACAATGGCTTTTTCCTGCCTTTACTAGACGACTGGATACCAGCTTTATCTTCTGATAAAGCTTTAGTTTTAAAGCCACCATGGACCATTTCAGTTTAGAATTCAGAAGCAGTTGGATTCTCAGTGTTAAAACGTTCCTATTTCTTTGACATAGATTGGATAGGGGCAGATAGAATTTTCCTTCCATGTCTTTTTGCAGAATAGCTTGCTCTACTCTGAGTTTATCTCTATCTTATAGAACTTTGCTAGAAATGGCAAGAAGGGAACCAGTAAATGCCAAGAGTCTTACCAGTTACCTCTGTGGTTCACCTGATTTCATTTTCTAAATAACTTGTGAACTAACTACATCTTGCAAAGACACTTTGTAACAACGGTTATAGTTGGTCATTAGAACATCAACCATTCCCTCCCTGTTGTATACTTAAGGAAAGGGAGAGAATATTAATGGTACTAATTCCAGGTCAAGTAGCCCCTTTAAAGAGCTTCTTTGGAAGGTTCAGAAATAATTGCATCTCTTCATAGATAACATTATGTAATGCCATTTTGAATAAAGATTCTTTGCCTTTAAACATGGGTTTTGCCCTTTCCTTTGGAAGCATTGATCATGTAGATGGCCTAGTATTTGAGACAGAGGCATGCATTTTATTCATGCTTTAGGAAAAGCTAGTTGCATTATACAAGAAACCACACTAGTTAGCATTAAGTTCCCAAATTCTAAGGAGTGGTGATGTCAGGTGTTTTGTTTTGTTTGTTTGTTTGTTTGTTTTGAGAGAGACAGAGCAGGGGAGGGGGAGACAGACAGGGAGAGAGAGAATCCAAAGCAGGCTCCCCCACTGTCATTGCAGAGTCTGACATGGGGCTCAATCTCAGGAATCGTGAGATCATGACCTGAGCAGAAGTCAAGAGCCGGACACTTAGTCGACTGAGCCACTCAGGTGCCCCAAGTCATGATGCCAGTTTTCAAGAGAAAAATTTGATTAATAAAGAGAGGAAGAGGATATACTCACCAGTTCAATCCATTTATAGACAGGGAATTACAATAATTCTCACAGAAATCTGTCACTCATTTGATCATGCGATAAACAGTCACTGAATCCTATTATGTCAGATACTTTTTGGATTGGGGAATTAAAGATGAAACAAGATTAATACAATCCTTGCCCTCAGAAATCTTAAAAGGTAGCATGGCTGACATATGGAAAAGAAATCCATGTTGTTTTAAGAAATTTGGAAGAAACAAACAGATTGCTAAGATATGATAATAAGTATTTATTGTTTCTCTTGTTCTACACAATGAAGTACTTAACTTTATTGGTTTATTTAACCTAACAGCTCTATGGGGCATTATCATCATCTCCATTTTGTAAATTATGAAACTGAAGCATAGAAAGGCTATGGTTGCTCACAACATTATTGATGGCAGAGTAGGTGTTAAAACTGCTATTTTAATATAGATCTTATGTTCTTAATAATGCCACTACATCTCTTTCACAAGACAAGACAGGAGAGACTTAGAGAGAGAGAGAGAGAGAGAGAGGAAAAGTGAAGGTGACACCTGAGCTGAGACCTGAGGGATGAATAGTCATCTATGAGAAGTGTGAGAAAAGATTGTTTCAGGCAAATGAACTGAATGTCGGAGAATCTCAGGATGGGAATGGGTACAATGTGTTCAGCAAACTGAAACAGGCCAGTATGTTTGGAGAATTGTGAACAAAAGAGGCAAGCGATGATGGATCACATAGAATTTTTTGGCCATGAGAAACATTTAGATTTTATTCCAGGTGCAAAGGGAAGCCATTGAAGAGTATTAAAAATCATTTTCATCTGTTAAACATTGCTGTCCTTTTCAAGGTGTAATGAAGTTTTAGAATACTGTAGCAGAATGGTTAAAAATGAAACAGTCTTTTAAAATAGAGCATCTGATCATTCTATTCTTCACAGAAAATCAAATCAACATGATTTCAAGTATTTTCAGAAAAAGGCACTCTTAGGCTAAAATCTTTTCATTCATCCACATCCATCTTTTGTCTTGTGGCTTCTCAGTGGAATACATAGCCACAAATACTTCTTGTTTCTTCAATCGGAGAGAAAGAAATGAACAGATGGGAGATCAAAGGAGCAGCTGAGCAGAGAATCTGGCAGAAATATGCAGCAATTTATAGGTGGATGAATAAAAATTTGAAGGGCTACTATAGAAAGAGACTATAAAAGTGACTCTTAGTTTCTATCCACATCATTATGGATATGAAGGTACTGTGTACTCTTTTCTAATAGGAATTGGTATCAGAATTGGTGGCTGAGCTTTCCTCTAGATAGCCATAAGAACTGCTATTAGAACATGTATACCTTTAGTTAGGTCCATTCTCCTCCTCTCAGATCTAGCAGGGATTTCTTTAAATGACACTATGCAATGAGAGCATCTAAGCTGAACATACTTTAAGAGCAAAAATCTGCTCCGGGCATTCAGTCTAGGTATCACTAATCTCTTTCTGTCATTCTGTTGCATTCTTTTTTTATTCAGCATTATTATATGTTATTTTATATAGATATATTTTAGTGTCCTTTGAGATTAGCAGTGGTTTTATTCATCTTTCCAGGTCTTACTACAGCACTGAGTATAAACTCAATAGCTGTTATTCAAATAGCACAGTTGTTTACAGTATAGGACAAACATTATGATCATAATTTAGGCACTTCCTGCTCTAGAATTCTTTGCCTCTATAGCCTCCATAAATAGGGGTTTAAATATTACTTATTGATTTTTTTAATATATGAAAACAAATTATAGCTCTTGAAAGGAAAGTTCATTTAGTTACTCTCCATTTTCTACTTGCATTCTTCCCTCCCCTTCTTATGAGAGACTGTCCTCTCTCATAACTCCATTTCAGTGTCATACTGGAAGTCCTAGTTAACGCAATAAGACAAGAAAAGGAAATAAAAGCAACACAGTGTGGGAAGGAAGAAATAAAACTGTCTTTGTAGATGATCTAATTGTGTATGTAGAAAATATGAAAGTGTTTGGTTTAAAAAATCCTAGAACTAATAAACAAGTATAGCAAGGGTTAGAATACAAAGTTAATGTCAGAAAGTTAGTTACTCCCCATGTACACCATCAATGAACAAATGGAATTTGAAATAAAAAATGCAATACGCTTTATATTAGACTCCCCACCTCCAAAGTAAAACACTTAGGTATAAATTAAAAATGCACAAGATATATAAGAGCAAAACTACAAAAGTTTGATAAAATAAACCAAAGGGAAAATTAAATAAATGGAGAGCTATTTTGTGTTCATATATAGGAAAACTCAATATTGTTAAATATCATTTTTTTCTAACAGGATTTATAGATTCACTGTAGTCCCAGAAAGTTATTTTATGAATATCAATAAACTGACCTCCACAGTTTATGTGGAGAGGCAAAAGCACCAGAATAGCCCAGAAAATACTGAAGAATAACAAATTTGGAGGAGTGGCATATTTGACTTCAAGACTTACTCTAAAGCTGGAGTAATCAGATAGTGTAGTGTTGGTGAAGAAACAGACAAATGGATCAATTGAACAGAATAGAGAGACCAAAATAGACCAGTGTAAATATAGTCAAATGAACTTCATCAAAGGAGTAAAGTTTTTTCAACAAATGGTGTTTGGACAACTAATTGGACATCTGCATGCAAATAAATAAATCTATACACATATTTTATATCCTTTCAAAAGTTTACATAGTATGCATCGTAGACTTAAATGTAAAATACAAAAGTATAAATCTCCTTGAAGATAATATTTTTGTGAACGGTGAAATAAAGTGGTCCAGTTTGATTCTTTTGTGTGAGGGTGTCCAGTTTTACCAGTACCACTTGTTGAGGAAACTCTTTTTCCCATTATATCTTCATCCCTCCTTTGTCAAAAATTGACCATGTAACTGTACATTTATTTCTGGGTTTTCTGTTCTATTCCATTGATCTATGTTTCTATATTTATGCCAATATTATTTTGCTTTAATTACTACTACTTTGTGATATAACTTGGAATCTGGAATTGTGATATCTACAGTTTACATGTGTTTTTTTTCAGTATTGCTTTGGCTATTCAAGGCCTTTTGTTGTTCCATACAAATATTAGGATTGTTTGTTCTAATTCTGTGAAATATACTGTTGATATTTTGAGAGGCATTGTATTAAATATCTAGACTGCTTTGGGTAGTAGAGGCATTTTAACAATATTTGTTCATTCAATCCATGAGCATGGAATGTCTCCATATCTTTGTGCTGTCTTGCATCAGTGTTTTATAGTATTCAGAGTACAGGTCTTTCACCTCTTTGGTTAAGTTTATTCCTAGATATTTTATTGTTTTTGGTGCAATTGCATATAAGATTTTTTTTTATTTCACTTTTTGCTGCTTTATTATTAGTGGATTGAAATGCAACAGATTTTTGTACATTGACTTTGTATCCTATAACTTTACTGATTTCATTTATCAGTTCTAGTAGTTTTCTTGGTGGTGTCTTTGGTGTTTTCTATATATAGTATCATGTCATTTGCAAATAGTGAGAGTTTCACTTCTTCCTTACCAATTTGGATGTTTTCTTATTTCTTTATATTGCCTAGTTGCTATAGCTAGGACTTCTACTCCTATTTTGAGTAAAAGTGTTGAGAGGGTACATCTTTGTCTTGTTCTTGACCTTGGAGACAAAATTCTCAGTTTTTCAGCATTGAGTATAATGTTGGCTGTGAGTTTTTCATATGAGACCTTTATTATATTCTCATATGAGATCTTAGGCCTACTTTGCAGAGGGGTTTTATCGTGAACAGATATTGTACTTTGTCTGATGATTTTCCTGTATCTATTGAAATGACCATATTGTTTTTATGCTTTTTCGTGTTGATGTGACATATCACATTGATTGATTTGTAAATATTAAAGCACCAAACCTCTGACCACATTTCACAAGTTTCAGCATACAGCATTAACAAAATTTTATATTCTTAGAACTGTCTATAATTTCAAGCTTTATTATTTTTTTACTTAAGTGATGTAAAGTGGTTTAATTTATTTTTTAAGTTGCTAAAATTTGTTATTGATTTCTAGTTCTAATTTATGATTTGACAATGTATATCTCTTTTGCCCTAGCTGTCCCTGAATGCCTAGTTGACTTTCTGAAAGGGAAGAAAGACAATTTTAGAATTGACTCATTCTATATGAATATGTTGAAAGTGTTCACTTTACCTAGTTTTCTTCCACTTCATTAAGATCCCTGAACTTAAAAGGGCATTAAAATGTGAAAAGGAGCAATGTCTTTATTTTAAAAGTAGAGTTTATTTTGAAATTCCTTGACTTTCAGTGGCATTCTTTCTAGATGTTGTTTGGCAGTAAATTAAATTTCACATCCTAGGTCTGGCCTGTATTCCTGATGCTTCCTGTCTAAACCAACATGTACTTATAACAAGACCTGATATGCTTATTGGGAGCTAGCTCTTGATATATTTCTAGACAGTCTTGTATTTTTGCTGATGTGACAAATGTTCTAGGAAAAGCAGTCCTCCAATTTCTTGTTACACTCAAAAGATAGAGTGTGTTTACACATATAGGGTATCTGTTGATTTCTGTCTTATTCTGCTTCTGACTCTTATTCACACTATGATGTACGTGGTTGTTTCCAATAAGGTTTCCTTGAAATTAACCACTTATCATTTACCATTCTTATTTTTTGTTTGAATACCATCTAGTGTTTCAGCAGAAGTAAAAGAAACTATTTCATAATGTTTGGTTTAATTTAAAAAAACTAACAAGCAAAAACAATATGAAGTGAGAATGACAGCAATTTATATTTCAGAACAGTATGGAGGTTTTTTGTTTGTTTGTTTATTTTAAAGAATACAAGGTGCATCAGTGTTAATTTGTACCTGGAAACTAAGTGGTCCACGGGCCTGGTTGGTTTCTAACTAGTTGAACTTCAACCCTGGGTAAAAAGCAAACAAAGAAACAAAAAAAACCAGAAACCTTTCTTGAGATTGTCACCAGTTTAAATATAAGCACATACATTGTTGCGAGTCCATACCAGATTTATAGAGTACTGTTTTAATGTCTACTAAAGTTTATGATTACAAAGCAAGGATTTTTTTGTTTCATGTTTACAGAGTTAGAGTGGAGGAGGAACATGTGTACAGATGAAAATGGAAATGCCGTTCAGAAATCATACTTGCGCAAAGTAGGCCACGTTAGATGCTGGATTTTATTAACATAGTGCTAATTATGCTTTTCTTTCTGCCTTCCACCCCTGTGTACTTACACATCCCATATAAGAAATGGAACTTGTTGACATTTCCTAATATTTTAAAGTGATAAACTGAAATTACCCTTTGGAAAGCATAATTGTTAGTAATAAAAATCTGCTGTATTTCTCTATTATGAAGATGTATTTTAAGCACAAACAGGATACTTCATGTCTTAGATGTTCTTGTGCATCAGTTAAATTAGAATGCTTTGATATGTTAATTATTTATCATTCTGAATTATGCCTCTTCTAAAATTAAAGAAACACGTAACCTATAATTTATTATTCATTTAGCATGAAACTGTGTTTTTATGTGGCTGTTTCTCTTCTAGGTACAGAATTTCTGCTTTGATGTAAAACTTAACAACATATGGCTTCAAGTACAAGATGGGAAAGTTCAGTTATCTAAAAAGATGTGCACGCAAAACCTGTATCATTTGTTTTTCAGTGCAGTTTTACCATTTTGTATCTAATAATGGTTTAGGCCTAGGCTGTTAGAGATATCTGTATCTATATATCTGTCTGTGTGTGTATGCATTCAGAAAAATGCACTAAGCTCATAGCAAGTTGAGGCAAATAGCAGGTTCTCTGTAATGAAAATTGTAACTATGTAGTATTTTGTTTATTCTTAACAGAAATGATTCTACATTCTTATCTCTATCTCCAGATTGCACTGAAGGGAGCTATAGTAGAAAAACTGTCTAAAAACACACAATATCCTTTACATTAGTGATCTAAAAACAAAGAAAGTTATCTAGCTCACCATCTAATTCCTTAAATTAATACAGTACAGTTAGTGTTAATTGTGGATGTATATGTTACTGATGGCCCAAAGAAGAATGCATTAGATACATATACAAACAAGAAATGCTTCCTAGTTAGAGATTTCTGTTATTTAGGGATATTTGTATGAAAATTTGAGAGATAAAACTAAGGACTGGTTTTCCTACCTTAAAGTTTTCTTCTAACTTTGTTTAATGTTGTATTAGAAGTCATAACCTTCCTTTGTCATACAACTCTTCCAGAAGAGAGAGGATACCACATTTATTGAATACTTGCAGCCATAAACACCAGCTGTTTGCGTGCCACTTGTCTGACCTACCTTTTGGAGTATTTCTCTAAAAATTAAACGTTAGGACTTCTTATAGGAAACTTTATCCTTCTAATGCAATTATAGTTTTGAATGTCATATCTAAAGTGTAACTGTGGTGAATGTATTTTCAAACCCCAAATGGGATCAGGTGACTGCAAGTCTAACTGCTTATGGGGACAATGTATCCTTATGTTTGGCATTATAACTAATTGAAAATCCAAAGCAATTTATTTATATATACCTAATACACATTAAAAAATGTTTTGAAGACACTAGGGTCAAATCTAAAGGGATCTTTCTAATATAGGCTTTTGTATACTGTGTCAAATAATTGTGAATGAATACTTGGACAAGGCAGACTCTTAGAAGACTTCATAATCCATGTATTACAAGCTCAATAACTTGAATATATTGAGGGTAAATGAGGAGGTAGAATGAAGACTTTCAGTATGGTAGGCAAACTCTAGACTGGCCCCAAATGTTCCCTATCTCCTTGACACCCTGATGTCATTCCTCCCCATATGTGTAGATTGTACTTAATGACTCTTCTCTGATTAATAGACTACTACAGAAGTTATGGGATGTCACTTTCAAGATCAGGTTATATAAAGCCTTGGGTGCGTTATTTCTCTGCGTATCTTTCTGCCTCTCTCCTTCTCTGTCAGATGTCTTACACTAGGCAAGGAAAACTGCTGTGTTGTAAGAAGCCCTGTGGAGCAGTCCAAAAAATACAGGCCTCTTGAGCCTTCACAAAAGTGCAAAGGCATGACCTACAGCTTGACTACAACCCCTCATTGGGAAATGTTGAGTCAGAGACACCTGACTAAGTTGTACTTGGATTCTGACATACAGAAACTGTGAGATTAAAAATGTTTGCTGCTTAAAGCCACAAAATTTGGGGGTAATTTGTTTCACAGGAAAAGATAATACAGTGTGCAAAAGTAGTAGCATTCCCAGAATGCTAGGAACTAATGTTATTTTATAAATAAACCTATTATCATCTGGTGTTTATAAGGGGTGGGTGTAATAGTCTTTTATTCTGGTTCCCCTTACTGCAAGGATTTTCTGCTTTTTTAATCCATTCATAAAACATTCACCAAATAAATTATTTTTCCAATGAAATACTATGACTGAATGAGGTGGTCAAATATTAAAAGACCAGTGTCAATCCTTAAAAAAATCCCCTCTAAAAACAGGAATATTTATTGAGCATCTATTTAAATCACCTTTACTGTTCAGCAAATTGAGATTTTACCTCCAGTACGTTCATGTAAAAAGATCTCACCGATAAGAGAGCATTATAGAGTACTTTTGCCAACATTCTATTTCTCCCATAATTTCTTGTTATAAAAGATAATCATACCTTATAATCTAAGCCAATATTCCCTACAGCATAAATCATTGTAACATTAAACCTTTATATTTATTGCCTATTCTACCTTGCTACTGACAGTCCTATTAATGCTTCGCTTAGCAAGTCAAAAAACGATACCTCAGTACTATATAGTACTAGGAAAGATTGAGAAAACTCTTTGTACACAAATCAGCTGAAAGCATAACTTATCTGTTACAGCACAGGAAGATTAAATACAGGGCCATAAAAATCCTTGCAATCATGGTAACTGGAGTTGAGGTTGCCTCTGTTGCTTTAATAAATCCTTTAAGTATGCTTTCAATCTCTTAACAATTCCTGACAAAGCTTGTGTGCTGTTGTTGTGAATCTGCCTACCTCCAAAGTCCTGATGGTGCATATTTCATGTGGCTTACCACTTCTTTGTGTCTCTAGTTTAGAAGAAGCTAGTATACTGTTTGCTTGTACTTCTTAATACCTTATTAGTGGAAGATGGATTTGTACTTCTAGCTTTTAGCCACCTAGTTTCCTGTTATAGAAGATAAAAATTTCATTTTTGCAAATGATGAATGGAGTGATTATGTTTCACAAATTTTTTAAGGGCACAAACAGTTAACTGAGTCTCTCTGAGCACTTGTCATTTTACACATATGTATGTAAATTAACGGAGAGGATTGTGTTGTTATACCTGACTGTTGCCACAAAAGATCCTCTATAAACTTCATATGAAACCTTTTTTTGAGCAAGGATTAGGCAAAAACAAATTACTATAAAAATTTAACCTTTCTGAGAGAAATTGATTGCTCATATTTAAGTTTGGAATTGAAGTAGTTACTTACTTGCTCTTTATTATGAGGATCCCTGATACAGTGTCAACCAGAAGATTATGGCAAACCACATTAGGAGAGTACAAATAGTTGCATATTCTTGTTCAACTCTATGTATATCCCTTTATTGCAGATTTATGGGATCAGGCAAAATATCAACATTGGGACATTTGGAAGAAATGGACTATTAAGATACTTCCCTTACTGGGTATTTCAAGAATGATCTATTCACTTCATTGTGTTAGGCATTGGTTCTAATTTCTGTTTTGAGGATGGGGGCTTGACATTTCTCAGTGACATCATTAGACAGGCAAGGTAAACAAAATAATGTCCAGAGTGTTTGTTAAGGAATTCTATATCACAGAAGTCACCATTCCTAGAACATTAATCCCACCACTTCTTAACTCTAGAGTTTCTTCTTATGGCACCATACAACCTACACATGAAGTAAATGGGTTTATAAACGTCTAGGTAGATTACAGCATCAGCTGGAAAATTAACAAAGCTTAAGTTTTGAAAAAGCTTTTGGATTCTTTTATTTGCAGTCCTAGTCCATCCCCTTGTGATATCATCTTAGGTCAAATTAGTTTATTTTGTTAACATATGGCTTTCCTCATGATGACATCACTAATATTACAAGAGGGTTTTATTGCCCAGAGATAGGCCAAGTGCCCATCTAATCAAATTTGGTCAGACACTCTGCTCCTTTTCATTGAATGCCAACTGGATGTCTTTAGAACATGTCCTTAGAACATGGCCTTCTACAGCCTCCTCCTCCTCACCTCTTCCATTTTTCTGTGTGTCTAACTGATTTAACACATCTTACATCTTGGAATTAAACCTGTTATATATATTTTTACAATATATATTTCATTCTGGTAGTTGTGACTCAGAAATGTGCATTCTATATATAGAGGTCTTAAATTACTTTATGTAACTTGATTTGCTGATTATTAGACTTACCAAATTTCTCAAAAAATACCAGTTTAGCTTAAAATAGTATGTCAGGAATGATTTTATAGGATTCATATCTTGTGTCCAGTTTATAGAATAGAGTAGAACTATTCCAAAAAATCTTATTGGTTGCTGTGTCTTTTAATAACAAACATCAAATTGCAGAATTACCTAAAATTATCTAATAAATCTGTTGACTGTGTGGAGTATTTCTCCTCTTGTTGGGTGTAGTACTCTTGTGCAGAGTAAGGGTAGCAAAGTGCTCAAACCTGGCACCAGGAGTCTTTGTACTTTTGACACCTTCCAGAACACCATTTCCCCCAACAGCAATGCCAGCCAGAAGACCAAGTCAAGCATGTAGGTATGCAACTTTATGGGACATTATATATGTTGACTTGACTGGGGACAAAAAGAGAATCATAAATTCTGCAGTTCTGATGATATTCTCAAACCCTGAGCCTTAGAATCACATACTTAAAAATAATCAAGCCAATTAACCAGCAGAAACACACAGCATATAAAAAGTCATTCTTCATCATCTCTTCCCCTGATTCTACCCAAGTTTTTGTCCATTGCCTCCCATAGGATGGTCTTATATCACCTTCTCTATGGCTATAGGCCCACACTTCTGGTTCCTTTAGCCAGGTTTTCTGTTATAATGTTCTTGGAGCTTAGTGTTTGCCTGTTGTAGGGATCTATTTTTCATACTTAAACAAGTGTTCACTTTTAAAATCTAAAATTATGAGATACATCTTAGTTTTCTCCCTGACTCTAAAACTCCAAAACAAGTAAGCTTTGCTTTATTTTGGAGCTAAAAAGATTGTGACAAACTCATAGATGCTCTAATAACTGCTGAATATGGCAGCTTCTGCAAATTCAACAAGGAAGCTTGAAATCTATACCCAGACTTTATTAACTAAATAAAATAGAGATATTTTACATTAAAATGTAAGAAGTCATATCTCTAACAAGCCAGAGTGTCTTTTACTTTCAGTAATTAATAAATTGTTGATTTATATTAAAATCTGAATAAAAACCTAGTTGCATTAGGATCTTTTATGGCAGATATAATGGCAATATGGTATAATTTAATAAAATAATATGGACTTTGGTTTATGAATTATTTGCTTAGTACTGTGTTAGTTTCTGCAGAGAATTAAGTGATATCCTATGCGCTGGGCTAAGTTTTTCTCAATGTATTAACTAATGGAGACCTCATGACAGTTGCATGAATTAGGAGGGTTGGTCTGAAGGTAAGGGTTTACTTGCTCAGTTAATCAGGAATTTGAAAACAAACCTATTTTTAAAGACTGTGCTCTAATCATTACTCAGTTCTGCCTTCAGAGGATTTTTTTCTTTGTTTGAGACATCGAGTATATAGTAAGAGATCAGTAAATGTTTATTTAGTGAATAAATGAATGAGTGAAGGGGAAAGAAGAGACATAAGTATAACAATTTCTTTTCCTTGGAATAAGGGCCTTGGAATTTGTACAGGATTTTAAGAATAGTTACTGTAACAGTGCACTCTACTTTAAGATAGCCATTTCACGTCCCCAATTCTAAATGTGAAGTTGAGTCAGAGGAACAAGATGTTAAATTTCACTAATTATCATTTGCTGGTAAGAAGGAAGAAGAATATCTTTAATTTACTAGAGATACTGCATTTCTGTAAAAAGATATCATGTTTAAAAAAATTTTTTAAGGTTTTTTAAATGTTTATTTTTGAGAGAAAGAGAATGTGAATGGGGGAGGGGCAGAGAGAGGGAGACACAGAATCCAAAGCAGGCTCCAGGCTCTGAGCTGTCAGCAAAGAGCCTGAGATGGGGCTTGAACTCACGAACCATGAGATCATGACCTGAGCCGAAGTCGGACACTTAACTGAGCCACCCAGGCACCCCAAAAGATACCATGTTTTTAACAAATAACCAGAATATATCAAATAGGTAGAATTAAAGCTTGAAAATATTCACCATGGAAACACTGAATCAAATGAAATTCTCTTTTTTTTTTGTCTTTTGCCTTTTTTTAAAGTTTATTTACTTTGAGAGGGAGATAGAGCGAGCACGAGGAAGGGAGAGAGAGAGAGAGAAAGAGAGAGAGGAATCCCAAACAGGCTTCACATTGTCAGCGCGGAGCCTGACACAGGGCCTCACGAACCATGAGATCATGACCTAGCCAAAACCAAAAGTCCGAGGCTTAATGAACTGAGCCACCTAGGTGCCCTGATCTTCTCTGTTTTAAGCTGGTTCTAGCTGTGAGCATTTTGTGGGAAAATTTTGTAGAAGTTCTATGTCTCAAGCAAGTAAAATGCTAAGGTGTTATAAACTTGATTCTTTTGAAATCTTGAGGATCAGGGATAGTATCTTCTCTGACTCATTATAAGGTGAAGGAATAGACATCTAACAAAAAGTAACAATACATGACAAAAGATAGGTCAAATAGAATTTATCTAAAAAGTCATAGCAAATGTAGTGTTTTATAGTGTGTTAAGCTCATATAGTCCTGTAGAAATATTTGGTTGTTGAGACTAGTGTGGCTTCAATTTTTTTGTGTGTGCATTAAATTAATCATTTTAAAAGCACTTCCTTAATGCTTAATGTTATAGGGGGAATAATGGCCCCCAAAGATGTCATAATTTTGGAACCTGAAAATGTTACTGTGCATGTTAAATGAGATTTTACAGATGTAATTAAGTGAAGATCTTGATGAGAGAGATTATCCTGGATTATCCAGGTTGGCCCAGTGTATTCAAAAGTGTCCTTGTAAAGTGAAGAGAAGAGAGTCAGAGTCAGAGAAGTTACGATGATGGAAGCAGAAGTTGGAGGCAGGTGGAGCCATTAGCCAGGGAATGCAGCAGTTCCTGGATGCTGGAAAAGTCAAAGAAATGGATTCTCTTCTAGAACATCCAGGAGGAACAACAGTCCTGGCAACACTTTGATTTTAGCCTAGGGGGATACATTTTGGACTTCTGTCTTTAGAGTACAAATGTAACAAATTTGTGTCGTTTTAAGGCAATAAACCTGTGTTAATTAGCAATAAGAAACTAATACACTTAAGTGTAGGAAAAATTAAGCTGTTATTATTTTTTTTTACTTTAAAAAATGTTTTATTTATTTTTGAGAGAGAGAATATCCACAAACGGGGAGGGTCAGAGAGACAAGGGGACAGGATCTGAAGCAGGCTCTGTGCAGACAGTTTGACAGCAGGGAGCCCAATGTGAGGCTTGAGGTCACTAACAATAAGATCATGACCTAAGATGAAGTGACACTTAACTGACTGAGCCACCAAAGCATCCCTTTTTCTACTTTTAATAATACTTAAAGCTGTGGGATGCCTGGGTGGATCAGTCAGCTAAGTGTCCGACTTAGGCACAGGTCATGATCTGCAGTTTATGAATTTGAGCCCCACGTCAGGCTCTGTGCTGACAGCTCAGATTCTGTGCCTTCCCCTCTCTCTGCTTTTTTTTTCTCTCTCTCTCTCTGTCAAAAAAAAAATTAAAAAATAATTCTCCTAATAATACTAAGCTGCTAAATGTTTCTGCACTCTGAAACATAGAAAAGATGGAAGACATGACACTTTGGTAACTCCTTAAAGAATAAGTAGAACTAGATGGGTGACCAGTTCTTTTGGATTTGTCCAGGACTTTCCTAATTTGAGTACTGAAAGTCCCACATCTTGGAAACTCTTCAGCTCCAGGCAAATTGTGAATATTGTTCATCTACAATAGCCTGAAATTCTAGGTTAGTAAGCCTCTGTCCTCATGAATAAAACAATAATGAAAGCAGCCCACTTGCTGGGCATCTGTGTTGTACTACATAGAGAAGTTGAATTTTACAAATGGCTTGTATAGTAAAGCATGCAGGAAAAAAAATTACTGATGGTCAAAATTGTTCTTGAAAATTCCTTAGGATGAATCTGTGTTGAAGATAGGCATATTTTCTCTCAGCAAGTCTGACACTGACAATTTTTGTCCCAGAGATGTAACAGATTGTTCTTTCTCTGGTTAAGCCTCAGAAGGAATTGACTAGTGTTTAGGGACCATGTAATATGAAAATCACATAAAACTGGTTTATTGACTAGTCTCAACTCATTGGAGGTATAAACATGGAGTTTGTTTTTCTACAATCACTTCTCTCAACTGTAGTCTGTCAAAATGCTTTTATTCACACCTCTGGCAAATAATTTTCAGTCACTCTGATTAAAGTCCACATCAATAATTGTAAAACTTCTCTTTCATCTTAATTATCATCTTCTCCCCATGTAGACTTGAGCTGGGGGCCTGCCTACTACTGCAGGGAGTGTTAGAAGGTAGGGAGAGAGGGAGGCATTTTTTTTGTCTCTGAAACTTGCCTCCTCTTTCTCTTCAAGTCCTCCCTATGGCAATGTGCTGGTAAGGTGAGGAAGGAGAGGCATATATATTCACTTAATTGACTGCTATGTGGTTGATTTTCTCTTGTCAGTTTCTACTTCTTTAGCTTGGGGGAAATAGCCTCTAATTTGCTCTTTTAGAGCATAAGTATGAATTCATCTGAGGGCCACAATGGATTTCCCCACTTCCCTCCCCTCTAGTCATTAGGAGTGATCTCTACAGCCTTTTTCCCACTAGAGCTCTTTGGTCTAGTAGGTGGTTGACTTGGGTGATTTTTTAATGAATTTTCTCCCTGGAGTCTCCCTAATGCTGCACTTTTTGACATGTGATTTTGAGATGAACTTTTATCCCAAAAGAAAAAAGTAGTTCTTCATCCTTAAAATGAAAGGTCTGAGTACAGAGAAATAATGTATAGATAGTCATCTAGATAACTATTCTCCTTCTCCATAAAAATGGTGGAAAAATATATTCAGAATATCACTTAGTATGCATGAATGTATACATGTGTGCTGCAACATTATGTAAACCAGGTTCAATTATGTGAGCATTTTCTATTTCATTCCAAGATTCATAGAGGTTCCAGATAATCATTTAGTTTCTGTGAGATTCAAGATAAAGTAAGATTAAACATGAATTCAGAAGTCCACACTTGTGTTCCTCTAAAATCCATCACATTCTTCTGCTAACCATAGTGTCTACATTATACAGTAGAGCTGTAGGTCAGCATTAAATTTGGTCCAGATTAAGCATGAGTTTGAAAAGATGTTTTTTTTTTTTTGAATTCCTGAGATATCACTTTTTAATAACAATAAATATTTCTAGCTTAATTAATCACCTCACTAATTTATTCCAGCCTAATCCTGTATTTCTTAGCGATATTAAGGATGAGTATCTCATAAGGATTTAAATAGACTCCCTTGGGAATCACACTTAACATGCAAAATGATTTCAAACTCATTTTTTCTACGTACTCCAAGTGTCTTAATTTGCTTTTTATAAATCAATATATTTAGAAATGACTAGAAAGTAATTTTCAGCAAATTAACTAATATGAAAACAGTTTTGTTTCATGTCAGTTAAAAATATCACATTATTTATACCTAAACGTAGTTTATTGTTTCTGTAAATACTTTAGAATGGTATTTTAAAATAATGTTATTAAGATTATTTAAGTATGCTAATAGCCACACTATAATAAAGGGGCTCTATGGTCAAAAATGCACAAGGAATACTAAGGATGATACATGTCTCCTAAAATTCATGGCACATGTTAACATAATAAAAGCTTTGATAAGTCCTATAGTATATAAATCTCTAATTTATTTCACTGAACATTTCTCAAGCATATTTAATCTTGACAATTTTGGGGGAAACATATTAAAATATTTCAGAACACCAATGTTCACTAATCTCAATTTTCACAATGCTATTTGAAAGCCTTCCTAGTAACATGAGCAGATTTTTAAAATATATGCTAGTCTTTTTAAATACATGAATATAAGATCAGAAATTTATAATAATTAAGCTTATATAAAACAATCTTTACACAACAAAACAATTTACGTTTTACACTTAATATGTTCCATATGTTCTATTTTCTGTACATAGTGATAGGCTTAACTGTATATGAAACTCCATGATGTTACTTTTAGAAGTCTTTTTGTAGAGTAAGTGACAAGTAATAAGGGAGTGAATTAAAACAACGGTAGTGGGGATGGAGAAGGAAAATAGATACTCAGTAGGACTTAGTGACTGAATTGAATGTGAGGAGAAAGAAAAATTACTTGTGATGGGATATTCATTGGTGGCACTGCATACAAGAGGGGGGAAGGTATAGCAGGGAGATGCGGAGTTCTGTCTTTGATATTGATTTATCTCTATAACAATCAAAAACAGATGTGCAACAGTTATTGCATATATGTAAGAAGTTTGAGGGGAGAGGTTGGGACTAAAGCTAGTAAGTAAGGCATTATCAGCATAAAGGATATAGTCGAACGTATGGAATCATTTAAGGATCATTCAGGAAGAGAATCTTGAGTTAGGAGCATAATGTGGAACGCAAAATCATGGGAGTACAAATTTTTAAAAGGTCATTTTGGGCAAAAAAGGGAGCTGAAGAGGAGCCAGGGAAGAAATAAAAGAGATAGAGGTCTGTATGAGGAAATCCACAACAATTCAACGCCATAGTAACCAAGCAGCTAGAGATTTCAGGAAGAAGGGAGTGATTGACAATTCCAAAATTTAGCAAGTAACCCCAATTAGAGGAATTTTAAACAATTGCTACTAAATTGACATTTGGGAGCTTATTAGGGGATTTAATGAAAATACTTGAAAAATCTTTTGGTAACAGAAGTCAGATTTCAAGAACTGTGGAGAAAATAGGAATAGAAGTGGTTAAAATGATTCAAGAGTTTTAAATGGCTTGGACAGGAGAAAGATTTTGTATCAACTGGAGGCAGTGAAGTGTGGAAGGGGAGTGGGATTGTGAACACCTAAATTTGTTTATAGACAAAAGAGAGGAAGCAATGGAAGAGGGCACAGAATCATAAATCCTAGGGAAAACAGGAGGGAATAGGATTAAAAACACAAGTGGATAAATAATATTGAATATAGAAAGGAACTCTTGGAAGGTTAGAGGAAAGGTAGTGGCATACAATACTCTGGGGTCAATTTCCTTGATGTTACAAGAGGCAGATTTTGTGATCTGCCTTAGGAAGTTGACTATCAAAAATAATAAGATTCAGGAATGTTTTTGAGATGAATGCAAGGGAATGTCTCATCTGGTGAATTCTGGAGAATTCTGGGGTTCTCCACCTGGAGAACAACCACTTTAATACCAACGTGCTATATTCTCTACTATCTTCTTTTGTCTCTTGCAGTTTCCTTAATTAGTGATATATTTAGATATTCTGTCTTCAGTATGTTGTTGGAGTTCTTTTCTTCCTTACCTTTTTTTTCCTTCCTTTTTCCCCCCTTGTCTTATGTTGTCGCAATTCCATGTACAACTAACCCTTGAACAGCACAGGGATTAGGGGTACTGACCCACAACTCAGTCAAAACTCTGCATATAACTTTTAACTCCCCCAAAACTTAACCACTAATAACCTACTGTTGATGTGAAGCCTTACCAATAACAGTCAGTTAGCACATATGTGTGTCCTATGTATTTATACTGTATTTTAAAAACTGTAGTAAGTTACAGAAAAGAAAATGTTATTAAGAAAATTGGAAGAAAGAGAAAATACATTTTACAGTTCTGTATTGTAAACATTTGCATAAGAATGGACCCATACAATTCAAACCTGTGTTGTTCAAGGACCTGTGTATCCTAGGCTAGGATAAGCACTATTGTACATATATAAAGATAGGTATGTATACATAGGAACATTTGGAAAAAAGATAATATTAATATCTTTATTTTCTGTCACATTTTATCATTGGCCAGAGGAAACTTTTCTAATGTGTCCCCAGATGAATATAATATCTCATGCCTTGGATACAGTCTTTCCTCTTTTTCTTTTCTTTCTTGTTTTCTTTTTTTAATGTTTAGGAGAGTTTAGAACATATTACATATATAGTTTATTCTTTATTAAATTGCTTCTCTTTTCTCTCTACAAGATCATTAAATCCTTGAAGGCCAGATCCTGTTGAAAAAGATTAGCTAAATATTTATCACCTTGGTGACTTTAAAAAATGTTAGTTCCTTAGCCCTTTTCTCTTTTATCCCATTGTATATTCCTATAGAGATCTAAATATGGCACCTATCATATAGAGGTTCTGGTACACTCCATTTGAATTGAACTGATAAAGTTGCACTTCCCTAGAGAGAACTAGAACTCCTGCTGGCTTGCTTCTTAAAATCATTAACTATTAATCTTTACTGTTTATATCTCTCTTTAATTTTATATATAATTTATAGCTAGCTGTAATTTTCTTTCCAAACATCCAAACCTCTTTGGCTACCTTTGGGGTAGTCTCTACTTTGAGAATTTTTGTGGGAGGAGAATCTACCTCCCATGAAGCAGGCTAAAATGTAACATACTCATTTTTGTAGTTCCTTAGCAGCTAGGAAACAGGCTTCAGAATGAATTTTGGCCAATTTGACACCTGGTAAAGATTTTGTATTGAGATAGTAAAGCAGAGAATTTATTCAGGCTGTGAGACAAGCACTAAGAACAGCATATTCAGTTCCTAAGGCTGGCCATATTTGTGGTTCTAGCAGCAGTGCCTAGCACCGGTACTGTTGGAGAACAGTTAGAGTTCAAACTTAAATTGCTTGGCATGTCCTCAATGAACTGATGTGGATTGTATATGAATTGTATATGGATTGTATTTGCTGTGTAACCACTTTGTTTCTACTCATTGTTTTTAGTCTAGTTCTTGAATTTTCCTGTCAATTTGATGAGCCACACAGTTTTTTGTTGTGTTGTGTTGCATTGTGTGTTTTTTAATGATTTTTTAGCCTTACTTAAGAGTTGGTTTTTCATTGCTCATTGTAAAATACATTGATTACTGTGTCAGAAAACAGCATCATTTTTCATTTTATTTTATATTTTGTTTATTATTGTCTGTTTCTTGTGACAATTTGACATAGATTTGGGATCTGGCATGTCTTATTTTGTTAATAGCTAAACAGTTTGTTTAATATTACTTTTAGGTATTAGGAAAATTATGTCCTTATACTTATTATATTACACAAGTTTAACATGTTTTAAGCACAGATTATGCCAAAGATTTGTATTTCAAAAATCAGTTATTTTTATACATTTCTAATCTCAACATGTCACTAATAAAAAGCTAGGAGATTCTTAACACAATTTTGTTGAATTAATTAGGACAAATTATACTTCATTTAAACTGCCCTAATTAATTTTTGCTTGTGCTATAGTGTTACAATACTTTGTGGACATTTGGTGTGCACTCTTTGCAAAATGAGGAAATATAACCTTATCACCAGTTAACATATCAAGTGTCTAACTAAATTTAGCCGAGACTTTCCTATTATACAAGTTCCCACTTATCCAAGTTGACTCCCATTAGCCACTATGCCATAATGGCTTGTGGGAAGACTGAACAGAAAATTGAATTAATGCAAGCCATTTCTCAATCATTTCTCATTCTCATAAAATAATTAAAGCTGATGTAAGAGGGCTCATTAAAACGGAAAACATTAGGCTCATTAAAAAGCCATTAAACCATCTCACTTCTCTGATTTATTTTATTGTAACCTTATTCGGCCATTGTTTAAAAGTCACTGCACCCAACATTTCTTTTCTCATCATTGAGGAAATGTTATTCAAAGTGCACATCATGGCTATTTAGCCATTTGATCTTAAAATCATCTCAGTACTTTTGCTTAACGTTTAACTCTCTGAGACCAGCATCGGACTACTGCAAATTAGAAATCATATAACAATACCGGATTGGATTGGATTTACATTTCGATATTTATTTCACCTATTCTTAAAATGCATAAAAGTTCTTAGTCTTTTAACCTTATATTGTTTGAACTTAAAGCTGTGTTGCTACTCATACAGCCAAAATGAATGCCCATTGGTCATTATATGATAATATATTTTTTAATTTATTTTTTTTACACAGCAAGCTTCTCTTGACAAACCAATGAAAGGTCTAATCCGGGAAAATACATATCTATGAAGGGTTTCAGTTGTACAGGTTGTATTTTAAGTATGATGAAATTAGATGCTAACAGGTTTTATTTTTTTCCCATAACAATATTTCCTTAATATGCCTGTACAGGTATAGATCTAAATAAAACTGACTTGGTTTTAAAATAGTACAGTACGTATTAGAATTCATATAGAAGATAAAAACATTCTAATATATTCTTGTATTAGGAAAACTAACACTAGCAAAGCAGTAGACAAGCCCTGAAACTCAGTGGCTTAATCTTAATGTCACAGTTGAATGGTGCTTTTGGCAGCCTTTCTCCATCTTATAATTGTGCATTTTGGAATGTGGTGGACATGATGATGCACTGGCCATATCTTCCCGCAGAGAATGACTCATTGCATCTAAGGACTGATTAAAGCAGGTATGTGAAAGCATGACTGCTTCAATGTAATATTCTACATTAAATAGGACCTTTTCTTTTCTTTTTCTTTTTCTTTCTTTTCTTTGTTTTTAAATTTTTCTAGCTCCTATAGCGGGCAAATCAGGTGCCAGCATCACAGCTTAAATTTGTTCCTCTGCCGAAACCTATTTCCTTCCTCTCCTTTCCACAGCTATTATTGATTCCAAAGGCACTATTTAATAAATATACTGTATACTAAACAGTATCTCGAAAAAATCCAGATTCCAGAAAATCCAATCTTCATTGTGGACAACTTAGTTTCCAATGTTATTGAGGCAGATAAAAATGAGAGAGATGGGAAGGATGTCAAATTCCACAGTCTTAAAGTAGCACATTTCTATTCATTATCCATGGGCTAGAACTAGTCATATGGCACCAAATAAACTACAGACAGGTTGTGGATATGTTGGAACTCTTGTTTGACCGTTTTCTGTACGATATACTAAAAGCCATCTTGACACAGTGAAAATATTATTAATCATTGTAGTTATTACAGTTATTATATCTTTATGTCCAAACCTTTTGGATTTTTGTATGAAATATTATGTCCATTTCTTCATGATGACTTAAATTATACCTTATACTTAAAGAAAAAAATATATGTATATATACACAATCCTTCACAACACTTTTGGCCTATGTATAAAGAAAGATGAAAACCAGGGAATTGACTTTTTAAATTTATTATTATTATTATTATTATTATTATTAGTGTATTGGGTCACAGTCTGATTGGATGACATTAATACTATTTAGAATCCTAGTTTGATATTTATTAGAGTTTCTCCCCCCCAACCCAGTGAACCAGATTTTGTACTTGTAGAACAGTAAATTAATAACTATCATCCTAATGATCATACTAACAAAATAAATTACAATAATAATTAAAAGTTACAGAGAACTAGTTGTGTGATATGCTACCATTATAAAAGTAGATAGAATTATTGTCCCTATCTAATAAGAAACAAAAAGAGGCCTTGAGAAAGTAGAAAACTTCCTTAATATCAGCAGGCAGTAATGATTTCTGGAGTTCCATTTCACATCCATCTGGCTCCAAAACCTGTGTCATCATTATTGTATTAGACTCCTTGGGAGAATCACGCCTTAAATGTTTTTGTCCAGGCTTCCTCCTTCCCATTAAAGTCATCATGAAACTAAATGCCCCTGAACACTTTCCATTCTCTGTATTTAAACTGAAAACAATGGACTGAGAGCCTAGAAAATACATTAGGGAAGTGTCTCTAAAACAGCATGCCGATTTTCTTTCTTAAATGCTTTTGAATCTGTGTTTGTTTCTTATGATTTTATGTTTATATTCTTGAGTAAAATGGGAAATTGGTCACATGACATGGTGGGACTATTATAAATGAAATAACACTAATACTAATATTTCCACTTCCAATATTATATTAATTTAATGAGTAACTCATACTGATGTTAGAATTTACAGTATAAATAGTTTAATCTCAGATCTAAATGAATTAAAACATGTTTAATTTGAGTGATTGAAGAAGGAAGTTGCAGTTGGAAAAAAATATATACAAAAATGTTGAGTATTATTTGGAAAAGCGCTGGGACATCATAAGTTGATCAACCCCAAGGATGATGCAGATTAAATGAGCTCAGAATAGATGCATACCAATTAGACATCTAATTATACATTTTAAAGGAGAGATTTTTAGAATAAAGATGTGAAGATATGCCAATATTTTTTTCCTGGTCAGTGCACTGTCTTTGTATAAATGTACATGGAAATCTTAAATATAGTCAGACGTTAAACTGCTAAACATATTATAGCATGAGAAAAATCAAATAGATGCTTGTATTGTCTTTCACCTGACTAACATATCTTCATGAATCCAACTCTACTTGTTACCACAGTAGAAATACTAGTTCTTATTCAGATCATCCTCTTCCCAGAACTAGACTGGAAACACTGTTGAAACCAGATGCTTTGTGCTCCATTTCTAGGCTTCCATTGCTTTCCAACCACAGATTTCTACAAATACAAGCAATCGCACACATATGCAAACATGTTATACACTAACTGGTATTCACACTATGAGCTGCTATTTGGATAAGGGCTTATAACTTCAAATTAAGTAATCTAACCTTGTTTCAGAAAGCATTTCTTCACTTCAAGATTTCAGTACGTTATTCTTCTGATTCACTCATATAAGTGTTGTGATTATGTTAGTGTCACATACACCTAATATTTATAAACATTGAAGATAATTCATATTTTCAGTATTAGAGCAAGGACCCAAACCCATCCTTTTCGATTATCAAAAGTAATCATTTAACAGTGTTGCAGTGTTGAGTTCCCATTTATCTTATATCCTTAAAAAGGCAAGTGTATTTCCTTACATTGAGATTCATGGAAGTATACCATATTTTGACCTTCTTTTCTCATTAAGATTTTGTCCTTTAGAATAGTTTTAGACTGATAATAACTTATGAAGATAGTATAGAATTCTCATACTCTGCAGCCATTTTCTCCTATAATTGACTTCTTATATTAATTTGGTACATTTGTTACAATTAACAGATCAATATTGATACATTATTATTTATTGTTTTTTCATATTTCCTTAATTTTGTTCTTATTTCTGTTCAAGATACCTCATTACCTTTAGTCATCATATTTTCTTAGACTCCTCTTGGCTGTGACAATTTTTCAGCCTTTCCTTGTTTTTGATCAAGTTGATGGTTTTGAGGAATACTGCTCAGGTATTTCATCATATTTTCATGATTAAATTGGGATTATGAAGTTTTGGTTGGATGATCACAGAGGTAATGCCATTTTCATTATGTTTCATTAAGAATACATATTACTAACATAATTTATCACTGTTGATACTAGCCTTAAAGAACTTGCACATCTGGTTTTATTTGTTGAGTTTCTCTACTATAAAATTAGTCTTTTCTTCCCTTCCTGTATGATACACTCTTTAGAAAGAAGTTACTATGAAAATCCAACATTAAGATTTGAAGAAATATATTCTTCTTCCTTAGAATATCTACATCAACTATTTGGAATGAGGTTATTTATATCTTTTCTCTCATTTATTTTGTAATCATTTATTATATGAGTATGAGCCCATGGATATTTATATCACACTTTGGGTTATAAGCCAAAACTATTTTATTTATTTATTTATTTATCTATTTTTGCATAGACATTTTCATCTTGGCCATTGAGAACTCTTTCATTTGGCTCCTGTGTTCTATGACATACCCCATCATTGTGACCTTTCCTTCCTTTCATTGTAAGATACTGCAAATTTTTTGCTATATTAGCCATGGGCTCTAATTGGCCTTTTGTTAAAGATTCCTGGTTCCTTTTGTCAAACAATGAAAGGTCTCTTTTTTTAATTTTTTTTTAATTTATTTTTGAGAGACAGAGAGACAGCGTGAGCAGGGGATGGCCAGAGAGAGAGAGGGAGACACAGAATCTGAAATAGGCTCCAGGTTCTGAGCTGTCAGCACAGAGCCCGATGTGGGGCTCGAACCCACGAACCATGAGATCATGACCTGAGAAAAAACCGGACGCTTAACCAACTGAGCCAATGAAAGGTATCTGAAACCAAGACTTGGACAGTAGGTGTACTTGTTGCTAGTGGAGTGTCATTACATCTATGACCTCTCAGCTGACAGAGCAAGGGAATATACATGTATATAGAGTAAGTGTATGTACATATGTGTATAAATATTTCTATGTCTAACCAGCTCTATCCATATTAAGCTAAATATGAGTTGATATAGATGTCTCCAACTCTCTGTTACCATATGAATCTTTCTGTCTTTGTCCCCTTGCTTATTTGTAAATTCCCACTCCAGTAATAAGAAACCTGACTCATACCATCTGTTTTCGACTTACCTAATTGTTCCTTTCCAGTGTACATACCTTGGAGTATCAGAATTGTAGACCTATACCACTACTAGAAACAACATTATCAACTAGACTACAGGACTTATGCCCTTTTTTTTTTTTTCTCCACTGTGTTTTATAGGCTTTCCTTACGTCCAACTTATTTAGGTCAGCATCTTTTCCACCACAATCCTCAAGTGATGTTGTTTATACAGTTTTAATAGAGTTAGATTCTTTTGTTACTGTCTCCATTACCTCCTGGGAAACCTTGATATCCTAAACAATTTTTTAAATGTTGTATGTATTAAGGATAAGTCTTTGGGCTACTGTAAAATTCAATGGGTTTTGATTAATATATAGTCAGATATCCACCATCTTGGTCTCATACAGTAGTTTCACTACCTTGCAAAAATCCCCTATGCTTCACCTGTTCAACACTCTTCTCTTGTCCCATCCTATGCCAGCCTTGGTCATTATACTGTCTCTGGAGTCTTGTCTTTCCCATAATGTCATACATATGATTGGAATCATACAGTATGTAACCCATTCCAACTGGCTTCTTTCACTTAGGAATAAGCATTTAAAGTTCACCCATATCATTTGTGGCTTGATAGCTCACTCTGACAATCTGTCTTTAATTAGCATATGTGAACCATTCATATTTACAGTGATTCTTGATGTATTTGGATTTAATATCTACCTTTTTGTTAACTGTTTTTTTTTTTTTTGTCATAATTGTCTTTTGTTTCCTGCTTCCCCTTTCTCCTTTCTTGGGTTTTAACTAAACATTTTATATGATTCCATTTTATTTCCTGTATTTGCGTATCAGTTAGGTTTTCTTTAAAAATTAGTAATTTCCCTTGAAATAACCCATATCCCCCTTCAACTAACACTATATTGCTTCCCATGTAGCGCAAGTAACATAAAAAAGAGCATGTTCAGTTTCTCTCTTCCATCCCTTTTAACTTTGCTGTAATTCATTTCACTTATCCCTATACTATAATTATAAAATTAGTATTATTAGTATAATACTAACAGTTTTCTTTTTGGATCAATTAGGAATAGAAAAATTTACTGCAAATATTCTTGCTGTTCTGATTTTGTAATAATCACGGTGGGCTAAACATTTGCTATATTAAGACCATGCATATGTTTCCAGACCTAATTCTTTCCCTACGTCTGGTTTTATCAATGCTTCTGATAAACCAAAACTGATTTATATGATACATCTTATGTGGGAAGTATCTGTGATTTTAGGTATCTGATTATCCTTACGAAATCACAACACAGCTTGTGTAATAACTTTTGAAGATAACCATTGCTAATTTAATGATTACCAATTGCCATTGAAGGAATTGTAAACTATTTTATTTTTTAGAAAAAAAAGTAGAGTGCACTCCTTTTAGTTTTATTCAATAATGATTGTTGACCACTTACAAGTGATGCTTCTATACTTCTTACCTTGATAAAATATTTGATAAATGTAAAAAAAAAGAATACAGGAATTTAAAAATATATGTATTTTTCATTCAATTATTTTTTCTTTGGTGCTATTCCATTCTTTACGTAAATCCAAGTTTTAGACTTACATGAAATTCCTTCATTCTCAGAACTTCGTTAAACATTTCATATAAGGTAGTTGTGTTGTCAGTGAATTTTATTTTTTTATTTTTGTTTGAGAAAGACTTGTATCTCCTTCACTTTTAAAAGATTATACAATTCTAGGTTTTTGGTTATTTTCTTTCAATTCTTACATCATTTCACTCTACTCTCTTTACGCTGCATGGCTTATGACAAGAAGTCTCTGTAATTCCTGTCACTTTTCTCTGTAGTTAAATTGTTTTTATTTTTAGCTTCTTACCAGATTTCATTTTTATCTCTGTTTCTCTGCAGTTTGAATGTGATATGCCCAGGTATAGAATTTTTGGTCATTATCTCGTTTGGTTCTTTGAGCTTCCCAGATCTGCAGTTTGCTATCTGTTAATAATTTTGGAAAATTTTAGTGAGTATTTCTTCAAATATTTCTTCTTTTTCATCTCCTCTCTCTTCTTCTGCTATCTAATTGCATGTATCTTACAGCTTTTGATTTTATCTTCTGTGTTCCTTTCTTTTTAAGCTGTTATTATTCTTGTTTTTTTATTTTTGCATTTAAGTTGAAATGTTTCTATTGACCTATATTAAAGCTCATTTATTCTTTTCTCTGCCATGTCCCGTTGTACTGATGAGCCTATAAAAAGCATTATTGATTTTTTTTTTGCATTCTTGATTTTTATTGTAGTGTTTTTTTATTTCTACATTAACTTTTGATACGTAGAGTTTTCATATCTCTGCTTGTATTATACATCTCTTTTCATATGCACTCTATTTTTTCATTAGAGCCTTAATATAGTAATCATAATTATTTTAAGCAACTATTCGGACAATTTCAATATGCATGTCATATCTGAGTCTGGTTCTGATGTGCACTTTGTATTTTCAGATAATGTTTTTGTTGTTTGTTTTGTTTGTGTTTTTTTGTTTTGTCTTTTAGCATAACTCATGTTTTGTTGAAAGCCTAACATAATGTATCAGATAATAGGAACTGATATAAATAGGTCTTTTGTCTAAGATTTTAGGTTATTCTGACTAGGAGTTGGGTGGTGTTTAATGTTTGCTGTAGTTGTAGGTAATGGATGCTTCAGGTTCCTGTATTATTTTTGAATTTTGTTTCTCTGGGTTGTCTCTGGGCTTCCTAAGAACTCATCCTGAGAGTCAGTGCCTGGCAGATCTCTTGGCTGTAATCCACTGTTACTGATTTAGAGCTTTTTTGTTGTGGTGATAAAGAATGGAGGAAGGGATGCATTTTATAATCTTATGATTAAATCTAAGTCTTTTAACGAGCCTACATTCCTTGCCTATGCGTGACCTTCACAGGTGTTTCTTAGTTTGTTTTGCCTTGTTTTGTTTTGTTTTGTTTTCTCTGCTTAGGTGAAGGGACAGTGAAGCCTATGTTTGGGGAAATTCCCTTCCCCATCTCAGACAATACGTAAATTATTTTCCAGTAAAAATTAAGCCTTGTTATATAGAATGCTCTGAGTATATTTCCAAATGGTTACTTATCTTTACCATTTGTCAGGGCCCCAAAACATTTTTTCCTTGGCTCTTTGCTATGAGAATCATTGGGATTATTTGAGGTAAACCCATGAATTGTGGGGATTCCCTTAAATTGTGGCCCCCTGAACTTTCTCACTCTTAGATTATTTGATATTGAGCCTGCACCAGTTTGTCAAAATAACCATTTAAGTTTATTGCTCTAGCAGACTCTGCTGCAGGTAAGATCTTGGCTGTGACAACCTGGATTCACGTGCCATTCTAGGTTTTAGGGTGATCATTTTCTTGGTGCCCTCTATTCTCTAATGGATTCAAGAAAAGTCATTAATTTCAATCTTTTCAACTTTTTAATTTCAATCTTTTCAACTTTTTCCTTGTTGTAAGGTTAGAAGTGGTGACTTTTAAATCTTTGATGTCAAAGATGCAAACAGAAGTCTTTTGCCTTTTTTTTTTTTTTCCCATCAAGTATTGGTTCAAGGCTACCATGTTAGCTTGAATAGGCCTAACACAATGCTGGACGTAGAGCTTTTGCTCATTAAATATTAGTTCACTTTTCCTTTTATTTTCTCCTATAGAGCTAATGAAGATTCAATTTGTTATATAGTAATGTAGTATCCTGTTTTCTCTCTTTCTTTGCATAATTATTATAATAGAGGAATTTTACTGCTATATAAGGCCCCCATGCACTATATGAGTATCAGCCATGGTATTATAGGTATCATTAAGAGCTACTGCCATAATAAAGTGATTCTAGGCACTGAAAAAGTGTCAAAATTAAATTGTGGTAGAAGGAAAGATTTTTTTTCTAGACTGAAGAAACAAAGTCATAAAATCTAGATCCCTTAAAATGTTATCTCCAATTATTCTGCTTATTTGTGAGCAGTTACTGGAGAATTTGTAATTCCTTCAACAATCTTTATACACAACAAACATTGGTTCTCATATAATAATCTAAGATGTTCAGTAGTAATTAAGAGGTATAAATACTTTAGAAATCCCCAGCTCCAAAAAGGTTCTCATGATAGCTATAGAGTGAATGCCCAGAAACAGGAAATTTAAGAAAAAAAATTAATAGATTTTTTATGCTATGTAATAAATAACTTCAAACATAGTGGGTTAAAACAAGACACATTTATTATATCATAGTTTCTGTGGATCAGGAATACAGACATGGCATAACTAGAGCTTTTATAACTCTGCAGTCAAGTTGTAGGCCATAGTTGGGTTCTGCTCTGGAGGATTGAGTATGGAAGGGTCCACTTCGACGCTCCTTCAGGTTGCTGGCAGAATTTATTTCCTTTTAGCTGCAGGGCTCAAAGCAACTTGGTTATTTGAAAAGAGTAACAGGAGCGGCTGGGTGTCTCAGTCATTGACCATCTGACTTTGGCTCAGGTCACCATCTCATGGTTCATGGGTTCGAGCCCTGCGTCGGGCTCTGTGCTGACAGCTCAGAGCCTGGAGCCTGCTTTGGATTCTGTGTCTCCCTCTCTCTTTGCCCCTCCCCCACTTGCACTCTTTCTCTGTCTCTCAAAAGTGAATAAATATGTATTTTTTAATTTAAATACCCAAGATAATATCACGAATCAGTGTATAATTTAATACTGCTCAGGATGTCCATAACAGCTTCAGTGATCATTCAAAACTATTATTCTACCGAAAGATACTTCCAGAATCTCAGAAGCAGAATATGGTACAAAGAATCCCAGAATAGGAAATCAGAGACATGGGTCCTTCTGTGAATTGACTCAGATTTCAGGCATATTAGTCAAGTCTTCATTTTGAAAAGGACTTGGATGGAGGTTATGGTTTAACTGAACTGTGAAATCTATTTCTGCTTCTACATTCTGTTTCCAAACCTAAACAAGTACAGATTAGGCTCTTATAGAATGTTCAGAGAATGACACAAATGATCAGGACTTGGTTGTAAGGAGTAAAAAAAAAAAATACCTTCTCAGTCATGTTCAAAAAGCTCATGTAAGTTTGGGCAGGAGAAGGGAATTAAAGGAAAGGGATCACACTTTATGTAAGGCAAAGTACATTGAAAAAAATCAGTACGCTTTTGTGGGAAAAAATCTATATTTTTAAAAAAATTCACTGTGTATTTATGTGTTGAACTCATTAAAATCAGAAGTAGGTAAAGATACTCACAAGAGATCATTGTATATATTTGACTCAAGATATAATTCCTTTTCTCATTTCTACCTATTTATTAATTGTATTTTCTTTCATTTATTTTTTCTTGAGGTGTATTTGACAAGTAACATTATAGTGGTTTCAGGTATACAACAACATGATTCAGTATTTGTATATGCTGGGAAATAATCACCATAAGTTTGTCTTCCCCCTGTAACCATGTAAATAATATATATAATGTACATAATATACAATACAATATTAATGACTATAGTCACCATATGGTAAATTACATCCCCATGACTTTACTTATTTTATGACTGGAAGTTTATACCTTTTGAGCCCTTCCTGCAGTCTATGCACCCCCCCCCACCTCTTTCTGGCAACCACCAATCTGTTCTCTTTATCTTTGAGTTTTGTTTTGTTTTTTCATATGCTTTGGTTTTAGATTCCTCATATGAGTGATATAATACAGTATTTGTCTTAATTTCACTTAGCATATTACCCTCATGGTTCATCCATGTTGTCACAAACATCAAAAGTTTATTCTTTTTTATGGCTGAATAGTATACTATTGTGTATATATATCACATCTTCTTTATCCATTTATCCATCAGTGGATACTTTGGCTGTTTCCATATCTTGGCCATTGTGAGTAATGCTGCAGTGAACTTAGGGGTGAAAATACCTTTTAAAAATAGCATTTTTTTTCTCAGATAAAAGGTGGAACTTTTGGATTATAGTTAGCTGTATTATTAGTTTCCTGAAAAACCTAAATACTGTTTCTCATAGTAGCTGTACCAATTTACATTGCCAACAACAGTGCATGGGCATTCTCTTTTCTCCACATCCTTAGCAACACTTGTTATTTCTTGTCTTTTTGATAATTAGCCAGTCTGGCAAATGTGAGATAATATATCACTGTAGTTGTGATTTGCATTTCCCTGATAATTAGTGATATTGAACATCTTTTCATGGGCCTGTTGGCCATTTTTATGTCAGATCCTCTGACTGTTTTTAATTGTATTGGTTGTTTTTGTTGTTGTTGATGATGTCATTGGGTTATATGAGTTTTTTAAAGATATTTTGAATGTTAATAATAATATTTAAAATTTCTATTTATTTCTGTTTTGGCTTTGGTAGTTTGTACATTCTATGTCTTTTGATAGTAGAATTAAGTCCAGTACATTTAAAGTAATTATAAATAGGTAAATACTTACTGCCATTTTGTTAATTGTTTACTGGTAATTTTGTAGTTCTTTCCTATTCCTTACTTCTCATCTTGCTCTTTGTTCTTACAGTTTGATATCTTTATTGGATGTTATGTTTAGATACCATTCCCATTATTTTTTGTGTTTCTCCTTTTTAGATTTTTGCTTTGTGGTAATCATCATAACCATGGTTATATATATATTATATAATATATAACCATATATTATATAATATATATATAATATTAGTCCATTTTAAATTGATAGCATGTTAAGATTGAACACATTTTGAAACTACAATTTTCCTACCCTCTCCCACCTTTTTATGTTTTTAATGTCACATTTTACATCTTTTTATTTTGTGTTTCCTTTAACTGTTATCATATTTATTTTTATTATTTTAGTCTTTCAACCCAAATGCTAGCTTGATAGGTGATTAGTTCATTAACTTTATTATATATTTACCATTTTGAATGAAATTTCTATTTTCATGTGTTTTATCTAGCTTGGTGAAGTCTTACAATATTTTTTTGTAAGCCCAGTTTAGTGATAGTACATTTATTTAGTTTTTGCATTTTTGGAAAACTCTTTATTTTTCCTTTAATTCTGAATAATAAACTTGCTGGGTAGAGTATTCTTGGCTGCAAACTTTTCCTTTTAGCACTTTGATATATCCTGCCATTTCTTTTTAGCCTGAAAAATTTCTGCTGAAAAATTTGCTGTTAGTCTTACAGAGCTTCTCTTGTGTTTCTTTTACTGCTCGTAGGAGTCTCCCTTTATTTTTAACTCTTGAAGTTTCAATTACAGTGTGTCTTAGTGTGGTTATCTTAAGGTTCATCTTATTTGGAACTTTCTAGGCTTCCTGGATCTGGATGTCTATTTCCTCCTCCAGGTTAAGTAAGTTTTCTTCCATTATTTCTTAAAGTAAATTTGTTGTCCCTTTCCATCATTTTCCTCTTTCTGGGACCTCTATCATGGGAATTTTTTCCACTTGATTTTGTCTCATAGGTCCCTTAAGTTATTCTTCACTTTTTAAAATCACTTTTTTTTTCTTTTTGCTGCTCTGTTGTGTACATCACTTCCACTTCATCTAGTCTGCAGCTGAACACCTGTAGTGTTTTATTTATTTATTTACTTACTTATTTTCAGGTTTGTTAATGCATTCTTTATTTATCTCTGACGTTTGTTTGGTACTTTTTATATATTTTCTTCACTGAAGTGCTTTCTATGTACATCTATACTTCTGAGATCACTGAGCATCTTAATGACCTTACTTTGAACTCTTTATCAGGTAAATAACTTATTTCTATTTTATTAGAGTTTATTCTGGGGGTTTTATCTTGTCCTTTCATTTAGAACATATTCTTCTGTTTTCTCATTTTGCCTGGCTTTTAATCTGTTTCTACATTTTAGAGATAACAACTACCAGTC
The DNA here is from genome assembly GCA_028646485.1 of Cryptoprocta ferox. Classification (NCBI taxonomy): domain Eukaryota; kingdom Metazoa; phylum Chordata; class Mammalia; order Carnivora; family Eupleridae; genus Cryptoprocta; species Cryptoprocta ferox. The sequence continues at coordinate 92,065,384 of CM053572.1, read as the reverse complement.
TAGAAAGAGTTTCTTTGTGTACGTGAATCTTATTGTTCAACTTTACCTTCATTCTTAATTGTTGCTCACACCTTTGTGATTGTCTAATAAAAAAGATTTATTCTTTTTTTAAATTTTTAAAATATTTATTTATTTTGAGAGAGAGAGAGAGATTGTAAGCAGGGGAGGGACAGAGAGAGAGGGAGACACAGAATCAGAAGCAGGCTCCAAGTTCTGAGCTGTCAGCACAGAGCCTGATGTGGGGCTTGCACTCACAAACTGTGAAATCATGACCTGAGCCGAAGTTGGACACTCAACCACTGAGCCACCCAGGTGCCCCAAGATTTATTCTTGATGGATCCCAGTTATGAAGGTATGTCAAGACCTCTGAGTATTCCAAAGTGAGGCATCTCATTCAGCCCCTACTTTGAGGCTAATTGGAAGTCAGACCCTTAGGCACTGGCTTTTAAAGTATGCAAATATATACAGTCCTATGGGACCACAGTTGTAAACCCTGCTGGCCTCTTCTCCAGCCAATGTAGAGGTGTCCCCTGGGTGACAGTTGTGTGTGTGTATGTGTGTGTGTGTGTGTGTGTGTGTGTGTATACACATACATATATACACATTCCCAACAACATATACGTACATGTGTATATACACGCACATACAAACACGCACACACTGTAGATAGATAGATAGATATTCCTTTCTGATAGATACAGATGAGCTGTCGCACTGCTAAAGGAATGTACAAAGATGGATTTTTTTTAGCCTGTGTTCCCTGAGAGCAACTTCATAGTCTCTAGTTGGGTTGTCAACCTGAAGCCCTCTCCTGAGGTTGAAGCTCCAGAATATTTACATAATAAGGCTTTTTTTTTCCACAGAAAATTTGAATTTGTTTCATTCAGTTGTCAATACAGTTCTTTTGGTTTGGTAGCCTGTCAAAAACTGTGTCTTTGATTGTTTCAATCATACCAGGCCCAGAAAAACAAGAACTCCTTGCCACCAGAGCCATATTTTTCAAAGGAAAGTCCCTTTGTGGATTGTGCATACCAATCAGCTTGGATAGGGCCACAGGGGAATGTTGGCCCTGGGCATGTCCACCCTCTTGCTCTGGTGGGGTGGGGCTTTTGGGGTGGGCCAACCCAGGGCATGCCTATCTACTGTGTTGGACAGGGCAAATCCTCAGGGAAGCATTTGCCTATGGAGTTCATCAGTGTGGGACCACAGAGGAGCACAGGGGTGGGGTATACCAGTCCCTCAGGTTTAGCAGGGCAGGGCCACAGGAGAGTGATGGCATGAGGAAAGTGGTGCTATCAGGGTAGAGGGAAAGTACAAAAATTGCACCTACCAGTACTGGTGCTTAAAAGGAAGGACAGTGCAAAGTAACACCCACCAGCACCTCCATCCATGGAGAGAGTTCCAACAGGCCTCTTCCCCTTTGGCGAAGATTAGCCAGTGAGTCGCCTTCATATATGGTCTTGGTGCTTTAAAATCTGCTGCTTTTGTTCTCCGGTCCTAGTGTGAGTGAATCTGTGTGAGACATTGACTGAATGATTGATAGATTGTAAGACCTTTAAATGTGTAGTCTCACTTTCATATAGCCCTCTGGGTCTCCTGGACATAAGCTCTGTGGATTTTCAAAACCAGGTGTTTTAGAGGCTCTTCTTGCTTAATGCCGAGTTCAAATTCCTCACTCAAGGCTAAACTCTGTTTTTGTGACATCACTTCCTCTTACAGATCACCATGTTATAGGTGGATTTTTCACCAAACCACATCTCTGCCTCTCCTACCTATTTCATCATGGTCTTTTTATTCTGTGTTGTGGAGGAGCTGTTCAGCTGGTTTTAAGGTCTTTTGCATAAAGAATGTTTCATATGTAGCTGTATACCTGGTATATTAATGGGTGAGTTCAGAGTCTTCCTATACTGCCCTTTTGAATCACTTCCTCTTCTAGTACTTTTATAAGAAAGAATTTTTCCTTCTGTGTATCATCATTGAATAATGATTATTCCACTGGTAAAAGCACTGGACAGAAAGCAAAACAAGTTAAACATTTGCTCCAAAGCCTGAATTGGTTTCCTAGAATAGTGACATTGATAATTATTTAGAGAGAATCATGGAGATCTATAGTACAAATACAAAACAAAACTTATTAATGTGTACTCATTCACAGTCAATATTAGAGATTGTTAAATATAGAATGAGCATAATCTTTGCCTCCATAGTAGCTTGATTTAATATCTTCGTTGTCACCAACAGTACAAAGTCATGTACTCTCTCATAGTCTCTCATACAAGTTCTCTCTCATACTCTATCTTCATTTTTTAATTAGATGGTACTATTTCAACATAAGAGACTAGTTGTGAGAACTAAATGAGATAACCTAAGTAAATAAACTACCTAGAATGATTTTAGCACTCAAGAATGAATATTACATGACTGATATTATTTTAATGGCAAGAATCATGATTATGAAACCTTTCTTTCTACAGTTGAAAATTGTATTAATCCACACATTAATCTAGCTCCACCTCTATCTGTCTCAGTGGAGTACAGAAACTCACATAAATCTCCCCATGGAATATGAAATAGGGTTTTAAGGAAAGAATTCAAGGGCATAGAAAAATTTCTGGTTTTCTTATATGTGCATCATTGTGATATAGCTATGGAGCTGTGAGATTATTTAATCTATCCTCACCATTCAAAAGATGAAAAAGAATGAGGAAATTCATCATTCATTTAAAAAAATATTGAGTACTTGAGGTGCCTGGGTGACTCAGTTGGTTTAAGTGTCCAACTCTTGATTTCAGCTCAGGTCATAATCTTATGGTTTGTGAGTTTTAGTCCAACATTGGGCTCTGTGCTGCCAGTGAGGAGCCTTTATGGGATTCCTTCTCTCTCTCTCTCTCTCTCTCTCTCTCTCTGAACCCCCCTCTCAAAATTAAAAAAATATATATTGAATACTCAATGAAATGCTAGGGATACATTGGAGACAAACGAATAACTGAATGAATAAATATGGAATGAATGAATTAATACTAAATAAATGGACAAATAAATAACTCTACCTTGACTTTCAAATAGCTTATACTTGAGTGTAATACATAAGATTAATCAAATCATTCTACATATAACTACTCCAAGGAGATTGTGATATTTTTCATGGTTGTAGAGTTCAGGAACTAAAATCCACTTTAAGGCAATGCCCAGAAATAATTTATTGTACAGTGTATACTCAATTTTTTTTCTAAGAGTTTTCACACTTTTTCCCATCAGATGATTTAATATTTTGCATGTAAATATATTATGCTAATCAAATGATGTCAGTAACATTTATCATATTTACTTGATTCTCACTCATCATGAATTGTGTAATCTGAATCTTTCAATTTAATTATTGGTGCATTTTCAATTAAATCATTGTAGTATTCCAAATGATGTTTTTTGCAACTTTAGTGTTCAGTAAAGTTGCATGACCATATAAATTTGTTTGATATATAGTGTATATTATTTGTTTACCAGATACAGAAAAATTAATGACTCCTGTACTAATATAAATCAAAAAGTTAAATAGTATGTTCACTCTTAAATACACTTTCTAACTCAAGTTAATAGGTTAAATAATATGGTATTCTCAATATATCCTAAAAAAACACAATGTCCTAGATAAAAAACATATGTTACCATAATAACACCAATTCTTATTTATCCAGCAGTGGGTTTTTATGGATATAGCCCTGGTTTAGCATTTTACATTTATTAGCTCATCTCATCTCCACTTCTGCATCTGAAGTATATACTATTATTGGTTTCTGTTATAAAGAAAATGAAGCAGAGTGAGTGTAAATAGCTTGGGCCAGATCACATCTGTAATCAGAATGCTACATAAAAGATACGATAGGTGACAAATCGATTACACAGACCGTACAAGTTACAGACATTCAGAAGAAGAGATCATGGGGGTGGGAAGATGAGGAACATTTTCTTTGGGTCTTTGCCCTTGTGTCATGCCATGAAAAGCCCAGAATTCAGATGAGGGTGTATTTGTGCTGCTGAGCTATGATTACAATAACATATTTGTAGACTATTATTTGAGTAAAACCATAAGGAGAAAATCAAGATGAAATCTATGATCCATAGACTAATGACGGGAAACATTGTTGGAATGGTAGGTTGGTTCAATTTCAAAGGATTTTAAAAGTCATGGAAGTAAAAAATGGAAAGAACTTGTTTTTCCTTACTGTGTGTAAGGGATATTTGCAATTCTCCCATATCTCATTTTGTAGAGGAACTTCTCCTCTGTTGCATACTGTTTGAAAATAGAAAATCATCTTCTGGGTTGACAGCCTGTACTTAGGCCTAGGAGAGTCTGGTCCAGTACTTTCTCATGCCAATAGGAAGAATCAGATTACCTTTTGTATTGATTTATAATGTGCCCTCAGTGCTGCTATTTCTGATCTACATGGAGACTAAAAATGAAATAATGATACATATAAATGCTCCATAAAAGCTGTGGAGAAAATCAGAAGTCTTATTTGTCATAAGTTACTAGGGACAGTTTTATAGATTTCATTTACCATCAAGATAATAAGTAACCAATACTTTTCACCCAATCCCATATCAAGAACTTGTAGATAAAGTCTATCATGAAGGCAAAGATTAAAGGAGAGATGAGATGGGTAATTTGAATTGATATTGTTAGTTTTGTGGTGCGTTCATTCTAAATTCTTCTGGCTTTATTGAAAAAAGCAAACAAACAAAAAACTACTTACTGGTTTCCATTGATTTTGAATAATTCAAGCAAACCCACTTAAACTCATTTGTTGCTTTAGCTGGATAAACTGAGTGTTGAGTGTCTCATCAAAAATAAATTCTGAACAAATCCTTAATCATCTTATCATTTTCTGTGTTTTCATAGTCCTTTACATTTTAAGTTATTCCTTATCTTTTTACTGCAGGGCAGTACAAACTGACACACTTCTTTAGATGAGAGCAAGTATCCTGTTCTATATGGTGGTCATGCAGAGGCCGCAGCATTTGTATTATAATCTATCACCTTCATAACATTTCTGTGATTTCTATTTTCATTCTCCTTTTGTTATTCAGTGTATTTTTAATGTACGTCCTTGGTTTCTTGTGCTTAATGTAACTGGAAATTTACTCTGAACATATATAAATGTGAGAGATAAAAGCATAGTTATGAAAACTTTGCAGAGTGTAAAGTGGTACTTAAATACTTACCAATAATTAATCCTTCTGTATCTCAGAGAAATTAAAGACAACTTGAAGCACATACTTCCAAGTGAATTTTCTTCTCTGTCTGAAGCTTTCTAAATAGATGATACCTTTGAATTCCTGTTAGGCTTGGAGAGAAATAAAACCATCATATGATAGTTTACTTCTACATATCAATGTGGAAGTCATAGTATAAATGACAACAAAACAACAGCAATAAGAAAGCAACAACAAAAACATCACTAATCATTTGAAATCTATAAATTCAGTCTACTGTTGTTTTTATTTATACTACAGAAGAAATACTTTGTGGTGGATCAGTAATTTGAATAATGAGATATATAAATAAATATAAGAAATTAAGACCTAGTGGATGATTTTAAGTAGTTGGCAACAGCTTTTAATAGTAAAGAGAAAATATGATGATATTCTTTTTGCACATTGACTAACATTCACACAAATATTATGAAAATATTATATTTCTTTAAAAATATGTTTTGATAGACATTTTAATGGATGCAAGTGCTTCATTTGATGCTTTCAGGAAAAGAGGATAAGTTTTTAGACCCCGCACAATAAACTGAGTACATTAAAATATTCCTTCTTTCTCTGACTTGTATTGTAGTGATAAAGGAGAGATTTAGGGTCATAAAAGGAGTAGTAATAAAGCTGAGGTCCTAATTTACTTCCCAGCTTTATTTCAACTTAGTTCTTCATTGCTATAAGGCACAAAAGTTATTGAATTTTACTACATTCACCTCACGCTGGTTTCCTATCAAACAGAATATCAGTGAAACACCTCTGCTGAGCTCCCTACATGAAATTGTCCTTTTGTACGTCTCATAATCGGCTGCGATGTGGCCAAGCATCTGGCGGTGACAAGCAGACGTCTTTGATTTATTGGCTAATATCACCACTTGTTAGTGGATGGTTGAGCAGGAGACTAAAAGAGCATAAAATCAGAGAGAATAAATTATGAAGGCACCGAACTGTGCCATTATAAACCCTTCCTTGTCACAGCTGTGACATCTCCTAGGAAATGGGGGGTGACAGCAGCGTTCATTCTTCAAAGGGCCAATACCTTCTACTTGTGATCCTGACCATAAATAAATAAATAAAGCAAACATACCACATAAGCAAGTCGGAACTCAAATAAGAAATGCCTTCCTCTTAATAGAGCACTTGGGTTCAAGTTTTCTTCTTCTCCTTTTGACAGTAGTACAGAACAAAGCCGACTGTGATTAGAAGCTTGCATTCGGAGAATTCCAGGATGTTAAGTACATCTGTCATGCATGCTAGAGCCTGAAAAACTCAGGAGGTTGACGTACCCCACAGTGCTCTTCCCTTTAGTCTCCCTGAAAAGCATACTCTTATTTAAATTGGTTACCCAAATAGTTTTTTAGTAAGTCAGTTCAGCCAATCCATGCATATTGCAAATCTCTGCCTAGCAAGTGACTTAAAGGTTACCAGATAGTATCTGGTAAAACAGTGTTCCAGAATAATGTAACATTTGAATTGGCTTTTAAAATTTGTATAATTTGTTAAAGTAATCAAAATACATCTGAAAATAAAAATTTGTTATAAACATAGTAGTAATAAAATAACTATGCAGTTGTGGAGAGAACATATATCTTGGAACTTGGACTTAGATTTCCGTCCTTTAAATACATTACCGCAGTTAAAAGGATAATCAAGTTTCTTTAACATATAACATTTACTTAATTCTATACTGATATTTTAATATCTTATAAATTCCTGAATTTAAGTAAGATTACATCATAGAAAAGGCATAGTAAATAAGTATATCTTTCACTTTCACAGACAGCTACATACTTTCATTAATTCATTTGCAAGAGTCATGAAAGGATAACTGTGAGTTCAATCTTTTGCATATCATTTATACAGAAATGACAATGGAAGGGTATTATTGTAAGGTGAGGTTTAGCATTGTCAAACAGTGTGTCCCGAGAACTCAGAGAAGAAATATTTTTATATTAAAATTTTTAATACCATAATAATAATAATAATAATATAATAATAATAATAATACCTAATGTGGGCAGGGAGAAATGTTTGGAAGTGATGGCTGTTTTTATGGCATAGATTGAGGTGATGGTTTAATGAATATATACTTCTCTCCATTTTCGTCAAGTTGTATTCATGTATATTTAAATTTTATATGTCAGTCATACCTTAATAAAGCGACTTTTAAAAATAAGTGTTTATAGGGGTACCTGGGTGGCTCACTTGGTTAAATGTCCAACTCTTGATTTTGGCTCAGGTCATGGTCTCACAGTCCTTGAGATTGAGCTCTGCATAAGGCTCTGTGCTGTCAGCAGTGTGGAGCCTGCTTGGGATTCTCTCTCTCCTTCTCTCTCTGTCTCTCTGTCTCTCTCTCAAAAGAAAGAAATAAACCATTTAAAAAATCAGTGTTGTTAGAGAAATAATGCTTTAGTAGAATAGTGGGAGACAAAGCTAAAGAGAAAAGTTGAGGCCATGTTATCTATCAAAGGATCTGTCTGCCATGAAGTAAATTAAATCGTCTATTAATTTATAGACTCCCTTATTTTAGAAAGGCTTTATTATTAATTATAAAGACATAAAATAAAGCAAAATGAAATAAATCAAATGTAGGTTTAAAAATAAAAATATATGTACATTTAAAAATGAAGCCAAGAATAAAGCTAATACTGAAATATAAACCATAAGCCTCTTCAGTATTCTAAAGATGGTTCAAAATCTTTGGCCAAAGCTTTTTATCAACTAAAATAAAAAGAGAAATTGGATCAATTATAGTGAGGCATACTAAACATTGCAATAGAAAAGATGAATGACTTTTGGAGGATAATTTTTATATTGGTTTATAATATTTTCTTATTATATCATTATAAAGTATTGAATTGAGACCGAGCATCATGGGGGTAGGTAACTAAAATATTGACTAGGTATGTGGAATAGATTATTGTGCTGCTATAGTCATTCCCATTTCTTTGACTAGACCCACAGTTTACTTCCAAGTAAACTTCAAAATATTTCCCAAATTTGCTTAACAATAAAAAATATCTACCTATTTTTAAAATTTATTTTCTACATATGTGCAATTACATGAATGGGTTTTTACTCAAGTTGGAGAATACTTTTGATACATAATCACATATAGTAGTAATGTGTATACAGTCATGTAGCATATGAAAAACTCATTATGGTGTGTACTGATGGATCCTTCTATAAATGGTTATCTTACATAGAAGCTGAAACTGAGGTTAAGTCAGGAGTCTCTGTAACTTCTGATTAAGAGGAAAGTGTCCCTTAAAATCCTGGAGTTAAAAACACCATGAAATGCACCTGAATCACAAGATTAGAGACTCTATACATAATTCTGGGCTATAACCAGCTCTCCTGTGAGTTTTAAAAATGATATGTAAGATTATGTTTCTACTTTGTAGTAATTCTCTTTTGCCTCTTTTAGAAGCTAGATTAATTATTGACATCGTGTATGTAATTTTAACTGTAAATTAAATCTTGGAGCAAAATGATGAACTATATGTGTGATGGTGTATGTGTGTATATATACATACATATATATATATTATATATATATATATATAATTACCAGATTATAAGCAATTTTACCCATTCATTTGATCTTTAGTAAAGCAAGTAATTTAAAATATAATTTATACATTTACATATAAACATGCATATAAACCTGCACATTTAAAACATTCAAATGAGAAAATTACAAATTTTACATTTTATATAACTTGTACATAATACACATTTATAAATATTAGTATTTTCTGAGTATATACTATACTTTGACTGCACATCCTTGAATATTCTGTGATCACTATACATTATTTTAATTAGTCTTCAAAAAGTATCTGAAAGGTAAGTATCATTATTCTAGTAGTTCAGAAATATGAAATACCTAGCTAATAAGTGGAAGAGCTAAGATTCAAAATTGAATCTCTTAAATTGAAAGTCTGTTTTTTAAGCAGATCTTTCTTTTCTCAATAAATTGAATAATGAAGGATGCTAAAGGGCTACAATGTTATTATTTTAATAATCTAAATTTAAAGAAGGATTGCATGACACAGTTGTAAAATTTTGTGTCTTGAGTTGATCTGGGACTCCCTAGAAAAATATCTTTTTATTATCTGTTGAAACATTGCTTGTTTTCAAGGTGCTCACCTTCTCCCTTACACCTTTTGTTTTGGTTTCTCAGTTATATAGAAAATGCATACAGATATTTTCTGTATTGAGCATTATCCAGTATTTAATAAAATGTATAGATGTTTACTTCCTTATGTGAAAAGGAACAATCTTGTCTATAAATGTATTTCAACAATCCAGAGGGCATTCTCAACATTTTCACATGTAATGAGAAAGCATCAAAAATATACTTGCAAATAATCTGATTCTTTCCATTTAAGAAAGCGGCAATAATAGTGTGGACAACTTTTCTATCAGGCTTAATTTCTTTGGTTTGAGTAACACTGCAATTAAAACATTACTGAGGTGAATTCTCAATGGCTCAACACTAGACACTTCTTACACACTTGAGTGGGTACAAGTTTAGCCATGTGCAGCCACGTGTGATAAATCTGTCAGAACTAACAGCAGGGGCTCTGATAAGAGTCCTCCATCAGTAAGCCTACTTGATAGCTCAAGGTCTTTGAATTGTTATCATAACCAGCACCTAATAGTGAGACCACAATTAAGGTCTGTTCATATTGCCTCAGTGTGTTTCTGGACTTTCCATAGATTTATTCTATCTTGGTTATTTAAGATCATGTGTGGTTTTAACCTAACAACAGCTGCTGTCAGAACTTAAATATTTTTTCCTCCTTGATAGGAGAGAAAAATGTAGTATATGAAAGAGGGTAGAAGAAACTATTTTCTAAATAGAATAACATGTTTTTTGAGGATTTAAAAAAAAAACAAGTAGACTTTACTATATTCCCATTCATATTGAATAACCATAACACAAAAGCTCGAAGCCAATAAATTACAGTTTCCTGTTGCTAGGCTTCTCTAGTCTCTCCTTGAACTACTCTACTAATCTCTGTGTAACCTAGTTTTTCTGCTCTAGCCAGATTGGTGTAACTCTCTATATTTTAACTTCATCTTGCTGACAGTGCCTCGGGTCTTTTCATATAGTTCAGCTCTTTTCCTCTCATCATATCTTCACCAATGATGTTTCCTGGATCATACCCTTAATCTGATCCATATCAGTATATCATTGAGAAATGATTATTCAGTGTTGCTTATTCATAACTTTTACTTATGGCCTAGCATCATGAACTTTTTCTGAAATTTTGTGCAAAGATAATGCATCCTTTCTCACTAGTTCCATGGTTTTGAAGAATTGGCATACATTCACATTAAACTTGTATACTAAGGAGATTATTTTTAATGGTCATCCAATATGCCCATAGTTTAAACCAAATATAGATCTTTAATCTAATTGTATAGACGCCCATGCTATATAATTTAAAAATCTGGGTGGGTGTCTGTATGTGTGTGTGTTTGGGTGATTTTATTGTCATTTCTCATTTAGTAATTTTGCCACATGAGTGATTATGTCAAGAATTGCAAATGCAAAAGCCATCAGGGACCGGATGAGTAAAAACAGATGAGGTGTTAGAAAAGCAACAAGGCAAGCTCAAAATTAAGTGACAACACATACAAAGCTCCAACATTGGGATGTAATAGGGAGTGGTGGAGACTATGGAGAATTGAACACATACTCTACTCAAAGTGGTCCTGTGTTACTCAACTCTGACCATTTGCAGCTATATGATGTTGCATGCTCAGATTAGCCAGATCTTCTGATGTTATTTATAGAGAATTTGGAGATCTGGATTTATATTTGAAATTTCATTTGTATGTGTGTGTGTGTGTGTGTGTGTGTGTTGAAATATAATTCACAGCATAGAACAAACATAACCATTGGTTAGTGAACTCAGCTCAGTCCTCAGGTTATTGGTCTATAAATTCTGAGTATTTCATACATTTAAGGGGAGATTCTAAAATTAATAGAATAATGAAAAAAACACTTTAAAATAATCTAGTAAATAGTTTTCTACCATTACTGGCAACATCTTAGTTGATTAATATTAAACATAACATGAAAAATCTGTAACAAAATATGTCAGGAATGTTCCAACCTGCGGGAAGGAAGAATTATATAAAGACATGAAGAAACTTTTGAGGGTGATGAATACATTCTTTACAATTATATGTAACTGTATATATTTGTTTATTGTGGAGATATGTCAAAGGTTATTAAAAAGAAAATTTTTATTGTGGCTTATTTATGGTACTTTTACCTCAATCTGTTAAAAAAACAACAACAGTAGTACTCATTTTTAAATGAAACCAAGATAATATAAAAACCTAGCATTTTTTTAATTGTGAGAAAATTTACATTCACTGATATGCATAGACTTAAACTGTACATTTTGATGAGTTTTCACAGATGTTCACATCAATATAACCAACACTCCAATCAAGATAAATAATGTATCCATCAACTGAAAAAGTTTCCTTATACTTTCCAGTCAAACGCAACGCATCATAGGAAGACAGTGGTTTGATTTCTATCACCACAGACTAGTTCTACCTATAATATTATATCATATAAATGGGTTCATTGGTATGTGTTCTTTTATATCTGGCTATTTTCACTTGATAATGTTTTTGAGATCTATCAAGGCTGTTATGTACATGAGTGGTTCATTCAATTTATTGCTACGTATCATGCTCTGTCATTTGTTCTTGCATTTACTTGTTGATGGATACCTGGGCTGTTTCCAGTTTTTGGCTATTATGAATAAAGCTACTATGAGCATTCTTATACAAACAAACAAAATGAAGCAAAATAAGACACATACCAAAAGAAAAAAAAAAGAATATTCCAACCTGGATTATATCTGCATGTAATGATCAGAGTTCATAAATATATTTTATACTAGATTTGTTCTTCCAGTCAAAAATGAGCATAATTAGGGGCACCTGGGTGGCTCAGTTGGTTAAGCATCTGACTCTTGATTTCATGTCAGGTCATGATCTCAGAGTTTGTGGGATCAAGCCCCACATCAAGCTCTGCACTAGTAGAGCAGAGATTCTCTCTCTTTCCCTCTCTCTCTGCCCCTGCACACCCCCCATTTCTCTCAGAATAAGAAACTAATCTAAACTAAGCATAATGAATTGAGTATAGAGTAAGGGGAAGGATTGTGGGGATAGAGCAACTATATTGCATTTTTCGATCTATCATTGGTGAGTTGTCTAACATTGTATAAGTTGACTAATCTTTCCAGACTTAACATTTTTGTTTTTGTCATTATTGTGCAGTATTGGATTATGTTGGCTATTTGATAAAATTAGTATATTACACAAGACGGGTTATGGAATCTTTCAAAAGAGTAAAATGTTAAAACTATAGGTAATATTATATTCCATTGGAGATATTATATTTCCAAAAATATTTGGAAAACTGTGTGACCTTCACAATTCACTTACTGTTTGTGAAATGTTTTAGATTGAGAGGTTTGAATTAAAACTCTCAAAGCTATGGTATTGTGATGTTATTTTTTAATAGAAGTAAATTGGTATCTTATGTCACTTTGGAGTTATAATCAAAAAGAAGTTTCACAGTTGAAATCGGCAATAACATAATTTTACTTGTGTTTTCACTATGCATAGTATTATTTGGTTTTCCTCTTCAAAATGTGATATGGGCAATGCATAGTAGATGGAGTGTCTCTAGTTTTAATCACTTCACTTTTCATTTGAAAAGTAATTCATCATGAGAAGTCAGTGGGGTATAGAGAGCACTAATTGCAGCAAAATATCAAGGACAGTTTTCCTCTGTCTTAATTAAACATTAATGAGTAAACTTATTTGCAAATGCATGCTGCAGGGATGGACTTGTCTATCTACGTTTGGTAAATACTGACACTAGGTGTCAAAATAAAGCACGTTAATTGATTTATACAGGAATAGTTTAAAAAGATCGCACCTGGCTTGACATTTTTTCTAGGTTTTTATAGAGTAGTTTCTGATAAATTATTTATAAAGAAACTTTTCTTGACCTATCCTAATTACAGGAGTGATTGTTTCCAAACTAATCAATTCAGTATAAATTTGACCTTATCAACCTAAGGAGTTCTGTTGTAGATGATGAGGAATCAAGTTTCTTTATATTTTCATGAGGAAATTGTGGGTAAGTCACTTTTTCCTTGATTATTAGCACTATTTTTTAAGATTTTAGGTATTTTAGTTGTTTTAATTAATAATTTTTATGAATGGATTCAAGTTTTTTAAAGTATGTTTGTTAATCTAAATACTTTACTTGACCTATAATCCAAAAACATTAAATAAAATTAAAGCCTAAGGAGTGCATTTAACTCAAGCTTCAAATATTAAAATAATTTTTTAAGTAAACTTTCCTTTGAAATTTTAGAGTGCATGTAAGTTAATACACTAAGAGTCATAAAATAAAACGCTTTGGCCTTTATGTTACGTTGTTCTGTAGATATCAAAAGAATTTCCCAAAATAATCTTTAGTTAGTTAGTTGATATGTAATTTTTGACCAGATTTCCTCATACTCATTTCTGAATGATTGCCCACTAATGTTTATTTCAAAAGGTATAGTGGAATAATAAACATGGTTGATATTTAAAATAACTGTACCTTATATCAAGTGCTTCTAATGTTTTACCTAAGAAGAGAAATTACCAATAATTGAGTTCAAACTGTATGACAAAATTTTCTGTAGATCCGTGTAGCAATGGGGCAATTTTCAGAAAATGGGAAAAACACTGTGAATACTGTTTTAAAATATTAGTATGATAGTATTTTTTAAAAAGGGAGAGAAAAGAAAAAAATCATCTGTTTCTTAGAGTGGCTTAGAAACTCCTCAATTTACTATGTTTTCAGATAGTACTGTTAAATTTCACTCTAGATTCTCTTGGAGGTCCCAGTTTCCCAAAACATATGGCTTGATGCAGATAAAATTGGCTTATGGTAAATAGTGGAAACACGCTTCACATTTTTCCACCTGTGAAATTACTGAAGTGTTATGGTACACATTTTTAAGGATATTAGAACCAGTTTTCAGTGGGTTTTATTTTCAAGACTCCTTTTTTACTTCTGGACAACTTTATTGAAACATTTGAAAATAATAAAGTGGCCCTTACCTTCATCTTCTAAAGCTCAGACTTGAAAAGAATTTCATTTTCAACTTGAGGTTAAAATTAATGTAAGAGACTTTAATATGTGTTTTTAAATTTTTGGAGGAGGAATTCCTCTTTTAAAAATGTAAAGTAAATGCATCATACTCCCTTTCACTTTCTGGAAATCATAAAAAGTAGAAAAATTAATAGAATCTAACAGCAAATTCATCTTTGACAGAAATTAAGAAATCCCTGAAAGTGCAAAACAGAAAATAGGAGTTGGGTCTTCCAAAATTAATTATGAATAATGAAGTTTGGATACAATATAGTGAAAGGACACTCTTGACTGTGGTTATTATGAAAAGCCACACAAATAGAAATTTAAATCCTGAAAGACCCTGCAGTACAGAAGAAGTATTTCTTATTTGCAACAATGGCAGTAGGATTCTCATGTTGATGATGGGCATTTGACTAGAATTGCTTTTGTTCTAAGCAAAAGCACAAGAGGTAGGTGCTGAACAAGGAATCATAAAGCTAAGATTTGTTTATAATACACTCTATTAGTGATAGAAATTAGGGAAGAAACATTGTGAACCGACATGTGAAAAGAGATCTCATACTCAGCATCAGTAATAAAACTTTATACTTGCTTGGTGCATGAACATAACTTATCTCTCAAATGTAAAAGGACAGTAATTAAGATGACGCATGGATTCTATACAAATACAGAAAAAAAGAAGGAGAAAGGGAAGGTAGGATGTGTGTGTGTGTGTGTGTGTGTGTGTGTGTAAGTGAGAGAAAAAAGAGAAGGAAAGAGACAAAGAAGAAAAGAAGAAGGAAAGGAGGGAAAGAAGATGGGAAGAAGAAAGGGGGGTAAGATTAAAGGAAGGCTAGGAAGTAAGGGAGGGAGAGAGAAAGAAAGGAGTGAAAGAAGAAAGAAACATTACCTGGGTGCCTAGCTGGCTTAGTTGGTAGAGCATAAGATTCTGAATCTTGGGGTTATAAATTCAAGCTTCACACTGAGTGTAGAGATTACTTAAAAATAATTTTTAAAAAAGAGAGAAAAACGTTCCCTATAAAGGGCACTAAACAGAAAAATGTTTCCATAGAACAAATAAAATGTAATCATGTGTTTTTCAATGAATTCAAACAAAACCAAACCACATTCAGTAGCATAATAGACTCACTGTTTTCATGTCTGTCATAATGACATACTACATTTATATATGCTTTGGGTCTATGTCTGGATTTCCTATTCTATCCATTTGACTGTTATCCTATTCAAGTACCAGTCTCAGAAATTACTTAATTAGAGAAGCTTTAAGTATGTTTGAATGTTTGAATGTTGGTATAATTACCCCCTGCAAAACATATACACACACTGTATTCTTATTTTTCAGGATTTTACTAAGTATTCTTGTTAGTTTATTATTTTTTGTTTATTTGAAATTTATAATCAGCTTTTTAAAACCTGGAAAAACCAAGTGGCATTATTGGGATCATGCTCAAGTTATAAATTAAGGTAAGGAAAATTGACATATTTATACTGTCAAGTCCTCTTCTCCAGGATCTAGGGATACCCTTCTCTTTATTTAAGTCTACTTTTTATGACTTTCAGGATGGTGTTGGAAGTTTCTTATTAGAATTTATGCCTATGTATTCTTTTTTTAAATTGGAATGTGCCTTTTTAATTATTTAATTATTTATTTTATATTTGAAGGTAATTGATTTCATTGTATTTTATATCTGCTATTTTACCAAATATTAAAATTAGTTTTTGTTGTTATTTATGGGTTTTCCAAGTACACAAACAAGTCATCTGCAATATAGGTACTTTGGCTAATATTTTCAAAGCAATGTTAATAGTGATGAAGGTAGTGGGTACCCAAATCTTGTGCATGACGTTACTAAATATCTTCAACATTGTTCTATAAATGAAATACTTGCTTTGGAGCTGAGATACACACATTTTGTTATTTTAACTAAGTATTTCTTTTTTTCATTTTAAAGTTTATTAATTTTTTTAACTGAGGTATAATAGACATGCATTTGTTTCAGGTGTATACAGTGCATACATTGTATACATTTTGAAATGGTCAACACAATGTCTCTTTATGATTTGTCACCTTACCAAGTTAATACAATAATACTGACTGTATTCCCCAAACAGTACATTACACCTCCATCACTTATTTTATAGCTAGAAATTTGTTCTTCTTAATCTACCCTTTACCCTTTTGTGATCCCAACTCCCTCCCTACTTGGCAATAATCATCTCTTCTCTATATTTAGAAGTCTAGATTTTTTGTTTTATTTTTTAGATTCCACGTATAAGTGAAATCATGCATTATTTGTCTCTCTCTCTGACATTTCACTTAATATAATACATCCAAGGTCCATACATGTTGACACAACTAACAAGATTTTTTATGGCTCAGTAGTATTCCATTATTTGTATTTATATGTAGGTACATATCTGTATCTATATCTGTATTGATGTATCTCTATAGATATAGATATGTATCATTTCTGTACTTTCTGAGGTAGGCCTGTATTTATTGTGACCTTTCCTTTTAGAACAACTTTTGCTGCATCTTATAGATTTTGGTATGTCATACTGATGTTTTCATTTGTCTGTATATATTTTTTATTTCTTCTTTGGTACTTTCGTTAGTTCAGTAATATGTGGTTTAATCTCTACATATTTGTAGTTTATCCAATTTTCTTCTTGTAACAATTTCTAGTTTCATACTGTTATGTTATGAAAAAGTGCTTGATATTATCTTGGGCTTTTTGAATTTATTGAGCTGCTTTTGTGGCCTAACATCTGATATATTCTGGAGAATGTCCCACGTGCATTTGAGAATATATTCTGCTGCTGTTGGATGGAAGGTTCTGTATATATCTCTTAAGTGCATCTGGTTTAATGTGTCATTTAAAGCTGCTGTTTCCTTATTGATTTTCTGTCTGCATGATCTATCCATCTATGTAAGTGAGGTGTGAAAATTTCTTCTTCTTATTATGTTGTCAATTGCTCTTTATCGCTGCTTCAATTCTGAATGATAACTTTGCCAGGTAGAGCATTGTTGGTTGAAAGTTTTTCCTTTCAGCACTTTGGATATCAGGCCACTCCCTTCTGGCTCGCAATATTTCTCTTTAAAAGTCCTTTCATAGTCTTATAGGGGTTCCCTTGTACATAACAAGTTGTTTTTCTCTTGTGCTTTTAGGATTCTTTGTAACTTTTGACATTTTAATTTTAATGTGTCTTGGTGTGGCTCTTTTTAGGTTCATTTTCTTGCAACTTTCTGGACTTCCTGGATCTAGATACCTGTTTTCTTCCCTAGGCATGGGATGTTTCCAGCCATTATTTCCTTAAACAAATGTTCCTCCCTTTTTTCCCCCTTCTCATCCTGGGACCCCTGTAATGTGAATGTTCTTCTACTGATGTTCTTGAGGTTCCTTAATCATCTGAATTATTTTCTTTTATTTTAACTGCTCTGTCTAGATGAGTTCCATTTCTTTATCTTCCATTTCCAAATACATATTTCCAAATATAGAAATATCTGTATTTCTTTATCTCTTCTGCTTCATCCAAGCTGCTCTTGAATCCCTTTAGTTTATTTTTCAGTTAAGTCATTGCATGCTTCAGCTCTGTGCATTCTGTTTGGTACTTTCTTACATTTTCTGACTCTTTGTTGAAGTTTTCATTGTATTTATTCACTCTTCTCTTGAGTTCAGCAAGCATCTTTATGACCATTACCTTGAATCATTAGGTAGATAACTTATATGTATCATTATGGTCTTTTTCTGAGGTTTTTGTCATTTTCTGCATTAGGCAAAACAGCTGTCTCGCAGTTGAAGGAATGCCCTCTGTGTATGATAGTCCTTGTTTAATTTCACCCTAGCTCTTGATTGTCTTTTGGACCTTTATAATTCTCTAAACTGCTTGGTTTATTCTTTTTTTATATTTTTTTAATGTTTATTTTTGAGCGAGCGAGAGAGAAGTGTGAGTGGGGAAGGAGCAAAGAGAGAGGGAGACACAGAATCTGAAACAGGCCCCAGGCTCTGAGCTGTCAGCACAGAGCGCAATATGGGGCTCAAACTCACGAACTGTGATGTCAGACGCTTAACTGACTGAGCCAGGAAGGTGCCCCTGGCACTTTTGTTCTTGATATGCCCCCATTGTTTAGGGTTTGCCAAGACCTGTCAGTGATCCAAGGGGAGGAATCTCATTTAGCACCTAGTTTCAGGATGACTGGAAGCCAGACTTTCAGGCAGCTGTTTTTAAAGTATGCAGATATATACCATATGTGGGGCTGCCATTGTAATCTCTGCGGGTGTCTCTTGGGTGACAGTTGCAAAAGTCAGACCACCAAATGAGTGTATAAGCCCCATTTGGGGCAGTCTTGTCTAGCTGTGGTGAGGCTAAGGATGGTGTCTCTCTTTTTACATTCCTTGCAGGTGCCTCCTTAGCTTGTTGATGTCCCTTATCTTCAGGGAAACCTGAAGCCTGTCCCTCAGGCTGAAGCTTCAGGCTAAGTAAATAGGCCTTTTTCATAGGAAGACCCAGGTTATGTTCAGTATGCTGTCTGTGCAGTGCCTTGGGGTTGATGGCCTGCCAAGAACTGTGGTTTTGTCATTGTTGTTATTGTTGTTGTTGTTGTTTAAGAACAGTCTTTTTTGATTGTTACAGTTCTAAGAAGTTCTGAAACACCAGTCCTGTTGGCCACTAGGACCAGGGCATCCAGGGGTATTCCTGTGTGGATTGAGCACATCTACAAGGCTGTTGGAGGGAGAGTGTAGCGTACAGGACATATTCTCTGACTTCAGAAAGGCAGCGGGAGGGGGTGCCTGGGAGGCTCAGTCAGTTAAGCATCCATCTCTGGGTTTAAGCTTAGGTCGTGATCTCACAGTTCATACAATGAAGTCCTTTGTCAGACTCTGCACTGATAGCACAAAGCCTGCTTGGGATTCTCTTTCTCTCTCTCTTTCTCTCTCTCTCCTCTCTACTCTCTCTCACCCTCCACTGCTTGCATGCACTCTTTCTCTCTCTCTGTCTCTCTCTCTCTCTCTCTCAAAAAGATAAATAAAAATAAACTTAATAAAATAAAAAAAAAAGAAATGTAGCGGAGAATGTCCTGAATGCATGTAACCTGCAGGTTTCACTAATGTGGCAAGAGTGCCTTTTCTGTGGGTGAACACTGGCTTGAGGCTGTGAGCAAGAGGACTCCACAGCCTTCTGTCCTCGCCTGCCCCAGCCGGGGAGAAGGAGAATGCTGCAACTGGTGGTACGCTTTGGCCTCAGCAAGAACTGGGACTACTCACCCTTACCCACCCCAGCAATATGGTGGGAGGGCGCCATATCTGAGTTCACCTGCCTATGCTTCTACAGGCCATACTTGGAGTTCTTGACTGGTGTCTACCAGTGCCTCTGTTTCTGGGGACCATCTCAACTGTCCTCTGGCTTTCCAGCTGCTGCCCCAGATAAGCAAATGAATCTTTCTCACAATTGTCTAAATGCTTTTCAAACTGCTATTTTTTTTTTCTATGTCTCAAGGGGAGCGAGACTACATATCAACCCTCCAAGATGGAAGTCTAAATTTTCTTTTTAGCACTTTGGGACCCCTGTACATCAGTCACATTGAATTTCCAGTCCATGCATTCTGAAGGTTCATCTATTGAGTATAGATTTGAAGGCCAGAGTGCTTGATGTGGGGCACCAACTCCTTACTCTTACTGGAGAAGCACCTATATGGTGAGATTGATCCTTATTATATATCCCTACCATCAGTGAGTTGTTTTTTGTTTTTTATTTCTTTTGTACAAGACCATGACTTTGCCTCTACTACTTGTCTTGAGCTGTCCTTTTATCCTTTCTTGTGGAGAACTATTCATCCAGTTTTCAGATCTCTTTCAGAGGGTAGGGATCTATATGTAGCTCTAGACTTGGTGTATCTATGGGATGAGGTGAGTTCAGGAATTTCTTGCACTGCCACCTTGAACCTAAAATCTATTCCTCTTCTACTGAGCATTTTATCAATGAAACTCTCATGTCAAATGTTTTTTTATTTTATTTTTTTAGTATTCACTGTAGAAAATCATATGATTTTCTCCTTTATATTAACTTAGTAAATTATATTAATATATTTCCTAATATTAAATTACCTCTGTACTTCTAACCAAAACTTAAGTGAGTCATAATGAATTATTTAGCTAACATTTCATTGGATTTGGTTTCCTAGTATTTTCTCTAGTTTTTTGCTTTGGTATACACATGGGAAATTTGTCTATGGCACTTTCTTCTTGTAATATCTTTGAATGTTTTGAAATCAGTATTTTGCATGACAATATGAAATATGTTGAGTGCTTGTTTCTTCTTTAGTGCTCTGAATTGAGTCAGTTACCATCACTCATCTGATACTTATATATGTTTTTTGAATAACCACATAAAGTCATCTGGGTCTGGTTCTTTTTATGTGGGAGGGACATTTGGAAATTTCTCTTTTTCTTTTATGGAAACTAGATAGTTTGAATTTTTTCTACTGAACGTAATCAGTTATGGTTAAATTCTATTTCCAGGGTATACCAGTATTATTTAGGTTTTTGGAAATATATTTGCATAGAGTTTCTCCAACAATTATTAATGAATAAAAAAATATTTTTCATATTTTGACATCTCTTTCATTTTCTCCTTCTGTATCTCTGCTTCCTATCTCCTTTTAAAAATGAGTTTGGTGGAAGGGGGAGGGGGAAAGGGGAAGGGGGGTGATGGTCATGGTGGAGGTCACTTATGGGGAAGAGCACTGGGTGTTATATGGAAACCAACCTGACAATAAACTATAAAGTTAAAAAAATAATAAAATAAAATCTTAATTAGGATAAAAAAATGAGCTTGGCTACTAGTTTGCATTTCTTGGTAGTTCCTTTTCAAAGAATCATGTTTTTGATTTGTTAGTTTTAATTCATTCTTTTTATAATGTTAATTTTTGCTATTAATGCAATTATTTGCTTTCTTTTGGTTTATCTAATTGATCTGATTTGGGACTGTATGAACTTTTTAAGTTTTGTTTTGTTTTGTTTCCTATTTAGCTGACATAATCCCATGAAATGTTATTGGGTCACTACTTTAACTGATTTCCATAGATCAGATATGTTTTATTTTATTATCATTATTTTGAGGACATTATACAATTTCATTTTGTTTCTTTTCTTTTTTTAACATTTATTTATTTTTGAGAGAGAGAGAGACAGAGTGCAAGAGGGGAAGGAACAGAGAGAGAGGAAGACACAGAATCCGAAGCAGGCTCCAGGCTCTGAACTGTCAGCATAGAGACCAATGTGGGGCTCAACCTCACAAACCATGAGATCATGACCTGAGCCAAAGTCAGATGTCTAACTGACTGAGCCACCCAGGTACCCCTTTTAATTTTTTTAACATTTATTTATTTTTAAGAGAGAGAGTTGTTTCTTTTCATCTTTTTATTTTTGAATTTATGTTTTTATTTTAATTCCAGTTAATTAGCATACAATTTTATCTTAGTTTCAGCTGTATAATATAGTGATTCAACAATTCCATACATCACTTAGTGCTCATTATAGCTGCACATTTTAATCCCCATCACTGATTTAACTCAACCCTCACCCCATCACCCCACTGGTGTCCATTTATTTATTTTCTATAATTAAGAGTCTGTGTCTTGATTTGTCTTTCTCTTTCTTTTTTTCCTCCTTTGCTCATTTATTTTTTTCTTAAATTCCATATATGAGTGAAATCATATGGTATTTGTCATTCTCTGGCTGACTTATTTCAACTTAGTATTGTATTCTCTAGTTACAATTATGCTGTAGCAAATGGCAAGATTTCATTCTTTTTTATGGCTGAGTAATATTCCATTGTATATTTATACCACTTTTTTTTTTTCGTTCATGCCTCAGTTCATAGACACTTCAACTGTCTGCTTCCATATCTTAGCTATTGTAAATAATGCTGCTATATCCAGCAGGGTGCATGTATCCCGTTGAATTAGTGTTTTTATATTTTTGGGTAAATACCCAGTAGTGTGATTACTACATCATAAGGTAGTTCGATTTTTAACTTTTTAAGGAACTTCCATACTATTCACCACAGTGACTGTACCAGCTTGCATTTCCACCAACAGTGCTAGAAGGTTCCTCTTTCTCCACACCCTTGCCAACAACACCTGTTGTTTTTTGTGTTGTTGATTTTAGCCATTCTTACAGGTGTCAGGAGATAACTCATTGTAGTTTTGATTTGTATTTCCCTGATGTTAAGTGATAAGCATTTTTTCATGTGTCTGTTGACAATCTGTATGTTTTCTTTCGAGAAATACCTGTTCATGTCTTCTGCCCATTTTTAACTGGGTTATTCATTTGTTGAACCATTGAGTTGTTTCAGTTATTTATATATTTTAGATACTAATCCTTTATCAGATACATAATTTGCAAATATCTTCTCCCATTCAGAAAGTTGCCATTTAGTTTTGTTGATTGTTTCCTTCACTGTGCAGAAGCTCGTAATTTTGATGTAGTCCCAGTGATTTATTTTTGTTTTTGTTTCCCTTGCTTTAGGAGACATATCTAGAAAAATTTTGCTATACCAATGACTAAGAAGTTACTGCTTGTAACTTTTATAGTTTCAGGTCTCTCATTTAGGTCTTTAATCCATTTTGAATTTATTTTTTTTTTGTATGGTGTAAGATAGTTGTCCAGTTTCTTTCTTCTACATGTTGCTGTCCAGTTCCCAGCACCATTTGTTGAAGAGGCTATCTTTTTCCCATTGGATATTCTTTCCTGATTTGTCAAACATTACTTGACAATACAGTTGTAGATTCACTTCTGGATATTCTCTTCTGTTCTGTTGATCTATGTGTCTATTTTTGTGTCAGTACAGGACTGTCTTGGTCACAACACCTTGGTGATATAACTTGAAGTCTGGAATTTTGATGTCTCCAGCTTTGCTTCCCCTTGACCCCAAGGTGGCTTTGGCTATTTGGGGTCTTTTATGATCCCATATAAATTTTATAATTGTTTGTTCTAGTTATGTGGACAATAATATTGTCATTTTGATAGGGATTGCATTAAAAATGTAGATTGTTTTGGGTGAAATAGATGTTTTAGCACTATTTGTTCTTCCAATCTATGGGCATGGAATATCTTTCCATTCTTTGTGTGTGTCATCTTCAGTTACTTTTATCAGTGTTATACAGTTTTCAGAGTACAGGTCATTCACATCTTCTAGTTATCTTATAATTTTTAGTGTATTTGTAAATGGGATTATTTTCTTAATTTCTCTTTCTGCTGCTTCATTATTGGTGTATAGAAATGCAACAGATTTCTGTACATTGGTTTTATATCCTGTGACTTCACTGAATTAGGTTATCAGTTCTAGCATTATTTTTGGTGGAATCTTTAGGGTTTTCTATATATAGTATCATGTTATCTGCAAATAGTGAAAGTTTTATATCTCCCCTATGGATTTAGATGCCTTTTATTCCCTTCTATTGTCTGATTGCTGTGGCTAGAACTTCTAGTACCATGCTGAATAAAAGTGGTGAGAGTGGACTTCTTTACTTGTTCCTAGGAGAAAAGCTCTGAATTTTTCTTCATTAAGGATGATATTAGTGGTAGGTTTTTCATATATGCTCTTTATTATGTTAAGGTATATTCCCTCCAAGCCTACTTTTTTGCAGGTTTTTATCATAAATGGATGTTGTACTTTGCCAAATGCATTTTTTGCACCTATTGAAATGAACATATGGTTTTTATTCTTTCTCTTATTAATGTGGTATATCAGTTTGATTGATTGGCAAATATTGAACCGCTCTTGCAACTCAGGAATAAATCTCACTTGATCATGTTGGATTATTTTCTTAACGTCCTGTTGGATTCGGTGTGCTTGTATTTTGTTGAGGATTTTTGCATTTATATTAATCACAGTTATTGGCCTGTAGTATTCTTTATTAGTGTTGTCTTTGTCTGGTTTTGTATCAGGGTACTGCTGGCTTCATAGAATGAATTTGAAAGTTTTACTTCCTTTTTTATTTTTTGGAATAGTTTGAGAAGAAAAGGTATTAACTCCTCTTTAGATGTTTGGTAGAATTTGTTTGTGAAGCCATCTGGTCTTGGACTTTTGCTTGTTGGGACTTTTTTGATTCCTGATTCAATGTATTTGCTGGTTATCAGTCTGTTCAAATTTTCTATATATTCTTGTTTAAGTTTTGGTAGTTTCTATTTTTATAGGAATTTATCCATTTCTTCTAGGTTGTCCAATTTGTTGGCATATAGTTTTTCATAATATTCTATTGTAAGTATATCTCTGTGGTGTTCTCATTTATGATTTTATTTATATGTGTCTTTTATCTTTTTTTCTTGATAAGTCTGCCTAGAGGTTTATCAGTTTTATTGATTTTTTTCATTCAACAAGCTCCTGGTTTCATTGACCTGTTCTATTGTTGTTGTTGTTATTGTTGTTATTGTTTTGTTTTGTTTTATTTTGTTTCTATGTAATTTATTTCTGCTCTAACCTTTATTAGCTCCTTACTTCTGGTTTTAGGTTCTATTTGTTGTTCTTTGTCTAGCTCCTTTAGGGGTAAAGTTACGTTTATATGAGTTGTTTAACTGAGATTTTTCTCGCTTCTTGAGGTAAGCCTGTATTGCTTTAAATCTCCCAAATAGAACTGCTTTTGCTTCATCTCAAAATATTTAGACCATTATGTTTTCATTTTCATTTGTTTTCATGTACTTTTTTATTTATTCTTTTATTTCTTGGATGACCTATTCATTGTTTAGAAGCATGCTATTTAATCTCAATATATTTGTGGTCCTTCCAAATTTTTTCTTGTGGTTCTCTTTTAGTTTCATAGTGTTTTAATCAGAAAAATGCATTGATCTTCTTTGATTCGTTGAGGCTTATTTTGTCAGCTAATATGCGATAGATTCTGGAGGATGTTATATGTGCAGTTGAAAAAAATGTGCATTCTGATGTTTTAGGGTGGAATGCTCTGAATATATTCTGTTAAATTTATCTGGTCCAGTGTGTCATTCAAATCCAGTGTTTCCTTGTTATTTTCCTGTTGAGATAATCTAACATTTATGTAATTGGGGTGTTAAAGTCTCCTTCCATTATTGTATTACTACTTATTAGTTTCTTTGTGTTTGTTATTAACTGTTATATATATATGTGTGGTTCTAAATTGGGTGCATAAATATTGAAAATGGCTATATTTTTAAAAAATAAAATAAAATTATTGTATCTTTTTGTTGGCTTGTTATATATAGTGTCCTTTGCCTGATAAATGTTTCCGCATCCCCTCACTTTCAATCTGCAAATGTCATAGGTCTGAAATGAGTCTTTTGTAGGCAACATATAGATGAGTCTTATATTTTTATTTTCTATCACCCTGTGTCTTTTGATTGGATCATTTACTCCATTTACATTAAAACTAATTATTGATAGGTATATATTTATTGACATCTTATTATTTATTTTTTTATTGTTTCTGAAAATTTCCTCTGATTTTTTTCTTGTCTTCCACGGTTTGCTTATTTTCTTTAGTGATACATTTGAATTTCTTTCTTTTTTTTTCTTTGCATATTTATTATTGATTTGTGACATATGGCTACCATTAGGTTTATATAGAATCTCTTCTGCATATAGCAGTCTATATTAAGTTGATGGTGGTTTAAGTTTGAACTCATTTTTTCTCCTTTCTTCCTCATGTTTAGGTATAGGCTGTCATATTTACATCATTTTGTTCTGTGAGTTCATTGATATTTTACAGAAATATTTATTTTTACTGCTTTTGTGTTTTGTACCTTTATACTGTCGCTTTTTGTCTCTCCTTTCCATTCAGAGTCCCTTTTAATATTTTTACAGGGCTGGTTTACTGGTTATGAATTCTTTTAGTTTTTGTTTGTCTAGGAAACTCTTTATCTCTCCTTGTATTCTGATTTTTCCTGTTCAGCTCTTTACATATATCATGCCACTCCCTTCTTTCTTGGAAAGCTTCTCTTGAAAATGCCATGATAACCTTATGTGTTTTCCCTTTTAAGTTACTGTTTTCTTTTGTCTTGCTCCTTTAATTTTTTTTCTTTATCATTGTATTTTGCCAGTTTAATTATAATATGTCTTGGTTTGGGTCTGCTTTTGTTGATTTTGATGGGAATTCTCTGTGCTTCCTGGATTGGGATATCTGTTTTCTTCCCCAGATTAGGGAACTTCTCAGCTATCATTTCAACAAATAAGATTTCTGTCTCCTTTTTTCTCTCTTATTTTTCTGGAACTCCTGTGATATGATTGCCTTTATGTTTGATAGCATCACTGAGTTCCCCAAGTGTGTTTTAGTTTTTTTTTTTAATTTTTAATTTTTTTAATAACTTGGTCTTTGAGTTTTTATATTCTTTTTTTAAAATTTAAGTCTTTATTTATTTTTGAGAGACAGAGACAGACAGACAGAGAGCAAGAAGGGGAGGGTTAGAGAGAAATGGAGACACAGAATCTGAAGCAGGCTTCAGTCTCTAATTGTCAGCAGAGTCCAATGTGGGGCTCAAACTCATGAGCCATGAGATCATGACCTGCTGGAGTCCAGCTCCAACAGGTCCAGGGCTCCCTGAAGGATGGATGGTGTCAGTCAAAGGGGGAGGGATGAGAGAGCCATGAGTTTCTTTCTGATCACCAGGCAGGCATCTCTGCTCTGACCTGAAAGTCAGCTTTATTTTTGTAAAAAAAATGTGTGGGGCCCAGCACAGAAGTGGCATTTGCCTTAGACAATGATTTCTGAGGATAAATTCTTTTGGCATGTAAAAATTTACCAGAACATAGATTGGTAGAAGACTCATGCATAATCTTTATCAATAGTGATTGATGTAGGTGATTTAAATGCTTATCATATGGGGAAGGAAGGTATCATCCGCATTCAAATACAAGACAATATTTTTAGCATAGTAAAGGCAAAAGTTAGTTCTTTGTGAGCAGGGGGTCAATAGCCTGTTTTCTTGAGGGGAAGTAAAACAGGTTTCTCAGGAAATGCAGTATTTGCTCCTATAATCACAAAAGAAGAAATTCCTATAATAAGTTTCTTCACAAGGTGCAATCAGCATATTTTTGGATAAGGGGACAAGTCACTCCCAATACCAATCAACAAGATGCCTTGGGGGTCGGTGCTCAAGCAAAAGTAATTGAGTAGGGAGTAGACATCGGTTACCATCTGAAGGCGGGAGGCCATGCAAAACCCGCCTTAACCTCACAAGGAGTGTTCTTAACTTAGTGAGTTCAGAAATGGCTCCCAACAATGACATGAGCCGAAGTTGGATGCTTAACCAACTGAGCCACCCAGGCACCCCTAGTCTATTTTAGTTTTGCATAATTATTTTTTCCTCTCTTTTGTTCAGCTTATCTACTTTCCATTTCTCTGTCTCTTCTAGGTCAGTAATTCGTTCTTCTGCTTCTCCCAGCCAGCTCTTCATTTTATTGTGTTTCTAATTTTGTTTATTGAGCTCTTTATCTCTGCTATGCTATTCCTTATCTCTTTGTTAAGAGTCTCATTCATGTCTTCCACTCTTTTCTCAAGCCCAGTGAGTATTTTTATGATCATTACTTTAAATTCTGTATCAGGTATGTTATTATATCTGTTTTGCTTAGATCTCTGACTGTGGCCTTGTTCTATTCTTTCATTTGGGATAATATTCTCTGTCTTCTCATTTTGTCTAAGACTTTGTGCTTGTTTCTATGTGCTAGGAAAGTCACCTACATCTCCAGTTCTTGAAAATAATGGCCTTATCAAGAAAAGGTCCTGTAGTGCTCTCTCATGTTGTGTCCCCTGTTCACCATGGCCTGGAACTTCTGGGAGTGTCTGTAATGTGTGCTGCATGTGCTCTGCTGTTTTGTCCTGGATACTTTATCTCTCAGGCTAGTCATCTGCAGAGGTTCTCTTTGCAGTGTTTAGTCCCTGGCCTGAATGTGGTGAGTTTTAACTCTGGTCTATCAGATAAGACCTGTTGCAACTGCTGCTGAAAGAGATGCTCTATAAAACTCCTGAGTGAGAGATGTGGTGTGAATAGGGGTTTGGGCTGATCTTCTGAGGGAAGGGCCCACCATACTGGGACTGAGGTATGTATGACTGGGAAGGGTGATTCCACCAGAATTGATGTAAGCAAATAGTGAGTATCTGCTCAGTTTTGCTTCATGCTGAGTGGCAGGAAAGGGAAATGGCACCTGCCAGTTCCTTATGTTCCTGGAGGAGTCTCTCCTTGAAGCTGTCTCTCTGGGTTTTATTCCTGGATGAGTGAATAATCTCCCCTGGGTGTCCCCATTCCCTCTTCAGATCACAGTTTCCACACTATACTTTCAGGATTTGTTTTCCTGCCTTTACTCCAAGAGCAGTATAGTGCCCTCTGAGCTCTATCTCAGTCATATTAGCTGACCTTTATAACTCCAGGCTTTAAGACTTGCTGATTTTAAGAACTCACAAAATTTGGCCCCTCTTGCTTTCCAAGTCAGTTGTTGTGAGGTTTATTTTTTCTGTGTGCTCCTCTGTGTGCTATTCAGTCTCTGACCCTCTCTCCAACTGCAGCTCCCTCCCCACTGCAGTGCTCATGATCCTTTCTCTCCCAAACTACATCTCTGCATTACTTACCTTCTTTGACATGGTCTCTGCTCTACTTTTAGTTGGAAGTTTGTTCTGCCAGTTTTCTGGTCAATTTCTGTGGTACTTAGTATGATTTGATAGTTATCTAGTTGTAATCATGGGACCAAGCAAGCTTAGAATCTCCCTATACCATCTTCCAACCTCCCACTACAATTTCATTTTATATTACTTTTTGACTTGTTACATGTTTTAACATGCCACTTTTATCCCTATTACCCAGTCACAGTGCTACAAGTAAGTATATCAGTGCCCACCAATATACCTTGGAGAGAAATTTTGTCAACAATTCTTGGTCTCATTCTTGAAAGATTTCTTCAGTAAAAACTTATGATTACAAAACTTTTTGATGCCTGCAGGCTCATAATTGTTCTATAACTATTATTCATGAAAAGTAATTTTGTCTGGAGCTCAAAATCTTTTTACCATTTTTTTCTATGATGATTTTAAATGAATAATTCAATTGTGTTAAGATATGCTGCTGTTGATAAATTGGATGGAAATATATATATTTTTTATTTAACCTTACTTTGTGCTGTTTTTGCATAGTTGTCCAGAGATTGAGTTGATTGATTATTTATTTATTTATTCATTCATTCATTTTCTTTATGTTTAAACTACAATTTTTTTTTCTAGAATATATTTTGGTTTTAACCATTGTGGGTTGATTTTCTCAGTTATGCAGTTTTCACTTACTAAACATATTCAATTTCTCCTTAATTTGGATATTTTTTAAAATTACTTATTTTGCCATTTGTTTTGTTGATTGGTTTTCTTCTCTGAGAACTTCAGTTATATCTATCTTGGATCTTCTTTGCCTTCTAAACTGATCATCTCTTAATTCTTTTTTATTGTATTCTCTGTTCCTTTTTGATTTTCCTATTTCTTTCTTTATTTCTGTGGTCATAATTTCAAATGTGTCTGTCCTTTTATAGCTTCTTGTTTTCTCTTAATTTCTGAAATATGTTTTTCCATATTTTCTATTTTTTTCTGAGCTCTGTTCTCTTCCTATTATACAGTCTTATTTTGATCTTTTAATTTATAATTTATTTTTTCACTTTCTATAGTTTTTAAAACTTGTTTATCTAATTTTATAATATTAAATTAGAATATTCCATGTACATTATGTATAATTTTCTATTATGCTTTGGTTAACTATTAGTATGTAATTTAGATTATCTTTCCTTTTATTCTGCCTGTCTTTTTATACGTGATTTAATTGTAACTTCTTTCCCTTCCTCATATTTAAATGAAATGTGCTTTTCTATCACTAAAACACTGTTCATGTAAAAGAAATAGTAGAAACCGAGGTAGCTTTCGTACCTCATAGCTCTCTGATAGAAGAGCTCTCTCTCTTGCTATTGCTGTGACTCTGATTATACAGCATTTGTGTAACCATGTCCACATTCTGATATTCATATCCTCTGAATATTTCCTTACTTTTAGCTGTCTAAATATTTTGTCTTTCTTGCCACAGTGTTGTTATTACTGTTTTGTTCAATTTGGAGTCTACTCTAAATATTTTCTCCTTAAGAGTGAAGAACATAAAGAGCATTCTCAAAAGTTATCAACAAGGTATGAGCTATATATTTTTGGCTTCACTGTTAAACAGTTTTGAAAATATGTACTAATTCATTTTGACAAGAGAAAGAAATAAAGTATAACAATTGAATAAAAATGTAAATTATTTATTATTTACAGATAATATGACCATATACTTGAAGCCTCCACTTAATTTTAAAAAAAGCTGATAATTGCAGGTAATAAAATTTCAGCAAGTTTCTTAGTAGTCTAGCTTACACAATTTAAAATAAAAATTTGGTGTTATAAAATGTTTAATAATAGTTTTATAATATATTTTAATATGTGAAAATGAAGGCATATGATCATTACTCTTTTTATTTTTTGCATATTTTATGTCAGTTTTAATGACTACTTGTTTTTAGATTAACTGTAGGATTATTTTATGATGGAGATTTTGACTAGGATATTACTAAATTTTCATTACAGACTGAATTAAGAAAATTAACCTCCTTATGTGATTGAGTCTCTTAAAAATTCTCTTATTTTCTTCAAGTATTGTTTTATGTTCCTTTGTGGGGAAATATATCTTTTTTTTTCCATATAAATAATTATCATTTCTAAAGTTATTAAGTACCATGTAGTGTATTGCTTAAAAAGTACCAGTAAAAGTTCAAAAAATTTTTGTTTGCTGACTTAATTAAAAAAAAAAATCTTTCTAGAAATGTTTTGAATGTGATACTGTCAAATTTTTAAGTATATAATATCTTCAGATAGCTATAAATTAAATGCACAGGTATGTGTGTGTGGGTGGCATGTGGCTAAGCACTTCCACAGTAATTTGCAGTAATAGTGATGATGGTGGACATTTTTGTTTTATTCTTTACTTTGTTGGGCATGTGTCTAGGGTTTTATCATTAGGCTAAGTGTTAAATGCACGTTTACGAGTTTGTATATTCACAAGTTCATGACGAAGGGGATTAAAGAATTCAAATAGAGTGGAATCAGTAGGCAGAGGAGGACCCATAGTCAAAAGAATCCTACTGTCTTTGTTGCTAAAGGACTAATAAAAGGGTTGGTGAGACAGGAGAAGACAAAGAGGAGAGTGGTAGAAAGTAGGTCAGAAGTGGGAAGGGCCCAATCATGCAGGGCAGTGCAGCATTGTAAGGACTTTGGCTTTGATTTCCCCTTTGTCAAAGGGGATTGTAGGATTTTCATCGGAGTGGTGACATAATCAGATTTGTATTTTTAAAAGAATCATTCTGAGAGTAGTGTCTCTAACTCCATATTGTCTGAAACTTTACCTTGTGGTGTTTCCCATTTTTCTCAAACCCTTAGTTCTCTTTTTCAAACCATATTATATAGTGGATGGTATAAAATCAAACAAAAATGTTATTCAAGCCATGTGTGCTAAACTTAGGTTGTTGTCTTAATGAGAATGATTAGAGACTATAATTTTTTTTTGATTATTTGCACACAACTCCAATGGATACTGAGTCTTTGAATGGGATTAATTTGAGTTATTTGTACATTTCCTTCTTATCTTCCACCCCAGTGGGTAGGAACACAGATTTTAAATAGATTATGTGAAGTCTAAAGCCTTTACATGCTGCATTAAAACTAAGCCATAAGCTCTGAGTTATGAGGTACAGTACTTAATTTTCTCATTTCTTCACATTTCCATGTTGTTAAATGTTAATCAATTCCTGCTGTTTTGGAGGTCAGAAATTTAAATGTTAGAAATAATACCCATAAGGAAATACATTTATTGATATTTAAGTTATACGAAATGAAAAGATAGAGTGAGAAACATTAACATAGAACTAAATTAAATATATATCATGTCCCCCAATAAGTGTGCATTTATGACAGTCATTACTATAAATACCACTTAGTTAAATGGAATATTTTTAGTTATATCATGTTGCTTGTTACCTACCAGGGTTTCAGGGTACAAAAAGATTTATTCACTTCTGATTGCTTATTTTATAATACTTCTACACAGTGCAAAGCTGTATAGTGAGCATATATCTTTTTTCATTTAGTCACATATTTAATGATCCATTCATTCAACAACTGTTTATTGAGTGCCTGCTATGTGCCAGATGCTGTATTAGATGCTTCATATGTAATAGAGAATAAATAAAGATCTCTGTTTAAATGGTGTTTTCATGTCAGTAGAGGAAAAGAGGTAAAAAACAACAATGATAAAAAGTAATAAATTATGCAGCATTTTACAAGATGATAAGAGATACCCAAAAAATATGGGAGAATAGAACAGACCAAGAGAGACAGAATATGGGGAGATGAAGCCCAAGCAGTTGTTGCAGTTTTACATGAGAGTATCTGGTTAGATCTCATTGACAAAGTGGGATTTGACACAACTCTCAAGAAAGTAGACACTAATCATGCATTTGTTCTGAAAGCCAATATGGCTGGACAAGATGGGCATAACTAGAGACTAGGAAAAGATACAAGCAAGTAACGAGAAATCAGATCTCACAGAGTTTTGAAGGCATTTTAAGAACTTTATCTTTTATTTTACGATGGATAGGGAGCCACTTCAGGACTTTGAGGAGTTATTTCATCTGAATTAGGCTTTAATAGAATCATTCTGGCTAGTCTGTTGAGAAAAGTCTGAGGAAGACAAGTGTAGAAAGCAAGGAGCTCAGTTAATACGCTGTTGCAGCGATCTAGGCAAAAAATGATGGTGTCTCAGACCAGAGTAGAAACAGTAGACATTATAAGAAATGTTTACATTCTGGATGGATTTTTAATTTAGAGCCTAAATGTCATGAATTAGAAATGGATTTAAAATGGAAAGAAATTTTTAAGTGATTTTTTTTTTTTTTTTTTTTTTTTGGCTATGAGAAACTGGAAGGTTGGGGATGCAACCAGTGTGATGTGTAAGGCTGTAAGAGGAATAGGTATTGGGGAGAAGTGAAGAGTTGAGCTTGAGACGAAGAGTTGGGACTTTAAACTTGAAATGTCTTTTAGACAACTAGATA
Source organism: Cryptoprocta ferox (assembly GCA_028646485.1). Classification (NCBI taxonomy): domain Eukaryota; kingdom Metazoa; phylum Chordata; class Mammalia; order Carnivora; family Eupleridae; genus Cryptoprocta; species Cryptoprocta ferox. The sequence goes on along the minus strand of CM053572.1, from coordinate 92,031,792 downwards.
GAGAAGTAGATTGGGCAGTCTATATATGGGTATGAAGTTTAGAGGAAAACCTGGTGTGGAGACAGAACTGTGAGAATGATTGCATATTGATGGTTTGCCAGGTGAGAGACTGAATGAATGCTCCACGGAGTGAATGTAGATAGAGAAGAAGGAAAAACCTAAGCTCCTAGATATCTCAGAATAAAGTGATGGAAAAGGAGAGGAACCAGCTGTAGAATCTGTAAAGGAATAATGCGGTTGAAGACCAAATTCCATGTGGGCCTGGCTTCATGGACATATGGCCTGTGTAGAGCTTAACACTCAAAAGGCCTCCATGCTTGTTTTCTTGAAATTCTCAATACTGTTTTAACAGGGGCTTCAGGTTTTCATTTCGGCAGTGGGCCTTGCAGATTACTTACTTAGTCCTGATTCCATACCACACCAGTAATGCATCAGATACAAGTAAGAGGCCTAATATCTAGATAATAAGTTTTGTTTGAGAGAAAACATTCTCTCTTTTTTTTAATAAAAATTAAACATATGTATAGAAAAACAAATTGTCAAGCTACAGATCTATTTCTTTCCTTCTTTTATGTGGTATATCTGTACATTTATTTAAGGTCCTTGCCTTCTATTAATTTCTTCATGCTCACCTATTTTCCATCATCTCTATTGAGGCTTAAAAACCATGAGTTCAAAACAAACAGATAAACAAACAAACAAAAACCATGAGTTCAAGAGTCATTTTATAGTTAGTATTACATTTTCTTTCTTTTTCCCTATACTTAAAACTTTAAACTCTAGCACAATTTCTGACACATAAAAATATTTTTTAAATTATTATTTGCTGTCAGATTTTCAAATGTTGTAGTAACCACTTAATTGATAAATATTATGGCTTTGGGGCAGCTGGGTGGCTCAGTTGTTCACGTGTCAGACTTTAGCTCAGGTGATGATCTCATGGTTCCTGAGTTCGAGCCCCACATCAGGCTCTCTGGTGTCAGTACAGACCCCGCTTCAGATTTCTCTATTCCCCTCTCTCTCTGCCTCTTACTGCCTCTCTCAAAAATAAATAAACATTAAAAGTAAAGTTTAAAAAAATGTTATGGCTTTATCTCAGTCCATAATATTTGTCATTTCTATAACCTTTGATAGGGTTTCTTCTTCCTCTGTCCTAAATTTATTTTAGCTTGGAGTTATTTGAACTGTACTTCACTCATTCTCTGCTTCCCAGTGCTCCTTTGACATCCTTTTCTTCCTCTTTCTCTTTGTTTTAGATATATTAATTAGATATAAGTAATTTAGGTTAATAATTAGTCTTCAGCCTTCTTCTTTTATTATTGTTTGCTATTCTTTTCATATATTTCTATAACTATGACCTTCCAATTATAGCTATGCTTCTCTCTCTAGATTCAAAAATGAATGTTATCCTGGCAAAAGGCCATCTCAGTCTCTGTGTTATTCAGTTATCTAAACCTGGAAATCTTCCAACAGTCTGGTTTCTAACTGCCTTATATCTGTTGACTATGATGCTGTCAGCACCCTACCCCTCAGAAACTTCTTGAACCCATACCTGTCATTAATGAACTGCTCTTTTATTTCCTGTGTTTAGAGTTATATTTTTATATCTTCCTTCTTTTCTGTACCCATGCTATCAGCCTGATTCAGTCTTTTAGACTCGTTATTTAGATTGCCAAACTCTACCCAATCCAATCCAAAACATTCCAAATAAAGTCAGAGTCACATATCCAAAGCATAACTTTTATTTTATTACTTAATTTTATAAACAAGGACATCTCCAGTCACTCCCTATTATTCCTGATTCCCAGAATGTGTTAGGATACTCTGGCATACTCTAACCAGTTTTGAAGTATATCACCAATGGTTAGTTACCAATCATACTTAAAGCCTTGCGTTTATGAATGTTTTGCTTTTTTAAATCGTGTTAACTTGTGCACATAACATCACATAATCCTTTGCTCTTCATAAGGCTTCTCTTGAGTAGAAGGGAGCAAAAAAGGACAGGTAGTAATGAAAACACAGAATCAGTTCAAGAATGGCACATAACCTAGATAGAGATTGTGCTATTTCACAGCTCCAAGTGCTGAATCATTACTGACATACTATAAATCGGGTATTTAAGAGTTACTGTAATCCGTAGCATTATTTCTCTTAGTTCTTGGGTATTTTTTTTTTTAGCTTTCTTTATTTTTGTTAAAATACACGGAGTGCACTGTGTATACAATAATCATCCTGTCTGCTCTAACACAGACACACAGACACACATGCATACATACACACAGAGATCCATTCCACAAACTACTACTTTCCTCTTTGCAAATCTTTCTGCCCTTAGGCACTTCCTTTCCCTCCCTCTTTACATGCCAAATGCTTATCTATATATCAAGGCCCATTTCAGTTGAGCTTCACAATATCTCTCATTCTGATTTCTAACATTCTTTGTACTCTCCTGTGGACACATGACTTGGTCTGTCTTATAGTCATTTGTATATTTGTATTAACTACCTGCAAGGCTAAGTATTTCATGTGTATTCATCATAGGCCCAGAAGAGTATCTTAAAATAAAGCGAAAAGAGACATAAAAAATGAAATATGTTTAATGCTTATAAAAACTTTGGTTCTTTCTTGCATACAAAAGAAAAATACAGCTCTTACCTAACCGTATAGTGAGAATCTTCACTGTAAGGTGTTTCTTACATTATGTTTTCCAAAAGAATTAAATGAATATATCACATGAAAGTTAACATTGGGCTCTCTACTTTGATGATTATCATAATTTTGATGATTACGCATGTGGTAATTGGTAAACAAAGAAACAAAAATCAAAAAAACCTTTGAGTTTTTAAATAGTATGTAATTCTTTTCAGAATAAAATGGATGTATTTCTTGTCTAATCAACATACATTCCAAATTTTCAGGCAAAACACATTTTGAGCTATGTGCTCAAATTATTTAGCTATGAGCTAAATAATGCTGTTTAGTCTGTGGAACTACATTTTACAATCTTTGCAAGATTGAAAAATCAGTCTTGTTGATGATTTAATAATATTGCCATTAAAAAATGTCCCAAGCAGTGATATTTTAAGTTCTAGAATAGTAAATAATAAAAATATGAATTTACTCTTGGATAATAAGTTGGTATTTATATTAGTTATAAGTGTATGTCTTTAAATTCTCCTGTTAATATGTTTTTTTTTTTTTTGACAAAATGAGGCCAATCTTCAGATAAGGCATAGTCAATAGGAGATATTTAAATAAGCATGTGTTATTGTAATAGCAGGAGAGATACAGCTTGGGGAGTTATATTTGAGGATTGTAGATGTAAAAACACCATAAAACAGATGAATAATATATTCATGTTGAAGAAGAGTATGATAATATTTCCTTTAACCTTTTTCATTCTTTTAAATGAAAATTGAGTATATGTACAATTTGCAGAGGAGAATGAAATCAATCAAGCAGTAATTCAAAGACAATAATGGTGATATTTAAATTTGAACTTTTGCAAAGTTTCATGGATTAGTTGCAGTGATATCACAACTCAGGTAGATTATCCCTGTATTACAAATATAATCTTTATAGATATTTAATTACCCCAATTCTTGCCTGAATATCATGAAAAGTGTTAGAATATATGTCATCATAACTCTCTCATTCAAGATCAACTTAATATTGTCCAGCATATATATTTTTCAGAGCTAAACAATAAAATCTATAGTAAATACTCTTATATCTGATGTATTTATTATAAAAATCACAATAAATTTATATTTTTAAAATTGTAGAGTTGAAAAGAAACATTGATATTTATACATTATTTTAGAGTAACTTGGGATATAACCTCTGTTACCTCCAACATTTATGATAGAGAATATAGTTATTTTATTCCTTAACCACTATATATATTCTACTCTGAGGTTCATTCCCTAGCAGTCGTTTTTTCTTAAGGGTTGATTTTGGATGGGGAGATATTATAAGTCAGACATACCGTACATACTGAACTGAGGCAGAAACTTTAAGGATTATACAAGAAATATGTGACAAGTCAAACACAGAATTTCTTGCTTCTTGAGAAGGAGCTGAATGTCAAATATTTGCAGTAGTTTCACGTTGGGGGAATTGCTAGTTTTGGAATTTTGGACTTATCAATGCCATGTTGTTTTTCACTTAGAAATAGTATACTGCACTTATTAATAATATTAAAATGTATTAAAACAGTTTTCTCATAATTTTTCATGTTTATTCATTTTGAGAGAGAGAGAGAGAGTGAGCGAGCAGGAGAGGACAAAGAGAGGGAGAGGGAGAGAGTCCCAAGCAGGCTCTGCATTGGCAGTGAGGAGCCCGATGGAGGGCTCAAACTCACGAACCATGAGATCTTGACCTGAGCCAAAACCAATGGTCAGACATTTAACCAACTGAGCCACCCAGGCACCCCTAGTTTTGTCATAATCAATGCAAGAATTCTACTTATCTGACAAAAATTTTAAAAAATTAAATGCTAATGAATTTATATAAATTATTCAATCCCCATATATGTTTCAACAAACACACTATATAATGATCATGAGAGTTTATGTAAATAAAACTAGAGTAAAGGTAAAAGGTACAAAAAAAAGTAAAATGCACCAACAATTTGCTACTAGTGGTGCAATAAAGCAAACAAAGATGATGGAAATAGTTTACACCAGCACAAAGATTGTTTAGAATTGCTGGGACATGATGATAATTTATTTTTTTAGTGTTATTATCCTTTTAAATTCCTTATAAGCAGTGTTCCTCCTTATTGTTTGTCCCAGGATGGACAGCTTTCATTACACTACCCTCCCCCCCTACTTGTCACTTTGGCATTTTACATAAGAAAATGGAAGAAAAATATCCTTTTAAATGAATTTTATGTGTAGTTTCCATATAGTGAACCTGGTAATAATGACTCTCATACTGGTTTACTGCTCTAAATTCTATGTTATGTGTCATCTTATTTATTTTTCACAAATGCCTGATGAGGTAAATACTGTGATTCCCATTTAAATGAGATACAGGATAGTTAGGTTAAATTTTCCAAAACTATACAGAGAGTAAGTGTTGATACTGTGACTCAACTGAAATCTGTGCTCCTAAGAACCATGCTCACATACATGTCGCATTCCATATCTGATATAGAAAAAGGCTTGACAAAGAAATCATTGGTATACATAGGTAAACTGATTAAGTAACCTGCAGTGGAATACTGATCCACCTATGCTTTTTAATTTAATATAATTAGTATTAATTACTACTGATTAATTAGTAATTAGTACTAATTTCATTTAATCTGCATAGCAACCCTGTAAAGTAGGTATTCTTACCTAACACCTTTTTACAGTTAGAAGATGGCATCCATAGAGGTTTGAAACTTAAGTGAATATGGGAGCATAAGTTCAAGTTTAGATTGTCCTGATTCTATGGCTCCTGTTCTGAATTAGTGGATTGGAGGCTACAAATTAAATCATAATGAAAAACAGGAAAAAAAAACTCTAATATTGCTTATTTGTTATATAACCAATTTTAGATTCACAATATAGAGTTTATCATTAATTAACTTTCAAATGATCTAAGTTATTAAGCTTAAGACAGAATACAGAATATTATATTTAGGAAAAATGTACTGTCACACCAATGAGATGTTTAGAAATAAAAAATTACATTTGCTATCACTTAGTTAAAATAAACTTTAAAAATGTAAGTTTCAAAGTCAACAGTATAATGTTTAGTCATCTTATTACATAAGTAAAATTTGCTGATGCCATGTTTTTGGCTAAAAGTGATGATTGTAAAAAGGAAATTTTATAATGAGATTTTTTGAGGAAAAGGAAAATTCTTATACACACACACACACACACCTCCATCAACAATAATTTTCAGCTTCCCACTGAAAAAAAAAGACATCATTTTCATGTTGCTTTTCAGTATTATCTGTTGGTTTTTTTTTTAATTCAGAATTTGTCTCATGTAATTATGGAAATAAAGGGAAAATTAGATCTATTTTACAGTCTGTTGCTTTGATCACATGTACTGGCCACCCATGATGTTTTCAATTGTTACCTGTTATCAATTGATGAAATATTTAATGCTGTAATATAAAATATCACAAGTGCAATAAACTCCAAGAAGATTGAGATGGTCTTTTTTCCCCACTTTTTTTTTAATAGCAATTTTGTTTCTCTGAGTGAGAGAATCTGGTCATGCATGATCTAAATTTTATATTTTTAATTCTGTATTCTAAGGTAAGGCTCGTTTTTGCATAGTAACGTGAGGAACAGAAGCAATAAAGCTTTGATGAGAAGGAATGCTATGGATAGGGGACAAGGCCAAGAGTAATTATATGATCCATGGTCTTACCGTTGTTATTTCAATCTTTATGTGATGATGAAGTTAACTGTTAAGGATTTTATTTTCAATTACAAAATAAGGTATCCCTTAATCACATATCTAGGAGAAGAAGCATAAAATCAATGTCAACTAAATGGAAGAAGGTATTTCAAAATTGTGTTAACCGAATCCAAGGGTTCCAAGATTCATATTAGCAGAACTCTTCTTGGATAAAGTTTTCCAAGGGTTGGGACCTAGGTGGCTAATAATTTAGTCCACAGCAGGGTAGTACAGCTTAGTGATTAATAATATAAATGTATTTTTCATATGATGGCCTTACTCATTGGTGTGTGATCTTATATAACTCATTTAACCCTTCTGTTTCTCAATTTCTTCGTAAAATGTGGATATAACTATGTATCTTATGAAATGTTTAAGAAAGTGCCTAACACAGCTGAGTTCATTGCAAGTATACGGACACATGTACATGTACACAGAGAGCACTTTTATGCCTTGGATATTTTTATGAATTATTCCATTTAAGAATCTCAGAAGCACTAACTATACTTAATAATAAGGTTATATAATTTTTCAAAAGCATTTTATTTATTTTATAGATGAACCTAAATCACAGAGAGGCTTGCACTTTACTTAGGTTCATGTAGCTAGAAAATTTAAGCTAAGACTAAAATCCAGTTTGCTTCTCTCCAAAATATATTTATTTCTCACTAAAGTTGTGATTTTCAAGTTCTCTGCGCAGCATACAGATAAAATGATAGAGACTTTATATTCTTATGGTAAATAAGACACCCTTCCAGTTATCCCCACATGTCTGGTGTCCCCAAATATCTTCCCAGTAATGTCTACCAGCCCTTTACTTTTCTCTCTTTTCTCTGATAGAATCAATGGATCATTTCTCAATCTCCTAGAAAATGCTAAAACAATACAAATTCAAAACCCATCCTCCCTCAAAGCCAGTAGGTTTTTCTATCACTAATATACCCCCATGTAGAAATAAGTAGCTATTCCTCCAGGTTGTAATGCAATCCTAAAACATAAACAGGGAAGTAAAAGCAAAAATAACTGAAAACTCTGCAGCGACTTCTAACTACATTTTTGAGTGATGATGTCACACTAAGCAGCCAGAGGTTAAAAAAGCTCTGAGTGACAGAATCCAGTGAATCCTCCTTGGTCTTTGGTGAGTTCCTTTTCTATCACTGTTATTAGTATGGAAATGTTTTTTTTAAATACTGCAAGCACGCAGCTGGTCTAGTTTATATGATGAAAGGAATTAATTTTAAAATTTCAATAATTTATAAATAATAACAAGTTATTTGCCATACCTCTCAATATTCAGCTGATACACTCTGATTAGCAATATATCACAAGAGTTCTGTTGATAACTTTTGTCACATTGCTTAAGGTAGTGATATAATGATGAGCACTTTTGACTTCTAAAGAGAAGCACACAGGTTTACTTTTCATTTTGCCACTGATTTTTTCTTTTACTTCTCTTAGGCCTGTTCTCCAATCTAGCTGTGGCTTAAATTTCACTAAATTTCACTTTATGTATGACTTTGATATCTTCTTTAATTTAAATAAGACCCAAAGGCCTCAAATTCTAGGAATAAAGGAGTCACATAGGAACAGAAAAGGTGAAGAGAAAAAAAAAGTGATTGATGTGAAATAGAAAGGAATTTGACAAGGGGAGATACAAATCTTTTCTGTTTCCTATGTTACAAATTTGAACAAATCGAAGATTAAAAATCTTCTGTGCAATTTGCCTAAAGTCCCAATTCATCCTCAGATTTTTTTAACACAACCAATTTAAACACTTTCTATTATCTTCTAGGATCAAAAGAATCAATCAACATCTTCTACAGTCTTATGGGTCCTCAATCATGCTTGCCCAAGGCAATGAAAATCAAATCAAAGCTGCCTCTATGGGTAGGGGGTTATAACTCAATATAACAGAAAATACTGCACTAGTAAAAAAAAAAAAAAAAAAAAAAAAAAAAAAAAAACCTTGCATAAAATGAAATGTAATTCATGTTCATTGAAAACTACATCCTTTCAGAGATTATATGGAGATTTTCTCAATCTGTTCTTCTTCATTCAAAATGAGTTTTTAAAATGTCAACCTGTTATTCTTTCTGAGGCAGAAGATTAATTTTGTAATCAATTCAAAACCCTATGTTGCTAATTTTATACATTTCTTTTCATTTTGAAAACTTTAGATGATATTCAATTTAGGGTTTTTGTTTGAGAAGTCAGCATTCATTTTAAAAATAATAGTTATATATATATTTGCATATATATATATATATATATATATGCAAACCTGCATATTGACCAGTATGATTTTGTGTTTGTGTGTGTGTGTGTGTGTGTGTGTGTATGTGTGTGTAAGAGAGGGATAGGTATTGCATATATTTGGTTCAGCAACAAGATTGGTCAAAAAGTAGAAATAGAAAAGACCAACTCAGGACACTTGTTCAATCTGTGTTTTAAATGTAACTAGTTTGATTACAGTAAAAGAAAGTTCTCTGAAATATTTTGTCTGTTTCCTTGCAAATAGATCTGACCTTGCTGTCTTTGTTATTATTATCTCTACTTTTATGTGCTGCATATAAAATGTGTGTTAGAAACAATTGAATAAGGGAATTTGAGAGTTTGACTTTATCTACCTTGGTGGAATGTAAGAAATCTCATATATCTATGAGAACAGTTCTTCCCCTCCCCCAACATAATTCTGTTTTCATTAGTGAGTTTTCTATGATTTGAAGAGAAATGCATTAAAATCTCACTGTTATTAAGATTTATTACTTATTAGTACTACTACTTATTATTTGATGATGGAAATAGAACAAGTAAAATACTAACCTTGATCACTTGTTATAATATTTAAATCATGGTAATAAAAATTATATTTGTACCATGTCTAAAGAATAGGATTGAGGTAGGATGCTTCCTACACTGTTCCTGTACTTTGGGAATAAAAACAAGTGTCCTATAGTCACATGTGTCCATAATATGCACACGTTTATGTTCCCCTCAAAATAAATTTTCATTTTTTATGTGGCAGTGCCATTATGCCTTAAGCATGGTTTTTTTTTTTTTACAAGTGTCCCAGTGCCAAACATAGCATTTGCACTCTGTATATGACTAAAAAGATTAAAGTTATATTTATTTATACTGTTTATACTCACCTCTAGAACTAACTTTAGAAGTACTGAAATTGTTAAGTTTAAGAAAGCCTATCAGCTCACATGTATTAGTAATGACATGTATGTTTTTAAATAGAATTTATTAATCATTTCCCAAAAGGCTATGTATTCCCTAAATTATATTTGAAATTATTTGAGGCTGGTGGTGAGGAAGAAGATAAAACAAATACTTTGGAAAACGACAATATTGGATCTGAATACATAGATTTAGATTATAATTAAATGCTTTCAATGAAGCAGGAATTTGTTTGACTGTGATTTATGAGACATTGTCAAAGTTACGGTCATTATGACGTAAGATTTATATGTAAAGTATTGCATGTTTCCATCATGCAGAGTCCATTCTTTTCCTTTATGGATCTCACTTCTAGAGTTTTGCTTTGAATTGCAATATTTAAACAGCAAAGTGATTGTCAAGTCAAATTGATTTTCATCTGAATAATATAAAAGCAATGCCGCTAAATTTCACTTCGTATAATTTTGGTATGACAAAAGGCCTTAGACACTTTAAATGTTGTTTCAAACCTGAAACTTACCTTGGTTATAGTTTGTGTTTTTTTATTGTATCTAACATAGACATCAATTAATGGGGGCATTTATATAATACTATTATCTTGTATTTGATGCAACTGATTTTTAGGTGAAATATTTCTAAAGAAATAGTTAATGATTATTTCAGAATTTTAAATCATTTATAGAATATCTAGGTAGATCTAACTTTCCATTCCTTTTTATGGTAATGTATTTCTCTGAAATTGGTACACAAAATGAGGGACTCTAAAGACAAAGTCGATCAATACTGAGCACTTGATTTTACTTTACCTTCCAAGAACCAAGCACATATGTTACAAACAGAGAAATTGAGGCTTAAAAATATCAAATAACTTTGACCACAATGAAGAGTCTGTGGAGTTAGGATATATATAAAGAGTGTCTGATTCTTAGTTCTCTTTTCCTTATGCTATGTACTCTTTTCGTTTTGCTATTCCATAATATTCAAAACAATACGGGAGAAAGGATCTGCGCTCACCTCAGCTCCCCTGATATTTATTGAATACCACGTCAAGTTTCTGTACCTCTCAAATCTTCTTAGCTCTTCATTAAAAAATAACATAATTGCCTACATTATAAACTAGTAAAGGAACCCCAGTTCATCAATGTAATAAGTTTTCACTCCACCATACTCCTGTTTCAGAATCTAGGCTCTTATTTCACTTGCAAGCTAGTAATGTAGTCAGTTATGATTTTTGGATGCTGGCAGATGACACAAAACTTGTGCTGTTCATTGTGTTATTATGGATGAACTGTCTGTGCTCCTAGCAAAGGTCAGAGTTAGGAACAAAGGACTTAATTTTCACACAACAGCAAGTAATAGGAGTTTCATGTTTGCAGTGGTTCCTTTTGTTGCTCATGTTCCAATGGAATAAAGCATAGTAGCATGGGTGAGTGCTGCATACATGATGGTTTTACATCACTCCAAGGAACACTGCTGTTGGCATAACACCTCTTTTATAGCAAGTTTGCTCTTTATCCTGGAGGGTGATCTCACTGGATCCCCTTAAATTGCTACTGAAATACAACCTTGAAAAATATACCAAGTAAAGAGAAGTCTAGGCCTTGTATTCTTGGCAAACTCACCAAGAACATGCTGGAATTATCATGGCCTCTCTTCACATCTCTGTTATATATTCCAATGATTCCTTATCAGTCATAGATTATATTTATCCCCTATTTTATTGCCGTTCTTTCTCTCATTTTGTGTTCCCCTGACAAAATCTGTCTACTTACTCTCTGCATTCAGGCACAACTAACACAACTAATACAAAATGTTGAAACAAAAAATAAAACCATGAAGTTTTAGGGGTTCTATATTTATAATTCACATTTGTACTCACATAGACATTAATATTATTTCACACCTTCTTCTCACTTTTTCAACCAAGCATTCTTTCCCTGGCTCTTCCTTACATGATTACCATGCTTCTTATTTCACCAAGAAAAGAAGCAATCTGAATAGACCTTCCAAAGGTTTCCATAGCCACATGAATTAATATAATAACAGTTGTGCCAAAAACTTTTGCTATTCATTGTGTTATTATGGATGAACTGTTTGTGCTCCTAGTGAAGGATAAACCCTTCACTTATGAATTGAAAACCATCTCTGGACTATAAAAAATAAATGGTGCAAATGCCCACCTCTTTATGGCATTATCAATTTCCTTCATTCTTCTGGATTGTTTTAATACTAAGCATAAAACCACACTTCCATCCAATTTTTTTAAGTGAAATTCTACATACTTGTAATGGACCTTAAGGCTCTTTACCTCCATTATCTCCATGAACTTTTTTTGCAGAACAACAACAAAAATTAAATGTGCTCTCATAAAGAATGGGTCACACATTCTGGGACCGTTTTGTCAGAACAAAACATGAACAAAAATTTGGAAATTAAATGTTTCCTTTGATTCTATGGTGGGCTTCTTTATCCACCAGATTCTAGAAGTAGAAAAGGCATAGTACAGATAGTCTTGGAGATTAAAACTCATAGAAACCAGACTTGTATTTTTATTCTGATTATGAGATTATTTTTTGGAATATTTGGAACATATTTTTATTCTGATTATGAGATATTTTTTGGAACATGCACTGGAAGGTGCATAACTTTGTGTCTTGAATTTAGTAAGCATGAAATAAATATTTTATTAATCAGTAAAAAGAAAAACATAGATCTCATACATAAATAAAATATTGCCCTTTAATTAGGATTTATCAGTCTTGAATTACTCATTTTTAAGCAACTGCTTCTACATTTCATATATTTCTTACCATAGTCATTTTTCTTCAAGTTTTAATTTTCCATATATTCATAAAACTCTTATTAGTTTGTAATTCTAATATATCTAAAGTTTTCCCATGACATGTAAATTTTATTTAATTAACACTTAAAAAATCTGTAGGTTCTTTTTGCGGCTACACTCTTTGGACCAGGAAAGACATTTATTATGCAAAGCTTTCTTATTTTAGATTGGACATGGCTGAACATTTTGCCTCAGTTTCATTGGGATTGGATTTATCATTTTTATTGTTAAAGGTAGTTATAATTTATGAGGTTTTTGGCTATAAGGAAACAACAACTAAAATGCTAATAGAGCAAACTTATCCTCCAAGTTAACAACAACCAATAAAAAAAAGTGAGGATTTTCTTCTTTTATTTTACAGGAGAGGTAAAAATTATTGACTCTTAGTGGATGATTTGGGGAAATAATATTCTCTTCATTCTTGACTTTGTATCATTTCCATTAAAAATACTTAAATAAATCCATCTTATTTCTCTTTTGCTTATTTTAATTATTTTCAACATCAGTTTTAATTTTAAAAATTATCTTTTTATTTCTCAATCAAGACTAAAAAATACTATTCCCCTCCTCTAATTCTTGTGAATAGTTTTGTGTAGGCACAGCAATCAAAATTCTGGCAGCTGAGTGAGCAGTTTTGGAAGAGATAAAGTAGCAGCAGTACTGGTGGTCATGTGGGCACTGGGACATTCCAAAATCAGTGGCATATTATTGTGTACAATAATGACCCCCTAGGGGGGTCAGCTCCAGACCCCCCTACAGCATGGGTCTGGAGCTGAATCATTTCCCTTTAAATCCTTGCTCTCCAGGATATTAATATAGCAACCTGCAGTAGATTGTATGTTATTTAACTATACTGTATCTTGATTTTCTTAACCAAAAATTAGTAAAAATAATAGAATCTACCTCATAGTGTAGCTGTAATGGTTAAATCACTTAATACATGTAAATACATAAAAGAGATCCTGTACATACTAAGTATGAGATAGTTCTTAGGGAATCCAAACGACAACTAGGTGGACCAAAATAAACACGTTAAAGGAATTTGAAGTCCCTAACTCCTACAGAGATCAAACATCAAACACAGCTGAACATGTAGCCAGATTAGCCATAACAACATCAACAAAAAACACTAAAGAGTTATTTATTCTTAGCTATAATTACTCAACACATTATGTCTAGCTTTTAGTAAAAGAAATCATAAGGCATGCTAAAAGATAAGAAAAAAATACAATCTGAAGAGACAGCAAAGATAAGCAATAAACTCAGATATGACACAAATTTCGGAATTGTTGGTTAGAAATTTAAAATAATTATGATAGAAGGGGCAGGCTCCTGGGTGGCACAATCGGTTAAGCGTCCAACTTCAGCTCAGGTCATGATCTCGCGGTTCATGAGTTCAAGTCCCACATTGGGCTCTGCGCTGGCAGCTCAGAACCTGGAGCCTGCTTCAGATTCTTTATCTCCCTCTCTCTCTGCCTTCCCCCATCTTGCACTCTGTATCTCTCTCAAAAATAAATAAACATTAAAAATAATAATAATTATTATGATGGAAGTATTAAGAGTTCCAATGGAAAAGTAGGTAGCTTGCAAAACAGCTGAGTGTATAAGTAGAAAAATGGAAACCCTAAGAAATAATCAAAAGGAAATGCTAGAAATCAAAAACATTGTAACAGAAGTAAAAAAAAAAATCATTTGATGCACTCATTAGCAGACTGGTCATGGCCAAGGAAAGAATCAGTGTGCTTGAAGATAAGCTAACAGAATTTTCCAAACTGAAATGCAAAGAGAAAAAGAAACATAAAAGAATTATGGGGATTTTTCAAAAAGTGTAACAGAAGCATAGTTGGAATAGCAGAAAGGGAAGAAAGAGAGAACAGAAGAAACATTTGAAGTAATAATATTTGTGAATTTTCACAATTAATGACAGACACCAAACCTCAGGCCTAGGATGCTCTGAAAAAAACAACCAGGAAAAGTATTGAAAAACACTACGTATAAACATATATTTAAACTTCAGAAAACCAAAGACAATGAGGAAATTTTAAAAGGAGTCAGAAGCAGGGGAAAAATACCTTACATACAGAGAGATATGATAAACATTTCTTTAGACTGCATCAGAAACCATGCAAGTTCAAAGGAAGTGGCATGGGATATTTAGCATTGATAGAGAAAAAAATAAAATAAATAAATAAAAAAAAAAACACCACCAAGCTAGAATTTGATATCCAGTGAAGTTATGTTTCAAAGGTAAAGGAGAAATAAAGACTTTCTTAGACAAATAAAAACAGAAGGAATTCATCAGCAAAGGAGCCCTGCAAGTAAAGAAGTTCTTCAGGTAGAAGGAAAATTATATAGGACAGAATATTATATCTACATAAAAAAAGCATGTCAGAGGGAAAAATAAAATCTTATATTTTTATATTCTTAATCTATCCAAAATATTTCTAAGGTAATAATAGTAACAATGTCTGGGGTGAGTATAGCATATGGATAAGTGAAATGAAAGACAGCAATGCCAAAAAGGAATGGAAAAAAGACTTTGAGATTACTCTGTTATAAGGTAACTACATTTCCTATGAACTTATATAATGTTATCTGAGGTATGTTTTGATTAGTTAAAAAAGTATAATGCAAGTTCTAGGGAAATTCCTAATTTTTTTTAAAGCAAAGTGCTACCTGTGTGCTGTGAGAGGAGATAAATAAAGTCATATAAAATGCTTACATAAAGCTAAGAAGTCAGAAGAGGAAAAAGAAAAGGAAGACCAAATACAATAAATATAATACTAATAAGGATTCTCATTATTAATCTACTTATATCAATAATCATTTTAATCTGAATCTTCTATATACATCAATTAAAAAACAGAAATTGTCAGAGTAGATACAGGATCAAATTGTCTATAAGGCAAGCCCTTTAAATATAGAAACTCAGGTTAAAATCAAAGGAGTGGAGAAAGATATATCATACTCATATTAATCCATAGAAAGCAACAGTAGCTATTTATAAATTTCAGCAAAGCATAACTTAGAATAAGGGAAGTTATCATTGATAGAGTATTACATGATGATAAATAAGTCAGTTCTCCAAGAAGACACGATTCTAAATGTCTGTTTACCTAACAACAGAGAATCAAATTATATGGGCAAAAACTGATAGTACTACAATGAGGAATAGACAAATTGCTATTATAGTTGGAGAGACCAGCAACCCTCATTCAGTAATTAATAGATAAAGCAGAAAAAAACAGTAAGGATATAGTTGACTTTAACAGCAATATCAGTCAATTTGATCTAATTGATATTTATAGAATACTCCAACAACAGCAGAATACATATTCTTCTCAAGCTTGCAGAAATATTTGCCCAGATAGATCATGTTCTCTGCCATAAAATATATATTAACACCTATAGAATATTAGATATACAAAATATCATCTCAGACAAAACGGAATTAAATTAGAAATCAACATCTGAAAGATAACTGGAAGTCCTCTAAATATTTGGACATTAAATAATCCTTGTCTAATAAAATATGGATCAAAGAAAAAAGTCTCAATAGAAATTTAAAAAATACTTTAAATAAGTTAAAATAAAAATAGAATTTAACAAAATGTGTAACATGTAAAGAAACCAATGCGTTGATATAAATTTATAGCATTAAGTATATAAATTAGAAAAGACTGAGAATCTAAAATCAGTTATCTATGATTTTACTTTATGAAACTAGCATAGTTGAAGTCAAAATAAGAAGGTAAAAAAAAGCAATAATAAAAATTAGAACAGAAATCACTGAAATTGTAAACAAGAAAACAACAAAACCAAAACCTAGTTCTTTGAAAAGATCAATACAATTGATAAATGTGTAGCTAGGCCAATTAAGAAAAAAAGATAAAATTATCAATACCAGAAACAAAAGAAATATCATTACTACTGAGGCCATGGACAATAAAAATGTAACAGTGGAATTCTGTGAACAGCTCTTTGTCCTCAGTTTAATAACTTACATGAAATGGATTAATTTCTCTTAATACACTAGCTACCAACACTCTTACAAAGAGAAATGAATAATCTGAATATATATATATATATATATATATATATATATATATATATATGCATTGAATCAGCAATTAAAAACTTTCCAAAAAAGAAAGCTCCAGGCTCAGATGATTTCACTGGTAAATTTTACGAAACAATTAAGGAGGAAATAATGCCAATTCTCTACAGTCTCTTCCAGAATATAAAAGCAAAGAGGAAGCGCTTCCTAATCCTTTCTACAGAGCAAGCATTACCCTAATATCAAATCCATATAAAAACATTTCACTGGGTGTTATATGGAAACCAACCTGACAATAAACTATAAAGTTAAAAAAAAAATAGAACCATACAAAAAATAAATAAATAAATAAATAAATAAATAAACATTTCAGGTAAGGAGTACTATGTTTCACTATCTCTCATGGACATAGGTGCAAAACTCATTCAAAAATAAATAAATAAAATTGAAAACATATAAAATAAGTTATACACATGACCAAGTGAGATTTACTATGTGTGGAAAGCTGGTTCAATTTTTAAGAAACAAACTGTGTAATTTGTCACATCAATAGGCTAAAGAAAAAAAAATCACATCTAATCATTCAGAAAAAGCATTTGAGAAATCCAACATTCATGATAAAAACACTCAGAGTATTAGGAAAAGAAGGGCTCTTCCCCATCTTGATAATGAGTATCTTAAAAAATCTAACAGCTAATATACTTAATAGTGAGAAACTAGACTTTCTACCTATTTGGAAATAAGACAAGAATGCCCTGTCTGACCATTCCTGCTCATCACAATGGAAGTCCTACCTAGTCAATAACAGAATAAAATAAAATAAAAGGCAGACAGATATGAACAGTGCTATCTTTGTTAAGAGATGACAAGATTGTGAAAATCCCAAAGAATTGAACAAGAATTGTTCAAACTAAAAAGTAAATATGGTAAGGTCACAAGATACAACAGGGTAAATTTTGTGCAATATGGCAGCATGAAAAATTGGAATGTGAAACTAGAAGAAAAAAATATATTTTAATTGTATCACAAAAGAGAAATATTTAGGAATTAATCTAACAAAATATGTGTAGGATTTATATGCAAAAAAACCAACAACCTGTTAAACTCTGGTGAGATAAATTAAAGAAGATACAAATATGGAGAGATAATCTGTGTTTTTGGATTGGAAAACTGAATATTGTAAATACATCATTTCCTTCCCAACTTTATCTATATATAGATCAACACAATCCTACTTATAATCTCAGAAATCTATTTTGTAGATACCAACAAACTTATTGTAAAATTTATATAGGGAGGCAAAACACCTGATAACAGCCAACAGTATATTGAAGAAGAAAAAAAATTGGAGGTCTCACCCAATTCTAAGACAATACAAAGTGACAGTATAAAGACAGCATGATATTGGTAAAAGAGTAGAACATGGATCAATAAAACATAGTTTAAAAGTCCAGAAATAGAAGCATACAAATATGTATAGTTAAATGATTTTGACAATGAACCAAAGACAGTTCTAAGGGAAAGATAGTATTTTCATCAAATGGTGCTTTGATAAATTAGTTTTCATATGTGTCTTAGTCTGTTCAGGTTGTCATAACAAAATACTATACACTGGATGCCTTAAAAAATAGGACTTTATTTTTTCAGAATTCTGGAGGCTGTGTGAGTCTAAGAGTAGGTTGCCAGCGAGATGGACTGAGAGAGATGGAGTGCACAAGAGAGTGAGCATGTATAAGTGATTGAGCAGACACTGGTGTCTCTTCATTGAAGGGTACTAATACTGTCAGACTAGCCAATGCCCTCCCCCCACTTGTGACCTCATGTAATCCCATTTAACTCCCCAGATCAGCTCCAAATACCACCACATTGAGGGTCAGGGCTTCGACATAGGAATTTTGATGGGGCACAAATATTTAGTGTATAACTATATGAAAAAAAAATGAATCTAGACACAGCTTTATACCTTTTTTCAAAAATAAACACAAAATGAATCATGAACTATAATGTTAGACACAAAATTGTAAAATTTTTAGGAAAGAGCATAGAAGAAAATAAAGAGGTAACTTTGTGTTTAGCAATAAGATTTTACATACAATACCAAAATCATGGTCCTTGAAAGAAAAATTTGGTATTTAGACTCTATTAAAATTTTTGCTCTGTGAAAAACACTGTTAAAAGAATGAAGATACAATATAAAGACTGGGAAAAATATGTGTGAAACAAATATGTGATAAAGGACTTGTATCCAAAATATACAAATAACTCTTAAAACTCAACAATAGAAACATAAGCAACCCAATTTAAGAAATGAGCAAAAATTTGAAGACATCCAATCAAAGAATATATAAATGAAAAATAAAAGCACATGAAAAAAATGTTCCCCATATTTTCAGTTAGGGCACTGTAAATTGGAACAGAAATGGGATACCAGTACCTACCTATTAGAATGACTACATTACAAAACACTGGCAGTATTTTGTACTGCCCATCCCATCTGGCAAGGATGCAGATAACTGGAACTCTTACTGACTGGTCTTAAGAATGCCCAATTGTATGGTTACTTTGGAAGACAATTTGGCAGTTTCTTACAAAGCTGAACATAGTCTTATCATAAAATCTGTCAATCATGCTCTTAGGTATTTACTCAACTAATTTGAACGCTATGTCCACACAAAACCATGTGAATGCAGAGAGAAGCTCTATGTATAATTGCCCAAAACTGAAAGCAACCAAGGTGTTCTTTCAGTTCTTATCAGTGAACTGATAAGCAAATTGGTTATACTCTACAATAAAAATGTTATCAAACCACAGAAATACCTAGATGAATCTTAAATGAATTTTTCCCAGTAAAAACACTGAGTCTGAACAGTTTATCTACTGGATGATTTGAATTGTATGACATTTTGTAAAAGGCAAAAAAATCCCACAAAAACCTATAGCAATGATAAGGGGCCCATGGCTCCCAGGGGATTTTGTGGTGAGTGGGTTAATAGGTGAAGCACAGAGAATTATTTTAGGTCAGTGTAACTATCTATATTATACTATAATGGTGGATATCTGACTCTGTGCGTTTGTCAAAACCTGTAGAACTTCTATGTAGCACTAAGAGTGAACCTTAATGTATGTGAAGTAATTAATAATTTAGGAGTTTGGAGGATCCCTATATGGAAGGCAGAATTGGCAAAATAATGTAAATGTTTTACAGATGTATGAAATAACCTGGCTGAAGCAGGTGAGGAAAAGGGCTATCCTAAGTGTCTTTGACAGAGTTGAGTCTATGACTAAAGGCAAAAGAAATAGCACATAGGGCTCTACCTTTGCTGGTAAAGTTTCTCATGAGAATATGGGTTAACCATTATGATACTGCTGTATATTTTCACCGGAATTAGACAATTTAGTAACTGGATGGCAGATGGTAGAAGCCAAGTTCTCATTGTTAGGGTGGGAGTTTACAGATAAGCAGGGTAGAGGGGATATTTGAATGAACTATGTAGTAATGGACTAGAAATAAAGATTTCAGTACGAACTGACATTTTGCTTAATATAGATATGGTTGGATATATACATAGAAATATTTATAGATATATACACAGATTAGTATACATACATATATTTTGTTGTTCTGTCACCTTGGAGCCCCTAGAAGCAAAGATACCCAAACACCAACAAGCATACCTCGGAAAAAAAGAAAACAAAGAAGAAGAGCCAAAACAGGACTTCCTAGAGAAGTAGCTGAATCTAGGACTGGGGCATCCGAGAGAAATAGCTGAATCTAGGACTGGGGCAAGACATGTACAAGATGAATTCTTGTAGTTTCAGAAAGTGACTTTCTCAAAAATACTACAGGAGCCAACTGAAAGAGCTCTTAATGGCCCAAACTGAAACAATTTGAACAACAAAAAATAATTTAGTATTGGATTATAGCTCAAAGTGTAAAATTAATGAGTCCAGACTATTATAAATTAATTCTTAAATAAATATATATGTGGGTGATGATAGACAGATATGTAGAATTGCAAATAATTCACGTAGATACTCTGCGCTCAGTAGGCCAGGCACTACTTCTCACTCCCCAAACATGGGCTGTGCTGAGTGATTTCCTCCAGAAAGTACAGTATGGAAAGGGAAAAGGGAAATACTAATTTTACAGTGAAGGAACTTGACAAACTATCTCAGCCATGTGATCAAAGTTAACATCAATAGTAATAAGTGATCTTGACAACATATATCTTTAATAAGGAGTGATGAGATGACACTTAACCTCTGTGGTCTTCCTCTTTAAAATCCATAATTCTAATCTAATCATGAAAAAATGTATCAAAAGATCCCAGTTGAGGAGTATTCTCAAAACTGACTAGTATTCCTCAAAATACCTAACCAGTACTCCACAAAACTGCTAGGGCTATCAAAAACAAGAAAAGTCTGAAAGAATGTCACAGCCAAGAGGAGCTTAAGAAGATATGATGACAAAAGGGCATTAGTTTTTAACTACACACATGTGAATAAACTGTGAACTTTTCTTAAAAATGTTCAAATATTTGTAGACTTATAACAAATGTACCATACAAAAACACAGTGTAAATCCTAGGGGAAACTGGGTATATGGGAACTCTGTACTATTCCTTGTGATTTTTCTGTAAATATAAAACTATTCTAAAAAATTTCTTTGTTAATTTTAAAAATAGATGTGCTCTTGTCTAGCCACTGGAGATTTTGATTCAGTAAGTCTGACATGAGGTCCTACAAATGTCATTTTTTAATAGTTCCTGAGACACTAGAAAGCAGAATCAGGAGCAATGGGCTAGATTGTAAATTTAGTGAAGACAGCAACTCTGTAAGTGAAGCTAACTACTTTATCCTTATATCCAACCACAGTGCCTGGCACTGAATAGATAGAAAATTAAATATTTCCTGAATAGTATGAATTATAACATATTGTAGTGAGATATGGAAGTAGTTGTTACTATTTGGCACAGGGGAAAAAACATAATTTTAACTTATTAGTAAACATTTTTGATGGTCTGCATATTTGTTCAAAACCCAGATACATAATGAAATCATTTTTATTCCACATAACATCTCTGTTGATATGTGCAAAATGTGTATTTGCCATATTGTATAAATAATTAAGCAATTACAATCTTTTCTGTGTCACAATATTAGAATCTCTTTTGTGTTGATGAGAAAAAGATTAAATTTCAAAATGGCATGAGAATATAAACAGAAGTAGTATGCTAACAAATAAAGATATTCTAATTCATTGTATTTCGATTTTGCAACAGATATATCTTTGAAAACATTTCATATATGTTTGTATACACATACATATAACTAAATGGTGATCTTTTTTTAGCATTTCCATTTATAAATACGAGCACTAGGCATAGTAGAAAGTGGAAAAATAAAAGCTTTTGAAAAAAATAAATATATGAATAAATTCATACACTAAAGTTCTGGAAAGATATTTGTATATCCTGATAAATTCAAATTCATTACTACTGATTTTCTCAGTTTAGTATCTTCATTCACCTTTATATGTGTATATGTATGTGTATATGTATACTATATGTGTACATATGTTATATATATAAATCTAAATATTCTATAAATATGTATATTTAAGTTTATATACATTGTTATTTATAAAAGAACCAGCTAACTATTTGAGTAATTTTAAGTGCTCACCAATTACAGAATCAAACATGTTTTATTCAACTCTTACAAACCAGGTGGCCAATTTTATTAAAATACTTGGCCATAATATCTTCCTTGTTCAAATTTTAATTTGCTCATTTTCTTCATATTAACATTTCCACCAGAGGGTGCAAAAGGGAACAAAATTGAGATTTATCTCATATTTTGTACTAAAAGCTAGCAATGGAGACAATGTGAAGAAATGGCCTAAATTTATTTTTACATTTCTAAAAATCATGAAATTTAATTGGTTCAGTTAGGGTGTGAAAATGGTTTTATATCCAATTTAGGGAGGGAGTACTATATAGCAAAATGGTTAAGGATGGTTAAAAGCGAAGCTAGATTTTTATTTTGCTTTGATGCTCACTTTTGAGAAGGTTACATACACCTCTCTAAGTCAGTTTTCTCCTCTCTAAAATGTTTCACGCACCCACCACAAATTTCAGTTTGTTCTTCACAATGGAGGATATAGAATTGCAAGATAATTATTAAGTAGACCTACATTTCTAGTTTATAGAGTTAAGTAAGATTTGTGAGACAAAAATTTTTGTAAGCATTTATTTCAACCTACAGTACAAAGCACTAAATAAATGGTAGCTAATGTTGCCTCTGTTTTGCCTCTAAAAGTGTCCTACACCCAGTTGTACCATGAGTGTGCAGGTTCCCCACACCAATAAGCAATTCTCAGACACCAGCAGGGAATCTGAGAGTTCAACTGAATTCCAACACTACCTATCCCTGATAGCATTAGGTCACGCAGGTTAAGAGTTCAGTCCTATAAGATTGCTCTCTTACCCCCTGCAGATTCCAGTTACAATCCTAAGTTGTTACCTGTATTCTGACCAGCTGGCCTTGAGTTGGAAGGGGTTGTTGGAACTTCCAATTGAATTGGAATTCCAATTGAATTGGAAGTTCCAACAACCCCTTCCAACTTAGATCTCAATCACAAGTCCAGTTTGTTATCTGTACTTCTGACAGACTGGCCATAAATCAAAGATTCCCATGATTCCCTCTTTGGGCTCAAGTAATTTGCTAGAGAAGCTCATAGAACTCAAAGAAACAACATACCTAGTGGATTACTGGTTTATTATAAAAGGATATAACTCAGAAACAGCCAGATGGAAAAGATACATAGGGCAAGGTATGCATAAAGAGCTTGAAGCTTTCTTGTCTCTCCAAATGTGCCACTTTCTCCAAATCTTTATATGTTCACTAACCAAGAAGAGCTCCAAACCCAGTCCTCTTAGGTTTTTATAGGAACTTCATTATATAGGTGTGATTGATTAAATCAACATTCCATTGGCAATTGATCCAAATTTCAGCTTCTCTTCCTACCTTTGGTGGGGGACATGATGGGTATGGGACTAAAAGTTCTAACCCTCTAATCACATGGTTGGTTCTCTCAGCAGCCAACCCCCATCCTTAGGTGCTTCCAAAAGTCACCTATCAACATAAGACTCCTTTATCACTCTCACCACCTAAGAAATTCTAGGTTTTAGGACTTTTGTGACAAGAATGACAAAAAGACCATACACACACACACACGTACATATATGTATATGTGTGTATATATATATACACATCTAAGTGTATATGTACATATACATATCTTATTATAAATCATGATATCACAGCCTCCCACATTTTCCTCCCTTTCTTTCTCCTCCTTCTCTTATCTTCTTCTCTTTGTAGTAATATTATTAGTTCACATGGACATGCCCTCCATTAAAATAGCTTTAGGGAGATTAATGACAAATAAAATGAGTATTATAGCCAGAGTAGCAAGAAAGTGCCTGAATCCAGCTGCAAAGCAAAATCAGATAAGGTTTATAAGGTATATCAGAGATAGTAGTAGCATATTAGCATTAGCCAGATCAGTGCCCAAAATTCAAAGGCATACAATGTTAGGGCACAATTTATAGCCTTTTAAGGTAGAAACTGAGGAGTTGTGGTACAACAGGCTAAAATGTGGAGCCACCCCAAGCACATTAAGTCTATCCATTTTGAAAAGTTTCTAAATGTTAACTGTAAATGGAGCAAATAAGAATTTTATTTACGTCAGAAAAATGGGTTCATTTGGGAATAGCAGAGGAATTATAATTTGCAACAAACAAGCTATGGTGAACCATAGGTAAGTTTGAAGTGACATTGGGGAGATGAGCTCTTGTTAGGTTTTAGGAGATAATTGGCGAAGATTACTTTGAACAAAAGTTTATTGGAGAAGAACAGGAGTTCAAGGTTGGGGCTGTGCAAGTGGTGGTTATTGCATTGTTGCTGGGGCAGGGAGGGATCCTCTTGCCTTTTCTTAAGAGCAAAAGATAAAATTCCCAAGTGGAAAACGTCCTTCCTTGTTTAAGTCACTCTTATTCCTGCTGGCCATGCAGGCTGCAAGGAGTGGTATATGGCTTCCTGAATCCATTTTAAATGAGCTGTCCTTTATTTTCATGTAAATGTGAGGTATTTAAATGATGTATTATTGAACCCAAGAGTGTCATTTCCTCCTTCTCTGAGTGCAGGTTATAAATCAGTCTTTCATCTCTACCCTGGCAATATAAACAAAGTGGCCTTTTGACATATACTCAGAAAGTAAACATGCTTTCCCCATAGAACTATTGGTGTAGTAGATACAGCAGGCCAGGGAGAAGTTTAGGTCAAGTAGCCACTAGAAAATCATCACATTATATGTAGTACCTTTGAACTCCCCAAAATGTGGTAGGTTTCTCCTCACACACCTATTGTAAATCCCAGATGTGTTTTTGTTTGTTTAGTTGTTTGTTTTACTATGGAGGCTTCATTATTCTCAGTTTTCAACAGATGTACAATTTGAACTTATGTTCATAACAATTCAAGATGAAATTCTCATACCCCATCTTTTATAAGTGTCGCCAATATGCTTTAAAATGTTTCAGTGGCGTATGTCATCAAAGATTTACTACAGGATATGATCCAAACCCTTTGAAAAAAAAATTAACTATTAATTGAGTCATCTTTAGGCATCTCTCCATGAATCACAATACTTTCTTTTCTCATGTCCCAAATGGTCAAGAGAAAAACACATACGGCTTCAAATGGTTCTGTGAAATTTGTGTGATGCTCAGTGGACTGTATGCCTCTAACTCCTTTATTTCATATGTGTAAACTTCTTATTTGATATATGGAAGGGTCTACTCATCTTTAGCAATTAATATACCTTATCCTTGTTATGAAGAATATATATGTTTTGATATGGTAACCATCTAAGTGGTGATTCTCAATAACTAGAATCCACCTGAAGTTTTGAGTGCAATATTGGCCCTAAATTCTCAGTTAGTGGCCATTGATTGGAGCCAATGCCAGAGTTACCAGTGCCCCATGAACTATCCTTCCACTGCTTATAGCAGAACATGATGTGTATAATCATGGGAAAAACTGCTATAGAGCATGGGGGATGTCACCCATTCCTCACTATTAAGAAATCAATGTATCTTGTCTCTAGTGGCACAGTGTCATTTAGATAGACTCCCAACACATTGCTACAATAAGTCACTATATTTTATTTAATATTTGATCTATGATTTGGAACAAGACAGATCTATGTATTACTTACTTAAGCTTATCTCAACAAAGGATATTTAGTTGCCCTTTTGCTCTTGCTGAGTACAAAGCCAACTTCTTGCCAGTCTGTCAGTCATCAGTCATGTTAAAACAACTCTCCCATTTCATATCATGACATTCATGGTGGGTTTTCCAAAGTCTAAAAGAGATAGGACTTTCATATATGAATTTAAAAAACACGTTTCCATTAATATTTTCAATATTCCTTCTACTCTAGATTGTAATTAATCAGTCTCATTTGTAAAAATGGAAAATAATGAAAAGTTCAATAAAACATAGTAGGTAAATATCTGGATAGTAACCCAAAGTTTAAGAACTAGAACAAGTTTATTATTTTTGTAAAAGATAGTACTTGTTCTCCAAAATTTATACAAATGCCATTATATTTTATAGAAATCACAAAAATGCACACATGAACAAATCAGACCATGTAATGTTTTCAGGCTAAAGTTACATATAGATATGGAAATTGAAATATAGTTTTAGCTATTGAAATACTACATAATATAGTACTATTTAGTTAGACTATACTTTGTAAACTGCTTGATACTCCTGAATAGCAAGGATATTAACTTAACTAATGATCCTTTAAATGGGTATGTAAAATATAATTTAAGCTACTTCCAACATGAAAAAAGAGAAGCATCTTTTGTTACTGCCAAAAATCATTGGCATGTAGAAATCAGAAAATCATTAGCCTTGATAGGAATAGCTTAATACAACAGAGAAGAGAACACATTATTTAGAGCAGTTAAAATGACAATTGATGCAACCATCGGTGAAACGCAGAAAAAAAGCAGATATGATTTAGTGAATGATAAATTCTGTGCTTAGTATTTACAAATGCAAAGGAACAGAAATCTTGCTGATTAACTAATGCACTTAGTTTGTAAGCCAAAATGCTTTAGACTGTAGCCCTAATTGTCATAAATGTTTATCTCTGTGCAAGTTTAATTTAGGCTTAAGAAGAAATATTATCCTGAGTGATGTGTCATCCTACATTTTTTTTCATTTTCGTCATTAGCCTAAGTTGGTTTCCTTAAATTTTGCTCAAATCCCTCCTCTTCCATGAGATCTCCATAATACTCCAACTAGAATTAATCTTTTTTTCTTTCATTATGCTCCACTCTTTTTATACTTCTTATAACAGTGTGCCTAATGGTATATTTACAGGCATACCTCATTTAGCATTGCCTTCTAGAGCACCAATTTTCATAGCTGTTTAGTGTAGTGCAATACCGTTCTTTTCTCAATTGGAATGGCACTTGCCAATCTGTTTTATTTATGCTTTTGAATCTCTTTGCCACTAACTATGTTTCAGATGATAAAGATTTCTCTTTGGTTCTCAGGAAATAAATTGAAAATTTCCCAAAATATGAACAAACATGGACCATTTCAATATCCTTCAAATGCAGGCGGGCATGCAGCATCACATGTCTGAACCTTAGATGGATGTGGATTATGCTGTGTACACCCAGTCCACCGTTTGAAAATCTGTAAGAGTGAGAAGTCAGTCAATTATCCCACACTTTATGTTAACTTAATTTTAAATCACTGTGTAGGAAACATATATCCAAAGGGGCTATTGTGACTGGTTTATTTATTATTCACATTAACTCCCTTATACTCCATTTCAAAAGGGAGTATACAGGATAGGCCTTTATTTGTGTATAAACCGATGTACCCTTTAACACTAAGAGTTCCTCAAAACAGAGATCATACCTCAGTGATAAAATCTTAACTGGCTATAAGATTACTATAAGATCAACTAAGCAAATTAAATGTGCAGAGAGGACAAAATTAGCATTGTAAATGGAGGAACACATTGAATATTAGCAATCGAACAGTGCCTACCCACTTAAAGTTGGCAATAACTATTAAGTATAATTGACTGTTTCCATGAAATACTGTAAATATAGTTTTCCTGTGGTTTCTAATTTTTCTTTTCTTTTTAAATTTTGTTAACATTTATTCATTTTTGAGAGACAGAGACAGAGCATGGGGCGGGGGAGGCACAGAGAGAGGGAAACCCAGAATCCAAAGGAGACTCCAGGCTCTGAGATGTCAGCACAGAGCCCAGCCCGCTGCAGGGTTCAAACCCATGAACCCCGAGATTATGACCTGACCCAAAGTCAGACGTTTAACCCATGTGCCCCGTGCCTTCTAATTTTTCAAGAGAAACAAAATCTGACTTTCATGATAGTTTTAAAGTATTGTTTATTTAATTTAAATTTTAGTTATTTTCAGTATTGTGCAGTTCAAATAAAATGCATTTGTGGGGGCGCCTGATCTTTTGATTTTTGCCAGTTTTTTCCTTCTTTTTCTTTCTTTCTTTTTTTCTTTCTTTCTTTCTTTCTTTCTTTCTTTCTTTCTTTCTTTCTTTCTTTCTTTCAAGAAAAGGATCTACTCTAGACCATCTTTTTTAGTTTACATTTTTAGAGTGACAAATCAGCCTACAGTGAAATGTCTGAGACATGCCTTAATCATAGCACTTTTTGGACAGGTTCATGTGGTCATGTTTAAATTACATGCACTCATCTTAACTGTCTCAAGTAGTTGAAGCTAAGGTAGATATTTGCCTGGGGGAAATAGCCCATTGATTAGCCAGCTGTCTAATGATACATTAGATTTTTCATCTCTCCAGTGTGAAAACTAACCATCTGAAGAATATTTAAGCTGAAAACTCCTATTTTCAGGTATGCAGTAACCAGGGAAAGCTAATCTAGAGAGAAACAAGAGATTGGTGCAAATATCTAGAGAGAGTGAGGCACTCTTGAAAAATGGAGAAAAGTAAATCTTTAGTAACTCAAAGCCAATAGCCTTGTCTAAAAGTTATCTGTGAACGTCCCTCGCTTCCCCTCCCCACATATACACTCATACAATTGCTCAGGCAAGCTTGAGTGGCTATTGCTTTCTTGTTATTAATTAAATGATCATGACTAGAATGAAATGAATACACCTATATTTAGAAGATACATTGAAATGATATATGAATAAACAGATGTTCATGTGTGTGTGTCTTTCAAAACAATAATTTGAGTGGTGGCTAACCGTTACAAAGTACAGTTTACCTATTGTTAGTGCTTTAAGGAAGTTGATTATGAGAACATGGAATTTTGCTTGAGACACGAGGAGGGCTGTATTTATATTTAGCTTGTTCAGGACTTATTCTCTCTGAACATGGAAGCCCTTCTCCATAGAATTTATTTTAAGACTGTAACTAGTGTCTGTCATAAATGTAAAACTGTAACGAATGTCTTTCATATTTTAATGTCTTTAATATTTTCTAATGTCTTCAGTTTTGTAATGTTCCTCTTCATATTCAGAGAATTGAGCAAGGCAGCAAGTGACTTTGTTCAGCCATCTTGAAGGTTGTTTCCCCATTTTCAGGTTGTTTTGATGTAATATTCTCTGATTTGGAATTCATTTTTATAATATATATATGTATATTTCATTGCCTTGACCCTTAAACAACACTTTATTTAGCAATAAACCTGGAATTTCCCATATATATTGAAAATGGATTCTTCATTGCTTTGTTTATAAAGAATTAAAGTTTTCCTTTTAATTTTGCAGAGGAAAAGTCTGATGCAAAATTCATTTTGGTATATTTGTAAATTATGAGCATTCTTTCTTTATCTTTGAAATTCAAATGTTTTCTCAGAATATAATCTACGTGATAGTCTCTTTATATTAATTTTTCCTGCTAGAATTATTCTATCAATACCTTTCTTTAATTCTATGAAAATAATATATTTTTACATTTTGAAGATTATAAAATTACCATTTGCTTTGCAACTGGTATCCAAAAATCTTGCCACAACTTCATGTACAACATAAATTGTGGCATTAGTTGTTATGACCTGTGCAGATGTAAATTACTCACACATAGAAGAAATATGATGGGTAATGGGTTTTTCTTTGGATCAGGTATTTGGCAGATCAACAATATAATTCATTTTAGTGGAAGTTTGATCTTTTTATTATGCCTAATCTATCTTTATGGATTCTGCACAATATTTTGGCTCTGAAATGAAAAGTTTAACCTGTGGCCAGCAGATTATCACATCATGTATCAAGCAGTTTTACTAAACATTTTGGTAATATCCAAATTTAAAATAGATCAGCATGGGAGACTTTTTATGTAATGGTCAGATAGTAGATATTTTAGGTCACATGTTTCTAACAACTGATCAACTTGGACCTTAGAAGGAGAAAGCAACCTAAAACAATACACCAACAAATGGATATGGATTTTTTCAATAAAATTGCATCAACAGTAATTGGTGGCAAGCCAGGTATGGTCCTCGGGCCTTAGTTCTCAACCCCTGGAGTATATCATAAGATTTCCTAAATGAGAAGTGTGACCACTGTATTAATAAATAACTCTCACTCAGGCATCGAATACCACTTTATCAAAAGTTTCCCACTGAATTTTTAATGATGATATTAGTACCCAGAGTGACATCATTCAATTACATAATTATGTATTTCATAGAGGATTCATTTTTCTGTTTTACTATGTATCTTCCTTTGTTTCAATGTTACTGTTTTCTCTAATTCTAGCTTTAAGTGAGGCGAGATAGGTATAAATATTTTTGCCAAAAAATAAAAAAAAACAGGAGATGCAAATAATTTTCCCTTTTCTTTAGTATCCGCTTTTATTTTTCTTATTCCTTTTAAATTTTATTTATTTATTTTGGGAGACAGACAGACACAAATGGGAGAGGGGCAGAAGAGAAGGAGAGAGAATCCCAAGCAGGCTCTGCGCTGACAGCCTGATCCAGGGCCCCAACTCATGAACCACAAGATCATGACCTGAGCCAAAACCAAGAGTCAGATACTGTTAACCTACTGAGCCTCCCAGGCACCCCTGATATCCACTTTTATATGCTAGAATTATAGCATGCTAATGTGTTAGTTGATATTCCAAGCCCTATGGAAATTTTTAGTGTTCTATAATTGTCTGTTAAATTGTGTATCTTTTTACCTAATGAGGTGATTCATAGTTCCACTGCTCACTTTACCTTAAGTAATATATTTATTCTTACAATGATTAATACATGTCTCTCACTTTCCACAAATTGTACTTGAAACATTTTAATCCTGGTAATACACTACTTTGTGACTGACTTCTTGAAATCTCCTTAGCTTGCTTAGGACCTATTCTTTCTGAACATGGAAGCCCTTTATAGAATTTATTTCAGGACTGTAACTGTTTTCTAATGTCTTCAGTTTTCTGTTATCCCACTTCATTTTCAGAAGAGTTGAGCAAGGCAGCAATGTCTTTGCTCAATCATCTTTAGGGATATTTCTCCACCTCAGCTTATTTTGATATAATACCCTTTGACATAAATCCATATCTTTGGATGTAAATCACCTAGCCCTAACACTTTCTGTATCTCAAAATATTGGATAGGTATAAATTGCATGCACCAAATTGGCATCAGCAGAGTGCTATTAAAGACAACAGATAGTAATGAGAGGGTGCCAAATAATCCTTCCTACTGGCTAAAGCCTCTCTCACAAGGCAGATAGCAATTACCCCGCCCACTTATTGAAAACACCCAACGTTTTCCAAGTAGGTCCTATAATGGAAATGGGAAAATATAATTCTCATATAATCTTTATGTTCATTGCACCTATTAGCATTTCTTAGGGCTTCCTTCGAACTCTGCATGTTAAAAGTTTATTCTCATATATTCGTATTTTTAGGTAGTAGAACAATTGAAATGCAGTCTTTTGTGATTCTAAGACATATGGAAAGGTAGTAGAAAGAGGTAGGTGTGTGTTACCATAATCTACATTTAGTTTTTTCTTTAGAAAAAGATTACTTTTAAGAGAGAGAGAGTGAGAGACAGAGTATGAGTGGGGGAGGAGCAGAGAGAGCAGGAGACACAGAATCTGAAGCAGGCTCCAGGCTCTGAGCTGTACATGCAGAACCTTGCGTGGGGCTCGAACTCATGAACCATGAGACAACGCATGACCTGTGCTGAAGTCAGATGGTTAATGGACTGAGACACCCAGTGCCCCTGTTTGTTTCTTAATGCAAAAAATAATACATATGATGGATATAGATAATCCACTCATGACAAATATAGTATCACTGAAGAGTAATACACATCTTAAGTTGTAAAATCTGTGAGGGGCACCTGGGTGGCTCAGTTGGTTAAGCATCTGATTTCAGCTCAGGTCATGATCTCACAGCTTGTGGATTTGAGCCCCGCATGGGGCTCTGTGCTGACAGCTCAGAGCCTGGAGCCTGCTTCAGATTTTGTGTCTCCTTCTCTATCTGCCCCTCCTCTGCTCATGTTCTGTCTCTCTCGATCTCAAAAATAAATAAACATTAAAATTTTTTTAAAAAGTTGTAAAATCTGTAATAAAAGTAGCAAATATAAATATATTTAGGCTAGTAAAATTTTAAAGAATATTTAAATTGGTATTGTTGATATTTTCTGCTGTCTTGCCACTGTTAGGAAGATTTATGTTTATTTAAACTATGTTTTAAATGCTATGTGCTTGCTTTACAAAAATAAGAAGTAGAGATTACATAGTGAGTCTTATTCCTACCTCATATTCTTATTATCATATCTAAACATTAGTTATAATTAATAAAATCATTTATTAAAAAGAATGCATATTTTTCATTCACACTTGAGATCATCTACATGATCTCAATATATACATTTACATATATATTTATTTTTGAAGAATAATTGACGTGGAATGTTACATTAGTTTCAGTCATAGAGTTTAGTGATTTGACAGGTTTGTACATTATGCTATGCCCACATCATACTTATTATAGATAATTCTACATATTTGATATTTCTTGATTCTTGGATTCCTAGTGGCAATGTTGAGTTGACTATTGTCCCTGAAGTCTAGTTGTTCTACGGTCACTGGTTATTATGTCCCTTTAAGCAACTAAATGTATAGGAGAGATACAAAACATGATTACTCTAGCAAATTATGTTTTACTAATTTCCAATCCAAATTCAAATCAAACTTTCCTTCTTTTGCATTTTATGGATTAGGAAGCTACAGATGAAATTTCAGTATCCATCTTTAAAATTTTCACTATTAGGACTCTTCTTTTATCAGCAAAGAAGGAGAACTTAAATTAGCTTATTCTAATAGGTAAATATATCATAAGACTTTTGGATCTTTTGTGAAAATCAAAGATAGTAATATTGGTGTGCCATGAAATGAGAGAATGACAACTTTCTCTTTTATTCTCACCTTTACTTGTCTGGATAGGTTTTATTTCTATCTTCTCACTGTAGACTAATTTACTGTGCAGATGCTTCTAACATTATCTGAGATTTTGATCCTCTGGGTCAAGCTTTTAGGAAGAGATCAACCTGCTATGAGTCTCAAGTCACAAAACTCTTAGGGAAGAGAATCTTTGTCCCAGCTTAGATCAAGTGTTGACACCTGAACCAATCAAGAACTTCCAGGGCTAGATCACACTGTAAAATGAGGGCTTTCATTGCAGTCATGGATGCTGTCAGGAAAAGTGGTTCACAAGAGAAGCATGGAGCAATTCTTTGAAAAAAGGGTAGGAATTATTGGGCAGAAAAATAAATATGTGCTATCATATTATTCTATCCTTTTAATGTGACTAAGACACCTAATATTAGGGAAAGGTAAAGCAGGTAATTCTCTATTTTGATTTGAAGGAGACTGAGAGCCTTTTTTATATAATACTATATCCCCTGAGAACTGGAGAAAACTGATACTATTAGATAACCCCAAATTCAAAACATTATCTTTAGATCTCATCTAGTTGAATAGCCAAAGTTTTATATGAGGAAATCGAGAATGAAGATAATTAAGTGATTTTTCAGGATCACATTATTTATAAAAGCAGAAACATCCAGGTTTATGTGCATTTAAGGTATGTGTTAAAATGCTATCCAACAATAACCCACATATTTCTTTTTGGGATTGGAGACTTTTACTCATTCAATATTCCCATGACAGGGTTTTCAAATTTGATCTCCAGATTACCTGCATCAGAATAACTAAAAATGCAGCTTCTTGTGCCTCCTCCACTAATCCCTTCAATACTGAATCACAAACTCCATTGGATTATATTCTGTAAAACTGCGTTCTTAACCTAGTCTTCAGGTAAATTTTATGCATGCTAACGTTTGAAAACCACTGTAGTTTGGTATTACTAAGTCCTTGAAAGAAAAGATTAGTTGACAACTGAAAGTAATAGGAGCCCAGAAAAGACAACAGAGAATACCCTAAAAGTTACTGAAACGGTAGAAAGGAAGTTCTTGGCCTATTTTAGATTTTCCTCATTAACTGACCTCACTCTTGTTTTTTTTCCCTACTGAAATCTTCAAACTGCTCTTTCCAAATAATGAAAAAGGTGGTGTTAGTTTTGAAAGATACCATTTTAAATTGGAACTTCAAGTAATATTCAATGTTTCAAATCCTCACATTGCCAGTTAGATAATATCAGTGTTACTTACAAATGCTTTTCCACAACCATATTTTTCCTAACATTTCATGCATTTGGGTCATCCCATTGGACTATATTTATATGCATCTTAATGTTTTATGAATATACCCTAACACTACTGAAAATAAAATATGTAAACTCATATAAGTCCTGTAGATGGTTTTCTTTCAAAGTTTTAAATGATTGGTCTTTCTTTCTAATTACGGAGGTATAAAAATTTAATAGCAATTCATATGCACATTATTTTGGTGTTACTTGCATTTCCATAACTCAATGTTTCTGGAGGAGGTTAAAAATTAAATTGATAGTTTAAATTTTATTAATAGATTCCCTTATGCTATAAAGCAATTTTTTGCATGTTTGTGCTTTGATGCACTGTGGAATAAAATGAAATATTCTTCAGCTCCAAAAATATAAAAAAATAAGGTGCATGAATTACTGAATCTTCAAGGTTTTTTACATCTGAAAATTATATTGTTATTTATTTTTCAGTGGCACTATACAACTTTCTGTATCTATATATCTTTAAAGTTAATAAATATAGTAAGGTAAAAATGTCTCTATTTCAAATTTGATGCACAGTAAAATATTTTTAAAAACATTAATAATACATTACTCTGAAATGTCTTGATTTTTATGCCTCATATAATAATTCAATTTTAAAAAGTTTAGAATACTGATTTGTGACATTAAATACATCTTTTTCATGCTTTACAAAACTTGTCTATTCACACACACATGAATCCAATTTTATGAATATATAATCAACCTTGAAATCTACATCATTACAAAGGGAAAATAGATTGGCTAACTCAGATCTCTCTGCTTACATGTCATTTGGATTTGAGAAGATTATGAAATGTTTTAGTCTCCAGAATATCTCAAAATATATGCAGATAAGGAACTGTCAATTTTACCATCAAGTGACTGTTACTCATTTTATTCATTATACCAATGAGAACTCAAAAATAAATTTTACTTAGTAAAAATTTGCCTCAGTAGTCCAGATACTTAATAGAGAGGATATAATTGAAGTGGTGTATATCAAAACTAAAATGTTGTGATACTTGAAAGGTTAAACATAAATTTTATAAAGGTTGCTTGACAAGTGAAATTGTATTCTTAGAGTAGTTCAGACTATTGTGCGGTTAAGTGAGTAGTTTGTCATCTGCTCCTTGGGGGAGAATAGATTGATTATTTAACAAGGTGCAGAGAAACCGGTAATGATTGATTGAGAAAATATCACACATGTAATACTTGGTTTAATCCTTATTTTATGCCTGTAACTGAGGAAATATTAGGTTAATTTTTTTGCTTCTTTTATGGCTTTCCAGTGTAATCTAAAAGGCATACTCGCACATCTGCCTCCCCTGTGAATCTTTAGTTTGGCTCTTTTGGATTCCAGAAAAATATGTACATGATTATTATTATCATGGATTAGGAATGGTTTGTTAATTTTTAATGCCTAGGTTAATATTTATTTGCATTCCAGAAATGATGTGATTATTTTGGCCTTTGCAAATTCATAGTCAAATGATATTGCAAAGTATTTTCTTATCTGTTTTAAATCATATTCTATTTAAAAACCATTTTTTCTCAAGATTTTGAACGATTTTCCCTACTTTTTTATAAGATAGTTTTAAGATTATATTAAGATGCACGTTGGAGATCTCTCAGAGAAAGACAAATCAGAATAAAAACAAAGTAACCACCTCTCATAGCACACGTTTCCTGTCATAAAACATTCCCTGATAGTTGTATCTATCCTTAGGGTCATATGCCAAATACAGGAAAGTTTCCAAACACACCCCGTCTTTAAAATTTGATTGACCTCTTCCTGCCTCTTATTGGCTGGTCCAGGCAACAGTGCTTCTCCCTATAACAATTTAGTCAGCACTCCCCTATGTATGTGCTTCTGAATATGAGTTCTGTCCTAGACAACTCCAAGAGAGACAGCAATTTTTGAAAGAGCTATTCACAGCCAGCAATTTAGTTTCCAGGACAGATTATGTATGCATATATGTACACACACACACACACACACACACACACGCACACAAACACTGACACCATTCATCACTGAAATATTCTTCTTCTAATAGAAGTAGATTGATTTTCTTGGGTAAACATTCTGCTGTGAAGTAATGAGAATAAGTTGAAAGCATAAATATATCAAGCAGCATGGGAAATTGGTACCTGTATACTAACTAGTCTTGCTGCTATTGTTGCTGAAAATCAGGAGATCCTAGTGTGTTTGTTCCGGCTTAACCTTGTCGTTTGTTCTATTTATCTTTCAAAGAAGGAAGTTTAGAATTGAGAACTTGCTTAGAAATGGTACTTAAGGTTTACTCAACTAATTTTTAATTATGGTGAGATGATATAGGTTCAATAAGGATATTACAGTGTCTGAGTACAATGAAGATAGGAGAGTGAGGCTGAAAAGTTAACATCCTAGCAATAACCCTAACAAGCTATGTGGTGACGCTTAAGTCAACTACACTCTCTCAGTTAAATGATAATATGCAATAAGAGGTGTATTTTGAAAATGAAAGAAAATGTTGTACATAAAGTGCTAAGCACAGTGTTGGCTCCTGGTTTGTGACCTCTTCTGTGTGAGTTTCTTTCCTCTATCTCTTCCTCAAAATAATGCATTCCAAGAATGGAAGATGCTATGCCATGTCATGAATTACTGGCGTTGTATGTGTATTGCCTTGGAATAATTACCATCTTCTCACACTTTAAGTATATATAAAGCTATAAAGTCAGTTTTACTTTGCAAAAGAAAGCTTTGAAAGTTTATCAGGTTAGTTGCTGAGTTTAATTGACTAAGTTTGAAGTACTAGATTTTTCAAAATTCCTACTACAAAATTATACTGGTATAGAATTTATCATCGTCAACTTTAAATAATCTTCCCCCAAATGACAACTGAAATACCAGCCATAATTTGAAAATTAGAAGAAAGGTACTTTCCTTTTAGAGTGGAATCCTAATTCCTTGCACATATGTATTGAATGCAATGCAAATTTCTAATGAGGGTTGATGTATGAAAAGTTGCATAGTTTTTCTTCCTAATGTTTCCTCTATACTTTCTTATTCTTAATGAAGGAAGAGATCTCACATACCCTTGCTTTAATACAAGGCCACATATCATACTCTGACATGTAATATGTCATTTGGAATTCAAAAGCAATATTTTAGAAGTTTTTTAAACATGTCTGCTTTTATATTATTTAAAAAGAGGTTTATAGTATTTGAACTTCCAGTTTACTTTAGTAGCATAGTTACAAATATTTAAAAAATCAAAGCATTTACAATATTTTGAATTCTGATATGCCCTACCTTGTACTTTTTCTTGGAATCTTTTCCCTTTGAGAATCACTACTCTAGAGCTTACAATTTTAGTTTGACACCTTCAACATATTTATAAATCTATCTTTACTTTCTGAATGTTACCATATGAATAAGTCTCTGAAAAGATGTTTAAAGAGATAACTACTGTGGTAATTAAGGAAAAATTTATACATAATTCTAAATCTAACTTAAGTATCATTTGTTGAATGGTGTGATATTCATACACAGACTTGTTTTAGAAAGGACATTTCCTTCTATTTTGATTTTGAGGAACTCTGATTGATTCATCTCATTTTCAGAAAAGAACTTTTCTCCCATGTTTTCAAAAATACCACATTTAATGTAATTCCCTTTTTCAATATACACAAGGCTCATATGCATAATGTAGTGGCATAGAAGCCATTCTATCAGAATTTATTCTTTAAAGCAATTTGGCATTGGAATTCTGAGTCTCAGCTAGAAGATTACTGAGTATTATATTCTTTGTATTGTATATTTTTATTCATTTTAAACATTAAGATAAGTCTGTGCATTTTAATTTCCAATAATATTTTGCAACTGTTGAGCATATGGCATAGAAATTAAGCTGGTTTATTACTGTACTTTAAAAGATTATTTTATTTGCAATAGAATTATCAGTTAGGACAACCTTAATATTTCAACCCTAATGTAATATCTGTTAAGTTATGACTAGATAATTTGTAACCCCTGTAGTATCAGGAAAATAACATTCAGAGGATTTACCATTGAAATGTATTCATTGGTCACAAAGTAATCTTTTCGTTAGTGATATTACTCAAGTTTCAAAAGAGAATGTAGAAGTCTTCAATAACATCCAGGTAGCAAAATGTAATTGAAAATCACATCACTACACTTTGCAATTGGTCATCTCCCTGATAAAAATGCATCTACAATGAGTAAGAAATCATCTTGATGAGCACATATTTTCTCCTGATAATTTCTGTTTTCTACAAACAATGGTCAGTTAGAGCAAATGAATAGAAAGCAATGATTTTCTCCTATTGTTCATCAGATTGCCTATGATTAAAATAATTAAAATATATACATATATTTATGCATATCTAGGCTTCTATACCTCCTGAAGGAGGGCCAAGAACATTAGGTTTTTAAAAACTTCATAAAAGTTTCTAGTATTCAGCAGAGACCAAGAATAACATTAGATAGGTAAATGCAAGGTATGCCTAGGCATCGTCTGGCCTCTTGGAAGCATTTTGAAGAGCATGCCCTCTCTGTGTAAGTAAAAAGTAGTGGGAAGACAGTAGTTAGATTAAAGTTTTTTTTTTCTTTTTACATTTACTCTTCTGTTCCTCTTTGATTCAGTACACTATAATGATGTGGCTAAAGTCTACTACTTTACTTCATGTTCTTACCACTGGTCCTGTGTCATAGTGCTCTCATGATGCCAGTCCTGCTGTGCCTCCATTGGTCAAACTCTTTCTGGCTTCAAGACATTGCAGGGCTCTACTCCCATGTGGTGTGCCCTTCCTCCAATTTTACTTGATTCACTCCATCATATTGTTCACTGTTTTGATAAAAATTACTGCTCAGAGAGTCCACCCTGGCTGCCATCCCATTACACTAAGATTTTCTGTATCACATTTATAGATCTTATCGATATCTGAAATCATTTTTTAAATAATATTTATGTTTTGGTGTGTTTCATCGTCACCTGCTGTCCAGTATAAGTTCCACTGAGGACAGATATTTTATGTTTATCATTACATCCAGGCACATTATAAATTCCAAAATATTATTATTGAAATAAATTAAATAAACTTAGAAAAAGAAAAGTCCAATTTTCATTCCATGATGTAGGCTTCACCTGATCTGGCCTTTGCCTAGAACTCTCTTCATGGAGACTTAATTAATTATTAATTAGTTAATTAATTAGGCTTAATTAGGTTTCCTTGTTTGGATTTGTCTCCGTGCCCAAAGGCTGACTTTCCTAAAGACCTTACTTAAGTGATTGTCCATTACTATTTTTCATCATAGTGATCTATTCATTTTCTTCTTAGCACATATTATGATCTATATTGTTGTATTTATTCATTTACCTATTTATATTTTTTATTTATTCAGTTGTTTATATGTTTATATTATTATTTCTTTCCTCTCAGATTCACTGTCTTTTGTTCATTGCTGTGTCTTCAATTTTTAGAAATGAAAATTTCTTTAGAGAAGACTAACCAACAAAGAAGTAATTAGAATCTGATGAAAGTAGCACATAAGAAATATACCCTGGTAGTAGTGATAATATAGAGGAGAGAGTAATTAACTCTCCACAAGGAGTATCAGGGAATATATCAGGAAGAGGTAATGTCCAAGAGGGGGAAACTAAGAATGCTTTCTCACTTAGCTCCAATAACTAAGTAGCTAGTGATATACCTCAAGACCTCAAATTCAATCATGTAAAAGAAAGAATTTTTCTTTACTTCACTGGAATTAAGTGATGAGAAAGGGGTCTAAGGATTCTAGTAAATGTGTAAAAGAGAAAAGAGAAGATATTGGTTGGTATTCTTGGTTAAAGAGAGAATTCTTTCTAGGTAGAGAGACAATAGTGATAACAGTTATGTTCTCTAGTTTTTTATTTATTTGTTCTTCTCAATTCACAGTACAGCACTATGCACTTTTTGGTCCCACTGTTGTACAATTGGGTGTGTGGGCCTCTCTACATAAATACCACTGATGTCACTCCATGTAAATTTAAAATATGGTTATTTGGCAAAATTCTATAAGCAAAGGAACAGCAGAACATACAGGATTTCCCATATTTTCATTATATCATAAGAGGAGTGTTACATTATGGTCATGACTGGAAAAACCATGGCAAACTTTCTAGTAAAGATGGACCCTGCCCCCATAATCTTGCATGTATTTATAGGAAAAGAGGGACAGGGAATCTCTATGTGACTATATAACAATGGAAAGTCTCTGATGTAACTGACCTTATTAGAAAAGAGGAGCATCTAAAATAACAGACATGCAGACCCAGGTTTACTAAGTTATCAAAGGGGGAAATAATGAGCATCCACATAAATTGGATTTGTCTCTTTTCAACGATGATGGGTCTATTTTGTGAATGGAATGGCATCTCCATATATATATTTCATCAAGTGTTGCGATACTGATTCTAAGTCTCATAACAATAACTCTAAAAGTGAATATGTAGAATGGGTATTTCAAAAAGGCATAACCATAAAATAAATTTATGTGTAAAAAAAGATGGTATTAATTTCTTTAACAGTTTTGAAAATGTTAGCTAAGATACACACACGTGTGTGAGCAATTGGAAAGCTTTTTTATATATGTCAATAAATATCTAGGGAGGACAGGTGGCTCAGTTGGCTAAGAATCTAACTCTTGATTTTGGCTTAGGTCAAGATCTCACATTTGTGAGATCGAGCGCCACATTGGGCTCCATGCTGGGCATGGAGCCTGCTTAAGATTCTCACTCCCTCTTCCTCTGTCCCTTCCTTGCTTAGGCACACACTCATGCTCATGCTCTCTCAAAATAAATAAATAAACATTAAAAACAAT
Source organism: Cryptoprocta ferox (assembly GCA_028646485.1). Classification (NCBI taxonomy): domain Eukaryota; kingdom Metazoa; phylum Chordata; class Mammalia; order Carnivora; family Eupleridae; genus Cryptoprocta; species Cryptoprocta ferox. The sequence continues at coordinate 91,990,628 of CM053572.1, read as the reverse complement.
AAATGTCTCAAATGTAGTTTTATGTTTACTAAGTTATTCAAATCATTGATGTGGAATGAGATGAAATATGCAAAATGAACATGTTTGCTATTTACTCCTAATTTTATAATTCTGAATATTGAAGGTTATTCACACCCAATATCACTACAAGATTACCAAAGTGTGTGTGATTATTGCTAGATATACTAATGGGCATATTTTCCTTAAAAGCCACTGTTTTATAGTACATTAATGATACAAGAATACACTAGTAGGCCAAAGAAACAGAAATACATGATTCAGAAGCAGCAAAATATTTTTATAAATTTTGTGTATTATAAAATTGTCATTTCATATCAGAGGAACAAATCAGTATTTTACTTTTTATTTGCCATTTTGCTAAGTAAAAAAAGAAAAGTTAGCCACTTCACATCACACTCCTATCCTAGGTGGTTGACAATCATTTTAGTTTATAGGTGATATTGAGCTCTTATTAATTGAAACGAATTGTTCTAATAATGCAATCTTCTCAACAACACTAAGACATAGGTACTATTGTTTTCCCTATTTTGCTGACAAAGAGATGGAGATAGGGAATAATTAACTAAACTTGTCAAGGTTAAAATTGTGAACAAGTGAACATTACCTCTACAGAACTCCACATTTTCTTAAGAAAATTTTTGTTTTGTGGGAAGAAGTTGGGGGGTAGAGGAAGATGTGTTGATGGAAATGTATATATCCTTTTAAGCTCTATAAACTCTAGAAACAATCTTACAACGAGGCAATTATATAAGTATATTTAATGCAACATTTTTAGAGTGAAAAGTTGAAGTGTTATGTAAGACTCTAGAGCTACTAAGAATGAGGATAATCCATGTATATCCATGATAGATATTTTGGGTAAATAAAAGCAAATTATAAAACAGTATATAGTGAGTGTGATTCTATTTTGAAAGAAAGAAAATTCATATGATATAGATGTACATAGAAATATTGAATATAACTATATCATACATATGTACAACAAAAAAATGAGTTGAAATGATATTAACTAGTAATTGAAGATGAGAAAGGAGAGCTTGGGGGAAATGATGGTTGTGATACTGTGATTTATAGGAATATGTATTCCCTTATTCAGATAACCAAAATGTATTTCTCATGTATATTTGGCCTCCACAGTTCCTGGCTCCCAGCTACCCAAACCCTTGAAATTTCTTAAATGTTGAGGGTGATAAAGGTGTTTTGTTATGTTAATGAGGTGCCTTTGGGAAGCACCTAAATATAGGGGCTGGAGATACCATACCATTGGAGGATTGGAACTTTCAGTCTCACTTCCTGACCCTGGGGAGGGGGAAGGGGCAGCGATTGAAATTAACTACCACTGGCCAATGATTTAATCAATTATGCATATGCAATAAAGCCTCCATAGGAAACCAAAAGGATAGGGTTTGGAGAGCTTCTGGCTTGGTTAACATATGGAGACATAGGGAAATGTCATGCTGTCAGAGAACACGGAAGTTCCACACACTTTCCGTGTACCTTACCCTATGTATCTCTTCCATGTGGCTGTTCCTGAATTATACCCTGTTATACTAACCCAGTGATCTAGTAAGTAAAGTGTTTCTCTGTGTTCTGTGAGCCTCTTTAGAAAACCTAACCAAGAAAATTAGGTTAATCTAACCTGAGAATGAGGTCCTGGGAACCACTATTACTAGCCAGTTAGTCAGATATACAAGTAACAACCTGGAGTTTGGACTGGTGTCTGAAGTCCAAGGAGAAGGTTGTGTGAACATTTAATATGCATCTGGTTTGTCAGAAGCACAGGTAACAACTAGAGCTTGTGACTGACATCCGAAGGTGTAGGCAGGGAGGTGCAGTCTTATAGGAATGAACCCCTTAACCTGTGGAATCTGATACTATCTCCAGGTTCAGTGTCAGAATTCACTTGAATTCTCAGAAACCCTTCTGGTATCTGAGAATTGTTTGTTGGTGTTAGAGGGGAACCCCCCCTCCCCGCCTCATGTTGGAAAATGATGTCTCAGAACACCAAAAAGAATGGCAGTACCACTTTTTAATACTTAATATTCCAGTTTAATTAATTATTTTTGCTACGTAATTCTTTTTAAATTTAAAAAAGTAAAGTACATTGTTCGGGGTTTTTAGATACAGAAATTAATATTCATTCCTACCTTGAAACTTAAATTTATAACTGAAATATATTCATTATTTAAGAAAACTTGAAATACAACACACACAATATTGTATATAACCAAATGAGCTTTTGATATTCATTGAATAATTTCAGAATATTCGCTGCTACCAGGACTTTGCATCAGTAGTAATATTGATAATGAGTTTATTTCTGAAGTATTCACATCTTGTTTTTATCCTAACTCAAATAGGAAATAATAATGAATTAGGAACGTATACATAAACTTGTGTTCAAATTCTGTCACTATGTGATAGCAGATATGCCATACTGAATTTTTCCCTCTCCGAGACCAGTAATACAGTACAGCGACTTCTCATTTTAATCAAATTGCATTTAAAGAAGATAATCAGTTTTTATGGTATGAAAGTGCTTCTGGTGATTTGTAGTATCAAATTTACCAAACTTATGTAATTTTTAGTGCCTCTGCAAATATTTGCATGTGACAGTATGCTTGAAATCCTATTGTGCTTTCATTGAGTAGTATTTGAATTTGGTATGTAGGAATTGCTTTAATATCAGATAGACCAAACTGTAATCCTTCTTCTGACACTGAATTTCTCCTGTTACAGAGTCTCCTTTTTCTCATCAGCAAAATAGTGTTAATAATATTGCATCATGGAGTCTTTTTAAGAATTAAACTGAATTGTATATCATAATATTAGTATAGTTCAATATATAGTATATTTTAAATAAATACTAATTCCTTTCACTGACCCTAGCCCCCTTGAAAAGAAACTAAGCTAGGAAATTTGCAACATTTTAACTCATCTTCAAATACATATACCTTATTTAATTTCTACTTTTACTTGTTCTATTTTTTTAAGTTTATTTATTATTTGGGGGGAGAGGCATAGCAGCACAAGTTTGGGAGGGGCAGAGAGAATGGGAGACAGAGAATCCCAAGCAGGCTCTGCACTGTCAGTGCAGATCCCAACATGGGGCCCGAACCCATGAAACTGTGAGACCATGACCTAAGCCCAAACCGAGAGTTAGGTGCTTAACTTACTGAGCCACCCAGGGACTCCACCTTGACTCATATTCTAGAACTAATGGCTTTTCATAAGAAAAGTTTATAAATTATATCAAAAAATTGCTCACCCAGGGGAACAGAAAATTGGTGTACATCAATGGTATAAAACCATATTATAGAATTTTACTCATAGAACTTTTGTTCAAATCCTGACTTGAGACTTAATAGCTTTGATCCTTAGTTTTATTTGCAAGATAAGTTTGACTTAGTAACTAACAGGAAGGTGGTACAATTTCAGTTCCTGAAATCTCCACCTTATAGTTGTGTGACCTTCAACAAATTTCTTAAACTCTTTGCATGAATTTTCTTCTCTGTGTAACAAAGATAATAATAGTACCTTTCTTATAGATATTATTGTGAGAGTTACATAAGATATTATGCTGAGAGGCAGCTGGGTGGCTCATTTGGTTGAGCATCTGGCTCATGTTATGATCCCAGGGTCGTGGAGTCTGCTTAAGATTCTCTTTTCTCTCTCCCACTTCCCCTCTCCCCCACTCGCGGCCTCTCTCTTTGTCTCTCAAAAAAAAAAAAAAGATATTATGCAGAAAGTACTCAAAACAATATGAGTATAGCAATTGCTATGTAAGTATTTGCCTTTGTAATTATGGGATTTTTATTTCCCATCAGACTCTTTTGAGGATTAAAATGAATACACAGTGCTCATAATAGTATATTTATGATGCAAAGTGTAACTTAGGGTCATTAATTTTGGATGCCATTCTTATTACCTATCCCTGCTCATAAACATTACACAAATTCTAGTGGAGCCCAGAAAATTGGGGGTTTTGTGTAATGAGAAGGAAAAAATAATGTTTTCTTTAATATTCACAATGAAACCAAATTATTGCTTTGAACTATTGAAATCATACCTATTTCAAGGAAGTTATTAGGAATATCTTGAGCAGAAAATATCTCCAGAAATTCTGTGACAATAGAATGGAAAATAATAAATATAGCAAATAACTATTGTTAGCTAGATTATATTGTTTTAAAAAATACAAAGTATAGATTTCCTTTTTCAACAATGTATAAAGTTTGAAGGAAAGAAATAAAAGTTATTTTTTTTCAACAACATGGTTTCATTGATATATAAATAGCATATAATATCTATTCCCTTTATATTTTATATAGAATAGGAGAAAGACAAATTTTCAAAATTTTAATAATTAGTAAATCTATCATACTAAGATGAAGTATGACCTATAAGACAAAGATATATATGCATAAATTGAAACTGTAGTTTTTCATCATTCTAAGTTATAGAAAGATGCCATTTAATCTTTATTAAAATTTAAACTTTTAAGACAAAGAGAAAACAATATAATCATAACTGTGACCTTTCTGACATAGAGATATTCTAATTTGCAATTCATATAACTGGCATAATTTTTACTTGTCTTTTTATAAACTTATCTAAATGTGAGTTTACATGCCTGGCATGGTCCTAATTGTAACTCATATTAGACAAATAAATCAAGTAAAGATGATAATGAACCAAATTATTAGACATCAGAGGGTTATGCATTAATCTTGTCTTTGACATTGACTCCTGATAGAGAACTATAAATCTATATTCTTAAAACCCAAGTCCTTCCCAAGGGAATTGGATATATGATAGATAACAAGACTTCACGCTCATATCCATCTGAATACTTAGAGAAATATTCTGAATCCAAATTCTTAGTTCTTACTGTTATGCCATGCTACAGTCTTCCAATAATTTTGGGAGGATCATCTTTTCCAAACTTCTTATGACCTCTAGATGAAAAAGATGTGGAAGAATAAGTCTAATGGATGGGATAAATAGTATTTCTGTAGAAGTAAAGAAAATGTCATTCTTCTTCTTCTTAATGTAAGTAAAAGCAATAAAAAGGACTTCCACTATATATTCTTATTAAACCTCACAGGTCTTATTTTTTTAGTGCAGTATGATTGCATCTTTTTATACACAACTAATCATCACCCACAGATCCCTTGACTTTGCCTGACTATATGATGAAAACAGGATATTCCAAATTATTGCTTGACGTTGATGATCATTTTACTAGCTTTCTAGTTTTCCAGGCTCACCTATCACAACATTTTTCATCTTAGCATACTGAGACAGAAATATAACTCATATATAACATCCCATCCTCCCCAGCACTTCTCAAAAGTCATTTTCTAAAGCCATAAAATTGTAAAACCCACCTTTTCACAGAAGATCAGAAATAGTTTATATAGTCAAGTAATTTACAGAAATACTATGTGCTATGTTCCACCTTATACAGTAACATTTCAAAGAGTCTGAGAGGTCAGGTATAAGGGAAACTATTTCATTATATTTCAGCAATATTATCTACTCATTAAGAATAGGAGTAGTTATTTTTCAATAGTCTATAAGCTTTATTATACCACCCATTGGGAAATATTTCATTGCTCATTTTGTTTCACTTAGTAATAAACTTAAAAGAGAAAAGATACATACTTATTGTTGTTTTTTATATTCCAGCATGATGTGCTGTCCAATTTTTTACTTTATTCATTAGTTTTATCTCTCAAATCACTAATTAGTTATAACCACTTATTGACTTGGCAAATATTTATTGATGGACTTCTGTCAGGCACTGTTTTAGGCACTAAGGCTATATCAACAAAAATCCCTATTCTGTAGATTAGGATAGGTAGATATTCTGCCTTTCTATAAGTATTGAGAAAACAGTAAGCAAACAAAAATTAATAATTATACAATATGTTGTTTTATAATTACTGTGAAGAAAAAGTTTTAAAGGGAACTCAGAATTGTGGTCATTTCAATTTTAAGTAGTGTGGTGAAGAGTAGGAAGGTGAGACAGGTAGAGTGAGTCACGGTGGTATTTGAGAAATGAGTTTCTTCAACACAGGGAACAGGAAGTACAGATGCCTGGAGCTGAGTACGTGCCTGGTCCATTCAAAGAATACCTAAAAGACCAGAAAGCAATAAATGGATGGGTAAAGACAAGTAGAAGACAAGGGTCAACTATGTAACAGGGGTCTTTAAGGATTTTATAAGACAATGTGAGCATAAAGGTTTTTACTCTAGGTGAATTGAAAAACCAGCAGAGGAGCCAGAAGATCTAACTTATATATTATCAGAATTATTTTGACTGCTGTACTGGGGCTAGATTGAAGGGGGCAGGGGGTCAATGAGCCGAAAAAAGGTAGACCACTTCACATGCTTCTACGCTAATTAAGGTGAGAGAGGATGATGGCTTGGGCAAGATTACAGCAGTGGAGGTCGTGGGGCAGGGTCAGTTCTGCATTTATTTTGAGGATATATTTAACAAGATTTCCTAAAAGAATTAAGAGTTACTTGAAGGCTTGAGGCCTTAAATAATTGGAAAGATAGAATTGTAATTTTCTAGGTTGTAGAACACATTTTAGTGGGGAAGATAAAGACCTTGGTTTTTAACTTGTGAAGTTTGGCAGGATAACACTCAGTAGCACTGAGTAACACTGAGTTGAATATAAGGTCTGGATGATAAGATAGTTATCCATACTAAGAATCTTCATTATAGTAATTATATTGAAAGTAATGGGATTTCATGAGATCTCTAAGGGTGTTCAAATAGAAGCTATTTAAGAGAAAAATCTTATTCTTGGGCTATTCCAATATTTAAGGGTCCAAATATAAGGAGGAATCCATAAAGCAGACTGAGAAAGAAAAGCCATTTAGACAAGGGGATATCCATGAGATTAGTGAGTGAGTATTCAAAACCTAGTGAAGAAAATATTTCACAGAGGAAGAAGTGATGAAACTTCTGATATTATAATTGTATTTCTCAGTATTGTCCCTTTATTGTCAGTAATTTTTATCGTTCTCACTATTATTCACAGCATTTTACACCCATATTTTATTTATTTAATAATTTAGCTAAATATAATTGAGGACTTGCTATGTGTGACATGTTAACTTCTACCCATTATAGATATTATACTAGGAATGAAACTTTTGGAGATCTTATGCTCTATCTAAACAGATACCTTTATATTGCATTAAAATAAGTGCTGTAAGATTCAGAAGCCCAAGTTCTTCATGGAAAAGGAAGGTGAAAGAAAGTAGGAGAAAAAGGCACCAAAACTTAGATGTTGCTTCAGTCTTAAACTTTTTGAATTTTTCAAAGAAGTAAGAAAGATTGGCAAGATTCCAGGTGGAGTGAAGAGAGGTAAAATAGATTTTGGAAGCATGAGAGAACATAGCACATTTTGGAATAGTAGGTATACCTTGGCAATGCCAGCATTGAGGGGTATAACATGATAGGTACAAAAATTGAACTAAGAAACAGGAGTCATGAAAATGGACATTGCATGCATGCTAAAGTGTTTTTCAAAGTCTCTGTAAGTGATGAGAATCATTAAAGAAATTCATGTAATACAATAGAAGTGTGTTTGTATTGGTAGCATTTGGGGATTAAACTGGTAATAGGTAAAATGGGTTACTAAATTATTGTAGAAGCTCAGGCAAGAGTTTCTCAAGACTAAATACAAGCAGAAGGAATAGGCATCTGGAGAGGGATGATTATATATTATAACATTTTTGTTAATGTTTATTCATTTTTGAGAGAGAAAGACAGAGACAGAGACAGAGCATGAACAAGGGAGGGACAGAGAGAGAAGGAGACACAGAATCCAAAGCTGGCTCCAGGCTTTGAACTGTCAGCACAGAGCCTGACACAGGGCTTAAGCCCACGAACCATGAGATCATGACCTAAGCCAAAGCCTGGGATGTTTCACCAACTGAGCCACTTAGACACCCCATAGAATGAGTATATATTATATATTATATATTATATATTATATATTATATGAAGCAGAATGAGCATGATTTAGTGACTTTTAATGGAAAATGTATATACAAGTTTACCAGGTCTTTACTAGTGAGTAGTAAAACAAAGAAGGAAAAACTCCTGTGTGCACATATATTTATTTTGTAAAGAGCTCCAGGAAAAAGATTAAATATTACAAAAATATGACTTTGGATCTATGGGGCAGGCAGAAAATAAAAATAAAACAAAATAGAAGTTTTGGAGATAAAGAATGTAACACCATCAGTATATGGAGGATATTTGAAACAACAGCGTAGATCACTCAAAGGAGCATTTAAAGTGGCATAAGAAAATTCAATGATAAAACACAGGGTGAAACACTGAGGAGCAGTAAAATAGAAAGACAGAATAGTACAGAAAGAAGGAGAAAGAAGAACAGGGAGAGAATTGTATAATAGCACCAAGGGAAAGTTGTATTTCCAAAATTAAAGAATAGTTATAGGCTTAAATATTCCCAGGAAATCCAGGGCCAAGATAAGAATGTGAAAAAATGACCACAGAGTTTTGAAAATGGAGAAGTTCTTTCACTCGGGAAATTGGTGAAATAATTGCTTCTCATTATTGATAGTCTGTTAACAAATATTAAATAAACATGTTCTTACATAGTTGCCGAGAACTTAATAACAGTTATATGTGACTTAGGAGACTATTTCAAACCTGACAAAATTTTAAAAGTCTTAGACATCACACAGTCGCAGGGATTTAGACTGCCAAAGCTCTGGAAAGTTTTGTTACATTGGGATATCACTCATAGACATATTTGTATATATTGAAATATATATATATTGAAAATTAAGCTTGTACTTCAAGTGAATTCTACATTGTACATTGCTGTTGAATTGACAGTGTGAATAATTCTTAACCTGTTAACTAGAGTCAACCTGATGTAATGTTACAGTGTTCATAATTATTATTTCACAATTTAAATTTTTTCTTAAAATATCACATGTCTCAATGTAAAGAAGGCACACTTAAAATAACCTGAAATGTTATGGACTAAGGTAGAGTACAAGTTAATCATCTTCTACAAATTTTCTATCCTGCATTCCATTCTCTGTACACGACTCAGTGGCTAATAGTAAGTATGACTAGTCGTTTGTTCCTAAAGATCTTTAAGGACATATCTATTATCACTACCCAATAGTATTTTCTGAAGTGATAGAAATATTCTAATCTGATTGTCCAATACACGAGACAATACCCACATGTATTTCATAAGCACTAGAAATGTGACTGGTGACATTCTTAATTTTATATAATTTTAATTAATTTGAATTTGAATGACTGCATATGGCTAGTAGGTACCAATGATTAATTTGCTAACACTTTGAGGTCTTATATATCAGGCACTAAGAAATGTAGATGTATTAATCCACCTAGATCTCATAACAAGTATATCAGATACTATTATTATCTTCATTTTAGAGATGAAGACATAGATATAAGAGATTACATAAGTAATTTAATAACAGCACCGATAATAAATTCTGTAGTGTATATTCTGCACTTACTGGTACCAGTCACCAGGCTACATGATTGGTACTAGCCCACCAGTCTAGTGCTAGTACTACCGATTCATACTGGTTGTAGTCAGCAGTCACAACTGCCCAATAGGGTGTATTATGTTACCACCCCCAGTTTTCAGGTTAAAAAAATAGGCTTGGAGGAGGTTAAGTAACTTGCCGAAAGTCATAGTAAGTTGTGGGCCCCAGACAGAATAGTTTGTCTGATCGCCAAACTTGCTTTTTTCACTTACCAAAAATTAATGCTCTCCTGACAAGAAGCAAAAGGAGAGTCTGTTTCTGTCTGGGTCATGACAATCACAAACACTTTTTTTTAGACAAGCTTTCATTTCCCTATCCCCAACAATAACAGAAAGCACCTTGGCTTTCAAAAAACTTTCCTCTGCTCCCCTCTCCCCTTCCTATCAAACAAAGTGAGAAAAATTCTGCTTTTTAATGTGTTCCATAAATAACCTTAGTACTTTAAAGAATGTCTCCATTTACGCAACAAAAGACTAGTAGAAAAGTCAAAGAAAGGCTATTTGAGATGGTTAAGTGACTGATCAGAGCTCACTTACATAAGGTCCTTGTATCTGTTAGAGGAACTTTGCCTCACCTGCTTCTCCTTTGTTTATTGTCACACCTGCCTTCAGCTGGCAGAGCAGATTAATTCTACTTTAGAAGAGACATCTCCACTTTGCACTGGGAAGGGAAATGTTTCATAATCTATGTAGGAAATTTGGCCATATTACGCCACTGACATTCTCAGTCTTCCTGACTAAATATCGCTCTTATCATAACTTTTGGCAGAGCTGTGAGTTACAGACTTGGTATTTTAATGTGAAGTTTTCTTCAATAGCTTAATAGATGACATTTTATAAACTAAAAAAAATGCCTTTACGCACTAATCTTGAATCACTAAAAATATGTAATCATTCCAATTAAAATCTAAATGTAGTGCCTTAAAAATGCCGTATATTTTGTTGTCATAATTCTAAAATTCACTGAGTTCAAGTCATGATTTATTAGAGCTGAACTCATTTATTATTTTAGTTATCCTTTTTTTTAAATATTTGATTGATTGGCCATATTGTTATTTAGGCTCTGACTGAGCATGGGTGAATATTGTGCATGAGACATTAATCAGGAAATTATGCATTGCTTTCACAACTGGACTTTACTTTGTAATATTGTATTAGCTCTTCACATGCAAATTAGTTTAGGTAATTACCTCATTTTTCAGTAGCCATTTGATGGATAGAAGTTTCATGTAGATTCTTTTGTGTAATTTAAAATCTTGTGGCGATTTGTTCATAAAAAGTCCAGTTTCAATTGTTATACATCAGACTCATGAGGCAAGTTGTAGAGAACCCTTGTTGTAGATCTTATTCTCCCAGTTTCTTTCAGCCCTTACTCAAGCTAGCAATTTGAGCAAGTGTTACATATATATACACATATACATATATGTAGTATATATACTATATATCTATAAATATGTATATATATATGGTGTATCTTTCTATATCTAAAACTAAAACTGTGTCCATGATTTGTATTTTTGTATCATTGAAGTAAGCTGAGATTAGGTTATAGCCCATGGAGAGATCACAATGCATAATTAGAGTAGGATTCTTTGTCTTTCTAACGAGTTCAGTTAGCAAAGTTACTGTTATTTTCTATAAATAAAAAATATAGGCTTCAAGCATCTGAATTTTCCATATTACAAATCCATGTCTCTTTTCTATAGTTTTAATATTAAGTAGTTTAGCTGATATTAAAAAGAGTATAGTTAAATTAATATTGTAATAAACCAAAAATATATAGATAGACTATTCTTAGGCATGTCATGGTTGTAGTTGTCAAACACATATAGTGTATTAGCAGACCTCTCATCCAGGGTTTTATTACATATACTTACATATGTGAACTGCCCAGGATATTCAGACCATTCTTTCCCCATATTTTTTAATCTAGAATGTCATATAATCATGACTGTTTGTTGTGATCTTGTCTATTCAGAAACCTGCTGCTGTAAAATAGCTTCTCCATAAATGTCAAGTAATGTAAAATTGAATGCCTATATTTAAATAGATTTTAACAGATAATAAAACTCTTGAGATTAAGATGGTTTCATTCAGGGAGGCAGACAATTCTTTCCACAGTATGCAATTTATGTGTCATGTTATGTAAAATACAATTTTAAAAATACTTTTTAAAAAGCACAAATGATAAGTATCTGTTGAATAAAAAAAAGGAAGGCAGTGTTCTCATTGCAGGTCTAGTTGAACATGTGAAATATAATGACAAGGTATAAACTTCTATTTTCTAAACATTGCTTTGACTAGATTTGCTTTCTGCTAATTCCTTTGGGGGTTATTCCAGAGATTCAAGCTATCAAAACAGATTTTTTTACTCACAACCTAACCTTTCTTTATTTAAGACAAAACAAAGGAATTAGAGAATTTTGACACACTATTAGATGAAGCATAAGAGAAAATTGCTTTTCCATTTACAGGTATGCACTTGGCACTTTATCTCTGAACACCCAACTGTATCACAGCTTACAGTTGGTTCTCACCAGCACAAAAGACGTATCTTGTCTCTTGAGAGACCAGCTACTGACAGCCTTTCACTCACTAAATATTAAAATGGACATATAAAATTAGATGTCTGATAAATAGTATATTTTTAGGAAGATGACTTTTTGGACTAAGAAATATTCAGCATTCTCTAGAATGGGTTGGAGGTAGAAAAGGGAGAGGTACAAATCCCAATTAGGTTGCCAAAATAGTTTATACATGAAGGAAAACAGACTTCACAAGGAGAGGAGTGGCAGATGGACTCCAAACGAGAGGCCATATATGAGAGATAACATTGCTCTCAAATCAGAGACAACCAAAGGCATATCTAAGTCAAAGCTGGGTTTACTGAAATGTTGCAAACAGGAATATTGTACAGACTGGGCTGTGGGATATCTGTTAAAAGGTCACTAAAAGGATTTTATGTGAAGATTTGGGTTTATTTTAGGTGATTTGGGGAATAATTCATGGAGATGGAGATAATTCTATGAGTGAGTATGCTAGTAAATCTTATTGTAAAAGCAGGAGATATAAAGCAATCCAAAAAGTGTAATTGGTATAGAAGCAGCAATAACTAATATTAGCAGGGGTAAAGAGATACTAGGTCATTTTTGTTACTTGAACATTGTTGTAATTTTTATCCGTGTTCAGACATGGTTATGGGGTTTTCTGTTTTGTTTTGTTTTGTTTTATTTGATATATCATAGTCATCGAGTGCCTGGTCTGAACCTCTGTAGGAGAACGCCCAGCCTCGTTGACAGGAATAGCCTCTAATCCATCAGTGCTTCTTTTCCTTTCTTATGCACAATACATAGAGACAGTTGATGTTAGAAAAGATCTGTTTGTATATGGGGAGGAGAAGGGTTGTATTCAGAGAAAATAGGAGTCAACATTTGTAAAATATGTACAGTGGGATAAATTTTTATATTTGTTATTTTCTAAATTCTAAGACGTCATAGTATTTGTCTCCATTTACCAGATGCAGCAACTAGAGGTGGGAGTCAATTAAGAAATTTGCTTGTAGGAACACAGATTATAAAAGGAAAGGCTGGGTTTTGTACCATGATCCTTCACCTGCTGAAATATATAATTTCTCTGTTTCAACAATATAAGGAGCATGAATTTCAAGTTAGAATTGGAAGTAAGTGATGATGTCATGGGCAGAATTTGGCAGTGCAGTATGGAAACTGATTTGGAAGAAGGAGAGGCTGAGTTTCTTTTTAAATATGTTAAGTTTGAAGCAATGATGGAGCATCATTTAATTACCCATTTATCCATTTATCCATGGTTAACTTTATTTTTTTTTATTGTGATAAAAAAGGAGCAAGTATCAAAAATATACAAGTCAGTAACTTATGACAAAGTTGCTGCTTGGTAAACACCAATGAAGTTAAAAAACGGAAACATTGCCCACACCTCCAAATTTCACTTCAAAGCCCCTCCTAATTGTTACCTGCTTTCTCTCAACCAACTGTAGCTGATATTTTGATACTAATGGTGATAATTTCCTTGCTTTTCTTTGTATTTTACTACTTGAACTTATATCCATAATTGTTAGGTTTTTCTTCATGCTTTATATTTTATATAAATGAAAGCAAAGATACTTTAGTCCTCTTATATACTTTATTTTGTTCAAAAATATGATTGTGAGAGTCACCATGTTTTACTTGTATAGCTGTGACTTGCTCAGCTTCATTGCTGTGTGATGTTACTGTAAATGATTTTAAAATATTTCCATCTTTTTTAACATTTTTAAAATTTGTTTTAACATTGTTGTGTTGATAGACATTTGAGTTATTTTCAGATTTGGGCTTTTACAAATTTTTGTTCATATTTTTTGACATATGTATACTATCTGTTCAGTAGGGGTGCAGTTGCTGAACCCAATGATGTATCTATATTCAAACTTAGTAAATGATACCTGTTTTCCAAAGTAGGTTGTACCAGTTTATACTCTCTCCACCAGTTTGTGAAGATTCCCTTCTTCAGATACTTGTCATCATTGACTTAAATTTTGGTATTTCTGGGGAGTTAAATTAATAAAAATGTCATGGGTTTTAGTAATAGTAGTATTTTTTTACTTTGCATGGCTTGAATTGTTAATGCAGTTTAATGCCTTTTGATTGTTTATTGGCCATTTGGATATTGTCTTTTGTTAATTATCTTGACAATTTTTGGGCGGTAGGTCTTCCTTTCCTTATGATATGTAGGATTTATTTTTATATTGTGGATATAAGCCTGTTGAGGGTAATATGTGTAGCAAATACCTTTTCCCACAGTGTAGCTTCTTTTTCACATCTTTAAGGAGATCTTTTGATGAATAGAAAGTCTTGTTTTAATATAGTCCATTTTATAACTGCTTCTTAGATTAGAACTTTTTGGGTCCTATTTAAGAAGTTTAACTACTTTGAGATCATGAAAATACTTTCCTAGATTATCATCTAGATGAACTTGATTATTATTTTTTACATTTCATTATTTAATTAATCTAGAATTGATTGTTGTATATAGTAGGAAATAAGTTTTGTTGTTTTTTTCTCTTCTTCCATTGTGATATCCAGTTGTCTCTCACTATTACTTGAAAATATCTTTATAATCCACTGTTCTGCTGTGTTATTTTGGTGTAATATAAGGATCTATATATGTGTAGATCTCTTTCAGGGTTCTCTGTTTTATAACTGTGGTTTAAAATTGGGTCATTTTTCTAGCTTTAGACTGCTATAAGTAAAGCTGTTCCGAACTTTCTTATTCCAGTCTTTGAGCATGTATGTTTTATTTTCCCTTATGAAAATAACTACCTTCCTTAATTTCTCTCAACAATGATTTCTAGGGGTGCCTGGGTGGCTCAGTCAATTAAGCATCCAACTTTGGCTCAGGTCATGATCTCACGGTTTGTGGGTTTGAGCCCCACGTTGGGCTCTGTGCTGACAGCTCAGAGCTTGGAGCCTACTTCAGATTCTGTGTCTACCTCTCTGCCCCTCCCCGACTCATGCTCTGTCTCTCTCTGTCTCTCAAAAATAAATAAACATTTAAAAAAAGTTAAAAAAAACAATGATTTCTAGTTTTCTTGCACAGGTTTTGCACATTTTCTTAATTTATCGCTAATATGTCATCTTTTAGGTACAATTGTAAATGGTATATTTTAAAAGCAATTTTTATTTGTTATAATTATTATAAAATAATAAAATTTTGGCTTATTATATTTTTATTAAGATGCATATTTATGTTCATTAAAATTCACCACATTTAGGGGCACCTGGATGGTGCATTAGCTAAAAGTGCGACTTTTTTTAACTTTTTTTTTTTTAATTTTTGAGAGACAGAAAAAGACAGAGTGCAAGTGGGGGAGGAGCAGACAGAGAGACACACACACAGAATCTGAAGCAGACTCCAGGCTCTGAGCTGTCAGCATAGAGACAAACACTTGGCTCAAATCCACAAACTGTGAGATCATGACCTGAGCCGAAGTCAGAAATGTAACCAACTGAGCCACCCAGGCATCCCTAAAAAGTCCGACTCTTGATCTCAGCTCAGGTCTTGACCCCAGAGTCATGAGTTCAGGTCCCCTACTTAAAAGAAAAAAACAAATGTCATTTAGTATATAGTTTTATGATGTTAACAAAGGCATACAGCTATGTAATCACCACCAAAATAATATGGAACAGTCCCATCAGTCCAAAACTTCTCTTGTGCTCCTTTGTAATGAAATAATTTCTCCAACCCAGAGTCTGGAACCTATAACTTTGCCTTTGTTTTTCAGAGTGTCATGTATATAGAATCATATAGTGTGCAGCCTTTTGAGACTCACCACTTTCATTTGGCATAATATATTTCAGATTCATTCATGTTATTTCATGTATCAGTGATGCATTCTTTATTATTGCTGACTATTATTATAGATAATATATATAGATCTATATAGATCCATTCACATGTTGAAAAACATTTAGTTTGGTTATTAGGATAATGGTTATAAACATAATTTTGGATAAAATCCTAGCGGTGGAACTGAGGGATAAATGGTACACATAGAACACAATTTATTTATTTATTTATTTATTTATTTATTTATTTATTTATTTTGAGAGAGAGAGAGTGGAGAGAGTGTGTGCATGGGTGCAAGCAGGAGAGGGGCAGAGATTGGCAGATAGAGGATCTGAGGTGGGCTCTGTTCTGACAACAGACAGCGGGACACAAGGCTCGAACTCATGAACCACAAGATCATGACCGGAGCCAGAGTCAGCTGCTTAACCTGCTGAGCCACCCAGGTGCCCCTGTAGAACACATTTTGTAAGAAAACACCAAACTTTTCCGAGTTGCCTGTAATGTTTTGCATTTTCACAAGCAATGTATTAGAATTCTAGTTCCTCTATATTTTCATGTGGTAAAGTCAGTGCACATGTGTATGTGTTTCATTTTTGTCTTAGTTTTAGCCATTTCCAAAATGTAGTGATTTCTTATCATGTTTTTAATTGACGTTTCCCATAGGACTCATAATGTTGAACATCACTTTATGTGCGTGTTTGCCATCCAGATATATTCTTTAGTGAATTGTCTATTCAATTTTTTTTGTTGATTTTTAAAATTTGGTTGCCTTTTTTTATTGTTGAGTTTGGACATTTCTTGATAGATTTTGGAGACAAGTCCTTTCTCAGAAATGTGCTTGCAAATATTGTTTCCTAAACTACATTTGTCTTTTTACTCTCTATATAGTCTCTTTCAAAGAGCAGAAGTTCATAATTTTGATCAAATCCAAATTATAACTTTTCATTTATGGAAGTACTTTTAGATTAGTGTCAAAATAATCATTGCCTAATTCATGGTCTTATATAAGAAATTATCTTATATATTGTCTTCTAGAGATTTTATAATTATGAATTTTCTTCTAAGGTCTGTGTTCATTTTGAGGTAATTTCTGCACTAAATATAAGGCATGAATTGATGTATTTTTTTTGTCATATTTCCAATTTTTTAAAAGGCTCTTTTCTCCATTGCTTTGACTTGGCACCTTTGTTGAAAAATCAATTAATCATTTATGTGGGAGTATATTTTTGGTGAATGTGTTTAGAGGTGTATCAATTTAATTGAACTTTTTAAAGAAATACTTTTTGAAATCACAGAAAAGTAAATGGATAGTTATTTCATAATATCTCAATATTGTCAAGATTCAATATTGACAGGATGTCATTTTTTCTTCATCTGTAGATTCAATGCAATCCCAATTAAATTTCCAGCAAGTTATTTTATGGATATTGATTTTAAAGTTCATGTGGAAAGGAAACAAAACTATAATAGCCAAGAAAATATTGAAGGAGAATAACAAAGTTGGAGGACTGACACTATCCATCCTTCAGGCTTACTATAAAGCTGCAGGGATCAAGACAGTGTGATATTGGCAAAAGAATAGATAAATTGTTCAGTGGATGGGAATAGAGAACACAGAAATAGACCCACATAAATGTAATCAACTGATCTTTGACAAAGGAGCAAAGGAAACACAATGGAGCAAAGCTAGTTTTTTCAACAAATGGTGCTGGAACAACTGGATATCCACATGCAAAAATAAAAATAAAAAAAGAATCTACACACAGATTTTACACTCTTTTCAAAAGTTAACTTAAAATGTATCATAGACCTAAATATAAAACACAGGACTGTAAAACTCCTAAAAGATAACATAAGAGAAAATCTAAAGGGTCTTGTGTATGGTGATGCCTTTTTAGATACAACACCAAAAGCACGATCCCTGAAAGATATATTGATAAGTTGAACTTTGCTAAAATTAAAAATTTCTCAATGAAAAACAGTATCAAAAGAATCAGAAGACAAGACTGGGAGAAAATATTTCCAAAAGACACATCTGATAAAAACTTTTCCAAAACATACAAAAACTCTTAAAAGTCATCAGTATGAAAACAAACAACCTGATTAAAAAATGGGCCAAAGACCATAAAACACTTCGCCAAAGAAAGAACATATTCAGCTTGAAAATAAACATATAAACATATGTCTCACATCATATGTCATCATGGAAATGCAAATTAAAACAACAATGTGAAATCACTGCGTACTTACTGTAATGACCAAAATCCAGGCCACCAACAATAGCAAATGCTGGGGAGGATGTAGAGCAATAGGACCTTTCTTGCATTACTAATGGTATTGCAAAATGGTAGTCACTTTGGAAGAGACTTTGGCAGTTTCTTAACAAAACTAAAATACTCTTACCATATAATCCAGCAATTGCCGTCCTTGGTATTTACCCAAAGGAGTTGAAAACTAATGTTTATGCAAAAACCTACATACAGATGTTTAAAGCAGCTTTATTTATAATTTCCAAAACTTGGAAGCAACCAACATGTGCTTTGGTAGGTGAATGGATAAATAAACTGTAGTACATCTAGACAATGGAATATTAGTTAATGTTAAAAAGCAATGAGCTATCAAGCCATGAAAAGACATGAGGAACCTTCAATGTGTATCACTCAGTAGATGGAATTACTTGTGAACCTCTTTGATCTTTCATACTTAGTCAAGAGATATTCAAACTTATTAGTTGCTGTATAGTTTTACATCCTATATAAATTCCTGTAAATTTCCTTGAGCTTTGTTCAGAACATAGTTAAGATAGTTGAAAACAACTTGATCTTTTGGGGTCTTGTTTTTCAGCTTTGTTATATGGGATAAGAATTACATTTCTTTTAGGATTAATTTTCCTGCCTACTGAGGCAAGCTCCTTCATAGTATTCTAATCAGTGTTCTTCACATTGTGAGGTTTTCCACCATGGCTGATGGGAACAGCCATTATTCTTAATTCTAATGAACATTAGGCATCATTCCCTTGTAACTTTTAGGTGTTTTTTTTCTGCCTGTGAGTAAATCTTCACAGGCATACACTGATCACATAATTAATCATAGAGGACCCTCAGAAGATCTTTAAGAGTTCTATCTCTGTGTATGTCTGTTCTCTATACTCTGCCCTGCAAACTCTAGCCACCTTGGCTTCCCTACACTTGCATTTCTGTTTCCTCAACTCAGGGAGACTTGACCACGATCTCACTGGGTTTCCTTTTTTTTGCACCACGGCCTAGTAACTTTCTCCACTTGAGGCAGTCAGTCTTAGGGATTATCACACTTGGCTCTTCTCCGGGATCACTATCATTTTTGGTCAAACTGTTTTCCTAGGTGTCTGTGCCTCTCACTGTGTTTTAATAAAAATCATAAAATGTATGGAAATGCTCTACAAGGCACAAAGTTCTATGTAATCATTATATTTTGCTGTTTTATGAGATCAGTTGAAAGTTAGTGACTGAATGCTTTAGAATGTCTTAAATATTCCAACATTAGCATTGTAAATTATATATAAAAATTATGTTTTAAAATAAAGAAGTAATGGTGAATCCCAACTTATGAGATGGGTATACAGAAAATCAGGTTAATCTTAATGGTAAGAAAAATTACTTTGTGCTATGGTTTATCCTATACCACATACTTGAAAATCATCTTAGGTTAGTTTATGCTGCATAAACTATCTCATGCTTACCCTAATTATTTTCATCAACTTATTAGTTTTCTACTTATTTCATTCTAAGTCAGATGGAACAACTGTGATGATATCTTTTCTGTTTTATTTTTCCATTAGAAATAGATATCTGCTGAGAAGAAAATGCCCTGTGTCAGTTTTTGCTTACTTGAAGAATACTGTTTTTTTTTACATAATGTAAAGAGCTCTTGAATGTCTTTCTTCTTATCTTGCAGGTATATGAAGTCTGGCAGTAAGACCTGCAGTAATTTTCCTTAAGGTAGGGACACATTCATTCTTTGTATTTCCATTTGTTCAGCATTACCTATCCAAAGCACAATGAAAGGCTTCTGAGAAAGTTGACCTTATCAAAATGTAAATTATGAGGATAAAAACCACTCACTTTGAGACAAGCTTTTCAAAGACCATTAGATGTATACCCTCTCCAAAGCTTTCTTTGGTATCATCTTAAATCATAAATTACTGAGATTTTTGAATAGGTGAAAGTTCATTTTTTCATTGTTCGATATTTAGATGCTTAAAGTACATGCTAATGCAAAAAAATCAAGCATTGATTTTTAATAGAAAAATAGTGCAAATTATATGATATACTTGCTCAGTATTAGATATTGCTAATATTAATTAATATTAATTAATACTTGCTCAGTATTAGTTCATAAGGATATTCTTCATAAAGTCAATGAAGACAATAATAGGAAGAATAGCATTCAAAGACAGTTCTGAGCAGCCTCATATGATTCATCTTGGGACATGTAATAAGTGAGGCATATGAGTAGGAAGTGGAGTAAATATAAGCAGTCACAATTCAAAATATGGATAGATGAATTGAAATTGAAGAGAACAGTGGTTTCAGGTAGACATGTTTTTATGTTTTATTCCAGAGCTGTGCCTCTCTCATTCAGATTTGGATAGGTAAGGGCTAATGGGAACAAATAATGGGGCATGATGACTGCACAGAACTGAAAATTGATATTAAAGAGCACATCCAAATCATGTGGGTTGTTTCTATTCAAGTCCAGAGCAATTGGTTATTCTGTTTATTCAAGCAATTAAACTATATAGGTTGTGGGGCTGTTAGTTTTTTGACTATGTTGACTAGATTTTTTAAACTGATTAAGATAGTCCTGGTAGATGATACTACATACTAAGTTTCTTTAGTATTTGCATAATGGTAAAAATATGTCCTTTTTGTATTTGTTTTTATATGTAGCTAATTAAATGCCAAGTCAATCAAGTAAAATAATCACCCTTTAGAAAATTGAAAATAAAATTTGAAGAGCTCTCAAAGCATTAAACTTAAATATCCAAGGGCTATGATGGGAAGCTGCATGAAAAAGCATATTTAAATAGGTGCAGATTGTCCTATCAATGACTCTTATAAACCATACAGCTCAGCATAGCAGGTCTTACACATCTGTGCAATGATAGGTAAATGGTAGATATGGGTTACAAAAATGGTAGCTCCTCTTTATTTAAATTGACAAACTTTATTTCTTTATAATCCTCTTGGATAAGTTATTAAAAATTTTTTTCTTAAGATAGATGGATTAAAAAATATGTGACTAGGAGATGAAGATTTCAATCTAAATTATAATTATTTCCTACATCTGTTCTGATGCATTTAGAATGGTTTGGGCTTGTAAATTAGGTGTTAATGAAATAAAAATGTTGTAACCATGTGGAACATCAGAACTGCAATTGACTGAAGAAGATTCTGTAAATTCTCCAAGGATGTTCTACTGCAGTGAAAGCTCTCATGAGCCACCCACTATACACAAATTATGTCTTTATATACTTAACTATTAAATTTAAAGTAAATACCTAAAAATTGCCAAAGGGAAGCATTAGTAAGAACTGCCTTTTAAAGACAAGCATTCTACTTTTATTTGTGTTTACATTGTTTCTAAGCCAGTCAGCTGCACATTGTATAAAAGGCATAGTGTTTTATAGCCTTCTAATCCACTCGATAGGGACACAGACTGAGAAATGTGCCAAGTCATCCTTAGAAGATGAGCTAGTAGCAGTGATGGTCGGTCTTCCTTGCCTATCAGTCTTCTTACTGTCCTAATCACACTCTCTGGGCTGTTTTCATGCAATAAATTTTAGTTATGCTGACTAGAGTATATTGTAGTTATATTTTTGTTCATCCAAATACCTAATTCAATAAAATGTATATCTAAATGAGATATATTTTCATCAAAGAGTTGAAATTAATTAAACCCACATTGATGTCATTCCAAAGAAAGTCTTTCCACACTTCCTTTTGGTGTTAGTTTTATTAAATTAATGTGAAATATTAGAAATCAGATTTTTTTATTTGTTTATTTTGAGATAGAAAGAATATGTGCATGAGCATGTGAGCCAGGGAAGGCAGGGAGAGGGAGAAAGAGAATTCCAAGCAGGCCCCAAGCTGTGAGCATGGAGCCCAACACGGGGCTTGATCTCACAAATCATGAGATCATGACCTGAGCCGAAATCAGCAGTTGGACATTTGACTGACTGAACCACCCAGGCACCCCTGGAAATCAGAATTTTAAGGAATATGCATTTACAATACTTGGAAAATTATAATTAAATATAAAATTATTTTATACATCCCTAAACTTTAATTCCAATTTTGTTTTCATTATACTCAAAAACATCTAGGGGTGCCTGGGTGGCTCAGACAATTAAGTATCCGTGGATTCGAGCCCCACGTCGGGCTCTGTGCTGACAGCTAGCTCAGAGCCTGGAACCTGTCTTCAGATTCTGTGTCTCCCTCTCTCTCTGACCCTCCCCTGCTCACGCTGACTCTCTCTGTCTCTCAAAAATAAAGAAAGAAACATTAAAAAAAGGAAAAATAAAAAAAACATCTAAGAGTGTTATGTGGATTTTTTTAATGCTCCAATATTTTGAGATGAAGGTTGCTTATTAAAATCAGAAGACTAAATTTGAAAAAAACCTTATAAAAGGGTTTACACTTATGAAATAATTTATTTTACCAAAGACAGTTTATTTTCAAAATCATACTTATAGTCAAAATCCCAAAATTACATGTTTAGATTATTTACATGCAGCACCAATATAATTTGGGATTATTAAAAATTTTGAATTATCTTTCTTGAACTTTACTCCAAGTTGTGGCATGTGCAGCTTTGCAAATGAAACATCCTATTTAACCACTTTAAATGAAAATAAAATATTTTCAGATATTCATCCATTAAGACAGAATTGTAACTAATTCTCATCATGATTCATAAGTTATTTTATAAGCATTTTTCTCCAGTGGCGTGAACACTTAAAGTGCATCTCACTTTACTACTGGTCTTGTCTTTCTTCTTATATTCTTATTTTCTTTTGTGCTTTGTATATCATTTGTTTCTCTTTTTTCTTTATTTTTTAACCCAAGTTATCATTAATTTTTACATATATTTGATTGACAAAGCATGTCTTGAATAAGCCTAAAGAAAAACAAAAACCTGGTAAATTAACACTTTTAAAATTACTTTAAGGTTGGAAAATATAATTTGAAATCCAACCATGTAGCTTTAAGTGCTTGACAAAGATCACGAATCACCAAATGAGTTTCTGTATTTCAGAAGAAAAAAATAATAATCAAATAAGGAAACATTGCCAAAAGTGTTGTCTTAATTTTTCTCCCCATTTGGATAATTGTCCATACATCAACATTTAATTTATTAGTCAATAATTACTTTCCGAATTCTTCTTTTTTACTTTTTTTTTTCATTTCTCAATAGCAATACAGAAATAAATTTAAACATGTAACATTTAAAAAAATATGTGTCCAGGGGCACCTGGGTGACTCAGTCGGTTAAACATCCGACTTCTGCTCAGGTCATGATCACACGGTTGGTGGGTTTGAGTCCCATGTTAGGCTCTGTACTGACAGCTCAGAGCCCGGAGCCTGCTTCAGATTCCATGTCTCCCTCTCTCTCTGCCCCTCCCCCGCTTGCACTCTGTCTCTCTCTCCATAATAAATAAATATTTTTAAAAAAGTCCATCTAACAAAGAGTTATTTAGAGACTTACTTTTGAAAATATTAATACATGTTTGTTTTCTTCAAAAAGAGAAACAATGAAGGGTGCCTGAGTGGCTCAGTGGGTTAAGTGTCCAACTTGGACTCAGGTTAGTGAGTTGGACACCCCGTCGGGCTCTGTGCTGATGGCTCAAAGCCTGGAGCCTGCTTCAGATTCTGTGTCTCCCTCTTTCTCTTCCCCTCTCGTGCTCTGTCTCTCAAAAATAAATGAACGTTAAAAAGTCTGTTAAAAATTAATGATAGCTAGAATAAAGGATATTTATAATGTCCCTTCTTTTTAAGAATTGCTAACAAAAAAATTTGCATTGCAAAATTTAAAAAAATGGCACAAATATTTTCTGACAATTTTGGGTCCTGACAAACAAAAAAAATGCATTTATTGGCTTATTTGAGGGTTCTAAATATGTAGCTCAATATTCAAATTGCTTTTTACTAGAAAGATAAACCTTCTTTCTTTCTCCCTTTCATGTGTTATTGTTGTTGTTTTTTGTTTTTGTTTTTAGAATATGAACCTAAAATTGAGGAGCTATAGTAAGAACAACTTACCACTTCTTAAAAATTATCACCCTAAATCTTAGAAACCATACTTCATGATCAATTTGTCAAAACATCTAAAAACAAATTTATTTTGGGGCACCTGAGTGGCTCAGTCGGTTGAGCGTCTGACTTTGGCTCGGTTATGATCTCACAGTTTGTGAGTTTGAGCCCCACATTGGGCTCTCTGCTGACATCTCAGAGCCTGGAGCCTGCTTCAGATTCTGTGTGTGTGTCTCTCTCTCTGCCCCTTCCCCACTTGCTCTGTGTCTCTTTCTCTCAAAAAAATAAAAAATAAAATTTAAAAAATAAAAATAAAAAAAAACAAATTGATTTAACCCCAAAGCATTTACAGTCATTATATTTTCTAAAATATATTAGAGCATGAGAGATAATAAAAGCTATAAGTTTTGAAGCATATAGGCTGACTAATCCCCATTGGCTTTCTTTCTTATCAGTATTTGCTAACCTGACATGTAAATCAGGTTTTGTTATTTGACACACATTTCTTTTATCTGGGCAATTCTTCCAGATATTACCTATGACTAATAGATTTGAGAGATTTTTGCCTGCAAATAAAATCAGTCATTTTATCCAAAAAATGACTAACATCCTTTTGGCTTTAAATTGTTTGGTTAAAATATATTTGAGCTTAGTATCAATCATTTACCCTTAAAATTGAAAATGATTCCAATTGAAAAGATTACTGGAAAATTCTGAACACTACAGCTACATCATTCACATATATGCTTCTCCAAAAAAATACTCAGTAATAAAGTAAAAGACCTTTTCTCTGAAGATTTATTCTTTTAATTTATGCTTGTTTACCATATCTGACTTTATCATACCCTTTCATTTTTCATTAAAATTCAGGATTCTTATTACTTAAGAGTTTTACTGTGTATTCAAGGTTGATTTGAACAGAATGCAGTTTTTGTGGTTCATCTACATGTAGCATTTCCAGAGAGCCATCTGAGATTTACATCTTTAAGAACGTTTAACAATGGTAGTGTAAAGAGAAGGACACTCAAACAACAGAAAAACAAACAAAAATGCTTTAAACCAGTACAGAAATACCTTATCAAGTGTACTCTGAGTATCCCAAGTATTGTGAAAATGCCTCTTAAAAATGTATTAGATTAACAATTCACTATGAAAAGTTCTTGAAAGACCCTTTTAATTAAGTACGCCACAATGATGAAATTTATACTAAATCATTTTTTTACAAGTAAATATTAAACAATGATTTAACTGGCTGATTCCAAGCAAATCATTTAGGATATCTTACATTATTATTATTTAGTTTGTCAGAGTAATGGGAGTTTTCTTTTGTATAAAATTAATCTTTGAAAAACTGTGTTCTGCAACATTTAAGAAACATTGTCTTCTCTATGTGTGTTTTAATTTTACAGAGGGTGAACAAAAACTAATAGGCGTTAGTCAAAACAAGTGAAAGTTATTAATACTGAAGCAGAAATTACCAGATTCTCATGATGCAAATATAAGGGCATCTAGATTTGAAAGGGAAGTTAAAATAATAGTAGTGGCAGTAGTAGTAGTAGTAATAGTAGTAGTAGTAATAGTAGTAATGAAAATTAGAACTGAAAGAAAAGAATTTGTCTAGATACAGCATTAACTTCCAATCTGAGAAGATTGTCTATAATTTCTTAAAGTCTCCCGAAGAGAATTTTTATGTATTCCTGTATCTTGTTGTATTCTTTTATGATAGAAATTTCTCCAAAAGCTTAATCTAAATTTCTCTTTTTTTCTCAATGTACCTTGAACATTTGTTTGCTTGTTCTTTCTTCCATATGGTTGAGAAACCCTGTCTTTCATATAGTGGAGAAACATTTGTGTTCTAGAAGATGGCTTTCTGCTATTTTATAAACTATTTAAAAGAGTATTATAGTATTTTCCTCTTCTATCTTATTTTTTTTCGGTTAATTGCTACTTTTTCTCTAGGTGGTTATTTTTCAAATAAATATATATAAACACATATATAATCCTAGAAAATACTATTGGGATCTAAATTGTAAACAAGTTTTATTTCCACTGTGTACTTATTAGATTGATATTTGGACCTTAGAATATATTGACTATAAAATCGGTATTATAAATAGGTTATTTTTCCAGATTATATTGTAAAATCAAGGATTTCATATTCATATGTTAAAAAATGTAGATAAAATGTTTTATTTTTCTTCCAAGTGTTAAATGGGTTGTTTCAATTCTGTTATAAAAATACACCACTAAAATTATTCAAGTTATGATATTCTAAAACTTACCATTAAAAAATTAGCTAACAAAATTTCATAAGATTTTAGTAAATGAAGTAGGAATGTAAACATGTACAATCCTGGTACTTTTCACTTTCCATGGCTGACCTATCATTGGGTACTCTGGGAGGTTTTCCTACTTTGGGTCCTATGAAGATATTTGAAAACTTTGAAAAACAAAATCATTATTTCAGGCCTTCGATTTGTCTTCATGTTTATAATTTGTTATCCCAGAGAGAAACTTTAATGAATGTACTGCAGATTCTCTTTTCAGTGGTAGAACATTAAAAATTCTCAGGTACTCATAATTTCATTCCACACATGTACAGGAGAAAGATCTCTTCTCAAAGATAGTTATTTTTGTTTTGTTGAAAGGCTACAATGATTCTTTCAGTTTGCTCCTTTCCTTAAGGAAAGAAGAGGGTCAGACAGAGTATCCTATGGTAAAATCAGCATCTGTTGGTTTTTCTCTTTTTCTTTGTGAAGTACTTTGTCCAGGTTCCAAAACTCTTGAATCATCTACAAATATAAGATCTGCACTGAGCCCATGTGAGTTTTTTTAAAAGTGATAGTAATTTCATTCCTGTAATAATAAATGTATTTATCAGACAAAAGAAGTCATGGAATCAGGCCAAATAATTTTGTCATATATTATTATTGTTGTTACTAGTATTTTAATTGTATAATCCATATTAAGTCTTGTATTCTTGATTTTAGATTTGGGATGTTATACATTGTAGATGAAAATATTTTTCTTCAAACCACACTCATAATAATAGCTCATCCTTGATGAAACCTCTCTGAGCATTTGGTATTGTCGGTTGTTGTTCATTCACTTGTAGTCATGTTTAGGTTATTTTTTCCTCTTACATTATTACTAATATTCCTAAAATGGTTTGGCTGACAGTTTTAGATGATGGAAATTTCAGTACATGCTATAATATTTTTTTTCACATGTTCGATTGCCATGAGCACTCTATTTCTGTCTGTTCTCATCTGGGTAATAGCTTTTCTTCTTGCTCCATGAAAATGTTTCACAGTTCTTCATCATTCACAGCTTTTCCATGGAAATTTGTTTTTGTGGACTTACTGCATTTTTGTCCAATATAAAAGTAAACATAAATAAATAAAAATAAATAAATAAGAATAAATAAAAATTTAAGAAACTTCACAATAAGTGACTAAATAAAGCTAAATATGATATTTAATATAAAGAAATTTAGTATAAAATTAAATGTATATTTTTAATATTTACACATTATAGAAAGAAAAAGAAAATTTTAAAATATTTTTTATTCATGCAGTGCTGTCAGATAAATTCTAATTTACTCTTGTCAATATATGATTCTTAAAATCAAGAAATCACTTAAAATATATGATTTATGAAGTAATATCTAAGCAACAGGATATACAGCTATAATGTCATAAATGCCATATACAAACTGGAATATAAACTATACAAACTAAAACATACAAACATATTTTAGGGGAAAAAAACCTTTAAAAATCTCTTAATGGTAAGACTCTATAACTTATTTCAAGTTTTGAAAGTGATTTAATGATTATAAATTCTACTCATTATTAACTAAAAAGAATATATGTTATTATATAATGTCCATTTCTAGATTCTTTTCTACTTTACCTTAAAATTTTGGAGTAATTCAGTGCTTATTTCTATGTTTCTGGTTTTGGTTTTGTTTTAGCCAGACTCTTTTCGTAGGTATCTCATCATGACTTCTGAACAGGGCCTATTTATTACATTGCCAGACTTGACCTATCTCGTGATTTTAAGATTGTGTATCTGACTCAACATGTCTTCCTGGATGCTGTCTTCATTCATGTGTCTTGTAAGTTCTCTTTGAAGAATAGAGCTGCCCATTTTGACCCATCTCCATGCTCTCATCCTGCTCCAAATGAGCACCGTCTTTCTTCGGGCAAGAGCCCTTCGACCTGCTTGCTTCTACTCTTGCCCCTTTACATCTTTGTACTTGTTCTTCTTATTGCAAGAAAATTCTTATGCTCCCTCTATCCTTGAATCTCACCCTTAAGTAGAGTGATGGTAGAAACTAATGAGGTTTAAGGATAATGCAGGGTTTTCGTGGGGTCTGAAGCCAATGGCCAAGAAATAATTCTTGAAGACATCTTTGGTGCAAAAAAGTGATTTTATTAAAGCATGGAGATGGGACCTGAGTAGGAAGAGCTACCCTGGGACCATGAGGATAGCTTGGTTATATACTATGGAGTTGGGGGAGGTAAAAGTCCAGGGGAAGTTTCCAATGAGATTTTCATATGGTAAAGAAGACTCACAGGATACTAGAGGCCTAGATATTTTCAAGCTAAGGTTGTTTTTCCCTCTAGCAAAACATTAGCATTAAGGCAGTAGGGAGTTCCTGGAGAAACATTTTACTCTGCCTGCCTCACTTTTTTTTTTTTTTACTTTGCCAATGGGCTGCAGGCTATAAAGAAATTTAATTTTATCTGCCATTTCTATCTGCCTTTGTTTCCCACAACAGAAACAACTAAAATAATATGTGGGAAAATACTCTTTAAACAGTAAAATCCTGTCTAAATATTAGGCATTATTTTTCTTAACATGACATTTTTATACATATGCAGTATGGTACACAAGTAAACTCAAATTTCTCCTCAGATGTGTTCCTTCTGCAGAATTCTCTCAGTGATGGCAGTTTCAAGTCTTGGGGAAGATACCTTTGGAGCCATCTGTAACACCTCATTCACCCTCATTCTTCATTGGCTGGCCAAACACCAGGTCCTGAAATTAACTGCCTTAATATATTTCAAGCCAATCCTTTATACTAATAATCCACAATAATACTATATTCCAATTAACTAAATATTAATTGGCTTTTCTAATACGCTCTTCTACCTACTCCTTGCCAAACCTGGAGTCCTTATAGTTACAATGTAACAATATCTAAATTAGTTGATGTTACTCCTGCTTATATCCTTTATAGTATTCCTTAAACTTTAGTGTGCACTTAAATCACTTTAAGATTTGTAAAATGATTTTGATTAGTTAATTCTGGGGTGGAGTCAGAGATTCTGTATTTCTAAAAAATTCTCAGTTGATGCCAGGGCTTCATGGATGATACTTTGAGTTGCATGGGTTAGATGATTCCCAGCTATACCTGGAATAAAAGCTAAATGGTCTTTGTATTCATACATGCTCTATCTCCTTTTTGCCTGTGTTAACAGCTTTATATCATTTGTTGCAACTTTCTTCCTCATTCTCTACATTCTGGGCCTTCTTTCAGTTCTTCAAAAGCATGATGCAAATTTTTTGCCTGAAGGTATTTATATACACTCTGGTTTGCCACACCGCTTACCCAATGCTCAACCTTTTCCAGGTAATTCTTCCGTATTTAAATGTATTTGTCTAAATTCCACTTCTTCAAGGAAGTGTTACTGGACCCTAAATATGCTTCAGTCTTTTTTTTTCCTATTGTATCTAATGTGTCCCCCTCATAGTATATATAATAGCTGTGCCTAAATATTTGATATTATTTTTTCAGTATTTGTAACCTTCCAAAGATGTAAATTCATTGAACGCATTTTCCCCTCTGCTTCAGTGCTCTTGTATGTAGCATAGTAGGACTGTATTTCCTGCATCTACCCACATAGTTGATGATCTACAAATAGTAATAGTTGTTAACTATGATTATTTATGAAGAGTATCTATCCTTTTTCTTTATAGAAGGAGCATAGAATTTACCAAATTTAGAATTTTGGAGCCTGCTGAAGGTCCAAATACAGAGGCTAATGGTTTTGGGTGCTCTCTGTGAAGACATCAAAGTACTCCCTGATAGTCACATCTATCAGTGGAGAACACAATGATAGATGGGAAATATATCAGCTAATTCTTGTGAAAATGAGTTGGCACTTGGTTTAGTGATAAACTAGTTACTAAAAGTAATGTGATGATGTTGCAGGATTTGCCATAATCCCTGGGATTCCTCGTCTCGCTGCTTCGAAGAATGAAGAGGTGGACACAAAATTAGCAGCAGACAAAAATTTATTAGAGTATAAGATTAGAAGGGAAGAATAGTAGGAAAGCTCTCTTTACAGAGAGGGGACATTCGAAAGTGAATGCCCGTGGACTATGGACAAGGGTCCTTGTTTTATAAGGCTCTGGTCAGTCTTCTCCCTTCCCTTCCCCCTGTTCCTTCTCAGGCTCTACCTTTATTGGCTTGATAGCTGTAGGTGCTGGGTTGTCCATTGTATGAGGGGTGGTCTATGACCATACTTAGGTCTTATGTCAAATTCCTGAGGGGAACCTGAGGGGAACCTGAGGGGGAGTAGGTGGGGGTCTGTTATATTCTTAAGGGGAACCTTATGCCTGAGGAAGCTTTCTGTGCTCAGACACTCCCAGCATTGTTCCAAAATAGGTGTTTTTCCCCACCCAGAGACCTCAGGCCCTAATCTTTCCCTCTCTGCCTACTGAATCCTATCTTCTCCTTTCATGAGAGTAGACAGGATTAGCAAGGCTGGGAAAGCTAGAGTTAAAAACTAAGAAAAGACTTGGGGAGGGTGACATTTGGGCTGTGCTTGCTTGACTGCAGTGGAGTCAAGTTATTATAGTTCAGAAAAGGCAATTGTCATAGCTCAGAGGACCAAGGAACAGCGTGAAAGCCTCAGTTATACATGAGCTAAAGGAATGAAGAAGAGGGAATACTCAAGTTTGAGTTCAGAGTCAAAGCAGGAGAGAATTGCTGCTGAATGCCGAGTGAAGACACAATGAGGATAGAAGTATAATAGTCTTGAGGTAGGATAGTCATTAAAATCTGGAGATGGGATGGCAGACCAGGGATTGAGGTACGCAAAAACAGGCCTCTGATGCCCCAAGACACTGCAGGACTGTAGGTGGATGCTCTAATGAACACACCACATCTCCTTGGCAAGCTCACTGTGCCTCACATGTGATTTTTCTTGTGGAGGGCAGTGAAATAAGAACAAGATAAGCTGGAGAAGGCACACACCACCTACACTCAGTGTTCAGAAGCAGAGATGGATTTTATATCAGAGCCCTTTATTTGTCTCAGTTAAAACTCTTTGCTCCTAGACTGATCTCAAAGTTATGATTTGGTATCCCTGGTATGCTGGGATATACCATTGCCCTAATAAATCCTTGGAAAATTTTTGAAATAAGGAAAGTTTTCCTGCTTTCTGTGTTTATTAGCTACCTCCTTATGGTTTTTATCTCAAGTCTCCTGGGTCTCTCCCACTGCCCTAAACTGGTGCTTTTCAAAAATAAGCATGTATTGATATCATCTAGAAATCTTGTTAAACTCAGATCACTGCTCCCCACCCCCTCAGAATTTCTGGTATACCTGGAATAGGTGGGGTCCAGTAATTTGCATTTCTAACAAGTTCCCAGGGGATGTTGATGTTATTGGTCCAGAGCTACACTTTGAAAACAATTGCCTTAAAAGTTCCATTCTGTACTTTACCCAAAATTGTCATTCCCTGAGGCAAGAAGCCTATTTAACTAAAATCACATGATTCCTCAAATCTGAAACACATAACCTAAAATCCAAACCATTTTAGGGCATATAGACTCAGTAAAATTTAGTCATCTGATGAAATCATGTATACAAATATGTGAATAATAGTAACACCAATTTGTCCAGCTTCATTAGATTTTTGTTAATTGAGATGGGTCTCTAATGAGAAGAACCTTACGGGCGCCTGGGTAGCTAAGTCGGTTAAGCATCCGGCTACGGCTCAGGTCATGATCTCACGGTTCGTGAGTTCAAGCCCCATGTCGGGCTCTGTGTTGACAGCTCAGAGCCTGGAGCCTGCTTTGGATTCTGTGCCTCCCCCTCTCTGCCCCTCCCCTACTCACACTTTCTCTCTCTTTCTCTCAAAAATAAATAAAAAATAAAACAAAACAAAAAAAAAAGAATGAGAAGAACCTTAAGCAATGTGACCAAACGAAGAGGAAATCTTCTAAATTGTAAGGAAGGGTTTTCCTGGGCAGAATATTCATATATTTGGTGTAATCAAACTGCTTCTTTTGTACTTCCTTCACTTCTAAATCCACATGCTCCAGAAATTTACAAGTTCTTTTATTTTTTCTAGTTTTACTATTTAATTTTCAGCAATTCAGTGCAGGTGGTAGAATGGAAATTGTGTGTCCAAAGTAAAGGAAGGTGGAGTTGGTGAAGGACCATAAGCAAGCTGAGGGCTTAGCACCCCTGCCCCCACAAGGTGGGATGTGTAATTTTCCTCAGGAGCTCCTGGCTGACCAAGAACAAAGGAAAGGACAGAAACCAAATGGTTAAACTGATAGAGTCTCCATCAGTTTAGGAAAATCTTAGTACAATTACATGAGAAGGACAATCTTATCGATAGCCTAATGCCAAGAAACTGTCTTAATGTTAATGCTTTGCTAGAGGGAAAAACAAACTTAGCTTGACAGTATCTAGGCCTCCAGTAACCTGTGGGTCTTTAGCAATGGAAATTGCTTTAAGAAACTTTCTCCTTAGAGAACATCCAGATGGCCAATAGACACATGAAACTATGCTCAACGTCACTCATCATCAGGGAAATACAAATCAAAACCACACTGAGATACCACCTCATGCCAGTCAGAGTGCCTAAAATGAACAAATCGGGAGACTAGAGAGGCTGGGCACCCTCCTACATTGTTGGTGGGAATATAAACAGGTGCAGCCGCTCTGGAAAAGTGTGGAGGTTCCTCAAAAAAATTAACAATAGAACTCCCCTATGATCCAGCAATAGCCCTGCTAGGAATTTACCCAAGAGATACAGGAGTGCTGGTGCACAGGGGCACATGTACTCCAATGTTCAAAACAGTACTTTCAACAATAGCCAAATCATGGAAACAGTCTAAATGTCCATCAACTGACAAATGGATCAAGAAGATGTGGTTTATATATACAATGGAATACTACATGGCAATGAGAAAGAATGAAATCTGGCCATTTGTAGCAACGTGGATGGAACTGGAGGGTATTATGCTAAGTGAAATAAGTCAGGCAGAGAAGGACAGACACCATATGTTTTCACTCATATGTGGAACAGAAGAAACTTAACAGAGGGCCATGGGGGAGGGGAAGAGGAAAATATTTGACAGGGAGGGAGGCAAACCATAAGAGCCTCTTAAATATTGAGAACAAACTCAGGGTTGATGGGGATAGGGGAGAGGGGAAAATGGGTGATGGGCATGGAGGAGGGCACTTGTTGGGATGAGTACTGGGTGTTATATGGAAACCAACTTGACAATAAACTATAAAAAATCTAAATTAAAAAAGAAACCTCCTTTTGACTTTAAGTCCCCCAAATCCATAGTATATAACCACAACCCTAGTGCAGCTCTTTCTGCCCATGGGTCCTGTCCCTGTGCTTTAATAAATTCACCTCTTTGCACCAAAGACATCTTCAAGAATCCTTTCTTGGCCATCAGCTCTCAACTCCCATTATACCAAAATTTCATCAGGGTGACATGCAAGTGACTCCTTTACATGTTAGAAACGACCTGCTCCATATATTTTGGCCATGACCAAAAATATTTCAATGTCAGGATTCATCTTTCTTTAAATATTTTCCACAAGTTTGAGCATATTGCCTTGTTTGAAAGTGTCTGTGAAAAGAACCATTTATTTTTTTGTCAAGGGACATTGTTCAGCATGGCACTTGTTAAAAAAGTAAATTAGACTCTAGAGTACTGCAAAATTACTTTCTCTTATATCACATGGCATTTCAGTGAAAACATAAGAAAATACTGTGATTTGCAGGGGTTATATTTTTAGTGGTGTTCTCTTAAGTGATTTTTAACATAATAGTAGAAGTGCTAATTGCTGTAGTGACCTCACAGGTGAAATCTTGCC
This sequence comes from Cryptoprocta ferox, assembly GCA_028646485.1. Lineage (NCBI taxonomy): Eukaryota > Metazoa > Chordata > Mammalia > Carnivora > Eupleridae > Cryptoprocta > Cryptoprocta ferox. Next base: position 91,956,222 of record CM053572.1, on the reverse strand, counting down.
TCAAATTCAATGGCTTGATTTTGCATCTTTATCTAAGCCTTAGTTAGGTCAAATAATTTAAAGCTGGAAATGACAACAAACTATTATTTTGTGTTTTAGCTTAAATCAGGGAGACAAAATAGGGTCCATTGGGAGGGAAGCTAGAAAAACTCTCAAAAGCTGTCAGTCATATATGCTCTTTGACTTTTTACAATATGCCTTGTATTTTTAAGAGAGTAAATGTGTTTCTAGAATTCAGAGCTTCTGTTTTCTTACTCAAAAGGTGTTTTTAATTATTTGAAATACAGTAAACTACCATCCTTCCTTCCTTCCTCTCTCTCTTTGCTCCCTCCCTCTTCCTTCCTTCCTTCCTTCCTTCCTTCCTTCCTTCCTTCCTTCCTTCCTTCTTTCCTTCCTTCCTATCTGCGAGGTTTTTTTTTCTTTTATGTTACTCCTTCCCTTTAATCACAGATAGAAAAGAGATTCTATGTGTCACTTAGTAATTCTTCAGCCAAGATATCTTCAACCATATCAAAATGGACAAGGTAATTTCTTAGATTTCACCAGTTTAATAGCCTGACCACAGTTAGTATTTAGAAAATAGAGAGGATATTAAAATTGGTGCCATAAATTCAAACTACATCTCCCCTTATTTATCAGCTTTGAGAATATGTCCTGAAACATATTAGAATCAACTGAGCTTTTGAAATTAAGGTTCATTGTTGTTTAATATTATCTTGATCCATATGAACAAAAATTGGGAAACCAGGTTTTTTATTCTGTTTCAAATTTACAACTGGATTACTGTGATAATGTATTTCCTTTACGATTTGGTTTCGTTCATCAGTAAATTTGGTCCTATTGCACAAGCCTTCTTTATATTGTTCTAATAGTTTATTCAATCAACTTAAAAAAACACCAAAATTAGTATTATTGCATTTAAAATACTTAACAGACACATAGAGAATATATAATAATTAATAAATTTGAATCCGCACACAAGGAGCTTACAGTTTTGGTAGGTTGAATTGTGATAGAGAGTTTTCAGATGCCAGAACTAAGTTCATTCAGAATCAAGCAAAGAGGGGCACGTGGGTGACTCAGTAAGTTAAACATCTGGCTCTTAATTTTGGCTCAGTTCATGATTTTGCAATCCTGAGATCCAGATCCCTCTGAGGCTCCATGCTGATGCTCTCTCTTTCTCTCAAAAACAAACAAATAAACAAACATTAAATAATTAATGAATAAATAAATAAATAAATCTAAGCAAAAGAAGTTTTGGGTCCCTGTATTTAATTTTTTAATGCTTATTTATTCTTGAGAAAGAGAGATAGAGAGACAGAGAGACAGACTGAGAGTGGGGGAAGGGCAAGAAAGAGGGAGACAGAATCTGAGGCAGGATCCAGGCTCTGATCTCCGAGCTGTCACCAAAGAGTCCGACACAGAGCTCAAACCCAGGAACCATGAGATCATGACTGGAGCCAAAGTTGGACACTTAACCGTGTGTCCAACTGTAAGCTCCTTGTGTGCTTAAAAACAGGATCCCTGGGGCAACTGGATGGCTCAGTTGGTTGAGTGTCCTACTTCGGCTCAGGTTGTAATCTCACAGTTCATGGGTTTGAATCCCATGTTGGGCTTGCTGCTGTCAGTGTGGAGCCCGCTTTTGATCTTCTGTCCCCCTCTCTCTGCCCCTCCCCTGCTCAATCTCTCTCTCAAAAATAAACAAACATTTTAAGAAATAATAAAAAATAAATAATAAAAGGAGGATACCTCACTTTACTTTTTGTCCCTCAAAATTTACTTTTCCAAGATGACTTTAATGCAATTGCCACATCTATTCCCACAGCTATTCCATTTGATCCAGTTACTCATTCTGCTACTCTAGCCACTCAGCAAGGTAGGCATGGCTTCTCTAACCATAGCCATTTTGTCTGTCCAAGCTACCCTGACTATGCCAAGGTCTTTCCATTTGGCCTAGCTATTTCAATTAGAACAGATACTAGAAGTAACCAAGCTTATCCTTCAAGTGAGTTTCTTATTTGTGTTTCTGACTTCAACCTATTCAGATGCCTAGTTCTTTTCCTTCTTTCAGAACAGTAGTGTTTAAAAAATAATAATAATAAATAAAAATAAAAGAAAAAAATAACACTGGAACTGTATTTATACACATATCTACCAAATTAAGCAAGCAACCAAGTAAACAAAAACAAGTTAAAAGTGATAATGTTCTCATATGGAGTCTTACCCTCTTCACTTCTGATTTATGTCACAAATTAGTGCGTAGGGCAGAAACACAACTGATTTGGAAATCAGTGATCTAGGACAAGGGGTAGCAAACTAAGGACCATGGTCCAAATGTAATCCAGTGACTGTTTTTGTGCAGCCCTTGAGCCCTGGATGCTTTTAAACATTAAAAAAAAAATTAGTGTTTAATTTTGAGGAGAGAGACAGAGCATGAGTTTGGGAGGGGCAGAGAAAGAGAGGGAGACATTGAAGCTGAAGCAGGCTCCAGGCTCTGAGCTGTCAGCACAGAGCCCAATGTGGGGCTTGAACACCAGAACGAGGAGATCATGACCTAGTCTGAAGACAGACGCCCAACCAACTGAGCCATCCAGGCACCCCTAAACATTTTTAATGTTTGGAAAAACGTCAAAAGAAGAAGAATATTTCTTGACATATGAAAAGTATATTCAATTAAAACTTCAGTGTCTGTAGACAGAAGTGTATTGAAATATTTCCAGGCTCATTTGTTTATGTATGATTTACAACATTGGAGCTGAATAGGTACAACCGGTCCCTATGATCCACAAACACTAAAACATTTACTACCTGTACCTTTATAAAAAATGTTGTCAATTACTAATGCAGATTATAGGCACTCACAATTGTTCACTACGAGAAATCATTTTGTACTTTGAGACACATGACATACAACTAGATTCAACCTCAAGCAACTAAAACAAATTGAAAGGGAAATTATGTTTTCTAGTACATGTAATAATTAGGGTACCAATGGCTTAGGAAATATCTGCGGGGAAACAAAATGCTTAAAGTTAAGGGAGAAAAAGTCATAGATGAAAGTACCATTATTTAATTTATCAGTAGACTATTTTAGTCATTTGGGTGAATATCCATATCTTGAAGGTATATCATTTCAGAAATTGTGAACCTTAGGCTCCCAGTATTGAACTTCAGCCAGTCTATTTAGGGCAACTCTATTTAGGGCAAAGGAAACATCTCAGTTCATTTCACTTGTCCATTGCCTCTTGCATGTGGCTGATGGAATAGTTATACTATGTGTTAAGCCACACCTCTTCTGATCGACGCATGGTTAGATTTATGAAATAAATATTACCAAAATGAAATATACATTAGAAATTAATTTATTTAACAAATCTAAAGGAATTCCACTGAGGTATTTTGACACATGGAAATGGTAATTGGAGTAATATTTAAGATGGAAGGTAAAGCTTAAACAGAAACCCATTAACAAGAGGGTATGGTATGTATATTGGAAATATATGTATTTCTAAGTGATGAGAACATATGGCACATATATAAAAAATTAGATAGGAAATATAAGACTCTGAAATGTGAAAATAATTTGCTAAAGCAGTGAGAAACCCTCAAAATTTTGTGAAGTGGAAGGATATGATCAGACCTGTGCTTTAGAATTACATTGGACATCACAATCCATTGAGATATTGAACACAATATTGGAACTACTATTTGTTTTTAATCTACAGTGTTACAATAATGAGCTTTGCAGTACTATATGGGTTCATCTGACACTGACAATTTGGTCTTGGTGTCATACAGTTTTATATCACATATAGTCGTAAAGTATCCTTAGGGAAGTGTGGAGATTTCAAACCAGTGGAAATGGCAGTGCTTCCTTCATTTCTTCTGGCATTCAGTTCACTGTACTTACAGACATTTATGTCTGCCTGGTAGTGGATTCATGCATTATATTATCCAACTTTAAGCTTAACTTTGCAAAATGGATGAATGTTTTACAAAAAAATATGAAGATCATTCTAATAAAGCAAGCATAAGCAATCAGCAAAAATGACAGTGATGTCACATAATTAATCATAAACTATCGGTCACCAATATAATGAGGTCGTACATTTACAACCTGATATGGCTATAAATTGGCCAAAAACAAACTATTAAGAGGACAATTTGGTGTATACAAAAATACCCACTATTTATAATGATATAAAGTTGTAATCATGCTCAGGAGGCAATTTAAAATATTATCTTCATCTCACCATTCAAGCATATCTATTATGTCATGTTGTTTCATTATGTGAAAAAAGTATTAGCACAGTAATGCAATACACAATGTTATAAATAAATGCCACTATGTATAGTAGGGGCCGACTTAACTTCACAAACCTTTTACTGCTAGGTGTGAGTAATGAAAAACTTTTGAATATAGTAAAGATGATAGATCCTCAAGAAGCGACCTAAATTGAAGAGACATTTGAAAGTAGTTTCCTTGGCCCTAGTATAAATCGAGATTGTGGCAATTATGAAAGGAAAGGAGGTAACATTTGCCAGGGATATTATGGGATGACATGGATGAGATGAAGTCAGAGAGCACAATGACGCTGAAAGCATGAGAGTGTCTGATGCCTGGCCATATGTGTGCAGTGATATACCAAGCAGGGAAAAGAAGCTGAACTTAGAAGCCATTCCTTATTGTCTTTATTTTCAACAGAATTATTTGACAATTGATTTCGCTGTTTTCACTAATTCCTTGAATAGAATCTGGCAGTCTAAAGTAATCCCTGAAAAATGAAAAACTAACAGAAGGAATTAATTGACCTATATTTTCAATAATGATCTCCACATGAAATATAGAACAGATGTTTTCTGTTTTAAGTTGTGTGTGTGTTTTTGTGTATATGTGTGTATGTGTTCTTTCTCGCTTGTCATGCTGTAGTAAGGATTGTTTTAGCGGATTTTTAATTCTGATAAATACACGCTCTTAGAGGTTATCATTTTATGTTACTTTGTATTGCAAGATTCCAACTCTGAACTGTATTTAAAAGCTTGCAAGTCTTAAGAGTGAAAATGGCTCTAAGAGTGATTTCTCCAGAAATCTTTTTTGTAAATTAACATGTCGTTGAACCAATTGCTGTTTCAGATATTAGATAGCTGGAATAGTTTACGCTTCAACATAAAACTTTCTACTATAAAATTTGTCTTTATTTCGGTTAGTTGTAGGTACTTGGCGTGTTTGGGTTGCTACTTTATATGCATACAAATATTATTGTTTTCCTGTAGGACTGAATTCTGTCTAGTACATTTTAGTGTAAAACTATTCCAAGAATTTTTATGCAAGAAGAAGTGCCTTTATCAATAAGAAAGAAATTATACTAATTGTGATAATGATATAGATTATCAGTTTTATTTTTATATGCTACTGATTGAAATTATTGCATATTTAGGGACTTCTCAGTTCCTTTCCATAGCTGAGTCCTTTGGAGCCTGTGAATACAGTAATTAATGCTATTTTTAATTTGATCTACCTGCAAAGAAGCTTATGTGTAACCTCCTTCTATTAACTTAAAAGTTTCAGGTGCCATGTGTACTTCTGGACTTAGCTTTATATTTTCCTGAACATATTTTATCTTGATTTTTTTCTCTGAATATATTGGCTATATTTATTATTTTAAGCCATCTAAAACCAATTGGGCAAATTTTTATGTAATATACCTATAAACAGAAAAATATATTAATGATGCCTAGAGTATTTTTATTTTGTATAATTTTGTCCATGATCTTGTGACTAATAGTGACCTTTTACACAAAGTACACAAACACTGGATATAATCCAAATTTCAAATTTAAAAGAGCTATTAAAGGGCAATTCCTTCAATTTTACAAACAGTAATAGTAATTGATAAGAGTCAATTATTAATTCTAAGAAAAAAATACATATATATAAAAAGAAAGGAATGTCATCATCTATGAACCAGTGCTTTTCTTTGGAAGTATAGGGAGAAAAGTGTGTTTTGAGGACATGTTATACAAAAAGTGAAATCCTCTTATTATTTAGTAAATATTAAACAATAAATGTCTACAAATAAAAATAATAAATAACAATATAAGCATATTATTTTAAAATATGGAAGAAAGAAAATGTTGAAAAAAGATTAAATAGTTGAAATATATTTTTTATTCTAGTGAAAGGGAAGCAAGAGGGCAAAGATACAGAGTGGAGTATGCTGGGGAAACACAATCTCTTTTCCTCTTCTAAGTCTTTATCTTGTCCTCTTTCAGTGAGTAATAATAGGTCTTACCTTATCTTTTTTTTTAAGGCTCAAGTTATACAAAATTGCTAGCCCATTGTCACAAAGTAACTGCTTATTAAGTGCTAGTTATTATAATTGGTAGATGAGTAGAGGTAAAAGAGAAAGGATAATAGTATTATTAGGAATTAAGACTTTATATTTCATATATTTAACATTACTATGTGCATTTTGCAAACAAGTTGGCAGATTAATCTATAACATGTGTAAAAAGTATAAATATGTTCATCATCCATGACTTTCTTTACCTTCCTCTTTGTCTCCTTTCTCTGATTATGTATGTCTGAGAATTTGGTTAATGGATCATAATCTTGATTCTTTCTACATTTCAACCTTGAGCATTCTTTAAATTAGCAGTACCTCATGCCAACTATCCCATGATATTCTGTCCTCCAGAATTCATAAGTGGGCTGACACTTTATTTCTAGGACTGTGGAAAAAAAAATAAAGAGCTGTACCAGTCTATATCTGTGACATCACTAATTTTCAACTCACATGTAACTTCATTCCACATGCATTTTCTCCCTAAGCCGTATTTCATTGGTTAATAGTGATTAATGCAATGTAATTTTAAACAAAAGTTTAAGTAAAAAACACAGTATCATAGAAGCACTTGAAGTAATGAAATTGTTTCCTTTATTGCAAATTTTATTTTAAACCCTCCCAATTATCATCTTCATTGACAATATAATCAGGACTTAATGCTGAGTTGCTGTTAATTTTTAATGCTGCTTATGTTGTTTAATACAGTGTATAATTTGGCACTGAATCTTTTAGTAGAACTAAGCTTTGACATCCTCTACAATCCTCCACTCAAAACTAATATTTGTAATCAATTAACACCCTTCCTCTTCCTACCCCCACCTGCATTTCATCTTAGAATGTATTATAGCAGTGCAGATTGCTTAACATCTTAGAATATTTATAAATGGGATTTCACTTTTAGAAAGTTAAAATCATTAGAAAAATATTACAGTTGTCTCCCAGGATTAAAAAAAATCATAGTTATAAAATATTAGAGCTGAAAGTACCTCAACTTCTCAGCAAATTTTCAGCTATAGACTTCTGTTAATGAAGATTCATCACTGCCTCTGTCTAAATGAAGCTGAATATTTAGAATAAGGGTCTGTCTTTTTAGAAAAAAAATATATCGTTATGAAAGTGTGGTTCATTTAAATCCTCAGAGATATTTTACCAAAATGGTGCTTGGGTATCAGTTTTCCTGTGACTTTCACCTTGAGGTAAGCAAGTCTTTCTTGAGGCTTAGCTTATTAAGACCAGCTAATGTTTTCAAAGGGGTGCATAGCTCCCATTCCCTTGGGAATATGTGGATGCCTGTCTAGTCTGAATTTCAAATACTGACAGAGAATCATAATTATAATATAACTGCAGTTTCATGAATATTCAATTACTCCATAAAAAGAATTAACTTGAGCCATAGATCAGTTACATGAACATTGATAAACTCCTTTAGCAAGTATGATATTCTCAGGGAACAAATTCAGGTGCAAGAGAAATGTCATTTTCTTTAGTTTTTTCTATAATTCAAATCTTCGATAATTCAAATTATCATTCTGTGTGATAGCAGAAAATTTAATGTCCAGTTTCTGAGTTATTGTAAGTTTAAACTCCATCATAGCCTGATCTCATCTTTTCTGCTCCCACTTTTTCTTTCCTAAGATGGCATCTAAATCCAGGTGGATGGGATGAGATGGTTTCTATGACTTGCATTCTGCTGTTGCTTGAAAGAAGCTCCCAACATCATTTTTTCATCCTCCATGGTGTGACTCACCCACTGGGCCCTTGCCTTAACCTAATTACAAAAGGATGATATTTGCTACCAAGGAGTCTATGTTCCCACTTGGTCACTACCTTTACTGTCCATTCTAGCATTGGAGAATTACTCTCCTGGTCCATACTTAAGATCTGTTTGGGATAATGCTGTTCATAACATTCCATGCTGTTCATAACCACACAGGAAGGAAACCATGACTGTTCACTGCAACATACTGGGTTTACATGTAGTTTATGAAAGGCCCCCTCACGTTCTTTAGATAGCAGTCTGCTCTTTTCTTTCATATCCTGAATGTGTGGGAGACTCTGTGGGTTGTGAACCAGACAAAAGGTGAAGCACAATTCATTTCTACCCTTAAATAAATATATATGGGAGTTTCATTCCACACCCCAGCTTACTCTGGATGTCCTGTGGATGTAAAGCTTCTGATCAAAGTTTAACCCATTTATGTTCTTTTCCAACTCCCCCCCTCTCTAGTTTGTAGGGATTTGTTTAGGGGGAGGATGGCAGTGTCAAGCAAGATAAGGGGAAAACAAAGAAACAGAACATCACAAGTGTACTAATGTCTTTCCATATAACACAGCCATACTTCTTTGAAAGTTATGCTCAGGATTAAAATCCTAAGACTGTATTGATATGTGAAATGTGATTGAGTGTTTTGATTAGAAATTTTCCCACTGACCATCACTGATGGAAATTATTACTGGAAAATGAATACTCTGTTCTAACAACATCAGTAATGGTTCTCCCCACAATCAAAAGTGTAAGGTCATCAAATGTTGTAAAAATTGAAAGTAAAATAAAAAAAAGTTCAGAAAGTGAGAAGAAAGAAAAGAAAGGTAAAGGAGAAAGGAATGCTGGAGCCCTACTACTTGTTTTATTTATGCCTGTGTCTCTTCAAGCTCTAGTTAACCAAGATTTGTGTGATTCACCAACTCCTCCTTGCCACTGACCAATCCCATTGCCTCATACCTATTTGCTTGAACTGTCTCATTTACTCATGGTATTGTTTACCTTTCTTAAAGCTCAAGCACAGTGCTTTATAGAAACCTATTAATACATATCTGTATTGTATAAGTAGATATTGTTTGTCCGGTGAATATTGTATAAGTGAAATGTTGTTTATTTAAATATTTTACCATTTACAAAGTTTTAGAGACATTTAGCTTGCTGGAGTGTTTAGGTGAAGAACCTGGTCAGAGTTCCTTTGCCAGAAGTACCAGGTGGTTTGAAGTTGAAAGGTAAGAACAGAAATACAAATTGAGATTAAGATGATTCTTTGGTCCTGACACCTGGGTGGCTAAGTCAGTTAAGTGTCTGACTGGCTTAGGTCAGGATCTTGCGGTTTGTGAGTTTGAGCCCTGTGTCATGCTCTGCACTGACAGCATGGATCCTGGAACCTGCTTCAGATTTTGTGTCTCCCTCTCTGCCCCTCCCCTCCTTGTGCTTGGTCTCTCTCTCTCAAAAATAAACATTAAAAAATTTTTTAAAAAGATGTTTCATAGACCAAGGTTAAGAGTCAGAGAGCAGGTTCAAGAGAGTCAAAATTTAAAGTCAGAGTCAATAACTGGGGGCTCTTTTCCTGATTAGACCTCTGGGCTTGAGGAGATCAAGGTTAGGTTCTAGTAAAGCAATGTAACATGGTGATTAAAAGTATGCAGCTGGTCATTCTGAGGTCATCCAGTCATATATACAAATTCTCATATGTTCTTATGACTTTGTAAACTTAGTCAAGTTGTTTTAACTTTCTGGATTCCTTTTTTTTTTTTTAAATAAAATAGGAATATTAATAAGACTTATATAGTAGGATTCATAGTGAAGCTCTTCAGGTACATCAGAAAAATTTATTCTGTGGCTCTTTCATGTTTTACCTTTTGTCTTCTTTGTACTGTGAACTGGGCCACTAAATCTCCACCAGCTGATTATAATTTCTCACTTAGTCTATGTATCTGAGGTTCTAGCTCTAATGGATGTTTCCTATAGCTAATGGAACTTAAATTCAGGGTCCTACCAGACTCTGAGAAGGAACTTAGCAATATGTTTATGTATTTCTACGCTTTTAAGAAGCTTAAAAAATGTTTTTGTTAATTTTCAGAAATAATATACCATTTATATTATTTTTCATAAATCTCCCTACCCCCCGCCCAAAGCCCATGTTTCAGGACCTACACAATCTGATTCTGCCCTAGCTCTGGGCTCTTTTGTTGAAGTCACATTACCCTTTAAGATCCTCTGAGGTCAAAATTTTGGACAACCATAGGCTGACGTTGTTTTAAGAATCAGTTCTTTGCACTTCATGTATGATATGACACTGATCCACCATTTTTCTCAAACTCTAGAGAAACACAACATCTTCTCTGATCAGTTTTTTTCCTTTAATTCCACTCAGTTGTATTGAGTCCATGAATCAGATGATCTCACTAGGAATGGACTTTCTAAAGCTATTCTTCACTATTTCACTAGGCTTTACTACTCCATGAATAGGGAAGTCAATATTCATAACACACTATCACTTCTTTCCAAAGAAATGTTCTCATGAATTTCCAACTTCCTCTGAGTATCTCCAACAATTTTTATAGTCTAGGGGTGATGGTCAGCTAAAGATTAAACAACAGGTTCTTGGGTTCTTTGGTACCTCATTTGTAAGTCCTTCTTTAGACATGTAGTGTGTCACAATGGATGGAAGGCACTTATGGTCTTAGTGCCTTAGACGAACTTTACCAATTGTCTCATATGTATAAAACTTCAAGAATACCTGGAAAATAGTGAAAAAATGGGGGGGGGTTACCTGTTATCTCTCTGTATGCCTCCTAGAACTGGCCCTGGGTCTGGAAATGACCCCTGAAATGATGTCTGCGTCATTGAAACCAGTTTCATAGGAAATTAGAGAAAAAAGATGGGAAGAATGAAAAGAAAGCTATCATAAATATGATTTTACGTTTTTAGAAGATTATTGTTAATTTATCTTTGAAAAATTAACATTGTAGGGAGAAATATTTCTAATTTGGGGATATACAATTTGCAATTTTTTAGATTAAGCAATTTTATATTCCTAAGGTGAGTTACAAGTTCTTTTTAAAATTAATTTTTACACTTTATGATAAGGATCAGATTAACATAATTTAATTGTGTTTAAATATCATAATATGCATCTTCCCTCTAATAAAAATATAGCTTCGATAAAGAAATAAAGTGATAATGGTGCATAGGTACCAAATTTAATTTTCTGTTTCCATTTCAGGTAAAATGTAAAAGCATATTTCTTTGTAAAACTAATTGCACAAAGTTAAGTACATTTAAATTCACAGAAACATGATTTTTTATAACAAAAGAAACAGAGGCAGACAGAATATGAGTAGATAAATTAGACTACATAAGCATTAATAATGTTTATTTAACCACCCACTCTTGTTCTTTAACACAATATTCTTTAACATAAAACAGAAGATGTGGGTGGATTGTTTACTTGTTTTCTATTTCATAGTCTAAGGAGAAATATATGCAACTAATTACCATGCTCAGAAAAGAAAACCATTCACATGGAAAATGAAATTTGAAAAACAACGTGCATATATTTCAGCTCTAATAGTTCAAAGAACTTGCACATCATTTTTCCTAAAGTGTGAAATGCAGGTTTTTGAGCGTTTATATTCTCTATAAATTATGCCATCTATTATGTATGGAATGTCTTTAAATGTTTGAAAAACACTATATTTTATTTTGCATGTTTAAATTATGGTGTAAATATTTTTCCATTTCTAATATACACACACAGACCACACAGACACACAGACACACACACACACACACATATATATATATATATATATATATATATAATTTTATGATATGCAAGTATGAGAGGGTTAAGAAAACCAACTAAAAGAAATTTGTATGGGGCACCTGGGTGGCTGAGTTGGGGGAAAGCGTCCAACTTGATTTCAGTTCAGATCATGATCTCATGGTTTGTGGGTTTGAGCCCTGCTTTAGGATCTGTGCTAACAGCATGGAGCCTGCTTGTCATTCTCTCTGTCTCCCTCTTTCCCTGCTTCTCCCCCATACTCTCTCATAAAATAAATAAATAAACTTAAAAAAAAAGTTTGTGCTAAGGTAAACATTATTAGAATTAATCTGTTTCTGATGGTACACATTCATAGGGAATGATGATAATCACTGTCATAATAAAAAATAACCACAGTGGATATATTTGTTTTTTTTCCCAACTTTCTTTCTTTTAAGATATCACAACTCTTTATAAATATCTTGCTTCTTGCATGTGATTTGACTAGGTAAAATCATACATCCTGCCCCGGAGAAACAAATAACTCAGACCTTATCAATTATGCCCTTCCAACTCACTAGGTAGGGAATTGGTTCAGGACACATGTCACAACAGGCAATAATTTCCTTGCTTTTTTGAGAAGTTTAAAAAAAAGTTGTTTATCATCTTGAAGTTTCCATCAATAAAGAGCAAAATAGTCAAGCTGCTGGAGATCAGTGTTCCTACCATGTGAAGATAGCCCACTTAACGATGCCCACACAGAGGAGAACAGACTTAGAGAGGAGCTGAAGACAAAGAGGTACTCTAAAGACAGTTTGAGATTTAGATTTAGCAGAGGCTAGAGCTAATTCTCTTTCCTGGATTTTTAATATACTTGAATAAATCAATTCATTTTTGCTTAATTCATTTTGAGTAAATTTCTTAAACTTGCAACTAAGAAAGTGATCCTGATTGGGAGATGATTAATTTGGGTGTAGAGTTGTGTTAAGTGCTCACACAAATTGTCATGTTAAATTTCACAAGTCTTGAGTTGTTAAGTTGGGGGAAATGTAAAGAAACAAAAAGTTACTTACTGAAAGATCCATAACTGATCAAGTAGGAATGAAATCAGACAAGTGAAGATACTTTCTTAGCAGTCAGATGGAATTAATAAACTATTGATGAATGACAGCCTCTGTGACTTTTTATCTCTCTGTTTCTATAATACTAAGATGATACAACTGCTTTCTATTTCCTACAACTTACAACTGTTCTTCTCGTCATCTTTCTTTTTCCGTTTTAGTTGATGGGCATTGTCATTATCCTTACTTCAAAATCCGTCAAACATTTTTAATGTGCTGTGTCTTTTCTACATTAATTAGTGGCGAGGAAGAAGCTTTAAAAATAACTATTTAAAAATAGGTTATATTTGACCAAAATACTACATACTGCAATGCGGGCTGTTTTCTCAAAAATCTGATAGTACCATTGTGATCGTTTCCTATAAATACAAAAACTGCATCTTTTATTCTTTGTACTGTTCTTTATCCAAGTGATTATGAGATGTTTAATAAATATTCATAAGTAATGATTCATACAATATTTTTTTAATTTTTTTAAATTTTGTTTCCTTTTTTTAACTTCCTATTTTGAAGCAATTTTAGAGAGTTGATTTCTGGTGCACCTATCACTTTGTTTTCCTTAAAGTCAACATCTAACATTATTATGAGACATTTGGCAAAACTAATAATTTAATGTTGGTGTTAATTAAACTATAGACATAATTAAACTACAGACATTATTCAGATTTCACAAGTTCTTTTTTTTTTCCACTAATGTCCTTTTTATTTTTTCTTCCTTCCAGGATTGCACATTCCATTTAGCTGTCATGTCTCACCTTAGTCTCCTCTACTGTGTTCCTCAGTCTCTCCTTATCATTCATGATTTAACACTTTGAAGAATGCTGGTTACTTATTTTTCAGAATATTTTGCAATTTGGGTTGATCTCATGTCTTCTCATGATTAGATTGAGATTATGAATTTGGGACAAGAGTAACAAAAAAGTGATGTTCCTTTTTCAGGTCATCCATGTTCTTAATATGTTATATCTCACTTGAAATTCACCTGATAACTTGGTTAAAGAGCAGTCCACATTAAAGCTACCATCTATCCCCTTGTATTGACTAATATCTTGAGAAAATACTAATTTCTTCATTTTCCTCAAACTTTGTTCTACTTTCTCAAATTTGTTTTGACTTTTCTAGTTTGCTTACCATTTTATACAAATGTTAGAATCAGCTTGTCCGTATCTGTGAAAATCCTGCTGGGATTTTGATTGAGATGGAATTGAATCTCTAGATCTATTTGTGGAGAAATGACATTATAATAATATCAAGTTTTCCAGTACTTGAATACACTATATTTCTCCATTTATTAAGATTTTCTTTATTTTATTTGTACTTTTCAGTTTTTAGCACACAAAATCTGCACATATTTTTAGATTATACCTAAATATTTCAATGTTTTATGATGTTATTATAGATGGTATTTGTGTTTCAAATGTTAATTGAACATTGCTAGTTTGTATAAATATAATTAATTTTTCTATATTGACCTTGTCATATACCTTTGCTAAAAGGCAATTATTAGTTCTAGAAAGTTTTCCTATAGATTCTTTGGAATTTGCTATGTAGACAGTCATGGTCAATAAAATAGGTGTGATTTTAATTCTTTCTATTCTGTATGTCTTTTACTTATTTTCTTGTTTTATTGCATTGCCTAGGACTTCTAGTACATGTTGAATAGAAATGATGAGATAGGATCTTTCTGCTTTGTTTTTGAAGTTGGGGGAAAATAGATTCAGTAATTCATCAGTTAGTGTCATATTATCTCTGTGTGGTTTTTTTTCCCTCTTTGTTTTTTATATGCTCATTACTGGGTTAAATTAGTTCTTCTGTATTTAAAATTTGCTGAGATCTGAGAGTTTATATCATGAATGAATGTCAAATTTTTTCAAGTACTTTTTGCATCAATTGAGATAATCATATGTATTTTCTTCTATAGAAATATGTTGGGGCACCTGGCTGGCTCACTTTATGGACCATGCAACTCTTGATCTCTGAGTTGTGAGTTCGAACCTCACATTGGATGTAGAGATTACTTAAAAAAATGAAATCTTTAAAAAAATATGTTAAATTTAATTCATGTTCATGTGTTCAATCAGCTTTGCATTCATAGGTTAAACCCCACTTGTTATAGCCATATTATTCTTTTTATATATTGCTAAATTTGATATGCTTGTGTTTTATTGGGGAGTTTTTTGTCTGTTTATTCATTCTCTCCCTCCTCACCTTCCTTTGGGAAGGAGATCACTTCCCTTTGGGGAAGGAGACCCCACAGTGTCTATAATAAACATCTTTATTAATCAGTGTGTCTTCAAATAGCAATATACTGCTTCATATGTAATATAATAAACAAAACAGATATTTCTAATTTTTCCTCACATTCTTTGTGCTATGGATATAACATAATTTATTTTTACATATATTTTAAGGATATATTACAGTGCTACTTTTTCACTATGTATAGTTACTTTTATTTAATGAAAAATAAGAAATTAGTGAACTTTACTTTATTCCATTGGTAGCATTATTCATTTGTTTATGTAGATTCAAACTTTTTCTGACATATGTTTTCTGTTTGAAAAGTTTCTTTCACATTTCTTGTAATTTAGGTATTTTGACAGTAGACTTTTCTATTTTTGTCTGAAAAAGCCTTTATTTTTCCTTCATTTTTAGGTGTTTGCATGTAACTATCTTTTAACAAATTGTTTTACATTTACAGAAAAATTTCAGAGGTAAAAGAGAATTCTCATGTACTCTCACATTATCTACTCCTATTACCAACATCTTACATTAATATTGTACATTCTTCACAATTACTGAACAAAAATTGAGACATTTTTAGCTAAAGCCTATAAATTATTCAGATTTTTTGTTTTAATCCACTGTCCTTTTTCTGTTCCATGATCACCACATTACATTTTAATGTTTAATGTTTTCTTAGCTATCTCTTGGCTGTCACAGTTTCTCAGACTTTCCTTATTTTTGATGATCTTGACATTTTTTGAAGAGTACTGGCCAGATATTTTGTAGAATGTCTGTTAATTGCTATCTCTTTCTCATTATTAGACCGAAGTTATTGGGTTTGGGGTATAGGCTACAGAGGTAAATAGCCATTCTCATCACATCACTTCAAAGAGTACATACTATCAATGCAAATTATCACTGTTGATGTCAACCTTGATCACCAGACTGAGGAGGAGCCTGTCATGTTTCTCAATTCTAAAGTTAATCTTTTTGTCTCTTCTCTGTGTCTGTGTGCAGTCATCACTTCAATATTTGGGGACTTATGCCACACCTCTTCGAGGAGGAATAGTATACATATGTATTTTCACTTCTGCATGAGATATTTGTCTAGTCTCCCTCATTTATTTATTTATCCCATCATTATTTATAGCAGTATGGACTCGGGGATATTTCTTTTATGCTTAGGTTATAACCCAATATTACTTTATGTTGTCCAGATTTTCCGACATTGCTATTAGGAGCTCTTTCAGTTGGCTCTTGTGTGTTCCTATGATATGTCCCTGTTATTGTAAGTGTTAAGTACTCTTTTATTTTGTTACTAAAGTATACCTCATCTCGTGTTGTCTCATACCAGGAAACAGCCATATCTGTAAAGCGCCTTGGTTCCTTTTATCAGAAATTGTATCGGAACCCAAAATCTGAGTATTAGGTGTGCTCTGTAATCCTGGGTTATTATTGCTTCTGGGTTTTTCAGCTCATAAATTAAGGAAATATATGACTTTTCATATTTAATAGCATACATATATATTAAGACAAACATGTAATGTCCCCAACTCTAATTCATTACCTCATGTACCTTATAACCTACTTGGGAAAGTAATTTTATCAACTAGAGTATAGTATAGCTCCTAGTAATAGAAAAATTTTTCTATTTTCTTCTAGATGCAGTGGATTTTCACAATTGCCATAAGATAACCAGTATTTTATTTTATTTTATTTTATTTTAATGTCTTTATTATTTTATTTTGAGACACAGACACAGAGAGTGAGCAGGGGAGGGAGACACAGAATCTGAAAGAGGCTCCAGGCTCTGAGATGTCAGCCCAGAGCCTGACGCGAGGCTCAAACCCAGGGACTGTGAGATCATGACCTGAGCCGAAGTCGAATGCTTAACTGACTGAGCCACCCAGGCGCCCCAGATAACCAGTATTTTAATCTCCCCAGAACCACCACAAAGTTAAGATTTCTGTTCCATAGAAGAGATAAGGCAGGAGGATCCAAGTGGAATTTGTGCTCTACTACAGTGGCCCTTGCCTCCTTTCCCCAGCATTCCCCTGAGCAATACTTTCTCAGGACTCTCCCTAATAATTTTTGTGATTAGAACCTTGAAGGAAAAAAAAAAAAAAGATTGTGATACATTTTTGCCCCCCTGAGCTTCACACTCTCTTGACAGCCTATATTTTGCCTCCTGTACTTTTTAGCTATTCAAGGTGAATTCTTCTGACCCATTTTCTGCTATGTCAGTGCCAGGAAAACAGGTTCTCATGTCCCATTTCTCCTTATGGTGCCTATCTCTTTTTAGATTTGGGAGTAATTGGTTGCCCTGTGATGCCAGCTCTATGTTAAGTTGAAGAAAAATGTAATCTTTTAGTTTGTCTGGCTTTAAATTTGTTGTCGTTGTTGTTGTTGTTGTTGTTGTTGTTGTTTAATATATGAATAGGGGAGTGGATACACTCTTTCTAGCTCTCTACATCTCTTTGTGGTCACAACATACACCACATTTAGGAAAGGAAACTCCAGGTATTCTTTGTTCCATCAGAGTGGTATAATTTGGTGGCAAATAATTATAGTCATTTCACAAATGGAACAAAAGACATAGTCTAGGCCTCTGCTACCGAATTAAACAGATTATAACCTATTCTCCAAGTGAGTCCTAACTTATTACGGAATCCCTAACTTATTAGGGGATTCCGTAGGGAATCTAAAGCTACTATTTCTCATTGCACTACTTAAATGAGTTAGACATGCTCTCATCAGAACTCTGAGATTTATTATGTGTCTGACACTGTTCGTGTATTGTCTTACTTAACCCTTATAGCAAACATACAAAGTAGGCAACAGGAAAATAAGGCTAAGAGTAAAAAAAAATCACCCAGAGTTGTACTTCTAGCAAATAGCATGGATGAGATTTGAACCAAAGCAACTTCAGATCCTATACACTTAAACATGGAACTCCCGTTTCTTTCCTGAATTATCCTTCAGATAGACATACTATTTGACTTTTCATTTTATTCATACTGGTGAATGAAAATAAAACCTATCATCTATGTTCTGAGTCACTTGGCCACACTTTTGGAAGGTGAATAGAGGATAGTTTTGTCTATTTTGCAAACTCAATAAAAGCTGTCTCTGTGAAGTTTTTGAAATTACTTTTTGTGCTGGCCCTACTAAAACAACTGTTACTGTTTGGTGAGTTCACACAGATTGTGTGTGCTGAAATATACTCTTAGTTAGATTTCAGTTCTTAGATACCAGCTAGCTAGTCAGCTTTTCCTTGTATGGTGAATGACTTTTTCACAATTAATTACTAATGTGATCCTCAATTGTGTAGAAAAATACTCTGGATAAAAATTAATGTTAATGAGTTAAAGTGACCAATATTTGACCTCTTTTCATAGTCTTAATTGAACAATAAGTAGTTATCCTAAAATAATCATGGACTCCAATGGGACTATGGTTGAGATGATAATTGCTATATTAGGCTGATTGATTAAGGTTATGAAAAGTTATTATTGTGTGGGTGAGAGGTCACAAATTTACCTTGTCCTTAGTTTAATTTGAATTCTGTCAATAAAAGGAGAAATAATTGTGGTACTCATATTTCATAAAAAATCATTTTCTCATCTAAGTAATGTCTTTTCATTCTCTAAGCAATTAATCCAAAAATAAATTGCTGCCCACAACCATCAGAGAGAGCTTGAGCTTTGTCTTATAGCATTTTCTACTTTTTGTTTTCCCCTAGTAAGTCAGTCAATCTGTTGACATAAACTATCACCAATTACATGCAAAGAAATTTAAAGTTCAGGATTATTGAATAATTACTTACTCAAACTTCATGAAAGTTGGTAAAGAAGGAACCAACACTTATTCACCACTTCCTATATACTATAGAATGTTCTACGTATTTTGCCTAGATTTTACTATAGTAGAATTTGAAAAGATAAATTCTAGTATCTCTGTTTTATAGATAAGGAAAACAAATATCAAAAAAGGTTATGAAACTTGGGTAAGTTCACACAGATTTTTTTAAGTGTCATTAAACAGTGTCTCATCTGCTCTAATTTATAGTCAAAATAAGTTCCAAAATTCCTTTTCCAAATTATTGGTGTGATGTTAAAAACTTGTTAGTTTCTCCAAGGTTTTTAATCAGTATATCATCAAATAGTTATCATATGGAGCAAAATATAGTACAAAAATTTTCAGTAAACAAATGGGACTAATAATTTATCTGACACCTCAAGATAAAAGAGTTACCCCTTACTGTCTTTCGGCAAAACTGTTTGCTTATGGAAACATGTGACATTCATGATTGGAGGTGTTAATAAGGCATATTTGGATATTTTAACCATAATTAGGAGTAATCACCCATCAAAATAAAACCAGACAAAAGTAAAGAGCAAGAGAGAGAGAATGGAAGAGAGAGAAAGAGGAGGGCAGGGAGGTAGGGAAGGAATAAAAGTACAAATGAAAATGGAAAGGAGGACTTTAGAGCTAGGCAGACCTGTTTTCAAGTTCTGGCTCTAACAGTTACCAGCCATATGACCTTGAGCAACCAGCTCAGTTTCTAAGCTCACTTTTCTGAGGTGTCAAGAGGGGATGATAATGTCTGCCTTATAAGATTATTGAAACATTGAATTTCACAAATATTTCTCGCATGGCTCTAGTATCAGATGAAGGCTCAGTAGCTGTTAACTTTTTTAATTTTCCTTGTTCTTTTCCTCCTCTTGTGTTCTTGTCTGCTAAGCAGCATCAGTTCTAAATTGTCCTTTGGAATGTGGCTGCAAGCATGGGGCCGTGTTTTAAACCATATAACCAAAAATAACATGGACCCAGGGGAAAGGTTATTTGATGTGGTAATGGTTGAAGCTGCTGCTGGCATCTTAATTTATACTGAAGTAAAAATAAAGAAATCCCTGAGGATAATGTCTCTTCAAAGCTTTCAGGAAGCATTATTCTCCATAGGAGGAGAGAATTGCTTTACATTCTTCCCCTTTAATGTGTCTCATTATACCTTTCAAACATATACGTTTCATTACATGCTTCCATTAAAGCATCTCATTATAACTTTCAAATATGTGCATCTCATTACATCTCTTTTAAGCATCTTTACGTATTCTCCATTTGTGGATTTCATTAAAGCCTTTCCCTTGTATATCTCATTACTAAATTACTTTCATGTATGTTATTATAACCTATATTTCTCATTACATTACTTAAACATGCACATCTCATTACACCTTTCTATTTATGCATCTCATTACACTCCTCAAAAATGTGTATATTACATCTTTCTCTTTGCATATCATTACATTTGTCCAATTATGCATCTCATTATGCCATTGCATTTATGCATTTTAGTATACCCTTCCTTTTATCCATGTCATTACACTTCTTAAACCCAAGCATCTAAGTAAACCTCTACATTATGCCATTTTATATACCTCAAAGATTCTATCTTCATTTTTTTCATGTGCATTATTTTCTGGTACTCCCTAAAAATATGAATCTCAGTTGGAGGACAGATAGCATTGTTGTTCTCAAATATGTCTATGTCCTACATATTTATCATATTTTAGAAGATGCCCCTTTTATACTTTAAACTCTGTTTTTTCCTTTTCTATTGAAACCTTTTAAGAAAAAGTGACTCATGATGTCCTTGATAATGCCAAGTAATATATCTCACCAAACCCTTCAACTAGCAATATCTCCATTATTATAACTTCCTTGCATCCCTTGTTTTAAATCTAATAGCATTCTTTTCAAATAGGTGCATCATATTGCTGTCCCTTGGATATGCACTGCTATGTACCCTTGACCAATTATGTTTCTTTTCCTTCTTTAAATTATTTCTATTTTAGATGGTGGGGGTTATGGTATCATCTAATCATTATCCTCAGCCATAAATGGAATTTCCCCTGTTGTTTGCTCTTCTGTAGATTATTACTTTTCCTCTATACAAATATCATCTCTCCCTGAGGCAACAGATGCCTTTGGAATACATTAAGGAGTCACATATAACCAAATAGTCCATGTGTTACTTTACATAAATTCTATTTTATTATCATAGCATTTTTGTTGTAGTGCTATTTAAAAGCATAAAATTGCTGAAAGTGCAACATTCACTGTGCTTTAATTGTGAGGATTGTTAACAATAATGAAATAAGCTGTATTGGGGCATTTATTAAATGGACATTATAATCAAGATTCTACCAACAAGAAATCCATTTTAATCTCAATAATATAAACAGGATTCTGTAAATTTGAGTATATATTGGGACACTTACTAACTTGAAAATATTCATAGATATTGACTCATCCAGTCCAGGCATACCCCTGTCATCCAAAGAACACTGAATTGGGTCCAGTGTATAAGTTTAATGTCACAGTTCTTTCTCTTATTATGTGAAAAACTACTGTGTGGAAAAATAACCTTTTTTAGTCAGTTTACAAAGGCATCAAGATAACTCGTATATGTACATGTATAACCCATAAATGTCTATACATGTATAATCTCCTATATAACAGAGATAAATTTATAATCAAATCATTTTTTAAAATTTATTTATTTTGAGAGAGATAGAGACAGCACAAGTGAGGGAAGGGCAGAGAGAGAGGGAGTGAGAAAATCCCAAGCAGACTCCATGCTACCAGCACACAGCCCATTGTGTGGCTCAAACACACAAAACCATGATATCGTGAACCCAAGAGTCACACAATTAACCGACTGAGCCACCCAAGTGCCCCTGACCAAGTCACTTTTTAAGGTGGTTTGTGATATTTTGGATTTCTTTTTTATTTCGTCATCTTTTTTCATCCAACAAGTATTTTGAGCTCCTGTGACATACCAGGTATTGTTCCAGGTTCTGGGAATATAGCAATGATCAGACAAGATCCAGGTGTAATGGAAAATATATTCTTAGTGACATGAATAGATAATAAATGAATACATAAGAAGGATGAACAAAATAGTGATAATACAACAAATGAAAGCAAGGAGGATATTTGGTATATTGAGGCATCTAGAGACAAACAACTAAGGGTAGCTCTTATCACCTTAAACCTAAAGGGACAAAGGAAGGGATGGGTCCTCACCAGAGTCAGTGAGAGCTAGAATATGGAAGACAGGCTGCCCAAGAGGAGTTGTAGTTGTAGAAGGATGGAGTCATTGCAGGAACTATAGAGTGGAAGAAGGAAGAAAACAAGAACCCCAAGTTCTTGCTACCCATCCTCTCGTCTCTTTCTGGCCCCTCCCATTGTTTGAGCCCAAAAGGAATATAGAGAGAAGGCCGGTGATACATGCTATTGGTAGAATCTCGGCAACATGGTCTGTATTAATTTCCTAGGGCTATTGTAACAGAATACCTTGAACCTGGTAGCTTGAAACAATATAAAGTTATGTTCTCATAGGTCTGGAAGATAGACATCTGAAATTAAGGTGCCAGTGGGGCCACACTCCTTCTGAAGACTTTATGGGAACACTCTTCTTTGCCTCTGTTTAGCTTCCAATGTTTACCTGACATTCTTTGGCTTGTCGCTCCAATCTCCGTTCTTTCCTATGTGAGTCTCTGTGTGTGGTCTCCTTTTATTGTAAGGACAATAGTCACTGGGTTTAGGGCCTACCCTCATCCAGTATGACATCATGTGAACTTAACTAATTATATCTGTAAAGATCCCATTTCCAAATACAATTATATTCAGTGGTTCTGGTGGAATAGGAATTTTGGGGGAGGATATTACTCAACCAATTTCAGAGTCCATGTAGTAAATTGGAATACAATACAATTGTTACCTCTAAAAATGTTTTATAGAATATTACTTTTTAAAATACTAAGTGAAGGAACTGTTAATATACTATGTCAACAATTTTCCTATGTCAAAAATTTTTACTATACTATGTCAAAAATTGCCTATGACCTTAATTGAAATCTGTGTTGTCCTATTCTTGCCAGATCTGCAGCACTGCTCCTCATTACACCAGTGAAAGAGTAAGAAATATTTTTTCTGGTGATGCCAAAACACTTACCGTAGTCTACATCACCCTTTATTATCTTTCCCTAACCTATTCTCCAGCACCTTCTCATACTTGTCCACTTGCACATTATGTCTTCATCACAGTGGTCTGTTTTTGTCATTTCTTCAATAAATCCTCTTGTGAATGTTTAAACTCTGTTAGTGCATTTTCCATATTTTACCATGGTAGACTCATTCTCATTGGTCATGATTCAGCACAATCATCACCATTTTATTTATTTTATTTTATTATATATATATTCATTTATTAGTTTTAGTGAGAGAGAGAGAAAGCACGAGTGGGGGAGAGGGAGAGAGAGGCGGGGAGAGAGAGAAAGAGAGAAAGAGAAAGAAAGAGAGAGAGAATGCCAAGCAGAATCCATGCTCACTGTGGAGCCCAATTCAGGGCTCGATCCCATGACCCTGGAATCATGACCTGAGCTAAAATCAAGATATAGATTGTCAACCAACTGAGCCACCCAAGCACCCTCAGTCATGACCACTTTAAACAAATACTCTATGAGCAACTATTTATCTATTAGATTTCCCAGCCCTAAGCCTTTGGTACCCCCAATAACAATAAGTTGTTATAATTGTGTTTAGCACTTACTGTTTGGTACTACTTATTTACTTAATATCAGTGTATTGTTTGCCTCTCTCACTGTCCTACACAGTCTACAAGGGCTTGGCTTCCTTGCTATCCTCCAAATTCTACAATTTTATTTCCCTGGTTTATCACTGAATTTCCACCACCAAGAATCTCATGTTACTTGGTAGGTCAGTATGAAATGAATGTATTAAATGGGGGAATGGTTTCCCTACATTGTATTATTTAAATAAACTGCATAAAAAATTCTGTGATCATAATCTACATGATGAACAAGATACTTGTCTTTTTGAATTTTGAAATAGGTGAAGAATATATACCAAAAGAAATAGTGGCCACATTTCACATGCCTTGCTATTCCCAAGAAACATGAAATACTACAAATACTCAGTTGGGTAGATACATTTAGAGATACTACTTTGTGCTGTTTAATATTATTACAATTATATTGAAGCAATGTAGGTAGGGATACTTTCATTATTGTTTTGTGCTATAAAGAATGTTCTCAAGTTATTAAGCATGTTATAGTAGTTACTACTTATATTTTAGGGAAAATGGCTTTATATGAGTTATAATTTTATTTAGTGATAAAACCGTGCATAAATTTGCTGACTCAATGCCTTTGTCTTACTATATACATAATTAAAATGTGGCATGTGCCTTACTTCAGTGGCTAATATTTTGTTAATTGCCTGATTAACAAAACAGAATAAATTGAAAGTAGAAATTATAAATAAATAGAAATAAGAAAGTAGGAATTATCATTTTGCCATCGTATTTATTTTTAAATTTATAATACAACTCATATAATATCAAAAAAGTAAAAACTTGGAAAAACAATGAACTCTTTCACTAATTACACAATGACTTTTTTCCAAACTAAATTTGAAATATTTTGGAAAAAGAAATTGAGTATTTCTCTATTTTGTTCATTCCTATCCACAGATTTATAAAATGCTTTTTAAATTTTCTAAAATTCATTTTGCTCTAGCAAGACCAATGTAAATAACTCGATATTTTTTTCTTTCTTTTCTTCTTTCTTTTTTCTTTTCTTTTTTCCTTTCTTTTCTTTTCTCTTTTTCCTTGCTTTTTGTTGTTATTGAGGCAAAGAAAGAGAGAACACATGAATTGAGGAGAGTGGTGGGGGTAGGGGGAGAGAGAGAGAGAGAGAGAGAGAGAGAGAGAGAGAGAGAGAATGAATCTTAAACAGGTTCTGTGCTTAGTGTGGAGCCTGATGCAGGGCACAATCCCACGGCCGTGAGATCATGACCTGAACCGAAATCAAGAGTCAGATGCTTAACTGACTGAGCCACCCAGGCACCCCAATAACTAGATCTTTGTATTTAAGAAGAAGGAAAAATTTCTCACAATGAAGAACAAATGAGAGATCTGAATTAGTTCATACAGTTTGAAGCTTATATAAATGGTGAGGTATAGAAATATATATTGACTCTTAGAAGATAGATGTATAGAAGAAATCTATTTGTATATGGTTTTATACACACAACACTGTCTGATACATAATTGGGATATACTAACAGATTTAAGAGACACTTGTATATTTTATCTCTCGAAGGCACTTACCTAGAAAAACACATGTTTTTAACATCCCTTATCACAAAGATTTTTATTTCGGTCCTTAGGACATACCCCTGCATTTACAAGTGCTATTTCCAGACTGAATCAGCCCTTCTTGCACACACACCAAAAACAGATATGAATTTATTCTCAAATCCAGGTATGCTTTACATCTTCATATCTTTGAATATCTTCATAGTCCTGAAATACAAGAATATGCACAGATGCACACACACACACACACAAAATGTCATAACTTAGGTAAAGGCATTCAGAAGATTTTAATAAGACTGAAATATTAAAATAATATAAAATTATCACATTCATGTATTTATATAATGAGTAATCATATTTACGGAACAATTACTGTGTGATCAGCACTGTGACACATACTATAAGTCAGAAAGAGTTATACAATTATTGGCTCCATTTCACAGATGATGAAATAGAAACTTAAAGAATTTTACAGGTCTCAATTCACAGAACTAATAAATAGAGGAGGTAGATGTTAAACAAAGCAGTCTTGACTCCACAGTGTGGGTTCCTAACTCTACTATCTCCTAGGTATTAATAGCTTACTCTTAATTTTAAGAATCCCTAAAATAAACTCCTAATCTACAAATCTCTACTAGAAATAACATCTCTTTAGGTTGAGACAGTTTTCTTAAGACAATCTCTTTTAAAATTCAAATAATCTTTAAAAGATTTAATGCACTAAACTTCAATTTATTTATAAACACACCTACTAATGTGATCAGGGGCTATGCCATATTCATCTTTTAATTCCCAACCTAACTCCATGGTGAATGGATAGTGCATGTAGAGGTCTTAAACAGCTATATGAGGATACTTGGCAAATGTGAGTGTGAGTCTGTGTGTGTGTGTGTGTGTGTGTGTGTAACAAAGAAAATGAATTCTGATATAAAGAGTATACAGTATAAGAAAACGAAAGGAAGCATTATATTCTGTTCTTCATAGGAACATAGGAAATGCTCTCATACTGATCATTTTTTTAATCCAAAAATAAAGGGGGACAATGTAAATAGAAAATAATCCCTGCTGTAAAATACTGTATCGTTATAAATGCACAGCTGAGTGTATGGATTTGTTAGCTATACTAAGGAAGTTAATCTATAATAAGTAAGGTAATAATATATAATAAGTAAGTAAATTATGTGATATATAATTATTAGGTTTTATATGATTTATTAGAACGTGGTTTATATGATGGAAAAAAGAAAACATAGAGTAGGGTAAGAGGATTGGGAGCATAGGGGGAAGGAACACAATTTAAATAGGATGAAGAGTGTAGGCTTCATGAAGGAAGTGAGATATGAGCAAGACTTTAGGTGAGGGGATTATTAGAGAGAATATCTAATTATCATCTTTAAACTCTCGTTCTAAACAGAGCAAAGTTCTAGATCAAAGATCTTATTGCAGGGTGTCTAGCCAAGTCAATGAACTACAGTAGGGTGACCTACTTTCCCCTTTTGCCTGTAAT
The DNA here is from genome assembly GCA_028646485.1 of Cryptoprocta ferox. Lineage (NCBI taxonomy): Eukaryota > Metazoa > Chordata > Mammalia > Carnivora > Eupleridae > Cryptoprocta > Cryptoprocta ferox. The sequence goes on along the minus strand of CM053572.1, from coordinate 91,929,301 downwards.
TATCTTGATTTAGTGCTGAATGTCCTACGTATTCAACCCCAGCAAACAAGGACGGTTAGTCACCCTAAATCTAGCACAGACACTGGAACAGAGGAGTGGGAAAGAACAATGTGATGATGTCACAACGATATAGGGTGGCTATAATATTACTGGTTTTAGAACATTGTAATAATGCTTGCTTTTGGGTTTTGACCGGAGGAAAATAAAATCTGATTTAAGTTTTAAAAGATAATTCTGGGGCACCTGGGTGGTTCTCAGTCAGTTAAGCATCTGACTCTTGATTTCTGCTCAGGTCATGATCTCACGCTGAAGTGAGTTGAAGCCCTGCATTGGGGGCTGAGAGTGCAGAGCCTGCTTGGGATTCTTTCTCTCCTTCTCTCTCTTTGCCCTTCCCCTGCTCACTCTCTCTTTCTCTCAGAAAATAAATAAACTTAAAAAAATATATATCATACTGTAATAGTACAAGAATGAAAGCAGAAAGACTAGTTAGGAGTTTAGAATAATCATTCACATGAGAGATTATGGTGAATGCTATATCAGTTTGCTAGGGCTGCCATAATAAGTACCACAAACTGGTAGGCTCTTTAAAACAGAAATTTACTGTCTCAATTCCGAGGGTCACAAGTATGAAATCAAGGTGTTGGTAGGACAGTGCTCCCTCTGAAACCTATAGGGGAAAGATTTCTTCTTGACTTTTCTGGTTTCTGATGGATTGCCTGCAGTCTTTGGTGTTCCTTTGCTTATAGATCTATCACCTGATCCTCCATCTTCACATGACAGTCTTCTATATGTATTCATCTCTGTCTCCCAATTTCGCCTTTTTATAAGAACACCAGTCATATTGTTTAGAGTCCACCTGAATGACCTTATTTAACTTGATTATCTATACAAAGACCCTATTTATATTTAAGGTAATATTCTGAGACACTAGGGGTTAAGACTTCAGTATACTTTTCTGGGGAGGGGGATACAATTCAAGCCATAATAATTATAGATATCAAATACCATATGTATTTTGAAGGTGAACCAAGCAACATTTCCTGACAGATTGGATTTAGGAGATGAACAAGAAAGAAGTGAATTGTATTACCAAGATTTTAGCCTGAGAAACTAAAAGCATTGTTGTGGTCAAGTGAGATTGGAAAGGCTATGGGTAGAATAAATTTAGAGGAAATATCAGAAGTTCAATTTAAAAAATGTTGAGTTTGGAATATCTGTTACCTTCCATACGAAGATGTTAAGTAGACAGATACATAAATTGTCAAGTGAGAAAAAGTGAAAATGGGGAAGGAGATGCTGGAATTTGAGGAAATTGTATGATATCTGTTTTGAATCTAAAACTAACTTTGAGATACTTAGTTATTATTAATATCCTCACTTTGTAAAGTGGATCTAAGAAGAATTTAGTAACTCATGTGTGTGCTCCCCAAATTTGAATACAAGTGTTTTTATTGTTGTTTTTCTTTTATGATCAAGTCCTGTTTCCTATAGAAGCATAAATAGTGGGACTGGGAAAGAGCGATGAGAACAGCAAGGCACCAGCACCCTTGACAGGTCCAAATCCAGGCCTGCTTCAGCATCATTAATCAGCCTGTTTCATGAGGAGAAAGTGTAAGGCTAATCTGGGGTGGAGGTAAATCATCCATTAGGGTATGAGTGGGGTAAATTGTTTCTCAAATCCTCTGGAACAGGTGAGAAAGTCCAGAGGCCCACAACACCCTTGGCCAAGAGCACCCCAAGCTAGCTGTGTGCCTGGACCAAGCCATTTTCTGAGAGAAGAACCATAGGATGTTCTCGTTGCCAGGAAGACCGCAGGTGATTAGAGCAACCTTGTTTGCTTGTTTGGTTTGGTGTTCTGAGGCAAGTGGTATCTGTTTTTCACTATACCACATAATGCTTACAAGAAGCATGCTAAAAATATAATTAAAGTAATAATAAATATTAATTATGTAGCTAATATAACGATACAGAAATAAAATGGAAAATTGGCCCCAAAGTATTCACTTGTTATATTCTCAGGTATGATGATATGTTAATATAGTGGTTCAAAAGCATGGTCTTTCATCACCTAAGTTTATTCCATTTATCTCAGTTGGTGTCATGAAATGCCCAGGAACACTTCATTTAAATATATAGATATAGATATAGATATAGATATAGATATAGATATACAGATAGTTATAGACATAGATATCAGACTTCTGCTACCTTTAGTAAAGGAGGTACTGTTATTAGAGAATGAATGATAGATTGAGATATTCACCAAACATTTTGGAAAGCACTAATTTGGAAATGAAATTACATATTTTAATTGAAAGATAAAAACTTTGGGGTAAAGTTCACAATTGCTTTCAAAATTTGAGAGCATAACTATTGAAACTCACTATATTGAAGACTGTCATAGGAGCCAGCACTGTTAACATTTTTAATGGATGGATCATTAGAGTTCTGGAACATTATCTTTGGTGTAGACTGGCATCATAGTGGATTAGCTTTTAAGTTTCTTTCCAGCACCTTTTCCCTTCCACATATAAAACTGTCTGTGTCTATTTTATTTGGATTAAGCCAGAGAAAATGAGCTGAGGTAGAGGAAGAGGGAAAATTGACAGGGGACACATTCCTGACCAGCATTTGTTTTGTATTCTCTACCAGAGTAAATATGTCAAAGGATGAACAGAATTTGTAATCTCTCAAAAACAAAAATCCCATCTTGATTTAGATGAAGTTAAAAGAATTTAACCTCTAGAAAATTATACTAGGATCTAACTTTTGAATATCTGCCAGTCATGCTAGACTATCTTTCCAGCAAATATCTAGAATTAATGAATTAATTATGAATTTGGAAAAATTAGAGATAAAAATATATACCACTAAATTTATTCTTAAACATGTTGAATGTCCTCATATAGGCTTTCTCAACCTCAGAACCATTAACATTTAGGCCACATAATTCTTTGTTCTGAGAGGCTGCCCTTTAGCTCTCTCAAGTTGGGACAATGAAAATGTATCCAAACATCACCTAAAGTACTCCTCCCTCCAAGGCAAAATCACCCCCCTCACCCACGGTTTGAATCATTCATCTAATAGAAAGGCAAACTTACTCTTTTTCTTTTTTTGTTTGCTCTATCATTCACTTGCATTTGAACCAGGGTAGGAATTGACATTTTCCACTGTTACCCCCTTCTATCTCTCCATGCATTGTACTGATTAACTTTTGGAAGTCTTTCTTTTCAAAATTATGTAAAATTAAAGATCTAGTAAGAATTAGTCTTCCTGGCTTCCTATTAACCATAATTCCCTATTAGCTCTTTCATACTTATCAGTGCAATGATAATGATGTCTATAATAAACCCAAAGCCCTGTGAAATTCTCAAGTGCCTTTTGAACATCCAAAAGAAAATTAAGTTTCATTAAGTATGGTTTTAAGGTTAAATGTATTTTATTATATTCAAATTCTTTAAACATTGGGGTTGTGTACATATGATAACTTCTCCCTTTCTTTGACCAGGACTTAATGCAGATGCAATACTATTAAATTCCTTTCAGCTGACCAAATTATTTAATAACATTTAGTTATCAGCTCAAGTTTGATGGTAATTGGTATTTGTTGTTTGTTTCTTAATTTCACATACCACACTATGGTAGTTGAAGACATTTTCAAAGCCCAGACCACATACATTCCTGCATTGTCTTCTTCAGGAACTAATTTCAAGTTAGGAAACACCAGGCCTTTGACTTTGAAAAGATTATAATGAAGAATTATATCGGGAAGCATACAGCTAAACTGTATACATACCTCTAAATGGTACTGTAGGCTGTCTCTGTTCCATGATGTTCTCAGAAATCCCTAAGAAACACAAGCAATTTGGCTGATACTTGTCAGATAATGAGTTATCATCATCTCAAATGCCTGCTACATCCTAAATTATACAATTTCTTCATTGAACACAGAATATACCAGGAAGAGGAAACCAAACTTATTATAGTGATTAAAAAATAAGGTATCCATTTATCCAGGAGAAATAAAAAGCAAATATTGCAGTAGGTAAATTATAGATACTTCTGTTTTCTTAGTAATTAAGGAATCAAAATAAGTTCAAATAATTACTATTAGAAAGATAACTTCTGGGGCACCCAGGTGACTGTCAGTTAATCATCTGACTGTTGATACCTGCTCAGAGCATAATCTCATGGTGGTGAGATCCAGCCGTGCGTTCAGCTGTGTACTGAGTGTGAAGCCTGCTTAGGATGCTCTCTTTCATTCTCTTTAAATTTTTTTTTAAAATTTATATATATATATATATATATATATATATATATATATATATATATATATCTCTGAGAGAGACAGACGCAAAGTGTGAGCAGAGGAAGGGCAGAGAGAGAGGGAGACACAGGATCCAAAGCAGGCTTCAGGTCTCAATTGCCAGCACAGAGCCCAACATGAGGCTCGAACTCACAAACCATGAGATCATGACCTGGGCCAAAGTTGGACACTTAACCGACTGAGCCACCCAGGCACCCCTCTCTGTTCTCTGTTCTTCCCTTTCTCACTTCCCCTGCTCATACAGTCTCTCTCTCTCTCTCTCTCGCTCTCTCTCTCTCTCTGTCTTTCAAAATAATTTTAAAAAAAGGTAAATTCTGCTTAAAGTTTTTATGTCTTTCCTGATAGGAATTATGAGAGCTGATTTGCTCTGCGTATTTCTAAAATATGTATCTAATGGCATAGAAAATTATGGAAAGAGGGTTTAGAATATTCTTTTAGATAGAATGTAAAGGGAAGATTTAACATGTGATTTTAAAAATTTATTTATTTATTTATTTTTAGAGAGAGATCAAGTGCTACCATGAGCAGGGAACGAATAGAGAGAGAGGGAGAGAGAGAACTCCAATCAGGCTCCATGCTGTCAGCACAGAGCCTGATAGAGTGTGGGGGGCACAATCCTATGAACTGCAAGATCATGACCTGCGCCAATATCAAGAGTTGGAGGCTTAACTGACTGAGGCAACCAGGCCCCCTAACATGTAATTTTTTTAATGAAATGAGTTCACATCCATGAGAAATTCTGAAAATGTGAACATCTTCTGCTCCCTCAATGAATGATATCAGGAAGTGAAGGCCATTAGGCAAGATGGAGCTTGGCTTATGTCAGGACATAATAAACTGACTAATATAGATAGGCAAGTGAGTGAATGAATAAGGAGACCAATTAAAAAATTGGCAAACATTTTGAATAAATATTTTTGTTCTGTGTATTTGAATTACCACCTGGTAAACATAACTTCTTGCCCTCCTTGCTCAAATAGAACTTCATGCCCTCCTCCTTCCTTTGTGCTGTTACTGTCATATAAGTTACATATTTATATCTATTAAATTTAATAGTAGTTTTTTCTATAATACAATTTTACAAATACTGTGTTTTGCAAGTTCTCCATTTAGAAAAATGGAGAACAAAACATGTAATTATAATGGATTTTCTAATTCCCTTTATAATTGTATTTACTGGCACTCTTTTTTTTTTTTTTTTTTTTTTTTTTTTTTTTTTTTTGTATTTAATTCATACGACTTGAATTACTTTCTGGTGTACTCTTATTCAGCCTGAAGAACTCCCTTTAGTATCTATTGTTAGTAGGCCTACTGGCAACAAATTCTCTCAGTCTTTGTTTTCCTGGTTATGTAATTATTTTGACTTCATGTTTAAAAAATAGGAACATTTGGGACACCTGGGTGGTGCAGTTGGTTAAGTGTCTGACTGTTGAATTCAGTTCAGATCATGATCTCACCATTCATGAGTTCGGGCCCCACGCTGGGCTCTGTATGGACAGTGCAGATAGTGCTTGGAATTCTCTGTCTTCGTCTGTCTCTCCCCCTCCCATGCACTCTCTTTCTCAAAATAATAAATAATAAATAAGTAAATACATAAAATCTTAAAAAATATATATGAACTTTTAAAGTTTATTTTTGCCTTAATTTTTCCTGGGTTTTTGCTTGAAAGCTGTCTTTTGTTTTGCTTTGTTTTCTTTCATTTCAAAGGTCATCCTAACCACTGCCTCTTGGCCTCTCTTGTTTTTGATGAGAAGTCAGCTGTTAATCTTAATAGGGTTTTCTTGTGCATAATGACTTCTTCTCTTGATGTTTCAAAATTTTCTCCTTGTCTTTATTTTTCAACTGTTTTTGATGTGTCTAGAAGTGAAACTTCTTGTTTTAATCTTTTTGGAGTTTGTTAAGCTTCTTAGGTGTGTAAAGTTATTGTTTTCTTTTTTTTTCATTGTTTTGTTTGGAATCTAATTAAGAAAGTTTTTAGTCATTATTTCCTTGAATATTTTTTATGCCTCCTTTTTGTCTCTCATTTTAGAACAGTCATTATACATATATCAGTTTGAATTTGTCCCACAGATCTCTGGGGCTCTGCTCATTTTATTTATTTTTGCTTTTGTATGTTAGATTAGAATACCTCTATTAACCTATCTTAAAGTTCACTGATAATTGTAATTAAATCTACTATTGAATCCCTCCCATAAACTTTTATTTATTTTCAATCAAGAATTTCTATTTGCTTCTTTTTTTTATGATTTTTCTCTGTATTGATATTTTTTGTTGCTCGGTTGTTTTCATTCTTTAAAAATAATAGTGTCCTTTAGTGTTTTGAAAATATTTGTAATAACTGATTTGAAGTATTTGTCTACTAGGTCCAACATCTAGACACCTTTAAAGGCAATATTTATTGCCTGTATTTTTCTACTAGATGGGTTATATATGCTTTTAATATGCATATTTCATAATTTTGAGATATTTTATATAATATATTGCAACAACTCTGGATTATGGTCCTTATCTCCTAAAGTTGTTTTTACTACCTTATATTTGCTTATTTAGTAACTTAATTTCATAAATTCTGTGAAGTCTGTTTTCTCCATAGTGTGGCAGGCTCTGATATTGTTCAGATTTGTATTAAAACAAACACAACAAACAAACAACAACAACAACAAAACACACTTAAAATTGGTTTCCTAAGTCACCACACCTTAGTGGTCAGCCAGTATGTGGTCAGAAGTTGTACCAGTAAGGCTTCCATGCATTGCCAGTGGATCTGTGTGTGTCTTGGGGGTATTTTTAAAGTTCAAAGTGTTGGGGCACCTGGGTGGCTCAGTTAGTTAAGTACCCTGCTTTGGCTCAGGTCAGGATCTCATGGTTCATGAGTTCCAGCTCCCATCAGGTTCTGTATAGACAACTTAGAGCCTGAAGCCTGCTTTGGATTCTGTGTCTCCCCCTTTTTCTGCCCCCTCTCAAAAAATGAATAAACATTAAAAAAAATTAAGTTCAAAGTGTTTATAAGTCCGCTATGCATTCATCCAGGGTCTAGGGGATCTTCCATTGCTCTTGCATGGGCATAGTTTCTTAGGTACGAAAAGTCTTCCATACCAGCAGGCATGAGTATCATCTTGTAGGATTCTTTTGTCTATTTCTGTTTTAAGGTCCCCCTTTTAAATTTCTGTTCAGTTCGCTGTTTTGTTTGTTTTTCTTCCTATTATGGAGATGTATATCTTCCCTGGTTGTGCCTACTGTGATCTCTATATTTTTTGACACCACTGCTGGGAATAATTTTTCCCACTCTATGCTACACACAAAGTCAAGAACCTCAGGCAAGGACACGTAGCTGACTCTTTTCATAGCTTGCCATGCCTACCATGGGCAGCATCTCTACAACACAGAGTTGGACTTGTCGAGAAGATAGGAGTCACTGGTCCTCACTAGCTGCCCTGGCAATCTGGAGTGGAACTTCTGTGCCCTGGAGCTGAGGGGGGAGTATGGTAGCTGCAGGTCTTCCTAGACCATCGTTCTACCTGTCTAGTATGGAACTTTTGCAACATGGAGCTGAGGAGTGAGGATTGTGGCAGCCTCTGTTGTAAATACACAGATGCCCACTGTTCTTACTAAAGTGTAATGGGTTTTCTTGAATAAATGCTTATAATTTTTAATATACCTTTTGTTCAAATGTCAGAAAGTAAAACTGTTTTTTTAAACACTTTTTCTAGTTTTTTTCTCTTTTTCTATAAGGAGAATCTTTGAAGTTCATAACAGCCATCTTGAAAATTTTTGATTTATTTTACTATAAGTCCATTTAAGGTATGTAAAAGCAAAGTGGCAAAATGGATTCGGTGACCTTTCAGGTTTCTTTAAATTCTTACCTGTGTATGATTCTCTGAAGCATAATACATTTAGAAAGATTCTTTCACTCCTTACCTCCATGGATTATAACTTCTTTTGCTGACCTTAGTACTTTTTCCATCAAAGAAATTGACCACATAAATGGATTAAATTCTCTTTGGGTTAATGATTTACTAAAACTGAACAAAAATTTAGTTTTATCTTGAAATCTAAATAAATGTGAACATTTTAGAATGTTTCTTCCTCTTCTGAACTTCCCTCTACCAAAACATTTTATAATATTTAATTATGGAATGTACCTTTTCTTTCATTTTTCAGTGAAATCATCTCCAGTCATGCAAATAACCAAATTCTAAGAATTAAGAGAAAACTATCAAAAGGTACTAAATGGCACTGTTAAGATACACATATAAAAATGGGTTCAGTTAAAATAGTAGCCATCAAAAGAAAGTGAAATGGCAGAACTCAGATAGTTTATACTAGTTTCCTTTTATGTTAGTTTTTTTTAAATCATTTCTAGTCTGTTCCCTCAATCCTGAACCTCTTCTATAATCTCAGTATTCTTCTGTTACATTTGTTGAATGTCTAAAATATGTCTTTCAGGTTCTTGTTACTTTTCACCCATTACATATTGATGAGTATGTCATAATGCAAAAGAAGTTCTGTGATGGCACTAATTAACAATTAAAAAAATTAAAGTGCCTAATAACCACTGGCGATTTAAAAAATAATTTTAGGGGCACCAGGGTGGCTCAGTTGATTGAGCGTCCGACTTTGGCTCAGGTCATGATCTCATGGTTAGTGGGTTTGAGCCCCATGTCAGGCTCTGTGCTGACAGCTAGCTCAGAGCCTGGAGCCTGTCTTCGGATTCTGTGTCCTCCTCTCTTTCTGACCCTCCCCTGCTCACGCTGTCTCTCTCTCTCTCAAAACTAAATAAAAAATTTAAAAAATTTTAAAAAATAATAATTTAAAAAGCAATCTAAAACAGGATATCATAAAGAAAATTAATAAGCAAATACTTTCTGAAGTTCAATTTATAGGCAGTTAAAACAAAAATTAGTTGAAAGTAATTTGGAAAATATATGCTGTTTATTATAGAACTCAGTGCGTGGAGTATTCTGATAATAAGGTTAACCTTAGGAAAAAAACAAAAATCAACAACAACAATAAAACCCAGCAGCTCATTATTTGGCAGACAGCCAAAGGAATATTGGCATATATAAGTAATCCCTGAAAAGTATACAAGATGTAGGAATTAATTATCCTAAACTAGTTAATTGTTTCTTTTTACTCAGGGCATGAACCTATTTTTGATAACTGTTATTAATTAATTTCAGGGGAAAAATCCATATTTAAGATCTCAAGAAATCTTCCCTGAATACATTGTGGGGGGGGGAGGGAGGGAGAAAGAGAAAAAAAAAAGAAAGAAAAAGGAAGCACTCTCTTCTATTATTATAAAACATTCTGAAAGGAAGAGCTGGTGCTAACCTGGCTTGTTACCTAAGAATCAGAATTTAAAGTTGCATCAGTGTACAGTTAAACTCAGAATACAATTATTTAGAAATAAGACTTGTTAGGATTCACCAGAGAGTATTGCTCAGGGCCTTGGAAGACACTTTGTTTAATGTTGCCAAAAAATAACCTTTATAATATTGAAATCAGGGTTTTCTTTATATTGGCCTGTTTGTGAATCCTCTTCTTGCTCTATAGTAACTCAAGCCAAGATCCATATTTTTTTATAGTAGTGACTTTATTACTAATTCAAGAGACTTATCTCACTTGTACTCCTCAGCATCTCAAATGTAAAATCTAAAATTATGCTTTTATTCAAGTGCAGTTAAAGATAGTTGTTATCCTTCAGCGGGTCTCCACAAGCACCTAGTGTTAATTCTTCATTGTCTGTTTGCTGGACTGAAGTTCTGTTCTGTCTTCAGCGGTGCCATATTTGGTGCCACACCATATTCTCTATGACCTGTAGGTTCAGTGTTTGTTAAAATCTTCTCAGGATTGTAAAGCTGAGGAATTTTCTTTTTGTTTTCCTTTTCATCTTCATGAAATTTCGTTGAGCTAACAAATTCTATTTTTTTAACTGCGTGTAAATCATTCACTGGAAAACTTACAGACCCCTATGCTTTTTTAATTGAGATTTTGTCCTGCAGAGTAAGTTATTTTTATTTTCCATCAGTCCTTGCCTTGATGTGTGGGAAATACTTTCTAGCACTCAAATGTAGACCTTCTTTAAAATTTATTATGAAAAGAGGGTTCAAAATTAACTAGACAATGTATTTTGGGGGGCCAAGAGCCAGAAGTGTTCCTATTGCTGGTAAAGAATCTGTGATTTATTGTATTTTGAATTTCTTCTTCTTGAAATATGTTACTAATAAGACAATAAGGGGCGCCTGGGTGGCTCAGTCGGTTAAGCGGCCGACTTTGGCTCAGGTCATGATCTCACGTTCGTGGGTTCGAGCCCCGCGTCAGGCTCTGTGCTGACAGCTCAGAGCCTGGAGCCTGCTTCCGATTCTGGGTCTCTCTCTCTCTGCCCCTCCCCCTCTCATGCTTTGTCTCTCTCTGTATCAAAAATAAATAAAACAATAAAAATAAGAAAGAAAAATTTATTAAAAAAAAAGACAATAAGACAGATAACTATCACCTTCACTCATTTTGCTTATTAAAAACATGTTAACATTGTCTTTTTTTTAAATTTTTTTATGTCTTTATTTTATTTTGAGAGACAGAGACAGAGAGGGGGTGGAGTGGGCCGAGAGAGCGGGAGATACAGAATCTGAAGCAGGCTCCAGACTCTGAGCTGTCAGCACAGAGCCCAATGCGGGGCTCGAACCCATGGACTGTGAGATCATGACCTGAGCCGAAGTCGGACGCTTAACCTACTGAGCCACCCAGGCACCCCATCATTGTCTGTTATTTAGCATGGAATTTAATCTAGAGTAATATTTCCAAGTATTTATGAGAATGAACATATCCTTAAGCAACATTAATATATGCAAATAATATTTTTTTGATAAAGACAAAAGCAATGAATGACACATAATATATAAGCTTTTTTTTTCCTCCTGGAAGTTTGTATCACCCATCACCTATCCTCCTCCTCTCTGGCAACCACCAGTTTGTTCTCTGTGTTTATGAGTCTGTGTCTGTTTGTTTGTTTATTAATTAATTAATTTATTTTTCATGTGTTTTGTTCTTTAGATTCCACTAATTAGTGAAATCATATAGCGTTGTTTTTCTCTGTCAGACCTATTTCACTTAGCGTAATACTAAGTCCATCCATGTTGTCATGAATGACAAGACTTCATTATTTTTTATGAATGAGTAATATTCCATATGTGTATTCTGTGTGTATACCACATCTCACATCCTTTTTATCCATTTATCTATCTATGGTCATTCTATACCTTGGCTATTGTAAATAATACTGTAATAAACACAGGGTGCATGTATGTTTTAGAATTTGTGTTTTCATTTTTGTTTAGGTAAATACCCAGCAGTAGAATTACTGGAGAGTGTTTTAATTTTTAACACATTAACTTTTAATGTGATTTGAGGATCCTGCATACCATTTTCCGTAGTGGCTACATTAATTTACATTCCTACCAAAACTGCACACAGGTTTATTTATTTATTTATTTATTTTTCTCCACATCCATGTCAATACTTGTTTCTTGTCTTTATGATACTAGCCATTCCGACTACTGTGAGGTATATCTTATTGTGGTTTTTTATTTGCATTTCCCTTATGGTGAGTAATGTTCAGCATGTATTCACGTGTCTTTTGGCCATATGTATGTCTTCTCTGAGAAAATATTCAGGTCTTCTATGCATTTTTAATTGGATTATTAGATTTTGGTGTTGAATTGTATGAATTCTTTATATACTTTGGATATTAATCCCTTATTAGACATGTGATTTGCAAATATCTTCCCCCATTCAGATATTTGATAAATTAAATTCCATACTAGATAACAGATAATGTTGCCTTTTAATTTTATTAATGGTTTTCTTTGCTGTGTAAATATAATAAACTTGAAGGTAGATTTGGGAATATTGGTGGCCCAAGATCACTGGAACTTAAGTGAAGCTGATAGAACATTTCTAACCATTAAAACATGTATCTAAAAGCAGGAGTTTGAGTTAAAACTAGGAAGTGACCGTAAGACATATTGTCCTACTGGTGTATCAAGAGGATATTCAAAACTACTTTTATGTTATATTAAATATGATATTTTTCCATTGAGACTATATACTCCTTATCACTCAAATTTGCATTTTAAATATTAACCAATTCTTTTTATTCTTTATATATATTAGTAGGACATCAAATTCTGTGTATCACTGATTTTTTTTTTATTCTTATTGCTGCCAAAATGAACTAAACAGGATCCTTTCAGAAGCCTCTTTAAATATTCTTCCTGACTCAAGCCTCATATCTACATTTCATGCAGATACTCGTTAAATGCATTTTTCTTTCTAAAAACACCCACTAATGTAATCTTTCCAAAACCATGAATTATTCTTTGGTTACAAACATATGTCTGAAATTCTCTACCTAGCTTCCAGTGGGTAAAATAAGTGGATCCCACACTACCTTTTTAGCCAAGTCTGCCTAACAGACATTTCTACCTTTGTCAGATTATTTTTTTCTTTGCCGTAAAAACCACTTTTCACTTCTATGAATACAATGCTCATTTTTATCCTTGCATAAATAAAATTTTACCATTTCAGAAGTTAAACATTCAAGTTAAAATACAAAGTTCTATTTTCCATGAAAGATTTATTGACTGGCCCATTATTAATAATTCTCAAATCTGTATCATTTTTAGTACTACCATATAGTTTAGTCCTTGACTATGTATGCTGTTTTGCATTAATTCCTTATCATTGTGTTATATTAATTTTACCACCCAGTTTGGAGAGCCAGTGAGGGGGAATTTTTAATTATTAGTAGCTAGTTGTCTTAAAGTTTATGGTGTCATTAGTATAGATTTGATTTATTGAATAGCTATCAAATAGCTATCAATTCTTCTATTTAGAGAGTGAATTTTTAAAAGTTCTTCCAATCACTTGACTGTCAGAAGAGATCTCAACAATTTAATATTATATTTTGAAGCTATTATGTTGCATTTGAATGTTCATTTCTTATTAAAATAATGCATTTAATTATTGAATCTCACAAACAAAAGAGAGGGTTGTTACCTTTATTCTGTTGTTTCCAAGAATCTTTTGTAGGCAAGTAGGAAAGCTTGAATGAAGAATTATTAAACAGTGATGCTCCCATTCACACAATACCATTTGTTGGAGGAGTTTGAAAGGAAAAGTAGGTCTTCATACGCAGGGTCATATTGTGAAAATGTGTTAATGGTATCACATTCTGTCTGCTGTGTGAACATGCTTGACTGACATTTATCTGCTCTTCTCCAATGATGCATGGCTTGTTCATTGTGTTGGGCAGAGTTAGCTGCCAGACATTGTGACTGGGGAATCAATCTGAGTCTCTTTATCTCTTATTTGCATTTCCCCTTTCAATATCTTTTATTTATTTTTATAGAATTAACACAATTATTCATAATATGTTTAGAGCTATGCTAAATGTAATTTTATTTTTTTATTTTTTTCCTGATCCAGAATTTATTTTTTTCTTGCTTAATTCCTCAGAATGCAGATTCTTTTCATTTTAATTTATAGTTTATTGTCAAGTTGGTTTCCATATAATACCCAGTGCTCTTCCCCACAAGTGTCCTCTACCATGACCATCACCCCCTTCCCCTGTCCTCCTCCCCCTTTCACCCTCAGTTTGTTTTCAGTATTCAAGAGTCTCTCATTCTTTGTCTCCCTCCCTCTCCCTAACACTTTTTCCTTCTTCCCCTCCCCATGGTCCTCTGTTAGGATTCTCCTGTTAGACCTATGAGTGAAAACAGCTAAATGTAATTTTAAACCACATATTTCCAGATTTTCTATTCTAATGCCATCATTCCCCACAAGAAACAAATAGAAAAGTGAAGGTGAACCCAACTTTTTAATTTACCATTTTTATTATATCTTTAAAAAGAAAAAAATAAGATTTTGCAGTGTGAGGTTAAATAAAGTAAATGGAGAGTTTAAAAGGTGGAAGAATCATGTTGCTTTTTAATTGTGCTGTTGACTTAACATATAATAATTCTCTCCAACTCATCCCATATAACACCATTGGCCTTGGTTGCATCTATTTTAATACAAGTCCATTAAGGAAAAAAAAATCTTCTTAGCTGTTTGTTTCAGAATTAAACCCATAATACCTGGGTGAAAATCACCTGTTTGCTACTCTTTAGGATTTTATTAGTCTCTGGTTTGAGCCATGTAGGAAGTAAGTTGATAGAACCACACTTTTTCATTCAATCTGAGGTGATTCTTAGGCTACTTCAGTCTTGCATCAAAAAGTAATTTAGAAAAAGTTACTTCTTAATCAGGCATTTGATTTACATTTTTTTCCCTAATAGTAAACTTGGCATGTTTAATGTTTGAAATGTAAGAATAAAAAACAGAATGGGTATTGCATGGGAAAACTGACTTGAGATTAAGAAGCTGTGCAAAAGGAAGATAGAATGCAAGAGAAAAAAATCCTCAATATCATTAAGATCAAAACTGAAAAATAGATAAAGCCAAGTCAAGAACTCAGGTAGAATTTAATAAGATGGAACAAATATTCCAAGTAAGATTAAATTCCTCTAAGTACTCTAGCTTCAGCATTCACTAGCTTTCCTGTACCCTGTACTAAAGATATTTTAATGAACAAAAACTACACCCAAATGATATGCTCAGAAATTACTATTAGAGTGAAATTCATTCTTTCAGCTCTACCTAAAGGGAAGAATCATCATGAAGTTTGAACACAGTTTAAGTGGGGCGAGGGGTACACAGGAAGTGCTTTCATGTGGGGGAAGGGCTTGGATAAGGAATTAAGGGAAGTCTACGTATTCTAGAGTGTGTTGAGCAAGTACTTGTCTGTCCTTCTCACCACATATCCATATTGGGAAAGCAAAAACAAACTCGTGAGAGGGATTGTAGTAGCAAAGTCAACATTACTAACAAAGCCCTAGAAATAGTACCAACTATTACAAAAGCAGGTATTTAGTCAAAAAATGTATTGTCTGTCTTCCTACATCAGGCACTGTGATAATCAATGTTATAATCAGGGTCATTTTATAATTATTTCTGGGAAACATTAATTTTGAGTGGAATTGTTTTTTTTGTTTGTTTGTTTGTTTTTAATATTGAAAAGTCAGTCAGTTTTTAGAATACAAAAGGCCCATCCACATGGAGGATGAAGTACTTTAGCATAAATACTAAAACTGTCCACTCCTTCCCCATATAATAATGTTTTAAAATAAACTAAATTCTTCATCTAAGGCAGAACATTATGCGTGCACACACACACACACACAATATTGCTTCAAGAGATAGGAAGCCTTAAACCTATCTCCCAAGATGTGCTTCCAAAGTGCAGCAGGAAGTCTCCTGTTTTGGAATATGAAAGGAAGATATAACTGATGGTTCTGATTAAATATTATTTTGAATTCTCTTTTTTTTAATGGAGATGAAGAAAGCACATTTTGCATGGAGTTTTGTTTTGACT
Organism: Cryptoprocta ferox; assembly: GCA_028646485.1. NCBI lineage: Eukaryota > Metazoa > Chordata > Mammalia > Carnivora > Eupleridae > Cryptoprocta > Cryptoprocta ferox. Next base: position 91,913,504 of record CM053572.1, on the reverse strand, counting down.
CAGCCTGCCGTGAAGCTGTTTAAATCAAATCTTATACCCACATTATTTCAATTGCCAAAAACATCAAAACGGCAACAAAGGAAAAGCTAACCTTGAATTTTCAGCTTGTATTTCAGCCCTTGTAAACAAGTTACCATGGAGATGATACCCAAGTGAGCTACAGGCTTGACTCAAAACAGCCACTGTGTGTGGACCCTCAGCACAGTATAATGTGGCATCGGTGCTATTCATGATTAAACCTGCATACATCCTGTGGTATTTAAAAGTTCTTCTGCAGAATGCCAGGTGAAAGATTAAAATTTGTCAAAACTGTCATGGGTTTGCTTAAAAGGCCACAAAATCAGGAAGGACAGACTAAGAATCACATGTTTGAATATCATAGATTTGGTAATAAATTTAAAAAGTTTAAAGATAGTAATTTGAAGTTGTGTTCTTTGAGCATTTTATGGAAGTTGTAGTCTAGAAGAAATCTTGACTGTAGCTTTATATTATCTTCTTGGAACAAATCATTTCTAAAGAGACTAAATTATATCTGACAAAGCAAAATAAGCCGTGTCATTATGGACCACAATTTCTGTCTTCCACTCTCTGCGTAGGCTGCAGTTGTATGGAAACCATCAAAGTTGTTAGGGGTTTCCACACAACTGCAGCCTATGCAGAGAGTGGAAGACAGATTTTAATAGCTTAGGTTTCTTTTTCAAAAAATTTTCAAAACCATAGAAAATAGAACTCCTGTATCCAGTAAAAACTTATACATATCTTTTCCTTCTCTAGATTTGCTTTCTAGTCTAGTTCCCATGTGAAAATATACACATATTTTGGATTACTGGTTTATAAAATTTATAACAATTGTATAATAGTTTGACGCCTATGTTTACAGATGCATAGAAAAAAGTATGGAAGACTATAAACCAAACTGAAATAATTAGTGTCTATTTTTGAATGTGGTGGAGGAATGAGAGATACTGGTAGAGCTGAAGAACAGACTGGGTGGTGGGACATAGTAAATTATCAAAGAGGGTATTTGGCCTTATTAATACTCTTTTTTTAAAACAATTAGAATTTATTCAGGTATTACTTAAGCAATCAAGTTTTAAATTAAGATGAATCTATGGAAACTATTTAAAAGAACCCTAATTTTTCCCGTGAAATTATTGTCATTTAAAAACTATATATGTGATTTGCTTTTAGAATGGTGATGTTTTACTCTATCATAGTAAAAAAAAAAAAAAAAAAAAGAACAATTCCAAGGCCTCACCACTCATAGTATCAATTAGCATCATCTAGCAACTTATTAGACATGTAACTTATCTGTCCCCAACCTTAGACTGGCTGATTCAAAATCTATTGTTTAAAAATATCCCAGATGATTTGTAGGCATATAAAAATTAAATGGCACCATTCTAGGGGGGTTCTCTGGCATGAGATTGGCCTGCCACCTAATAAAAATAATCATCTTCTATCTTGTGGCATGTTATTTAGTCCTGAAAATGAAGTTAAATATTTTGTTGATCATTTTGGTACATCCAGATCAGGGACATTTTGAAATACCATTTGTCCTTCTGTTTGCAGTCTTTCTGTTTCAAAATATAGATACTCTGTCATCTATACTTTTTATTCTATGATGCAGTTGATTAAACTAACTTGAATTTGGTGTTAAAGGCACACTGAATGTATCTCCGCTAACCAGTGATCAGTGAATGCTTACTGAGTACAAGTGCCCCTCAGAGTAATTCATGTAAGATGCGGTTTACATCAGTGCAAGGCAACTGATGGGTTTTTCTAACTTGAGATTTAAATGGGTATTTGGACACAGTAAAGTGCTTTCAAATCACACATCAGTTAGAAACCTGGTTAACTTAACCATTCTTAAAGTAATCATTAATAGTATAGATCAGGGTTTCTCCATTCTTGAACTATTGATATTTTGGGTCAGATATTTATTTGTTGTGGAAATTATCCTATGTGTGTTAGCTAGCATGTTAGTAGCATCCCTGACTTCTACCCATGAGATGCCCCTCCCAGTTGTGAAAACCAGAAATGTCCTCTGGGAGACAACAGTACCCCCAGTTGAAAACAACTACCATAGGTAAATATTAATTCATCTTTTGTCATTATATAGAGATCATCAGGCTTTATAGCTACAACTTGAAATTGATGTTTTCATTTTAAACATTAGGACCCCCCCAACACACACACCAAAAGGCATATCAAGTAATATGTATAAATAACAAAAACAATGCCTTCTAAGTTCCACTCACTATCTGATTTCATAAGATTTCATGTTGCTTCCAAAATTCATCTGTCATCCTATATTCATTTTTCATGTTTCTTTACTTTCCTGTATACTCTTCCCTCTATTTTAATTTCCCATCTAGTTGTATCCCCTTATTACATTTCCTTCTCTCCTTTTCCTTATTCTTCTTGTACATACTCATTTATCTTTTCTAATGCAGTCATGTTTAATGGATTTTTTAAACCAATATTGCTGTAGGTCTTATGTTTTAGTCTTTAAAGTGGCATTTTTAGAATGCCTAACTAACTGACTAACAGAAGAAAGAATGTCAGCCCAGTAACATTGGAGATGACAGAAGGAGAAGCTGGTGCAAACGAAACTCCCTAGAATACAATGAAATCAGCATATCTGAAAAGGATTAAAAATAATAAGTTTCAGGACAATTTCAAATACTGTTTCACACTTTTGAATTAAAGATAATGGAGTGAGAAATGGAATATCTGCTCAAGGAGGTACCAGACTCTTCTGTTAGACTTGCCACATTTTCTTTTACGAAATAAAATGTATAAAGCAAGCATTTTTATAGGCTATCAGTAGCATTAATGTGAAAAGTATAAGCTTTATTGCTAACCATTTGAGATGCAAGAAAGCTCTTCCTTTCTCTATCTCACAGAAATTGGATGACCATGTGGGCTGACAGCTCTCTTGTGTTATAAAATAATGCAAACAATATTTTTTCACCCCAAACAAAATTGGTTAAAATTACATTTTCCCAAGTCATATGGAAATGCACTAATTTGTAACTTTCTAAAGCCAACACATTTATGCTTCAGAGATACATAATTCAGTAACAAACAACAGACTGAATTTTGATCAGGTTTTAAAAATGGGTACAATAGCCTTCTCAGACTTTAAATGAACTTAGGAAACTCTCTTGATATTCTTTCCCACTTGAAATTGTAAGGATAGAATTCCCTTGTTTGTTTGTTTGTTTGTTTGGCAATATGCAGTGAGAAAAAAAAAAGTAAAAAAGTCTTGCATATTTGTATAACCTGTAAAGGCTCCAATGATTAAAACAGCCTTCAGACCTAACAGCAAGCATTTTACTTTAAAGGCAATAATTATTCAAGAACCTGGAGGGAAACTACGTTATTGTGCTTTTCTTTTTTGGCTGTAATGTCTATATTATGTAAGGTAGTAAGGTAGTAAAGTAGTAAAGCATTGTAACAAGCAGCGTTGATAGGAAAAAGATTAATGGAAATTTATTTTATTTTTCTTCTTTATTTTTTAAGAAGAAAATTTCATTTGGGTTCTCAGCATTAAAAAACAAGAAGACCACCACATAATGTATTAGTCTTCCAACTAACAGCAAAATGTACACATAGATTTTTATAGTTAAGTACACCTTGATAGATAATTTTGTGTCTTCTTTCTAAATGATTTTGTAGGATATAAAAAGATTGACAAAGCAGGGATCAAAAATGCCTTTAGATATCATTAACATGATTCAATAATCAATATGAATAAAGCAATTATTTGAGAATATTCTTATGACTTCTGGGCACTTGTTTTCCTTTCCTTATAAATTTTGTTTATATTTCAATACACTTAGTATTGAAGAATGAACACATATTTGGCATAATTCATATTTTTTTTGCCAATTAATTGCTTTAAAGTTATGGTGACTATTCTGGTAATTGGGGGAAAAGAACCCAGAGTGTTGTTTTTTATTTTCTTAAAATTTTTTTACATTTATTTATTATTGAGAGACAGAGAGAGACAGAGCATGAATGGGGGAGGGGCAGAGAGAGAGAAGGAGACACAGAATCCAAAGCAGGCTCCAGGCTCTGAGCAAGCTGTCAGCACAGAGCCCGATGCGGGGCCTGAACCCATGAACCGTGAGATCATCACCTGAGCTGAAGTTGGTTGCTCAACTGACTGAGCCCCCCAGGCGCCCCCCAGACTATTGTTAAAAAGAGTAAATTCTTACTCTCTGCAACCATATATTTTATATTTAGACTACATAAGTCTTGGAGTTTTATTTCCTTAAGGAGGATGAAAAAAATACCAAATTGAGCAAAGTCTATGAAATAATTTTTATTTTTATTATCGTTCAAAGGACTTTAGCAGGATTTGTACTGTTTCATTTAATTATTAATGAGTGAGGAGCAATTGTAAGGATCCCATGGGAATCATCTTCCATGTTTTTTTCCTGATTCTCATTTTAAATGTGTAAACCTATTTAATGACAGAATTGCAATAATGCTTAACTGTGATTTTGCAATAATTGTGCAGAAAATCTTATTTTCATATCTTTTCAAAAGCCAGTTTAAAGTTCTGAGATCCTGACTGAGTTTTACCAGACCCTACATGGAAAAAAAAATCATACATAGTGCGTGTTAGTCTTCAGATTATCTATTTCCTATTTGTATAACCAGCACACCTAAAGTAGCATGTTTATTGGAAATAACCATACTTTGCAGTGATTGAGAAAGGAAATATTGAGAACTCCTTATTATTTGACTTCAGTCATCAGGTATAAAAATTATAAAAATATTGTACATGGTTTTTCTGTACATGGTATGTACGCAGAACTATGTTTGAAGCACTCAATGTATATTGCATTTTTGTCAGCAATTTAGAAAGCTTTCTAAATGAGATAATGGATTTTCATAATAAATTTATTAATCAGGTCACTAAGAGAAACCACTTCAAACATGACCTAAATCTTGGGAAAAAAGTTTTGGGTTCATCCAAAAAACTCAAGGATATTACAGGCTTTGGTTTTAGGAGTATCTATATTTACAAATATCATCATAAATCTACCCTTCTCCACCATTCAGTGGCTTATTTTGCTTTCTTTTGTTTTATTTTTCTTAACATTTTGGTTACATTCTAATACAGATTTTCTCCAAATTCATCAGTAATCAACATAAAGCTTGAATCTGGTACACTTAAGAACTCTACTTTCCTTGAAGTTCTGATATTGTTCTAATTGGTTCTGAAAAATCCCACCTGCCAAGCCATGATACTCTAAGTTAATTCTCAAAGTGTGAGGCAGTGGGGATTGTAATTTTGGTCATCTCTGAAGACATTTTTGGTTGCTACTTCTAGGAGGAAGGTTGCCACTGATCTAGTTGCTAGCGGCCAAGGATGTTGCTAAATGTCTTACAATGTATAGAACCTCCCCACACTTCACAAAAAATAATTATCCAGTCCAAAATGTAAATTGTGCCGAGATTGAAAAACCTTGCACCTGGAATTATTTTAGTTCCTGCTAATCCACAATGAGTTACAGAGAGAGATAGGAGTAAGGGAAACTTACCCAAGAAAACTGCTGTAATGAGAAGATAAGGCAGTAAATGCTGATTCAGCTTCAACTAATAGAAACAAGAAGGAGTATTTTTTGCCTCCAGGCCATGAGCAGGAAAATAATAATAATTTAAAAAAGTAAAAATCACAGTTTTAAACAATGAATGTTTACCTAAAATGTATTTGGCAAAGTTGACTTTTCTGGTGTTTTTGACTCATAATTTTTCCTTGTTCTTGGTTGAGTTTCTTGGTGTTAGATAAATAATCTGCATTTCGCTAAGTTGATTTGAGTCAGAAATTCTGCACTATTAACACATTATCTGGTACTTCCACATTTTGAGCAGATACAGTCTTTTAAAATTATTTTATGTGTAACTATTTTATTGTTAGGTCAAATATTTTAGCTGAAAAGAATTTTACAATCAATAGGAGAAAGATTTACTCAAGTGGAAAATTCTATTTGTCTTCTTCCTCATTTTTTTAACTTGAGGGTGGCATTTATTTTGCTCATATTAATTAAATTGAAAATGTTTATATGTTCATGAAATAGACTTTTAGAGTTAGTAAGAGGTGAAAAATCTTAGCAATTTGGCTTTATTTATTTAAAGGACTTTAGGTAGTTGTACAATTGTTCTTTAATTTGAAATATTCAGATCCAGCCATTTAAAAACTAATTTCTTACCTTTCTTAGAGCCAATAGTAATTTAAGTATTTTTAAATTTTATTTATTTTTATTTATTTTAAATGTTTTATTTATTTCTTTTTTGAGATGGAGTTACTGAGTGCGAGAGGGTAAGGGGCAGAGAGAGAGGGAAACACAGAATCTGAAGTAGGTTCCAGGCTCTGAGCTGTCAGCACAGAACTCAATGCAGGGCTTGAACTCACAGACTGTGAGATCATGACCTGAGCCAAAGTCAGATCCTCAACTAACTGAGCCACCCAGGTACCCCTAAACAATTTTTTAAGGAAAGAAAATAACACTAATGCTAAAGGTTGTTTGAATTATTTCTTTTGTATGTGTGTTTGAGAGAGAGAGAGAGAAAGAGACAGAGATAGACACAGAGAGAGATAGAGAAAGAGTGTACGTTCAAGAAAAAAAATTAAGTACTTCTATGTAGCATGAAAGGTTTGATCCCAAGAATCAGGAACAAAACAGCGGAGGGAACACACCTACCAAGAGTAAATGTTAAATTACTATATGTTTTATGGTCAGATGTGTGCGTACACGTATGTGCGCTCACATCTGACCATCAATCAGACCCTCAAGCTCGCCTCCAGGAAAGTTGAAAGAGTGCATCTCACAGGAGAGGAAAACGCATTTAAAATTACTGCAGCCATAAAATAAACTGACATAACCCAAAGCAACAAATAATGGATGGGAAAAATCCTTCTGGGGCTCTGTCTCTTTCAGCAAAGATTTTGACTTTCTGTTTTTATTTCTTGTCAGCGATCCTGGGTGTGTTTAAAATGACATGAAATGCATTCATTATGCCCCCAGATTCTTACTGCTTCAGCCTGTCTTGTACATTCCTCAAGAAAATGCAGACTTCTGGAATAGAGAGCAGATGTAGAAGCAAAATGACAGCCCTTGTAGGATGTTTGGTGGCTTAAAAAAAATCCCCAAGCAATTTTCTCTATTGCATCATGCCTGAAAAGCAGCTTAATTCCTCTGTTATGATTAAAGTTGATTGATTGAATTGATCTGTGATGTATCCTGTTTCCCTAGTTTACAGAGATGTTCAGGAAGAGTGAGGAAGCTGTCTGAATAGGATCCAAGTGCTTAATATATGCTGAGGTCCCACTTAACATTTATTATCTGTTATCGAAGGTAGGAGAAAAGCATGTAAATTATATGGATGTCTCTGATTCAAGGAAAGGGAAAGATAAATACTTAAGCACTCAGTGATTTTCATCAACCGTTCTCTAAAACATATCCCATCTTTTTTTAGACTTATCAGTAACTTTGTAAGAAGCTTTTCGACTGCTGGGAAGGTAACTTGTTTTTACCTCACTGTTGCTTACATTAGTAAAGAAATTTGAAAAACTTCAAGTCTGACTGTTAAGGTTGCTCAATAAATGCAATTTATGGTAAAATGTGGGACTCTCAGAAACCTAGGATACTTTAAAATTATCTTCATGAGGTTTTTTTTCCCCAAAGGGATATACAAAATGAAGAAGAGAATCATTAGCAGATATTCCCTCTGATTTTGGATGGGTGGGTGAGTGGGTATGAAATTGAGGTGAGGTATTAATTTCCAACACTACTGAATATATATGCTTATGAGGTACAGAATTTACCTAGAATGTGTCAACTAAAAACACCAAGATTTTGATAGTACACAATATTTAGTGCAGAGAAAGTGTATAAGATTAAAGCAAACTATGAATTGGCAAATTACATCTTACTCTACTTTAAGGAGATATCTTCCCCTTAACCAGGTTAGAAACACACTGCCAATTTTTTGATAAATTGTTTTGCAATTATGATATTGTTATTTATATGGAGGCCTAACGTATAAAAGTACGTATGATTAGCAGTAAACTTTTAAGACATAGAAAGTTTTCAAACTTTCTTTACTACAAGGAAGCTCTTTAACAAACTGCCTTTGTAGAGTCATATATCTGAATACTTGCTTTTTCTCATTCTCACAGGATGAGTACGTTTATTAAAGAAACACCCAAACCTCCAGGTTTTAGTCTCAGTCACAGGTATTACCCCTGTAAGGCAGATACAATAATAGGAATAATGTAGGAATGCAATGATAATATCAGTTAAATAAGTATAACAACTACAAAAAGAATATCAATACAGTAGCTAACACTCATGAGCTTTTTATGTTCTGGTCACTGTCTTAAGTCCATTCTACTTGTTATCTTATCTAATCTCCTAACAAATTATAAGGCTGCTGCCATCAATCTCATTTGATAGATGAGGAAAGTAAGGCACACAGACGTGACTAATTTTTTAATTCTTAGAGAGCTTACTTTTCTCTCTTGGGTTTCTCTGCAAATGCGTATGTCAGGTTTGAATTGGAGCATTGCTTGACTTCCAGAGCGTGTGGGATATTATGTGGCCACCACCCAAAAATAATCCCAAAGATTTAATTTTTTTTTATTTTATGTTGCCTCAGGGACACAATTACAGAGAGAAATGAATAACAAGTGTATGTACCTTTTTTTCAAGTTAAGCCCTTTCTAACAACTCACTTCCCATTTTGTCCTTTCTAACTCAAATTCAAAGGTTTCTGGTTTGGAATTGAATTAATCTTTGAACATAATTGGCCACAAGTTTTCTGAAACTTGGCACTGTTAGTAGAAGTAAAAGCAATAAAAAGGCATACAGGGTCACCAGATATAATACAGGACATCTGATTAAATTTGAATTTCAGAGAAACAATGGGAAACTTTTAATATGAATATGACCCATGCAATACTTTGGACATACTTATACTATACTACATTTTAAAAAATTTATTTGAAATTCAAATTTAACCATTTATTCTATATTTTTTATTGCTGTTCGGTTGATTTTAAATGTTAACAGAGGCAACACGGTTTTTAATAGGATTGCATGTTTTCACATCAGGGACCTGTTTTCATTGTCAAGGATATACCCTGATATTAAAAATGCATTTCTTTAAATTAAACTCCTAGCATTGTGTTATTTAAATACGATGATAATACCATAACACATCTAATGCATGAAACTTCTTCACCACTCTTGATAATCCTTTCTTCCTGCCTGTCTGCCTTATTCCTTATTCCTACGTTCTCTTCCAAATTTAACTACTTAAAATTTTATATTCCATCTAAAATGTTTATAGGGGTTAAATATTCCCAATTTTCATCCCCCCAAAACTATTTAGTGTTTTATTTTTATGGCACTTCCCTTAAAATTCTGAGGAAATTTATACGTTTTCAAGTATAACAGAGTAGTAAATGTCCTAGTAATTTCTTTCTTATTTTTTAAAGGCGGATTCAGTAAGACTTGGCTTAATTCAATAGCTGAACAGTATCATTAATTTTAATTTTTATTTTTGCTGTCATGCATACAAAATTTCAACTTTAAAGTAGGAATATATGTCTCAGAAGTGTCTCAGCAGACACCCTTTATCTGTTAAAGGTCAGAAATGCTTATTGTCCTTGCTTAAATCATATGTTTGAAGGAAATGTGTTAAGTTACCATTAGAACACAGAAGGAAAGCTGCCTCTGGCTTAACAGTAAACTAAATAGGATTCCTAACTATTTATTTATTTATTTATTTATTCATTCATTCATTCACTCACTTATTTATTTTGAAATGTAGAAATGGCAGCAACTCTTTGACATTTGCTTTTGGCAGAGTAGACTATCACATGGTTAGTGAGTGCCCCATTATTAAGCAATGTGAAATGTTCTCTGTCTCCAGAAGGTGAATTCATTGCCTAGCCGGCTTAAGGGCTTTGGACTAAATTCCAGCAGTGTTCTTTTGCAGAAACTTAAACCCTTACTTGGCCACTATTCTAAGTCAAGATTTTTTTCCCCTTCCTACATCAGTGATAGATTTATTAACATTAAATAAAAGTTATTGTGGGTTCTTAAAGTATGCAGTGCTGAAGACATTAGATACCATTACACTGTCACAAGCATTTTGCAAATGGTCATTTAAAATTATTTTTGATGAAAGAATTAGAACTGTCTTATTATTGATTATTGCACTTTGGTTACTCTTTCCTCCTCGCAGTGTTCCCAGGGTATGTAGAAGTGAAATTATATCTATCCTCTATTTGCATTCGTTTAATGTGATTCTTTAATATACACTTTTTTTAATGTTTGTTTATTTTTGAGGGAGAGAGAGAGCGCGCGTGCGAGCAAACGCTGGCATGCGCTCAAGTGGGGGAGGGGCGGAGAGAATGGGAAACAGAATCTGAAGCAGGCTTCAAGCTCTGAGCTTTCATATCTTACTGATTATGGGAAGGTTTTTAATGCGACTTTCAATGCATTGAATTTGAAACTAGTATGGAATCTATACTGTAACTTCATATAATGAGTTTATTTAATTCTATAGCATCCTTTCCTTTTATAACATTAAAGATTCACCATATTTATTTATTTAAAAATTTTTAATGTTTATTTATTTTTGAGAGAGACAGAGATAGAGCCTGAGGTGGGGAGGAACAGAGAGAGAGGGAGACACAGAATCCAAAGCAGTCTCCAGGCTCTAAACTGTCAGCACAGAGCCCTACACCAAACTTGAAATCACCTACAGTGAGATCATGACCTGAGCGAAGTTGGCCACTTAATCTACTGAGCCACCCCGGCACCCCTAAGATTCAGCATATTGAAGCACATAAGTTTGGCTATTTTTTTTTTGGTCGAATTTATTGATATAGGATTCACAGACCATACAATTCACTTATTAAAAGTGTAAAAATAAATTATCTTTAATATATTCACAGAGTGGTACAACCATAACTGCACTACATTTTAGATCATTTTTATCACACACAAAGAAAACTCTATAGTACCCATTAATGATACATTTCATTTCTTCCCACAAGCGTAAGTCCTAAGCAACCACTATTCTCTTTTCTGTCTCTATAGATTATCTTACTCTGGACATTTTATATAATGGAATTATACAAACTGTGGTCTTTTGTAGCTGGCTTCTTTAACATGACATAATGTTTTCAAGATTGTTTCATGATATAGCAGGTATCAAGACTTCATTATTTTTTATTGTCAAATAATATTCAATTGTATAGACATGGTTTGGCTTTTATTTTTTCTTTTTTTTAAATACATGTCTATTCCAGGGTGCCTGGGTGGCTCAGTTGTTAAGTGTCTGACTACAGCTCAGGTCATGATCTTATGATCTGTGAATATGAGCCCGTCATCAGTCTCTATGCTGACAGAATGGAGTCTGCTTCAGATCCTGTGTCTCCTTCTCTCTCTGCTCCTCCCCTGCTCATGTTGTGTGTCTCTCTCTATCAAAAAAATGAACCAAACATTTTTAAAAATTTTTAAAAATGTCTATTCAAAGCAATTTACTTATACTCTAATGTCAAGATAACAAAATAAAATTTAAAATAAGGAGTGGACATTTTGAAATAATTTGTGCAATCTGGATTAACTTCTGCATACCATATAATCCCACCTCATTGAATAAAAAGGGACTGGAAAAAATACGCTGGAAATATGGCATATATAGATACAACCAATGGTATTACATTTCATCTTTTTGAAATTATTAATATTAGCCATTTTAACTTTTATTACTTGCTATCTACTGCCCATAGATGATACATATCACAAGTTGTTCATTTGTTTTTTTTTTTAACAGGTGATATTTTACTTCCCAGTTTCCTAATATCCCATTCTCATAGAAAACAGTTTATCAGTCATTTTGTCTCTTTAAGTTATCCAGACTTTCCATAGGGCTATAACCTTATAACAGATACACTTTATTAAAGTTATACTGTTGAGCAGTGACATCTCTGTTGTTGAGGATTCTGTAGATAATAAAGTAATTAATCTTTATTTCCCCATCATATATATGTGTGGATTATGTGTAGCCATCTGTCATCACCCCTCCCTCTTACATGCATATCTCCCGAGCTTACATATAATTTCAATATACTTAAATATTCTGAACATGAAGAGAAAAAATATATGCTTCTGTATGTGTTTGTATGTACGTATGTACATAACAATACCTATAATTATGTCAGAATATGTGGTTGACTTGGAATATACTTAAATATTCTAAACAGGAAGAGAAAAACTATATGCTTCTGTATGTGTTTGTATGTATGTATGTATATTACAATACCTGTAATTATTATTATTATTTAATGTTTTATTTATTTTTGAGAGAGAGAGAGCGCGAGCAGGGGAGGATCAGAGAGAGAGGGAGACACAGAATCTGAAGCAGGCTCCAGGCTCTGAGTTAGCTGTCAGCACAGAGCCCAACACCCAAACCGTGAGATCATGACCTGAGCCGAAGTTGGACGCTTAACCAACTGAGCCACCCAGGCACCCCAAAAATACCTGTAATTATGTCAGAGCATGTGGTTGACTTGGAAAGTATTTCAGCATTTATTTGTTCTTTAAGTGAAATGCTAATAACTCACTCAACATATCAGCTTACTCAAAAATGTTGCAAGAGCATCCTGACCCTCTCTACACCTGTTTTGGGCCATGGTAGAAAACAGAAGTTAAAAGACATATGTACTCTTTGGCATAGTTATAGATTTTACTCTTTTGGATTTTTTTAAATCTCTAATAGAAGAGAAGAAAGATGCAAAAGTGTAAAAAGTCAAACTTTGAACCATAAAGTAATTCTGACTTTAAGAGAGAGAGAGAGAGACAGACAGACAGACAGACATAGAATAGATGCATTCCATACATAGATCTAGAGATCAAAGCAGAAAATCACCCAGAATTGAGGTATATGAATCCTCAGATAAAATATACTTCAGAAATGAAGCAGGAAATATAAGTAAGTGCAAAAAAAACTAGAAGGTTCATAGTAAACACTGTTATGATGTAGTCCATACTATGGTAAAGGATAATGCAGAAATAAAAAAATACATATAAAAACATGTTTAAATAGAGAAAAATGAATTGAAGAAAATAAAATTGCTCAATGCTACTCTAGTAGAGCATGATAATAATTACATCAAGGCTTTGAACAGGGAAAAAGTTACATACCTTTCATGTTAAAGTATAAATGTATGGCATCAAGAATATACACAATAAATAATTAATAGTGGTTACTTCTAGGGAAAAATTTAAGAAACATAAAAGGATTAAGGGGATTGACAGAGGACTTTAACTTCATCTGTAATACTCTTATTTTTTAAACAATATTAAAGAAGTTATGTGAAATTATATTATGAAATTATGAAAATATATGAAACCGTTTTGACAGCTTGTAAGAGTTCATCATACTTGTCTATGGCCGTACCACCCTGAACATGCCGGATCTCCTCTGTTCTCAGAAGCTAAACAGGGGCGAGCCTGATTAGTACTTGGATGGGAGTTCATCATTCTTTATCATGTTTTGTGTTTGAAAATTTTATTAGGAACAAAATCCTAGAAAAAAGTTAAATGGAGTTTGGTGTCATCCCTCCAAATTGTGGCATTTTAGACCAGTTACTTAACCTTTCAGTGGCCCCAGTTTCTCCCCTATAAATGGCCATGCTAATTACAAATACATGACAAGAGCACTGTAAGGGTTATTGTGCTGGAACACTTGTAATAAGCACCTAATAAATATTAGTCAAAATTATCCTTCACAAGTAATAGAATTAAATTAATTATTATGGATGTAGCACCATGAGAAGCACAACGAATTAACCAAGAAGTAGGAAGCAAGGCCTTACCTGAAAATGATAGGAGTCAGTTGAATGGGCAAAGACCTGCATGCATTACAGGATTAAATAAAAACAATAAGAAAATAAGCAATCATTTCCCAAATAATAATGATATTGGGTATGTTGTATGCTGTAGAACAGATGTTTGTGTGTGCCTCACAATTCATATATCAAATCTTAGTCTGTAAAATGGGGGTATTAGGGCCTTTGGGAGGTGCTTAGCTCATCAGGGTAGAGGCCTCATGAATGGGGTTAATGCCCTGATTAAGAGACCCAGAGAGTTCCCTTGCCCCTTTCACCATGTGAGGACACAGTAAGAACACTGTATACAAACCAGGAAGCTGAGCCTAACCAGTCATCAAATCTCCTGGTTCTTTTATCTTGGGCTTTGCAGCCTCCAGAATTGTGAGAGATAAATTTCTGTTGTTTGTATTCTGGTATCATAGAATGTCATATCTATGGTATTCTGTTGTAGTAGATTGAACAGATTGGGACACTATAATATGAAGAAAATAGACATTTTTCCCTCCTATTTTTAAAACAGAACAAAACAAAACTTAAGCATTCTTTCATGGATTTAGTTTATGTATTTTTTTCTGACTGACATATGAAATATGAAGGGAAAAGATACAGCATGCCTGTCACATCTATTATGTTTGTTGCGTATGTCACTTAATCTTAGTTTGCTGAATAAATCTTCTCCCTCCTTGGGACTAATATTCCACAAATGGAGCTTATAACATGAAATTCTACAGCATTTGTTCATCATGAACAAATGCCTACTTATGAATTCTTGTCTCAAAAGCTAATTTAATTGGTGAATTCCAACTACTATTGCTTATTTCACACTTCAGTAGGTAAAGATGCATTAATAATCGAAGTTTCAAACTGTAATTAACATTAGCTTTAGGCTCCTGACAATGAAATGATTACATTTTAATGTATGGGTTGATAAACAAAGTAATCTAACATATGAATAAACAGCAAAAATAACTTACATTTAGTCTTTCTCTGCCTATTGATACATGCACTTGCATGTTATAAAACATGGGGAATAAATGAGTATTAAAGAAAAAATGTATAGACTGCCCATTCAACACTGAAACCTAATCAATTCAGTGCACCAAACTGAATTTGAGACATGTTAACAGAAATGTTGTTTTTCTGGTAAAATGTTTTTATCCTCCATTTCCTTTCACACTTTTCTATATTATTTAATTATGCTTTTATATTCATTTTACTCTCTTCCTAACTGAATTGATTATTTTATAAAGATCCCTGAATGATGAGATTGTATGCTAATACCTTGTTCTTAATCATGGCACACCGTATTATCCAAATGCATTTGCCTGGTATTATTTTCCCTTTATGTTGGAAAAGACTGTATTTATGATATAATGTCAACTGAATTAGGAAAAATGTATTCCTGATTTGTTTCTTTATCAGGGAGTGATATTTTCTGGACTTTTCCAGTGTGTTTAAAAATGATAGTGTTCAGAAGGTGCAAAAATCTAAATAACTGAGGTTGCTAATTGTGGTACTTTAACATTTTTAAACACTTTACATCTTCAAGTGCCCAAGGATAGGGAAACAACCTAACCTCTCTTTTCGGGGCGGGGGGGGGGGGGTTGATTGCTCAGAACTCCACAGTGCCTCCATTGTTTGGATATGTTCAGATATATATACTTTAAGGTTATTAAAGACTAGGGTGGCCTTTGAAACAAAAATCACAGAAATAGAATGAGGTAACCAAAAATATGAATTAAATATGTAGTTGATCTCAGATGTCAGACTACTGAGCCAGGAAAAGAGGCTTCTTATTCCTTAAATCAGATTTTAGTCTTCTGAGAACAAGTTCAAAGCTACCTACGATTGTCTATATTAGTGTTCTTTGCCCTCTGGAGAGAGCTAGAACACTGTATAGAATTGGGACTTAAAGAAAAAACTAATCAGACACCTAATATTTGTCAGATATGATGGGGACTTTAGCAGAAGTAATTTTATATAATCCTAATAATAAACTTGCAAAATAAATAATACCTTCTATTCCACCCCCCCCAAAAAAAAAAGCTTTAAATTTCAGAGAGGTGACTTGTCCCATATAATAGGGAGAAGCTGAATTTTACTATTGCAAATCAAATGTCGACTGTGTAATACCACATGGATTTTTACTTGCTAAGAGAAATATAAAGATACACAGAGAGGCTATATGACCATCACTCTTTTAAATGCTTTATGTGGGTAATCATATCTTTAAAATGAAGAGTCTGAGGTCCAGAGAGTTTAAACAAATCACCAAGGACTCACAGCTAGAAAAGATACTGAGGTGTTGAGTATTTGGCTCCAGGTATGTGTTGTTATTAACCACACTTTCCTACCTTGTATCTGCAAAGCATTTTGAGTAGGTACTCCTCTCACTTTTCTTTAAATATATCATTATTGTTATATATACAGTCATGAGTGAGAGTATGATAGTCTCCCTTCTTCATCTTTTCAAGATGGTATTAAATGTGTACTAGAGTGACTGAGATGGTTTTTTCCTCTTACTCTTTTTCTTTTTTGCATTATTCTAGTTCTGATGATGGAATAATATCAGTGTTTCATTATTATACTCTTTCAGATTTATTATTAGTTAAGTGTCAGATTGATCTCTTTTGTTAACTTTTAAGATAATCTGACCAGATGGCATTAAGAATACATTAATTAAATTAGGAGTTATAATAAAGATATACAATATTTTTTATCCTCAGGAAGGCTTAACATTTCATTCCCTTTCTTCTATTTGTGTTCAATAATCCCAAATGTCATGAATAATTACATGCAGTTATTAAAAAAAAATCTCTGTTGAGATGGAAATTCTACCAGATGCTGTTATAATCACTATTTCTTGCAGTTTAAATTTTAGGCAATTGTTTGGAGACAACTTAAAAGAAAATGGACTTTAAAAAAATTCAAGCTACTTGTTACATGTCTTATTTGTGTTCAGATACCTAGTGTTATCTGCCAACTGTTTTTCTTTAATCTTTATACATGGTAAATAGGGATAACTTTAAACAAAATCAATCTTGGTTGTTAGTCTTAATGACTAACCAGAAACATTTGAATGAGGTATTTGATTAGACTGTGGCATGGAAATGCTGTTCTGTCTCAATAAAAATACTCTTTAACAACTGAAATAATATTCCAATTGCATGAGCAAAACAATCAAAATAAGTCATTACATGGCATTCCTACCTTAATCTTTCTTACCGAGACCTTGAAGTTGTTATAATAACTGAGTTGCCAAATGCTAATTCTTCAACCTTGTTCCAGAGGTTGTTACACTTTATAGTCTCTCAGACTCACTTACAGATTGTATTAAAAAAACAAAAGCTTTCAGAGCTCACTAGTAGACATTCTGAATTAGTAGGCATAGGGTAGGATGAAGGATATTCATTTTTCAACCAGCACACCCTTCTGCTCTCGTGCTTTTTTAAGTAGGTTGTCCACAACCCTTGTGGTGAGAAATAGTAAGTGGGATCATGGGGATAGCTGTGAATTAGAAGTACCCACAGAATAATTTGAGCATTTGCATGCCAAAGCACATGGATACCTTCATAGAATTTCACATCAGATTTCTGGTGTACATCTCTGAATGAGATCCATTTGACGTATGCAGTTGAAGTCACACATGACCATCATCAGAAACAAACTCTTTTTCTCCTTTTCCTTTAGGCTCTTTTCCCTTCGTTTGCCTCCCCATTTTTTAAGTCTATTATTTAACTGTGCCTCACTGCTGCTTTGTGTGTATGCATGTGAGGTTCTAGAGAGCACACTAACATTCCCATAGTTATATAAACAGTGATTGATGGTCAAATTGACAGGATCTTGAATGCTTCTTTTTTTCAGATTTGGCACACTACTTATAGAAGACAAGTGGCCTTTTGTATGTCATTAATTCAGAGACTAGTGAGTACAGTATTAATATTCAGGATAGTCGACTCATGGAATGAATTGTTCAGGCAGCAAAGATTATAACAAAATTATGAATCTAATCTCCGACTCCTACCCTCCCCACTAGTGAATCTGTAATATGAATGGAAAAGGGCACCTATTCTCATTATGATCTTTAGACTGTCATCATCAGGGCTAATTCTAATGTCACACTATGGATGATGAGTAGTTGAAATCCAATTTGAATGCATAATACCACATTTAATTTACACTACCACCTGTCAATAAGAAATAGACCAAGGCATATCTTCTGAGCTATCCATAGGGAATATTCAATTATAATTAACCTTCCTATTTTTGTTAAATCTTTGTCCTGAAATGGATTGTTTGTGCCATTTCTTATTCTTGTAACAATCTGTCACAAGAAGGAATTTGAATTTTAATCTAATATTATGTGAGAAATATAATAGAGGATGTTTCTTTTAATCTCCTCAGTACTACTATTGCTTGTCTATTTCATTTCTTTTCCATAGGTTAATTATGACTAAGGTTGTAGTCTTTGTGCAGGTGTAGGATACATTGGCAGTCTGTGGAAAATGATTTTCCACAAACCATATTGGATACAATATATGGCAAATGGGAAATTTCATTTTTTCTAACTTAATAATGAGATAAAAAATAATTTTAGTTCAAATGATGCACTTTAGAGCATATGAACCCATGCTATCATGTGGATAACTTTATCAGACTACTTTTAAGCAGTGATTAACTAGTATTTATAACCTAAAAACCATAAAAATAATTAAGATGTTACCTCTAAAACTATAAAATTGAGAAAATAGCTTTTGTAGAATATTAGATACTCTAGTAATGTAGCTTCAATTGAGTAAATTTATTGACAGTTGGAAATGTTACTTATTCTTCTTTACCCTTTCCCATCACAGTTTGTAAAATTAATGAGCCAACAGTCCTTTCCCACTCTCCATATTTTAGAGGTACGAACAAGTTTATCATGGCTCTCCAGTCATGAGGGAACAAGGTCTGAGAAAGTGGAGTTTGTGCTTATATCTTGAACAGCACTCTCTTCATAAGTACCATGGAGGTCAGTGTGGTCAACTCTTACAGGCAGTAGGCTGGGGTTTATAAACTGCCAGGGATTACAGACACCAGCCATGCCCACATCCTTGCTCTGACACTGTGTGCACTTGAGCATTGTACTGCACTTTTCTTAGCCTTAGTCATATTGATTTCTTAAAAGTAAAGTAGGCATAATAATACCAAGCACAGAGAATGGTGTGTGTCCTAAATGGGATTAACAGACCTGGTGCCAAGGAAGCATTCAACAAAAGGCAACTAATATTTTACTTATACATTACATATATTTAAATTCAAATTCTGAAAAATGGATTTGCCATTTTAAGTGTTTTTGAAGGAGCAAGAGGAAGAAGAAGAGAAATTTGGAATTCTTTCCACTTCTGATATTTAGTGAGCCATACATGTTTTTTTTCTTCCTTCCTTCCTTCCTTCCTTCCTTCCTTCCTTCCTTCCTTCCTTCCTCCCTCCCTCCCTCCCTCCCTCCCTCCCTCTCTCCTTTCCCTCTCCCTCCTTTTCTTTCTTTCTTTATTCTTTCTTTCTTTCTCTCCTTTTCTTTTCTTCCTTCCTTCCTGCCTTCCTTCCTTCCTTCCTTCTTCCTTCCTCCTTCCCTCCCTCTTCTTTCTTTCTTTTTTTCTCTCTTCTCTCTCTTTCCTTCCTTTCTTCCTTCCTTCCTCCCTCCCTCCCTCCCTCCTTCTCTCCCTCCCTCTTCTTTCTCTTTCTTTCTTTCTTTCTTTCTTTCTTTCTTTTTCTTTTTCTTTCTCTCTCTCTCTCTCTCTTCTCTCTCACTCTCCTCTCCTTTCCTTCCTTCCTTCCTTCCATCCATCCATCCCATTAAATTCACACAATCCAAAGGGATAAAGTCCAACATAAATATGAGTAAAAAGGAAGGATCCAGATGTTGGATTGACCCAAAATTCATTCAGGAAGTATAGAACCAAACACTAAAAAATAATTGGTACTACTTATGCATTTAAAAATAAAATAAGTTATGAAAAATCACTAAAACAACACCTAGAACATAGTATATAAGTAAATAATAAATGTTAGCTTGATATGATTATTTTAAAAATACTTTTGATAAGGTGAGTTTTTAAATTGAAAATTTAACTCTGTTTAGGGTAAAATATGCCCAACTATAAATAATGAGACAACTGATGACCTCTGTTTTCTTCTCAAAAGAAAATGGAGTATCTTTGTGTTTCTTTAGATATTTGCTTTGAATGTGTACTTAAATTCAAAGATGAATTTGAATGTTTCAGTACTTTTATAGACATAAATAAGTAAATGAATAAGTAAAATATGATACTCTAATGACAAATTTTGTCAAATAAAAACTGAAACTCTGCAGTACCTAAAACGATACCGAGTAGAAGTGTGCATGCCTCCTCCATGTGCTGGGAGCCAGCCGATTTGTGTTTCCATACTGGCTTTGCATCTTACAGATTACTACCTGTATCTCAGTTTCTGATCTGTAAAATGTAAACAAATATAGACTTCTTTATTCTTAGGTTTGTTATGAGGATTTAATGGTTCTTATTTGTAAAACATTTAAAGCAGCAACTGGTAAATTATGAATGCTATGTTGGTAATGATTAATGAAAGAAATACACTTAAATTTGTATTGTATTTTCCTTCAAATGAAACAAAAATAATCTTTTTTCTTTATTACAAAAACCTGTCTCTTCATACTCAAAGAGCAAAAATCATCATTTGACTCTATTTCAAGAAATAAAAAATGACCAGTTAGAACTCTATATATAATTTCTCCCTTTTTCTAATTTTTTTATAGTTTATTTATTTTCAGAGAGACAGAGCACGAGTGGGGGAGGGGCAGAGAGAGGGAGACACAGAATCTGAAACAGGCTTCAGGCTCTGAGCTGTCAGCACAGAACCCTACGCGGGGCTCAAACCCACGAACTGTGAGATCATGACCTGAGCCGAAGTCGTACGCTTAACTCACTGAGCCACCCAGGCGCCCCTGTAATTTCTCTTTTAATCTTCATAAAAATTCTATAAAACATGTACTCATATCCCCATTTTATAGATGAGGAATGAGTGACTTATTTGTAAAACATTTTGTTTTAGACATTTCCTAGTCAGTCAAGCGTGGTATTGCCTTCACATTATAGTGATTACAGGTGAATTTCTACCCCCAGATTTAGTAATTCTGAGGATTCAGTTCAGGAAAGGAAGCTTTAGTTTTCTAGGAGAAGTTAATTCCCCAGTGATCTCCTAAAATGACAGGTGTGATTTTACCCACTACCTACAGTTGCTGTAGTGGTGTCACATGATTTGTTTCAATGTTTTATTTCCATGGAAGCTCAAACTACAGTTCCTACATTATATTCATATAATGGGTGTACAATATAAGGCAGTTTAGATGTTAGATATGTATATTAAATCAGTAAGAGGCATACATATATCTATTTTCTACCAATAACAATGAGAGGAGATAAAAATGAAAGATGCCTTCAGTTTCCTGGGATCTTTTTCAACCACTTGCGAAGTTTTCAGTGTCATTTTTTTTTCTTTTTATAATTTTGAGGAGAGGTTTCAATTTTTACTTTTATAACATTGTATACTGATTTTTTGTCATATAGCTTAACCTTCTTTCTTCAAACAAAGCACTTCTTTAAGGCAGCATGTGATTTTCATTTTGAGTAGCTACTTTATTTGTCAGTATTACCTGTAGTAACTTGTAACAGAGACAAAGCCGCACATAGAAGGAAGCAGACCCTTCTGTTCCCAGCGTGATTGATACTTATTGAAGCTAACTCTTTTCTATCCTTATTCACTTTTCTTAAACCTGCTACACAGCAAAAGAAGACATCGCACTAATTTTTTTCTTTTTTTTAAATCACTAGTAGGATCTTTTCAGCTTCTTAATCACAAAGAAATAACACATATAAAATGCAAACAATATGTGTTTCTTAATGAACTTAGCAATACAGGAAAATCAAACACATATCCTACACATAGAATTCAGGTTACAGGATAATATAATTCAGTTATTCTAAGGCTAATAAGTCAAAATATATTTTAATGTTTTCTACACAGCTTGCAACATGCATTTAAAGAATTAATGATTTGTAGGGGTGCCTGGGTGACTCAGTCGATTAAGCGTCTGACTTTGGCTCAGGTCACGAACTCACAATTAGTGAGTATGAGCCCTGAGTTAAGCTCAGTACTGACAGCTCAGAGCCTGAAACATACTTCAAATTCTGTGTCTCCCTATTTCTCTGCCCCTTCCCACTTTGCACTCTGTGTCTCTCTTTCTCTCAAACATAAATAATAAAACATTTAAAAAAATTAAAAAATTGATCTGTGATAAAGGACATAATAACAACTGTGAATTTAAGCTTTATAAAGCATACTTTAAGTATTATTAAATTCATTTTCAGAGTTTGGACATTATCTATATATGTTACTGTTGCATAAATGAAATGTTTGTGAAAGATAAAATTTGATAGTATATCAATTTAAATAAATGTATGCATTTTATAAAATGAAAAGCTCATCTTTTTATTGACTTTAAATTTTCAATAATTTTAAACAAATATGTCTACATCAGATAAATTTTAGTAGAACCTCTTTTTTATTTATTTTTTATTTTTATTTTTTAAGCTTATTTATTTATTTTCAGAGAATGTGAATAATCTCTGGAACACAGTAGAAAGTCTCTAATGGTTTGATGAATAAATGAATAAATAAATGAGTTAAGTCTATGTGCGATCCTCCTTGTTCCCTAGGAAAGCTAGAGCTGGGATGCATGCCTTTGAATTCTTCATGGCATTGTCTACTTTTTGCCCTCTGTTAGTGAGAGATCATCTGGAGAAAAGACATCCTATGTTTTAAGGGAGTGGAAGAGGGAAGAGTGTTCTAATCCTGTACCTAGACCTGAAATAGATTCACGTGAAAGCTCTTTGTTATAAAGATTAAATCACTGTAACTTTTTGAACATTTTATTTTTACATATGCCTACAAGACTGCTAAGATGTCTTGGTGTTTAGACTTGTATGATCTAACCCAAATTTCATTACTTGAAGAACCAATAGTTCATACTTGCTCAATTAAATCCAATGGCAATTAATTTATTATGTCCATAATTATCCTCTTTGTAATAGTTACATAGAAAGAGAATTTCCTTAACAAATTAAGGGACATTTTGAAATCATTTTCTGCAAAGTCAACCCCAGTTTGACAATAGATTTGATTGCTTTTGAATACCTTCTACCGTAATAAAGCCAAATGGATTTTCCATTAATGTGAACTGCTCACATAATACCAGCAGGATAAAATGATGTTTCTAAAGAGAGAGTAAATAATTACTGACTCAATATCCCCATTTAAGTTAAGAGGTAAAACAATTATGTTTTCCTGCCTCCCTCCTGAGGCCAGTGAAGGATCTTTTTGATATGTTTGGAATTACTTGCTGGTAAGGGGAAAAAAAGTCCTATGAGTATATGAGATATCCAACCTTGTTTCATTAAACACCTCCTGTTTGAAAGAGTGTTTTTGGCAATTTACTCTACCTTCATGAATTGCCAACCTTGAGACCTGGAGAATACGGTTCTGAAAACTCCTCTTTAGTGACATAAAAACATCCAGCTGTATGATGTGTGCTCATCCTGCCTCAAGACTATGACCTTTCTAGGGGTTTTTGAAACTTGGCCAGTTCTTTGCTATGTTGGACATTTTGAAATTGGCAAGGATATTAAACAGCTACCCAGATTTTTGTCCTCTTCAATGCCCATAAACAATGAAATTGGCACAAAATTTTATTCTCAAGAAAATGATCCAACAGTGTTTCTTTAGTCCCAATAGGCTGTTGCCTTAAAAACATTATCACCAAAATAACTTTCTACTTGTTCTATAAATACAAAAGTATAAATCCTCTTTTCAACCACTGAAATTCAGGATACTTTAGAAACACTGTTTGCTATTGAATTTTTTTTTTTATGAGAAATAAGTGATTCATGTCTCAACTTGCACACTTTGGAAATGAGCATGTCCACCCTCTAACCCACATATACTTTGACATGTTTATAGTCACATTTTGGTTCCTATAATGATTCACAGAAAAAAATGCAAGATAAGTCTATCCATATTTATATCTGCCAAGAAAAGAATTTTGTTTATAAAATCTCATCATGGAAACTCAGGGTAAATCCAGCTTCAAACAGAAGATAAGATTTCCTTCACTACAAGGATTCAGAAGCTGCTACTTCCACATTTACACAAAATAAACTACAGGCAAGTCAGAATTGCAATCCAAGCAGTGACCTCTATCTGAGCCCCCATAAACCAGATAATTCACCTCTGCCCCAAGCCGGCTAGAGACTATGGAGATACGTGATGCTGACTGCATGCAGATCTTCTCAGTAAATCTACTCATAGCTATGGCTCTCCTCTCTAGAAAGAGAAATGTTCAGTGGAAATATAAACAAACCCATCTTGGATTTCCTAAAAGATCAGTTTGCTTTATAGAACTATATGCTCACATGACAGCTTTTATATGTTGGTGCTCAAATTAAGGTTTCCTGGCTAGAGGTTGAATGTTGATATTCGTATCTAGTCTGAAGGTATTATGGTAGTTTTCTTTTCTCTCCTAACAAATTGAAAACATATTTACTGTGTCAAAATATTTCTAATCAATAGATACTATCTTAATTTTATAATGTACTAGCAGAGATAATTACTTCTAAGTAACATTTGGATAAGTCAGTAGTGGAATTATGAATAGGATGATAGTTTATTGAAACTGTTTATGAAATATGCATACTCATTCAGCAAATGCATGTTCTAGCCCACGAAAGTAGTGATATTTCAGCATTGTATCAATACTTCTCTTTAATAAAACGTTTTCTTATGTACTAAGCAGTCTATCAGATTCTTTGTGCTTCTTTTGTTTATAAATTTAGAAATGGTTGGCATTTTCTTAAAGGGAAAGCTATAAAATAATTTGGATGTATAATCTATAGGCAGAAGTAATGTCAATCAGTTTACATATAAAAAGGATTCACTAGACTGAATTCTTTGGGAGGACTAACCATGTCTTCTTCGTAACACTTAGGAAATGTCTTCCCCTCTGCTTTTCTATCTACTGGGGACAGTCCATAAGCAAAGAACTGTATAGTCAATGAATTTTTGAAGTGCAAATGGAGGGGTATGGTTTATTTTGACTTGTGTCTGAAATTTGATCAGCCTTGCAAATTTGGATTCCATGTGATGGTGTTAGAGAGATCCTGCCAATTTGGAAGTCAAGTAAAATGAATAAATATCAGTTGATAAAGTGGACAAATCCTTCACAAATTAAAGTGGGACTGTAACTAAAGCCAGATGAATGAATACTGGATACACATGTGTATAGCAAAAGCCAGTTGGAACTTAAAGTTGCATGTCTTACAACCAGCCTGGCCAGTGTGGTCAAAACAAACCATCAATTCAAAACAACCAATGCCAGACCCTGTTAGTTTTAAAAAGATCATGTCTTCCAATAATTTGAAAAACATCTCACTGGTAAATCCAACTCTTCTTGAATTTCATTGATTGTTTCCTCAGCTTTGGACATGGGCTTATGTAATATAAATATAACTGTGTAAATACAATTAATACTATATTTTTCCAATGACAACATTCACTTGGTACTTGTTAAGCTGTAGTGTTAAGCCGAAATACCACAGAGCTGAATAATTTTTAATTCACTATAGGAGAATTTGCACTTTAATAAAAGAGAATGCATCACTTTAATAAAAGATGAATATAGTGGCGCCTGGGTGGCTCAGTCGTTTAAGCATCCGCCTTCGGCTCAGGTCATGATCTCGCGGTTTGTGGGTTCGATCCCCGCATCAGGCTCCGTGCTGACAGCTAGCTCAGAGCCTGGAGCCTGTCTTTGGATTCTGTGTCTTCCTCTCTCTCTGACCCTCTCCTGCTCACGCTGTCTCTCTCTCTCTCAAAAATTAATAAAAATATTTTTAAAAAATTAAAAAAGATGAATATAGCTAACTTAGATTCATTCTGAATAGTCAGCAAATAATATATAAACCATAACACTTTATTTTTAATATTTAGGAAATGTAAGCATGATAATAATGAACATACCTATCTGTAGGATAGATTAAGAAATCTATCCTGCAAGGAGCAGGCTCATAATTACTTAGAAATACAAATGTTAAATCAGAATAAAAGTGTCTCAGCAGTTTAATCTGGAAATGTGTATATGTAGGTTCTTTCTTCTTTTATATAAGTAACTGACTTTGATGGTTTTAAGACACAGTTGTGTAATAATTGCATGTCTATGATGGTTGAAAGCATGAGTAAAACAAAATCTATGCAAGCAGGGGCACTCCCCCAACCCCCGAGTAAATTGCAGATTCTGTCAGGTCTGATTGCTTAAGAGTACAAAAGGTAAAAGCAAAAACAGACTCCACAAATCACTTATACTCAGAAAAAATTGATAAATATTACTAGAATAATCTCATATTTTTCATGAATTAGAAAGAATAATCAATGCATATATGCCTGCTTTACTTATAGCTAGTATTGATTGACGTTTTACTAAAATCTAAAAGAGTTATCAATAGATAAAATTTAACACTGCCCTGTAACATTTTGCTACAAAGAATTTTGAGAAATAATCCCTGACTTCAAGGAGTTTATAGTTAAGTTAAAATAAAATTTTAGTCCTCAGTATTACATGAAAGCAATTTACAGATTCAGTGCAATTCTAACCAAAATTCCAATGACATTTTTCACAAAAATGGAATCCACAATCCTAAAATGTGTATAGGACTGGAAAAGATAGCCAAAGAAACCTTGAAAAAGAACAAAACTTGAGACATCATGGTACCTACGTTCAAATTAAATTACAAAGCTACAGCAATTATAACAGTATGGCATTGGTATAAAAAAAAAGGGCACGTAGTTCAATGGAATAGACTAGAGAGTTCAGAAATAAACCCATGCGTACATGGTTAAGTAATTAATGACAAAGGGGCCAAAATATAAATGGGGAAAGGACAGTCCTTTCAATAAATAGTGGTGGGAAAACTGGACAGCCACATGGAGAAGAATGACTCAATCATCATCTTTCACCATACACAAATATTAACTCAAAGGATTAAAGATTCGAACATAAGACCTGAAATCATAAAACCCCTAAAAGAAAACATAGGTGGTAAGCTTTTTGACACAGGTCTTAGTGGTGATTTTTTTTTTTAATCTGACACTAAAAGCAAAAACAATTGAAAGCAAAAAATAAACAAGTGGACTACATCAAAGTAAAAAGCTTCTGCACAGCAAAGGAAACAAACAAAATGGCAACCTACTGAATGGGAGAAAATATTTGAAAATCATACAACTGGTAAAAAGCTAGTATCCAGGGGTGCCTGGGTAGCTCAGTTGGTTAAACATCTGACTTTTGATTTTGGCTCAGGTCTTGATCTCACAGTTTTGTGGGTTGGAGTTCCATGTCAGGCTCTGTGCACTGACCCCAGGGACAGTTCTTGGGAGTCTCCCTTTCCTCTCTCTCTCTCTGACCCTCCCCTGCTCTTTCTGTCTCTCTCAAATAAATAATAAAATCAAAAACAAAGAAGCTATTATCCAAAATATATAAAGAACTCATACAACTCAATAGCAAAAACAAAAAAAAAACACAAAAAAACCAAAAAAACATGATATGTAAAAATAAGCAGAAGGTATGAATAGACATTTTTTCCAAATGAAAAATAAAGACATATAAATGTCCTTAGGCACATGAAAGATTCTCAACATCACTAATCATCAGGGGAGTGCAAATCAAAATCACAATGATATAGCACCGCACACCTGTTAGAATGTCTATTTTCAGAAAGAAAAGAAAAAACAAGTGTTGCCAAGGATATGGAAAAAAGGAAATCGTAATAAATTGTTGTTGGGAATATAAATTTGTGCTGTCACTATATTTCATAAAAAATTTAAAATAGAACTACCATATGATCTAGCAATTTTAACTTCTAGATGTTTATTTGAAGAGAATGAAAATGCTAACTCGAAAAGATATATGCACCCCTATGTTCATTGAAGGATTATTTACAATAGTGTAGATATGGAAACAATCTAATGTGACCCAAATTTCAATATTTTCACTATTTTATGAAAAAACATTAATGTTTTCTATTATGGAAAATGCCACCCATTGTGTTTTTGGAAGCAGAAAAAAAATGTTTATTAGGCTATGTTTCTTTTCTTATATAAACTTGTTATGTGTGAACATATTCTAACATTATATCCTAGTAATGGAACATGTATGACAGCATATTAGAACAAAGGCATGTGCAATCTTAGGTCAATGAAAGCAAAATGAAAATCTCCCACTTGATTCTTTGCTAAAGTATAGTCTATTATTTTTCAGTGGATCCCTCTTGTCACTTTTATGTTAGTATGGAGCTAATTCTTTTTTTTTAAGTTTATTTATTTATTTAGAGAGAGTGCAAGCAGGGGAGGGGCAGAGAGAAAAGGAGAGAGAAAAATCCCAGGCAGGTTCCATGCTGTCAGTGCAGAGCCTGACACAGAGCTCGAACTCATGAACCATGAGATCATGACCTGAGCTGAAACCAAGAGTCAGGTGCTTAACCGACTGAACCACCCAGATGCCCCTGGAGCCAGTTCTTAGTGTATAACTTGACAAGATAAAGTAATGGGTCTAAAACCTAATAGAAGCCTCAATTCATGTTCTAAAATAATCTAGATAATATAAATAGGAAGAAAGAGTATTCATTTAAAATGGAAACATCCAAATATGGAGTCAATAAGAAGTGTATGCTAAATACACTCAAGCCAAGAGAGAGCAGGAGACACAAGAATGGAGCTCAGTAGAGGTTTTCTAAAGAAGAGCTTCTGTAAATTGTTGAATTTTAGTTGCCTTTTAAAACAGGAAACCATCTGAGTTCACATGGGATTGAGATTCACTAAATACCATTCCAAGGGGGAAAAATAAATTTAAAAGTATGAAGATAGCAGTAAGGCTATATTTTTGCATAAAGGATAGCATACTGATTAGAGGTGCTGCTAAGGGGCATTGTAGAGAAGAGAAATATGAATCGTTTGAAGAACTCAAATAATGTAAATAATAGTGAAAATAAAGGAATACACCTTGATGATATTAAGTCACTTATTTAGCTATCAGACTTTAGTTGAAAATCTCTTATGACATTTTCTTGACATTTATACACTAAAATTGATCTATGGGTTTTACTGTTATTGTTGTTTTTATTGTTTGATCTATGGTTTTTGTGGAGAGAGATTTATACTTTTTCTGTATAGCCCAAGAAATAGAATCACTGGTCAGAAGTGATACAATAGTTGCAGAAAAGCAACCACATTAATTAAAACATTGGTATTCAAAGTTAAACCTGGATGACCTATTTGTTCTTCAGAGTTCCCTTTTTCTGGAAGAGTTCTATCAATAACTGCACATTTTCAGAGATGCTCTCCAAAAGGTTCTCATATTGCACAATATATGTAAATAAATTTTAAAAAATACCCAGAAATATATAATACTTGGGTATGAAAAAGCTATTTGGATGTAGTTTTCTGTATTGAATGTAAAGAGATTTATTTATTTTTTATTTCCATACCAAGAATTCTGAATCACTATGCTATTGAGATAGAATATGATTTCAATTTATTAATTAACAGTGAAATTAGTTCAGATTATTTTAGTTACAAAAACTCAAATAGCATACAAAATAAAATGAGATTAAAAAAAAGTTGGTTCATGGAATTGTAAGTTCCAAGGTGAGAGAGGACTCAGGAAATTCATGAACTCTAATGATACTGTTGGTCAAGAATTGGTCTCTGTTTTTCTTCTCCTTTCCTTCCCAACTCCTATCAAAATCCATATTTCGCTTGTTTTGTGTGTGTGTGTGTGTGTGTGTGTGCATGTGTTTTTTGTTTGTTTGTTTTCCTCTTGATGAATTGTTTGTTTGTTTTAGTCATATTTTACTTAGACTGGTCAGAGGGAGGAATTCCACATCTTTAGAGTTGGTAATCTAAGAGGAAAGGGAAAACTTCTCTTTCCCTTTATTCAAATATAATATCCTAAGGGAAGAATGTAACTTGTCCTGGAATGGATCAATATACCAACCCAAAAATAGTCAATGTGGCCAGATCGATGAAGTACTATGATTGATCTAGTCTGTGTCACATGTTAACCACATGAAGGGGAGACTGGGTCTCAGGAGGAGAAGGTAGGATGGTGACTGGTAATTGCTGCAGGACCGCAAATATTGTGGGGTAGGACCATTCCCCAAGAAAGTAAAGTAAACACTATCAGAGTAATTGAACAAGGGATTCTATCTGGATCAGAACAATATATGTTTATTGCTGTATCTATCTGTCTTATCTATCTATCTATCTATCTATCTATGATCTATCAATCTATCTATAGATCTATCTCTATGGAGAAATTTACTAGAACATTTAGAAGGAAATCAACTGGAAAGATTAACTCGTGACAAAGAATTATTTTCTGAGAGGTCTAAAGTCCCAAGAATATAGAAATAGTAGATGTAATGAATAACTGTTACCTCTAATATTGATGCAGGAGTATCTAAGGATGAACCAAGTTGGAGGAGCTCCATATTCTCCCCAAAACTGAGATTTAAACCTTGTTGCAAGGAGTGTGTCTCTCCTCCTTTTAGGGGTGGAAATAGTTGCTGAGGTGTTATAGACCAGGAATGGCAACAAGAAACCCCACACTAGGGTACTTGAGGTACTTTTCGACTGCTGGTGACACTAATATTGAAAACTCACCAGGGTACTGATGAAACTTACTTGGAAGCATCCCTTTGGACTATGATTAAAACTTACTGGGAGACTTCCAGTAAGATGATGGAGAAAGTCACTGGATGTTGGACACCTCTGAATCTCCTGCATACCTTCATTTTTTGGCAAGAAAGCAGCACCTTAGGTGCAAGAAAGCAAGTACCCCACCAGGAAGAGAAGTCCCTTCATTTTGCGGTACTCTATTGGTCTAACATTGTGCCAGCTGGTAAAGGAGGAATGTTTACAATATCTAGCTTCAAGTGCACAGAGTTGTGTAAAGAAGGATAGAGTTGGAGCTAAGAGGCAGTAAGTTGATAATTGGTACATATCATTTTTTCCATGATCAATCTATTCACATAGTATGATCAAATAACATGGAAAGCTGAATCATACCTGAAAAACAGTTAACTAATTTGCCTTAAAATCTCATTGTCATAGACCAAAAAAAAAAAAAAACTCAATTCCCATGAAATATTAGCACTATTACTACTACTACTTTTAATAATAGTAACGTTTCTGTTTTTAATATATTCCAGTTTTTTGAGCTAATGCTTTAATGCATTATTTTATTTAATATTCAAAACAGCTTTATGAGCAGCTATAGTTATTAATCCCATATGAATAATTAGTAAACTTAGATATAAAGGGCTTGAGGTCAAGGAGTCAAATAATCAAGATTAAAATGTAGGATTGTCCATGTACTACAAATGCATACACTGTAAATGGCTTTTCATGAGAAACCCTAGATTACTTAGTAAGCATGGAATCAGAAATATGGAACATGATGACCTAAATGTTAGGTAGAATCTGATGCAGAAAGCTTAGGCAGTTATTTTATCCCATGTGTAATGAATGCTTTTGTAGGAATAGTATGAAGCACAACACATCAGTTGTCCCAAAATAAATGCCTACCAGAGCCAGGCTGACAATGCTGAACATTGAAATTATACTGTAATAAATTGTTAACCATGCCTGGAGACTGGAGAGAGTGTGACAGTATCTGAAGGAGCAGTTGCTCCTCAGTCTCCTTGAATGATGACATGGGAAAATAAAACCAAATCATCCTGATTTTTCAGGAGAGTTTAAAAAATGTTTATGTGAAAAGTAAAGCAGGTTTTAAAAGTCAGTAAGTGGAGGCACCTGGGTGGCTCAATCAGTTGAGCACCCAACTTCTGCTTAGGTCATGTTCTCATACTTCATGAGTTCTAACCCAACATTGGCTCACTGCTGTCAGCACAGAGCCTGCTTTAAATCCTCTGTTCCCCTCTCTCTGCCCCTCCCCTGCTTGCGTTGTCTCAAAAATAAATAAAAACATTAAAAAAAGACACTATGCAGGCCAAATAAGACCTGCCAGCAGTATCTTGTAGTCCACCAGTTTGATACCTCTGTTCTTTAGTCATCTCAGGATAGAAAACATATTGTCACTGAGAGAAGAAATACTGAGGATCTGATGTTGGAGACTTCCTGCTATCTTGATAATGATTGGATGGGCACTGTCAGTGTTTGTCTCTGGAAATCCTCTTGACTTTCCAACCTTCCTTATGAGTGCCATGTTGTTTGATTTGATAATCCATTCCATCAGAATATAGAGGACTCCGGCTGGCTTGGAAATGATTCTGTCTTCTAGTGGCCTTGTGAAACTTTGCACTGATTCATTTGATATTGTTCTTTCAGTTTGGCTTCCTCATTTTTTCATCATGAAAAACTTTAAATATAAAATGTTTGAAAACTAGAACTACCCCCATATATTCATTATCCAGATTCGGAATTATCAAGGTTTGGTTTCATTAGCTTCATGTATATCTTTGCTCACTATTACTGAATATTTTAACATAAATTCCAGACTTTATGATACTTAAGCCTTGAATATTTCAGTATATCTCTTTAAAAAAAATAATAATAATATAATAATAATGTCCCGGTGCCATTAGCCCAATTATCAAAGTTAATATTTCATTAATTCCAGAATGCCTCATGTTCTGCTTTTGTCTCTTTGCTTCCTTGCAGCATTAATTACTGTGTTATTTTCCCCTCCTAGTTCTTGGTAATGGTTGTTATTGCTAGAAACTTTGTTGGTTTATGTTTTAGTAGGAATGCTTCAAGGAGGTTCTGGGGGCAGGTGGGCTTTTTGAAAAAGCATTCCTATTGCTCTCCTCTCCGGATTGTGGCACAGCAGTTCAGGGGATCCCTAAATTGTCGACAACCATTTTACTTTCTTACAACCCTGAGAATGTCTTATTTGAAACCAGAAGCAAACAAAGCAAATGTGCAGAGGATAGTTTGCCTTTGATCTTTCCTTCCTTCTTGTCGGTGACCATCAGTCATCCAGTGCTTTTTCAGAGTCCTCTTCTAAGACTTACCCCCATGCTCCCTCCTGAATGTTTTGAAAATTGTCCTTCTCCATTCCCAAGTAGCAGATGCCTCAGGAGTATATGTATTACAGGAATGCATCTAGAAGGCAATATAATTAAAAACGACTACCCCTCTCAAAACAAATCAGCACCTACCCATCCCCTTTATCGAGAATCACTTCTACTTTTATATTTGCTAGTATCTAGGAAAACAGTATGACAAGATCCTTTCATTTTCATTGAAATGTCCTCTGCTGTAGAGAAAAGTCTTGGGAGATTGTTCTGCATGTTTTAACAGCTCAGTAGGTACTAAAGGATCTCAGTAGTTTGCAATGAGGGTGATTACTGTTACCCTTCAATTACAGTGGCAGAGGCTTATCCTAACTATTTCTTTCAGAGACCATCTTATTTTTCTGACATTGTTAAGTTAAAAGAATATTGCTCTTGCCTTTGTTGTAGGTTACACTACAGTAGTATTCTGTTACTGTCTGACAAAGAAGACCACAATGTATGTTTTTTCTCCCTTATGCTTAGGATTCTCCCTACATGGTATTCATCTTAGCTTACTTCTTCATATCTGTTATTCATCAAAACCAAGAAACATAAAAGGTTCAACTTAAGAATGATAATAAAACTGTTTTGGGAAATTATTTTAGACCATTATCTCAAATGGATAAATATCACCATTTTTTTCCTAATTGTTCCCAACTATCCATCTTTTGATTTCTGAATTACTAACTGAATACCATTCTAAATCCTATATTTAATCAAAGACTTCATTCTTTCTCTGGCATCTTCTTGGGACTATCTGTTCTTTCTGTTAATCTGTGTGTATAGTCTGAGAAAGGTACAGAATGTGCCTAAGGAATTTTGAGAAAAGAAATGACACCTTGTATTAGCTAGCTTGTGCTGCCATAACAAAATACCACATACTTGGAGGCTTAAACAACAGAAATTTAGTTTCTCACAGTTCTAGAGGCTGGAGTCCAAGATCGAGGTGTTGACAGATTTGTTTTTTCTGAGGCTTCTTTCCTTGGCTTGCAGATGATCACCTTCTCACTTTGCCCTCACGTGGCCTTGCCACTGTGCACACACACACACAAAATGTCTCTTCCTCTTCCTTTAAAGACACTGGGATTGGATTAGGGCCAGTGTTGGATTAGGGCCCTACTCTTACAACTTTGTTTAATAAGTATCTCTTTAAAGACTCTATCTCCAAAGGTAGTCACAGTGAGGTTTAAGGCTTCAACCTATGAATTTGGAGGAACACAATTTAGTTCATAACCCACTTTAAGAGTAGTTTTTCTGTTCTATAAATGTTTGTATAAAATAAACCATCTAAACCATACTGTATTAACTTCACATTCTTAATATGCATGCAAAAGTCTGAATATAATAAAAATGCATTTATTAGCAGACTTGGATCACAGGCTAATTGTTTGCAACTGAATCATATTTACATTTGATCACAGTTGTTTGGAGAAACAATTCAGGTGCTTTCCTGGTGTGTGTGTGTGTACACAGCCATTCACTTATGTGTATAGTCATTGATGTAGTTATTTCTGGTTTGGAAGATTCAATAAAATAATCCCTTCTATACTATGACTCTTACTCCCTCACAAAGAATGCGCAAAACAGATTTTTTTTAAATGGCACTACTCCTCAAGCACTTTTTTAGCCACTTGCCTCTGTGTTTACATTTTTTAGTGCATATATGATGAGTTAGAAAAAGTGATTCGGAGTTTCTGTAGTTCTGTGAAGTACAAAGGAAAAGGAGGCTCTGATATAAAAGCAAGAAATTAAATCAGAGAAAGACACATTGGTAATGAAGACATAAAATAAGACAGTGACTTGCATGTAAAAATCTGAATGAAAAATGAGTGAATTGATGATTGAATTTTACTAAAATTATGTCCGTTCCACATGTAAGTAATATTCTTAATTGAAAAAATGGTCTAGATGACTCTTAAAAGTTTTAGGGAATCAATTTATGTTATGATTCAGGCTGTGTTTAATACTCATTTTTCAGTGTTAGCCTTGTAAAAAAGCTACATGGGTTGTTTAGGGCCAACACTGTATTTTTTGAAAACATTTTTATTCTTACAGAATACTCTTGTTAAACATAGCTCACATTCACAAATTCTGATGATTATTCCAAGTTTGCAACTTAGGACATAACCACATCCCAAATGTTTCCTGTCTACCATGGGTTAAGACAATTAGTAACAATTTTGAGTAATGATATGAAACACTACTCAGAATAAATGGATGTCTTTGGTTTGCATGATAAGCTGTGACTCTGTGATTGCGTATGAAAGTTTATGTGCCAGACAGGGGGGATTGTCACCTTGATTTTTTTTTCTTGTTTTGAAGTCTGTCCTAGACCAGTTCGACTGTTAAATTTCAATTAAACTAAATTTGGTCAAAAAAACAACACACAAAAAAGGTTGGAAATGTAAGTATATTTCTTTTATCTAGCCTGAGCTGTTGGCAAAGCAAACTGGCTTTTCCATACTTGGCATTTATTAATAATATTTTGAATACCATTGCGCTTTTTAAGCTGAGTGTGGTGGAATTCTCTTGTGGGATTATTAAATGAGTCGATTTGCATTCTAATGAGAACAAATGTTTGGGATTGCATTGTTAAAATGCTAAAACGGTGTGTGTATAATTATTTTGCAGCTTAGATTCACAGAACTCATTTCCCCAAACTCCTTTTTTTAAATAACTAAAGAGTCAGAGCCTACTGACGGCTGGAGGGGAGGTGATTAGGGTAATTTAAACTGTTCACAAATGACTTTGCTACGGAATGAAAGCATTTCTTTGGCTTTGCCGGGGCTCCTTTCATTATCTTGAAGCGGCCGCAGTGTTGAGTCCCATAAGAAGTCTTACCAAGCTCTCTTTCCTTGTACAGTTTCTCATTTGTATTGATTAATCATTTTGTAATTCCATTCTAGGTTGACTTGCTCATCTTTAAGGCATTCGCTGCTTTTTCTTTGCTTGTCTATCCTGTAACGGTTATGTCGTCTGTTCTAATACCTTAGCTTTATCACTGCAAGTCAAGCTTTAAAACATTAATCCCTTCATGCTTTAATTTCATATTCTATTACCAGAATGAATGCAAATACTGTTTCCTTTTTCTCCTTTTTAATCATCTTTACTACAGCTTTTGCATATGGGGCAATAGTAAAGTAAGCTTTCATTATTTAGAGTGTATCTCCTTTTTTTAGTAGTTTTTCAACTCCCTTTCTTTCATTAGTTTTAAATTCTGTTGACAAAATACAAATGTTTACTGCAAATATTTGTAGCCTCAGAACTTAATTTGTTTTTGCCAGTTTTTAATAAAATATACATATTATAGATTAACAGTCAAACTACTAATAGTAACAATTGAAATGTTTTATTGTCACATTTCCAAGTATTTTGATTATTAGCCTTGACCTGAGGAATTCATTCTGATGACAAAGTTTTGGAAAAGTGATCATTTTAGATTCCTTACATCATACAGCTTGAAGTTGGGAAAGAAATTAGTGGTGATATAGTTCACCCTACTCTTTTTGTAGATAATGATTATGAATCTAGAAAATTTAAGTGATTTTACTACAGACACAAATAATTATTTCATGCATGTTTATTAAAAAAGAATAGATCTGAGGCTTGTTTTTAAGTTTATATTGTGATGACCAATGCTTTATTAGGCTAAAAGATACTATATATTTATTGCATAAATACATATTTTTATAAATACATACATAAGAAAACTATAGTTACATTGACAAGGATATTACTTTGAAGAACACAAATGTGTGAAAATCATTCAGTAAAACTTTATTTTATGACTGTTAGTAATTAATACAATGGAAGCAGGTGGCTTTAGTTAAAGCAAATGTTAAAATTTGATAATAGTCAAATATGAAGAAAATACCAATTAACTAATCTGCTGATGGCTATTCCCTGCTTGAGACATTAATTAAAAGCTCATGATAATTGATGTCAAGACATTTTGTAATCTAAAAATTGGTACTTTTGTTCAAAGTCAATCTTTGATGATTTCAATTCAAGAACTTAAATTATTTTTGGCATATAGCATGTTTTAAAATAGTAGTATAGTTACAAAAATGGAGAAGTTTAAATAACACTAAATTAGTTGTGTCTAAAGATTTACACTGAGAGATCAGTTAGGACTCGTTTGTTTGCAGCAGAAACATGACACAGACAAATTTAAACAAAAAAATTGGAAGTTTTTTAGCCCTAATAAATGAAAAGTCCAGAGCTGGGATTAGCTTCAGCTTATTGGTTTACATAGGTTATATGAATAACATAAATAAATATTATATAATTGATATTGGTTTGATCTAGGTTAGTGATCTCAGCCTAAGACAGCCTGCTTGGATCATGTGATTTTTAAAGATAATCAGTAGATATTGAGAAGGACAGAGAATGAATGCTAGCAAGGAAGCTGCAAAATACCTACTATATAGAATTATTGGCCAAAGTTTCTAGATTGTAATATACTCTCCAAATTATTATGCTGAACATAGCTGTAAAACAATGAGCTCCATTTCCTCACTTTCTGTGTTTCTTTAATTCTTTCACTGTTTTTTCCCATGTGCTTTCATCTTGGGATTCATAGAGTACGTGAAGGAAAGGGGACCTGAAAAAATGAATTAAAAGGAATGTAATTATTCCATATTAATTTCATTTTATTTTCCGATTTAAGATACATGGTAGGTATATGCATCAAACACAAACCTTCTCTTGTATACAGAAAAATTACAAACTTTGTTCTCTACAACTTTGAATCCTTTAATCTTTCTGTGGATGAATAGCTCCCTCCTCCTGCCCCTCAAAGCCTTAGTCTGTCATGACCTTTCATACCTGTTTTGTCTTTAGAAACAGCTTTGTAAATGTCACAAGCTTAGGATTCTTTTCAGGGGCTTTCGGTTTCAGCTCTATAACCACTGAGTAATCAAATTCAGGTTGGTTGTGGTTCATGATATTTATTGACTGCTAGTTTGGCTTTAGGACCCTAATGCCATGGGTTGAAGTGCCATATTGTCCTATTATCAAAGAAAAGTCAAAGGCTGTGGTTCTTGTTAGTTTCTTTTGTTGTTGTTGTTTTCTATATATATATGTTTAAATTTCCTAACTTACCTGCAATCTTAATAGTTTTAATTTTTATGATTTTTCTTCTGTTGATATGCAAGAAAACCAAAAGAAACATAGGCTTTGGCCAATTTGCACCAGGATAGTATCATCCAAAGATTGAACTCAAGAATGATGATCAAAACTAGGTCTTCAAATGAAATAGGCAGGAGGGAAAAGTCTAGGTGTTTATACAGGTATAGGGAAAGCTCTTCACTTAGAGAGATCATAAGCAAACACACAACTGAAAATTGAAGGACCACTGACATTACTGTTTCAGAATGGCTTAGAAAAATTAGTATTCTTACAAGCACTAACCTAACTTTTGAAATACAATAAATTAAGGCATAATCTTTAAAAGTAGTGATAATCCAGGTAATTGTATAAAATATACTCAAAACTCCATGGTGAGACATTTTACTCAAAAGCCAGACCCTGTTCATACTAGGTAAAAATCATGATGAAACTGGAGCAAACAGTATTGGAATTGATTAAGCAGCTCACACCCAATGTGTGATTGCAATGAAATGTGTTGCCCTGAACCTGTTTTGTTGGTGCTTTCTAACTGAGCAGGTGTGCTGTTCAAAGGTTGTTCATTAAGTGTATTTCATATTGTGTGTGTGTGTGTGTGCGTGTGTGTGTGTGTGTGTGTGTGTGTGTTTGAATCCATATTTCAGGTTTGCCAAATGGCTCTTGATATTTTTGTGTTTAAAAATAAACATAAATTTCCTGGAAAACATTTGAATCATGTGATATTTAGATGAAATTTTATGGTTCTGTTACTCTTACACCTAAAAAAATAAAGAAGCTTGTCTTAAGAGCACTCATATCTTTATTTTCCCTAGCTTTTGGGACTTTAAAAATTGTAAGTTTGCCAAAACAGGGCTGATAAATTTACTAAAATATTTAAGTGAATTCAGAACTCTGACGATATTGATTT
Source organism: Cryptoprocta ferox (assembly GCA_028646485.1). Classification (NCBI taxonomy): domain Eukaryota; kingdom Metazoa; phylum Chordata; class Mammalia; order Carnivora; family Eupleridae; genus Cryptoprocta; species Cryptoprocta ferox. Next base: position 91,874,329 of record CM053572.1, on the reverse strand, counting down.
GCAATGGGTATTTATCTTGGCAAAGCTTATTCTTTCAGTTGTAATAAATCCAATTACTCAAAAGTACATTTATTATGCTTTTCTCTTTTTAAAAATTTCTCTTTGCTTCTTTCTATCCAGGATTAAAATGCTTAGTAAACTATAAAGGTATTTAGCTAGCTTTAGGAATCCCCTACTAGTCTGCAAGACATGGAAAAATAAAGCTTCAGTGTAGAGAAGCAAATTAATATACTTAGGAAAAATTAATCCCAAGTGGTTTTATAAGTTACTGGACTCAAAACTATAAATTATGAGCTGTGAGAGGATTTTGAAAGCTATTGTGAACCATTGGCACAATGTTATACTTTAGTCAAAGGCAAAAAAATTAGGCAGCTTATCAAAAGCAAAACAACATAACCACATATTCTTTTCATTTTTTTGTGATTTACAACTTAGAAAATGCTTTGACATACAGTTTTATATTGTGCTTACAAAAGCCTTTTGTGGCAGGATATTTATGAATACTTGTCTTTGTTTTATAGATTAAGAATCACAGTTACAATGAGATTAAGTTACTACCTGAAGCCATACAGATTGCCCCAGGTAGATCCAAGGCTTTAGCACATGTGTATCTGTGTTGTTTCTATTATACTGAACTGTTTCCCAGATCATTACCATCATGGAAGATCAAATAAAAGAGTACAATGAAAAGATCAGGGAATTAACAGAGGGTATAGTTAAAGTCTAATATATGTCTTACTCAAGTGATAGATACTAAACACTAAATTAGGTGTATAGTATAAATTTAAAAAAACTGATAAGTAAATAAGGATGTCAGCTTATATAACTCATATGTAATAGTGAAGAAAATTCACATGCAAGAGAAGAAAACACTCAAGAGATTTGGGTATAAAATTTTGGGGATAGGACCTTGAGGAAGATAAGTTGATTGCATAACAGAGTCAGGCTATTGAATATAGTAGTCACACGTGATTATTGAATACTTGAAATGTGGCTAGTATAAATTGAGATGTACTGTAAGTGTGAAATATATAAAGATTTTGAAGTCAGTCAAATATAAAGTATTTTGTTAATTTGATATTATAAATTTTGAAATATTAATATTTTGGATATGTTGGGTTAAACGGAATATTTCTTAATGTCAATTGCATCCCCTTTATAAAATTCTTTAAAACATGGCTCCTAGAAAATTTAAAATTATACCTATTGCTCACATTATAATCATACTGGACAGGAACTGATATAGAAAGAATATTCATAGCCCCCCCCACAGTTGGTGGGAAGGACGATAGGAGGAGTAGATGTGAGAAGAGAAGAAAGGCAAGGAATCAATAGAAAACTCTTTGGATACCTTCCATAGCTCTAAATGTTCAATCTAGACTATTAGCCACAAACCTCTCTTGTGAACATTTTTGTGAAAAGGATCAGTTTTGCATTTAAGACAAAGGGGGTTAACTATTGAGTATCACATAAAGATATAGGGACCTATGACCAAGGGGGCTGGAAGAGTATAACCTAATCTCTATCCACATCTTGAATTAGTTAAATTAATAGGAAGAGTTTTGGACATCATCCCATTATAAAATAAAAATTTAGTTGATTGAAAAATTACAGAACCATTCACTAGCCTCTGGGCTAAAAACACGTTCTCAAGAATATAAATAATACTTTAAATACCAGGTTAATGAATACAGCCAATAACGTATATACTTACCAAGTGATTTATGTGTTAGTGAAAACAGAAATGAACTCCATATCCGTGTTATCATGGCAGCTGACAATATCAACATCACATAGATGAGCACTGAATGAATTCAAACCTAAAGGAAGTGATAGTGAAATAGAGAAAATCAGACTCATGAATCTATTACTGTAACATAAAGGGAAAGTGGCTAGTATTATGAGGGCTTAATGGAGAAAGAATTTCCATCTGGAGATATGATGCAACTTCATAAAGAGGGTGTCATGCTAAGCGAAATAAGTCAGGCGGAGAAGGACAGATACCATATGCTTTCACTCATAGGTCTAACAGGAGAAACCTAACAGAAGACCATGGGGAGGGGAAGGAGGAAAAAGAGTTAGGGAGAGGGAGGGAGACAAAACACGAGAGACTCTTGAATACTGAAAACAAACTGAGGGCAGAAGGGGGAGGGGGAAAGGGGAAAGGGGGTGATGGTCATGGTCGAGGACACTTGTGGGGAAGAGCACTGGGTATTATATGGAAACCAACTTGACAATAAAATATAAAGTTAAAAAAAAAGAAGATAGCATTTAAATGATTCTTAAGGAAGGGCTTGCCTACAAGTAGGTATATATTTTTTGAAGATTATGATTATGAAGATACGATTAACAAAGTTAACATAGAAGAGAAACTTTAATAGGAATGAATAGTTTAAGTTGATCAGAGTGAAGAGATTTTAAATTAGGGTTGAATATGTGGAAAATTAATTTGGGGCATATCTTAGAAGGCCTACACTAGTAAGTCAATGAATTTCAAAGAGGGAGATAGGATCATATAGCAGCAATGTTAAAAACATAATAAATAATAATGACAATAATAATATGTCAACAATGTGAACTTGTTTTATGACTCCTGGATTAATTTAATGGAAGTTACAGTAAAGCAAAACAACAATAAATGATTTAATCAACTAATGTTTCACCTAATTTTAGGGAATTCCAGAAGAATTACATTGAGAATGCAGCACAACACTTTCTAAGATATTTTTATTCTTCTTAATTGGTCTAATACATGCAGAATCATTCCTTCATTCCTAGACGTGGTTGAGATAATGTACCACAAACCCTAAGGTCTGGCTTCTTGTATAGCCCCTGGGGAAAAAGATGGAACAACCTAGAAATGGAAAGACCAGTGGGAAATAGGAGACCAAATGTATCCACGCAGATACATTTTTCTTCCATTATTCCCTCTGTGTACAGTATCCAGGTCTAGTTCTCCACAGTGAACATTCCACTGAAATCCCACAGGACGGCAAACATAATTATTTGCTGTGTGACTTTTTGCATCTCTTGCAACTCAATGGAAAGCAGTAGACATCACAGTAACATATTTCATACTTGCCTCACTCTCCTCACTCAGGGCTTACGTTTTTCAAATAAATTATCAGCATTTTAATTTTTGTGTCAGTGTGTTAATTTCTTTTAAGAAGATATAGGCTAAAGAGGACAGGCATATTGACAAATGTGATTAATTAAAAAGGAGAAAAGTAACACTAACATTTTTTACGTGCTTTGTATGCTCCAGAAATTTGTTTTTAGTACTTTTCACAGATTATCTTTGGTAATATTCATAGCAACTTCATTATTTCCATGAGGAAATAGGAGTTCAAAAATGGTAAATATATCACTCAATGTTAAATAGATAGTAAGGGAGAGAACAAAGGCTCAGAGAGTTTAGATAAGTTCTTTAAGGTCATCAAGGTGGCAGAAGAAATAAAAGCTCAGAGAGATGAAATAAGCAGTTTCATCCAAACGCATTCATGGGGGTGGATAAGAGTTTCACAGTCAGACATGACTAACTTCATAGACTGAGATCTCAACTGCTCTTTCTCACTCCCTCTTCCAGAGAAAAGAAGGAAGGAAGATAAAGAAGTCTTTAAAAATAAACATACAAACAAACAGACTAAAATGATTAAGATGTCTATGAAGAATAAAATATAACTTCAAGGGACAAAGGAGCTTTAAAACATATGAAGTGTTTTCTTATGAAAAAGACATGTCAGACTTAGTCTATATAACTCCAATAGCAAAAGAAAAGAACCCATTTTGATTCATTATATGGAAAAAGCTTTCTGAAAATTGGAACTACTTGAAAAAGCCAAAGGCTTGTGATTTTTCCCATCATTGATAGGGACTGAAATTAGGTCTGAAAATTTTTAGTAAGACCATGTTATAGAAACATAGTTGGCATAAATTATCTTTATAGTAATCCTTCCTAATGCAGAGATTGCATGGTCTTATGATTTTTGAGTTTGACTAATGTTTGAATGCACTAAAATTTTAAAAGCAAGGCATTATAAATTGTTACTATGAATAGATACTATGACCATTTGCCTCGAAATTTCGGCTAGGCAAAGATTTCCTCTTAATCATGCAAATGAATACTGAAAAATAGGCATCTCATTTACAGTGTCATGAGTTTTTAACCTTAAACTAATACAGTGCCCACATCATTTTGTGACTATTTTGGAAAGCATTAATTCTTCATTTTATAAAAATAATTGTATAAAGGTCAAGGTAAGGTTTTCATGCTTGATAAAGACTGTGATGGCGTCAACTTTAACCCAATAATTGCCCTCTGTTACTAAGAGTATTATATATAAAACTTCAGTGACAAGTGGAACATATATCAGTTTTGAGTAGGTAGTAAATATACCCAGGGAACAAGTATAGCTTTTCAGATCTAGATTATATTAAAATATCTCATTATTTAAAATATGATCATCAAAGCTAGATTTTCAATCAGATTTTATTATGAGATGACTTATAATAAAAATAGTTTATAATTATCATTAATATCATTTATTTGTATATAGCTCCAAATAAATTAAGGGCTGTTTCATTATAATCATTTCACATGTCACATAAAACATGAAGTTTTATAAAGTTGGCTATTCTCAGAGAAGCAGAATCTTTACAAAGAGATATCCCAAGAAGGTTATCCAGTAGGAGAAAAGAAGTCTGAATTAGAAAGAGCTTCTTATTTTAAAAAGGGAAATTGAACAATGTCTTACACACTGCCCACTGCATATGATTTAACCTTTCAATTTAATCATCTTCCTTTGATATTTTTGGGGGAGCAGTAAAAACAACCATAGCCTCATCTAAAAACTTGCAGACATCTCTGCTTTTTAATCCAAATGTTTCATGTACATAATGAGAGGGTCATAGTCTACCCCACCCCCGACCAAGGTATTACTTGTTTTTACTAAAAGAATCTTTTAATGTTTTCTTTCAGCCCTTCCCCTCCAAGCATTTATTATTGAAGATGGTTTGCTCAAACTTGGATGCTTTTCCTCAAACCGTCACCTTCAGTTGATAGTGCATGATAGTCTTTCACCTTCACTTCCTACCCCTTTTCATGCATCTGATAACCAGAGTGAAAGGAATAGAACCCTGTCTCAGGGGTTTCTCCTTGAGATCCTCAAAGTATGTTGCAGTAATGTTTTATTATCTACCTGTCATGCCAACGTAATTCCAGTTGGTGGGTCTTGTTTTAGAATGTGGCTGGCTTGCTGTGTAAGCCCGGTTACTATTTGCAGGAAGTTTCTGAGTAGTTGGTATTCTCTTGGAGATCTGTATGCTCAGAGACGGTATGCCTATGAAATATAACAGAAACAGCCATAGGCTGATGAAATAGATATCTACATTGAGTCATCTTGTTTTACAGTCAAATGTTATAAAATATAGGCACCTTCAAGTAACAAATGTTTCTGTTTTTTATGGCTATGTTTTCAGCAGGATGTGGATCACAGAGTTTTTTCATCTTGATTTTGTCTCTAGAAATTAATAAGTAAGACATGACCCTTCTCATAGTGATGTCACAGTCTATTTGAAATAGATTTAAGATTTTACTATTCAAAGACTGAGAATAGCTACTCCTGTTTGGTTCCAGAGCACAAATTTAATATTGTAGGAGAGAATAGAAAGTTGAACAAAATGAGTTTCTTAAGACTAGGTGACTTTAGAGTAATATAATCCTGATCAAACTAAAATTTTGGAAACCCACTCAAAAAATAAAATTATTTTACCTAGCTTACTACGGTTAGAACTTTTCCTTTTGAGTCACTGACAGTATTTTGACAAAAGTGCTAATAACTTAAAGAATACAATACTCTCTACGATAGGTAGGGTTTTAGTGTTTATGTTCTCTCCCCTTCCATTACTCCTGTGTATGTTACCTTCCATGGCAAAAGGCACTTTGCATATGGAACAAATGTTATGCACCTTAACATGGGGAGATTATCCTGAATTGTCCAGATGGGCCAATGTAATCACATGGGCCTGTAAAAAGCTTGAGAAGAAGGCAGAAATGTCAGAAAGAGAATGAGCCTGTTAGAGAAATGTGGCATGCGAAGTACCCAGCCTGCTATTACTGGCTATGGAGATGGAGAAAGAAGGCCATGAGCCAAGGAATATGGGAGGCCTGGAAAACTGGGAAAGGCCCTCAGCTGACAGTCAGCAAAGAAGTCGGGACTTCAGTGATATAACTTCATGAAACTGAATTCTGCTAATCAACCCAAATGAACATGGAAATGAATTCTTCTCTGGAGCTTCCAGAAAGGAACACAGCCCTGCCAACACCTGATTTCTGCTCGTGAGACTCCAGAGACCCCTTTGAGCCTGCTGGACTTCTGACATACAGCAACTATGAGATAATAAATGGTTGTTGTTTTAAGCTGCTAAATTTGTTAAGGCAACATTCAAATATAAATACACTATCCTATAGTTTTAGGCAGTCATATCACTGCACCTATAGTTAAACTGTGTGTGTGTGTATATGTGAGTATGTGTATTTGCACACATATTTTGGAATAAATGCACTCAGATTGGAATAAATGTGTGTGTACTGGAATAAATGCACTCAGATGTTATGGTCTCATTTCTTGAGTGTGCAGCTGATATTGGAAAAATAGTTTCTATGACTTCTTCTACAATTTGGATTAAAAGTATAAAGTTATGCTCCTATTTATATTTGTTGTTAGACTAGTTTGTGTATGGAGAAGAAGAATATAATCTACTTCATTGTGGCCTTACTTCACAGTATTTTGATACTTCAAAAATAAGCAGATGCACCTAAATTTCCAACATTCTGTTTCATATTAGAAGGGTAATAGCAAGGCAAATCCACCAAAATAATGTCCTTAATTCCTTTTATCTAGACATACTCTTAACAATTTATTGAGACATTATTTTGAGGGGTTGGATATGTTGTCATGAAATTATTAGCCACACATGAAAAGTTATAGATCTTGTTAGAATTCATTAATATTTTCAGTCACTATTGGCCATCCCCTCCAGAAAAAAATTACCACAACAATATTAATATTGTTAATGCAACGTACTGTGCTCTCTTTGCCAAAATTCATATGTATGTCTTTTACATATATTTCCCACTGGAAGTCTGTGGATTTAAAAAGAAAGAAGGGAATCCGTTTATGTTATTAAGCTGCACTTGTATTTGTTTAGCTCCGGGGCTATTTGTGTATCCTTTTCTACTTATCTACAGCATGTTTCTTAAGAGTTTCTCATGACCCTTAGGAGAACAAGGTATTTCTTACTCATCTATTGGGAGATTCTGGGAGTCAGATTTGAAAATGTCTCATTTCGTATGTTGCGATTCCTCTGCTCACACCTTTAACTCGCTTAGGGCTCAAGATTTCATTTCTGTGTGATCAGGCTGTAATCTACCACATGGTTCTATATACCAGTGTTATAATGGTATACATTCAAGTAAAGCACCAACACCATTAAGACTAATGGACTAGTTAAATAAAAAATTGGGGCAACATCTTTCTTCTTCCCCTGTTCTGTAAACAGCAGGTTGATTCAGACCTCTTCCTCATTAGTAAACTACCTAAAAACAATAGGCTATAATGAGGTAAGATAAGTTGGCAGCTTCACATTGCAATATAGCTTGGAGGTGTGTGTTCTTTTGGTAAAGGAATGTATTATTATAGAAAAAAATTTAACTATATCAAGTTAAAATCTCAGTGACAAACTAGTGCTAACTAGCACATGTCAGCATGTCACCATAGGTGGCTGTGCCTGACATTTCCTAAAGGACAGCCTATAGTTAAGTAGTATTGAAAGGCACCACAGGCATTATAGCAAATGTATAGGGGACAATGAACAACAATGGGACATAATCAAGCTATTTGAGCTAATGGCTGATGCTGTGTTCAGTGTATTATACTTGTGCCATTCACATCACTATGGCTAAAGTTGTGTCCGTGTTTTCATAATAGAGCTACTATTTTAGAGGTTTATAACCTGGCAATAAAAATTGGCTTTAGGCAGAAACTTGACATACAGGACAAGACCTCAGCAAGAAAGTGATTTTTGAGAAATCATATTTTCTTGAGGGGAGACGGTATGGAATAAGTTTTGTTGTTTCAGAGGCCCATTTGACTTTCTGAAACTCAGAATACAGCTCGGATTTTGAAAATGACATTTGTAAGTTATGAAACTACAAGGAGAAATCAAATTGATCAAACAATACTAATGGGCTTAGTGCAGAACAGTTTTATCTTTGAAAATGTTCTTTCTAGACTTTTCAGTGGGAGTATGTGTAATGATTCAAAGTCCTTTATTCTGATATATAGAAAGGCATGGTTGCGTGAAGATCAAGGAGTTAAATGTATTTTCAGAAAATAATATATTATGATATGGTGCTTATGTTTCTGAAGTTAAACTCCTTAATAACATCTAATTCATTAATCCTATTATTAAATGTCATAGATTTATTGCATCTAAATATTGGAAGGAATCTAGCTTCTGTACAGAGCTGGAAGATATATCACTGTTATTATTACCATCATCATCAGCTGTTTATTGCATCTTCAGTCTGTAACCAGTAGTATGTGGAGACTTGGATGCACTAACCTGACATCCAGATTGACCTCATGGGTCTTTGATTCGTATGTTGTCTTAGAGAAATATATACACAAAGAAGAAATAAGGTAAAATAGAATAAAATTTACAAATATATATGCTGTTGCACGCTGAAACCTAATGATAGTTTTCAGATTAGACATTTTGAAGCATTTGTTTGAAATGTTTACGGTAGGCTTGGGGGTTAGTCATCAGGTTATACGAATTGAGTTATAGAACAAGAGAGAAGAGAAAGGTATTGAGAGATTTGGAAAAAGGGAATAATTGCAAAAGGGTAGAGAGGAGAACATTAGTAGAATAACTGTTCTCGACTTTTTTGTTGGTATTTTAATAGCTATTATTAATATGTTATTAATAATGGTATTAATTTTATCAACTATTTTACTGATGATCAGTATATGTTAGGCATTGAGCTGCTTTACAACCTTGACAGGGAAGTGTTGATAAACAATTATAGTTTTTTCCAAGCACTGCCATTTTATATTTTTCCTTAGACAGTGTCTGTCAAGCTTCAGAGTATAGAACAGTAACAGATATATCAAGCTGAACTTGGATCCCCATGCTATTTAAATACCAATACAGTTTTCCAAATGGAATGAAGGAACTGGAAGGGCCTTAAGAAAGCCAGACCCTTGACTTTTTAGTCTGACTGATAGAAGTTGTCTGAGAGGCCTCATAAAACATATTCTCTGTTGTATGATACGGTGTCATTATCAACACGTTGGCTCAATTGGTTTAAATAATGGGCATTTATTATTCCAGTTTATGTTAATATGAAATGGGAAAAATATTAGAAATCTTTCAAAAGCAGGATTGAAGAATTGAGATAGAACTGAAAATAAATTAATTTGACCCCTTTTCATATTTATCAAGAGTTGTAACAAAGACTCGACTAGATTAGAGAAAGCCCATTTGTAAATTATTTTCATGAAAGAGACAGAATCATCTCTGAGGTTATAGAAATTTTTTCTCTTCGTTAATGAGAGCCGTATCTTACCTTACTTTAAACTTTTCCACTTGTGTAAGTCTTTCAATGTGACTCTTTGTTTAACACTGAATCTCTCATCAGAGACTTGACAAGTTGAGAGGTGAGTTATCTGGAGCAAAAAAAAATTAAGCTTGTCAGAAGCAGTCCTCCCACACAGAATTAAGACAAGATCTCAAATTTTTAAGTTCTCATGATAATAGTTCTAAGGAGATATTTTTATCCACACCACCATTACTGAGTAGATTGTGGAAAAACAGTTTTTCTCCTATGTTTGAAAGTCAGTGTTTTTACAGAGATTCTGATTTTTTGTTGTTAAATTGTCCTAAAGATACACACATACACACACACACACACACACACACACACACTCTTCTGGGATTCACAGTTATTAGAAACTAGGAGGCTATGGGAAACATATATATATATATATATATATATATATATATATGTTAGTATGTATGTGTGTGTAATATATATATATACAGAGAGAGGGAGAGAGAGGGAGAGAGAGGGAGAGCAAGCTATTACTTAGTGGTTCCCAAGAAGAGAATGTATATATTATAACAAGGATTGAAAGGAGAATGGAAGATTCTTTTAAAATAAATTGAGCTGCACATGGAAATGTGCGGTTCAAAAGGTAAAAAAGCAATACAAGGTAATCTCCAAGTTCCAGAAATGAGAAGGAAACTCAAACTTATAGTAGTGAGCTAGAGTTGAAGCTGAAAAGACTCACAATTAGGCATTGATTTAAAAGCTGGATTCTCAGCAACCACACGGAAATCTGAATAGGGAAAATAGACTGTGGGCATAGCAGAAAATCAGAACTGGCCTCTCTGCATAATGGCTGACACTATATAGGAATTGTCCTTTCTGTGAAACAAGAAAATAAATAAATAAATAAACCACCAGCCATGGGACTAGGCACAAAAGCAAGTCATCCATCCTGGGTTTGGGTAATGCTGGGTTACATGCGTGACTAAATTCAAGCCTGCCAGTGTGAACACTGCAAAAAAAAAAAAAAAAAAAAAAAAAAAAACTGACCCTGATGTAGTAAAACCCTTAGTGTTCCAGAATGGCAAATATGAAACCACTGTAACAAAGAAGCCTCTGCTATTCATGGCAGAGAAGGGAATAGACAGAATACACAGAAACCCAGGAATCATATTGTAGACTAAAAAGTATTTGGAAGATTCTCAGGTGAGCAATTAATCTATATCATATGTCTTTATTTCCCCCTCCCAGAATCCAGTTACAAAGATCAAGAGTATACGTGGGAAAAAGGCTAGTGTCAATAGCATAAATAAGAGTAAAAGCTGCCATGTATGTCCTAGAGATTATGTTGAATACCTATCATAGATAGTAAAAACACTATAAGATTAAATAAAATACTCACTTTTTAAAAAGTCACAAACTACCAAATCTCCCTCAAGAAGACATAGGTAGCCCAAATCATTTTATAAACATTAATGTATTGAATTTTTAGTTAAAAACTGTAAGCCTGTATGCATACAACGAACAGATAAACAAACAAACAAAAAGACATTTACAGCTCTAGATGGATTCACTGAAGAATTTTCCAAAACATTTAAGGAACCAAAAATCACACTCTATCCAAACTCTAAAACAATAAAATAAAGAATAAGGTGTGTTTCCCAAATTATTCTGTAAGGCTTCAATTACCCTGACACCAAATCCGAATAGACCAGACTATTACAGGAAAACTACAAAGAAGTGCCCCTATGAGTATAGATACAAAAATCTAAACAAAATTTTACAAGATAAAATCTAAAAAAGACTAAGGATAATACATCATGACTAAGTAAAATGTAGCAAAGGAATGCAAAGTTGATTTAACATTAGAAAAATCACTCAATGTAATTCTGACTAGAAATGAAAAAAAATTCTATGTGATCATCTGAATGGATAAAAATAGAGCTCTTGAAAAAAATTTCTTGATTTAAAAAAAACTGATTAAAAATTCTCAGTAAATAAGAAAGAGATGGAAAATTGTTTGACCTAAAATACACATCTATAAAAAACCTACAGCTTAAATTATAAATAATGTGGAAAGTTAAACATTTTTCCTCTAAAGTCGGTAGTAAGGCAAAGAGGTCTGTTCTTATCACTTCTATTCAGCTTTATTCTGCACATTCTATCCAAAGAAATAAAACAGAAAGAACTAATAAAGATACTAAGGCAATAGAGATCTATAAAAAAGTAAACAGTTTAGGAAGAATGAAATTTTATTAAAGTTGACTTGATCATCTATACAAGTAAACCCTATAGAATGTAATTAAAAAATAAATGGCCATCACTAATGAATTGTAGAATACAAGATCAGTATACAAAAATCAATTTAACTCTTGCATACTAGACACAGATAATTGGAAAGTAAAATTTAAAATAGCATTTAATAGAATTGAATATTTGGAATATTTATGGATGCTATGAAAGAGATCTGCAAACTAGTACTTGGAAAACTACAAAACCAATGAAAAATTAAAGAAAAGCTAAATAAAAAGAGATACAGATCATAATTATGGATTTGACTATAAAAATGTCAATTCTTTCTATATTCATAGATTTATTCCTTATCAAAATCCCAAAAGTTTCATTTTATTTTGCATAAATTGACAATCTGATTCTAATTTCTTATGGAAATACAAAGAACCTTATCAGAGCTTTGAAAAGAAAAAAAATAGTATAGGACTTAACCTCATTTTAAGTCTTATTATAGACCTACAGTAATCTAGATACTGTGCTATTGACATAAAGGTAAATAAATAGATGTTTTGAACAGAACAGATTCAAAAATATATGGTCAGTTGAATTTCAACAGAAATGACAAAGTAATTGAATAATTAAAAGTAAAATAACAGCATTTTCAACAAATTATGCTGAAATAATTTAATATCTATATGCAAAAACAAAAAAAAAACAATAAATAAAAAACCATCATCTTTATCTCATTGTGTGAATGTCATGAGTCATGTGTGTGAGTCATGTATGTAGTACATACACACAATAAAAATATCAGGAAAATTATAAACTTTGAGTTATAGATTTACATATATTACAAACTTTTGATAATATAAAGTGTTTATTTTTTAACTTTAAAATAAAACACAGTACTATCAATAGTCCAATGGGCAAAATAAATTACAAACAGCTAAAAAACAATGAAGACATGTTCACTCTCTTTTTGGCAATAGTTCACCTCTAGGTATTCATTCTTTAAGAGTAGTCATGCATGTGCATTCGTGTGAATGGAAGTTATCGTTGCATAATAGCAAAAAGCTACATACAAATTAAAAGTCTGATCTTATAAGATTGGTTAAATTGTGGGCCATCCTTACAAAAGAATAAAATAATATCATTTCATATATCTAAAGAGATAGGAAAATGATGGTAACATATTGATTCTCATGTTGTTACCAAATAATAACTTTAAATACACATAGAAACAGGCTGGAAACTTGTAAAAATATGTTAATGATAGTTTTTTCTGACATTGTAATTATGACTATTTTTACTTTCTTTTACCTTTTTTTCCACACACTTCTACAATGACCTTGTGTTACTTCCTTAGTAATAAGTAGAAAAGTAAAGTGAATATCGGGAGTAGAAATAAAAGAAGGTTAGAGGTTAACAAGTGCCAGGTTATGACATTTAAAAAAATTTTTAAACAATGGAAAACAATTGAAAGGACCAAAGAAGACTGTTTTCTCATGACTCATTGTTGAATTCTATATATGACCTTATATGCCACATATATATCACCTTTTTAGGATAATAATAAGATCTTTAAGCATTGGGGCTCTTACAGTCATCTTTCTACCCACAGGAACTTATGCTTAGTCAATGGCCAATATATACAGCAATTTTCATATTTAAAAACACACAAGAAATTTGAGGAAAGTGACCTTATATGGGCATTTTGCAAGTACTGCTAAACCCAATACTTGAAACCATGTTGAAATTGACTTACCAGAGGGTAAACTTGAAAGGATATTATGAAACTAATGAGGCTAATAATTTCTGGCTTTATTACATTGAAATGGTTATAATAAACTTTCTAATTAGTTAGGACATTTTACTTACATTGGCAATTCTAAATGGATATATGATCATAATGCATGTGGCAAGAGACATGTGTAATATTGGGGTTTATAGGGTAGAAAGTTCAATGAGAAAATAAAATTAAATAAAACCTGAAAGTGCAGGAGACGAAACTAAAAAAGGTACACTAAATGGCATCTAAGAAAATTATGAATTTTTTTATGGGAATGAGTTAAAATCTTTGGGATGAATGGAGAGGACAGGAGGGGGAGGAGAGGGATATACAATATAATGGAAATGAATCAGTCTCTCTGACTTGAGTAGAGGATGGAACTTTGCAATGAATATTTTTTTCCAAAGAAATCAAATATTATAATCATGGACTTCCAACTAAGTATAGAGTATTCTTTTGATTTATCTCACCAAATCATATGCATTAGATTTAAAACACTTAAGCTCAGCAAATAAGCAAAATCTTTCTTAGCATCCCTGGGTAGTCAGGTGACTAAAGTTAAATGTCATGGGAGGTAGTAAGCCATTTAGCATATTCATCATTAATCTAATAAGGGCCTTAAGAGGAGGCAGGAAATACTTAATTTGCAAAATTTTGTATTTGTATTATAGACAAAAAAGGGACAAACACATATAGTTATCTTAAACATAGAGTAACTCATTATAATTTTTATGGGTAAATAATTTATCCATAAGATACAAATAAATTTTTTCCATACATATATATCATCTTATTCTGTCAGTTTTACTCATATTATTTAAATTAGAAATAAGTACCCAGAATGCTAAGATATCACATAGTATTTCATACCAGTAGACAGTGTTCTCTACTCTTATAAAACCTGATGTCTGTTCTTTAATTCAGTGAATATTTATTATGCACTATTGGCATATTCAGAATTTTGTTAGATGCTGTGGAAAATGAAAACGGCAGAAAATACAAGACTTGTTTTAAGTCAGGTTTCTGAGAAGTAAATCCTAGAAGTGACTGAGAGAGTGATCTTTAGGGAAATCCTCTAGAAGCAAGAGAGTGATACCAAATGTGGTAGGAAAGGGGAACTTAGCAAGGTTATGGTCTCAGGCAAAATGTAGTCTTGGTCTAATGTACAGATAAGAGCCTTACAACTTAAACTGCACTGCAAACTTGTTCCCTCATGGCAGCGAAAAGGCTGGCTTTTTATTTCCCATGTTAGTCAATCATCAGCCATGAGGAGGCTTTGAAAGGTGAGAAGCTTAGAGATATCATTTAGCCTAGGGATATTCTCCAGAGGAAGGGCAGGTGTGAGCCACAAACAGGAGAGTACACGCCTGCTAGAGGGAAGATGCACCCTATCTACTATGTCTTTTCCTTTTCTCTTTCTTTCATTTGGCTGTTTACTTCTTAGTTTCCTATCTTTCCAACAATTCCAACACACACATTCTAAAAACCATGTCATCATTTTCATGTTTCTCACCCACATATTAATATCACTTAGTGAGTTCACTGGTACCTAGGCCTTCTTTACTCCATTAATGACACTTAAAGTAATGAGATTGCTGATTGCAGTCAGTGCAACTCAGACTAGTTTGACTTTCTAATCCAAACCCTTGAATGACTTCTCAAATCCTTCAGCATGGCCTATAAGACTCTAAAGATATAGATCTTCTATATTTTTCTACTATTCCTTCTTGTCACCAAAAACCCAACACACCCATTCCACTCCAATCACATAACTTCTTTGTTCAAACATGCTCAGTATTCTCCTGCTCAAAGTCATTACAGTTGCTGGTCACTCCACCTAGAGCATTATCCTTGTCCAGTAAGTTCCTCATTTTCTTTAGGTCCCTGACTAAATGTCATTTTGTCAGTTGGGTTTTTTTAATTACATAATCCAAAATAACTCCCAACTTAAACATGTTTATCACCACCTGGAATATGATAGGTTTTTTTCCTGATTCATTGAGTGGGTGGCTGTCTAACAAAATTAGAATGTAAGTATACCCATAAGAGCAAGGACATTGTTCTGTTCACCACTAGTTCCCCTATACCTGGAACAATGTATGTACTCAATGAATATTTGGTTAATGAATAAATAGGTACTGAAGGAGCAAAAAAGAGAAGATACTCTACAATAGTCAGAGAAAGCTATTCTGGAATAACTTTTGTGCTTACACTTAACAGGTAAGGAAAAGATTTATAGGTAGGAAAGTAGACAAGGAAGTTTCAGGCAGAAAAATGATCTGGTGCCTCTGAGTCAAGAAAACACAAATGTCTCTGCAATAATTTGTCCATATTCTCTACTTTAGAGGGTTCATCAAATAATTACAGGAGTTTCTCTATGAGGATATTTCTTAGAGCTAAATTCCACTTTCCATTACAGGGAGGTTGGCTGGGTATTTCCACTTATATGGTCTGTTGTCACCTTAAGACAACTCTTTTTGTATTTATTACTATCTCTGTAGCTGTGGTATTAGAATTATAAGATACACCTCATTATCCTTCTTTTTCTTATCTCATCAGTTCATAACTTTTGTTGATTCTTTTCTTATAATATCCTTTATTCTCCCCTAACCCACTGCCACAGCCATATCCTAATCTCTCATGCTGTCTTTGCCTATTGACTGTTTTCTCTGACTCTAAACTCTCCCTATTTAATTCATTCTGCCCAGTAGCTCCACATGAACAGCTATGCCACTCAATAAACTCCTGGAGAGATCTACAGTGTTTACATCTAAAGTCAAAACCTGTAGTCAAGACCAACTTCCCACTTGGTTCTCTTTCTTCTTTCTATGAAGTCTCATTTTTTATCACATTTGTTTTCACTTAAACTTGTCTACTGTTATACTTTTATCCACTGTTTCCCATCATCCTGGAATGCTATTCTATTCCTGTAAGTTTAACCTACCCTTTGAAACATGGTTCAGATCCTCCTGCTCCACAAACTGCCTTGACCAACCCATTCTAAGTTGTTTGAATGTCTCAAATTCCATTCCTTATTATTTACTTAGAAAGTAATAATTTATTTCCATGGAATGTATTTACCTTATTTTATATTGAAACATTATTTGAATTTATTATTTTCTTTTACCATTTTGCTTTTTAATATTTGTTTTCTCCAAGAGGATTTTAAGTTGTCTTTGGGTCAGGAATAAAATCATGTATAGGAACATGCTGCCTAGGCTTCCCTGCCCTAAGAACTCTTGTACAATATTGCCAAATTAACCTCATTAAATATAGGTTCTACCACCCACAACAACCCCAGGACCACTTATAAAATAGAACTGCAGTCAATATTTATGTATGTTACCTTTTCAGATTGAAAGTTTACTTATTACGTTTGCATGTCAATTTCCCACTGAGCCTTTAAGATTCACTTAGGAACAAAGTCCTTTCTTTTAAGATTTAACTAACCTTTCCAAGTAGCTTCTGTTTCTACTTCGTTTTTGTTTTTTTTTTTGTTTTTATTTTTGTTTTTTTGTTTTTTGCTCTACACCATGATATCCTTCCATTATAGCTATGATTTTATCTGTGATTGAAGATTTGGATTTGCAGGAATTAAGCACATAGGCTGACTAAGAGTCAGACTTGGAGTCAAACTTGACTTTCCCCCTTTATTGTCTCTATAACCCAGACCAACTACGTTGTACTCACTTCACTTCCTAAAAATAACTTTGGGTGGAAACCAAAATCTCTTGTTATTCTATAGACTCATTACAGTAAATGGATAGATCCTGTGGAATTTTTTTTTCTTTTGTTTAAATTTGAAGTGTATATGTAATCATAGACAAACTGGAAGAAATGGATAGAGAGAGTGTTGCAGATTGGGTTAGCTACTCTAATTAATTCTTCAGGGAAAACACTCTCAACTTTGTTTTACATAATTTTATTCTGATTAATTTTCATTGTCGTTCCCTTGTCTGACACTTATCTGATAGCAATATGTGGTCATTTTCTATTGCCTTTTGAGAGCTCTAGATGGTACCTGGTTTCATTACAAAACTTTCTTACAAAAATAGCATTAAAATACACATATATATTTAATGTTAGAAGAAGCAAATCTGGAATATTGTTACTCACCTTGCAGTTATCTTGCAATTAAACCACTATTTTCTTAGACTATGCGAACATAGATAATGTTACTGCATTTTATTTTATGTCATATTATCTCTTTATCTTTTGAGAAATAAGCTGACAACTTCTGTTATCCTAGGTAATATTCATTTCTTCCAAGCTGCACAGCTCTAAGAATATTTAACAATGCAACAAATATTATTCACTGAAAAAGGGAAACTTCTTTCAGCAAATTAGGTTGAAAAAGTATTATTTTTGTCAGTTGGAATGTTTCTGCCTTCTAATAATAACTCTGAGTCAAATGACAAATAATAAGGAAAATGTATTATTAGTGTAATAGGAAGTCTTGATGTATGTTGGGTGTCTGGGTTGTTTGATTTATTGGCACAACAATGTGATCACCTATACCACTTCTTTTTATTTCTGGTCTTTGCCATCATAAAAGTTTTCTTCCCTAAGATGGATGTAATATTTTGAGCCAACAAATCCAGAAGGAATAACAAGAGAAAGTAAAGAGATCATCTCTTTATTCATCCTCTCCTAAGAAATAAGAAAATTTCCAGAAGCCAGTGAACAAACTTCTCCCTGCCCCCCTGTCTCATTATGAAATTTTGGTCCTATAACCATTCCTAGTATAATCAGGTGAACTCTTTGGGCTACTACAGGCCAAATTCCCAGGGCTAACTTCATGGCCATGAAGTCTGTACAGTAGTAGCATGGGACCTCTGCCTTAGTTTAAAGTGCTGCTAATACTGTCTTGAAGTTCTTAATAATTTTTAACAAGGGATGTACATTTTTCATTTTGCATTGAATCTTACAATATTATATAACTGATTCTATGTATTCTCCTGAGATAATTAGCTGTAAGGAACAGAGGTGGATACCTCTATATAGAACTTATAAGTCTCTAGGAAAGGAAGATGGGATGTTGGGTAGACAGCCAGTAGATTCTACTTCCTTTATTATTTGATTTTGGAACTAGTTTGACTCCATTTTAAATCACCAAGAACAGCAACCGTTGGTGAAACAACCAATTTCATTCATTTTGGGGAATGAACTCCTTAGCTTAAAAAAGCTGGTGAGTACAAGCTGGAAATTGTGGGGGTTTAAAGGCAAATGACTGAGTTAAAGCATTCCTTCCTACATTATTTAATGCTCTGGATAGCGCCTAAAAATCATAATTTTACCCTACCAAATTGATTCTCTTTCATTGATACCCCTTTCCAAACTTGACGTATTATCCACATGTAAACACACACATACACACACACACACACACACACACACACAAATTTTTCAGTGCTTCTCACTAATATAAAAGAAAAGTAGAAAATCTTTAACCCATATCGCAGGGTCCAGCATTCTTTTGTCATTCATCTCTCCTGTATTGTGTAGCACTTTTTGCTCCTGCAGTCTCTAAGTTCCGGTCACCTGACCCTTTCAATTTCTTTAGGGCTCCATGTTGCCTGAAACTTAGGAACTTTCGTCATTGCTATTCTTTCTGCTTCCTTTCCTTTCCCTTCTCCTTATCATAGTGAACTTTTACTCATTATTAAAATCAAATTTGGAATAATTTTCTCAGAAAACCTTTCCTACACCCAATTCCAGACCAAATTATTTTATCAGAACCTTTAAAATTACATTGCTTTCTTTCTAAACCGGTGTCTGTTTGTATGTATACTTTTATCAGTATTTGCAATGTGTAGATTAATACTAAGAAAGCTTAAGCCTAGAGATCAAGGATGGCTATCAAAAATCAGCTTTATAAAGCTTTTTCAAAATTTGACTCAAATCCATTAGAACCACTAATGAGTAATACGCAAAAATGGGATTTGGGTCACATCCATCACTAGAGATTTTTTGTGTAGAGGAAGTGAGTTAGATTAACTAAGCTTCATAATTACATTTAATTGGCACTCCTGTTTTTTTCACTCAAACATACAACTTTTGAGTTACTTATTTTGTGATTTGGACCTAAATAATCACCTATTTTAATTTAAGCAGGAAAGTAACATAGTATATCAGAGTATCGTGATTCAGTGACAGATCCATCTATGTTCTTTTGGTTAAATAATTTCTAAGGTACCTTGAGGATTCTTTTAAACTGTACTCTTTAACCTTACTACTTCATTGAGTGCCTTCCAGTCAGTTTATTATCTTTTGAAGCTTCTTCCACCGCTTACAAAACTCAAACATTGAAGTGCTTATGGATCTGATGGACTTGAGATGCTTTCTAATGAAGGCCGGGGGACATATTTTTCTCTCTTGGCTCGTTGTCCTTCATTAATGACATTAGACACAACTTTGAATTTATGTTTTCATTAGTCCTCTTTTCAAGTGCTAACAATATGGTTGGTGATCTGATAGCTAATTAAAGATCTGGAGTTAAAACCACAGAGATTCAGTTTTAAAAATGCAGTGTGTATGTTTGTTTTCTGTGTCTGTGTGTATCTGTGTATCTGTGTCCATCGATATAAACATTCATAAATACACATTAGTGACTATCTTGTATTTTAGAACTCAGAAATTATACTGAATTCATTTACTCATTAACTAGAAAATTTTTTGAATATCTACTATGAGTGCAGGTACTCATCTAAACATTAGAGATAGAGTAGCAAACCAAACAGATAAGGTAACACTGTAATGTAACTTATATTCTCGTGAGGGAGAAAAGACAATGACAAATAAATAAGATAATATAATGATAAGCATTATGAAGATAGTATATTGGGTTAGTGTGATAGTTATGCAGCAGGAATGATTGAGATAGGGAAGAGAGTTACTGCTTCATATAAGGAGTCAATGAAGATCTATCAGAAATGTGATATGAGCAAAATGATTAGAAGGAATGAACAATTTGGAGCTTTCAAAAAAAAATTAGCTGAAAGTAAACTTAGTCCAACCATGAAGTTGAAATAATAACACCTTTCCTATCTAGAAACTTTAATTGGTTGGGACATATTTTCTAAGTTCAAAAAACTTTGGAGTTTTCTGCTCTTGATTCCATGAAAGGGCAACACCTGGCTGTTACTCACAAAAGTCAAAGACACTTCATTGTTCCCAGCTGAACTTCCTGACCTGGTTGCCTCTGATTGACTATGCCATCTTGTGCAAATTACTTATCTTCTTGGATGCTATTTTTTTTTAAAGAAATTGCTTAAAAGTCTAAAACAACAACAAAAAATAACAATGATACATGTCCTGTTAACTTGCCAAAGGGTAAGTTCGTAAGAGAAAATATAGGGTCATATTTAAGGAGAAGATTTGGGAATAGGGTATATAACTTAGTATCAGTGAAAGCTTGGACAAATCACTTAGCATTTCTGAATCTCAGTTTTTGATCTGTAAATTATTGAAAAATAATAAAATCCACATCAGAGCTACTATGAGAATTAAAGGAGATTATTTTTGAAAAGCAACATAACACATAATAAGCACTCTCAATAAATCATAGATATTATTACTATCATTTTAATCAGAAAATGTACTGACCATGAAAGTTTTTTGTAACTGAAAGAAATTATAAACAGAGGATACAACCATGTATTTAGTAATTAATCGTGCAATAAATGATTAGGTAGTCGCCTTAAGCATCTTGCTAAATAATTATATTCTTTTCTTAATTTGTGATTATTTTGAATAGAGAGTTGGGCTCTTTAAGAATCATTATATTCCACCATAATTCATCCTGTTTTTCAGGATTGTCTCCCCATAAACATCCTTTTCACTTGGGGTACCAGACATGTAATAAATCAGCATATTTATTATCTCCAGGGAGTTCAGTATTTCTTGTCTTTTTATGGAGGAATGAATATTTTCATCTGACACTCTAGTCTCAAAAAGACAAAGAAGTATTCCCTTCCTTATGCACTAGGTACAAGGTGAATGAAGATAAATGGAGACATTTTTCAATACTCAGAGGAATAAGTACAGTCAGAATAAAAGGGTCACTTCCATTTTTAAGCTTAAGAAAGCTAGTGAGGCCACAATGAATGATTATATATTAAATGAAATGTGCAATTATTAATGGTGCTGTCTCACTTCTAGCAATTTAATTGTCTACCAGAAGACTATCCAAAGATACTACATTATATTCTCTAGTATTTTACTTCTTTGCCTACTGAAGCTTTTATAATGATTTACATTAGTAATAGGCTTTCTCCAGTTCACTTAATTTAATCATTCTCAATTTATTCTTCCTTTGATGGAAAGTAACTAAGAGAGTGTAGAGTTCCCCCAGATCAGAGCCTTTACCTCTGTAGACACGGATAGATGACAGTGTACACTTCTCAGCTGTACAGTTTCTCCAGAAGTTCTTTCTTTAAGGGGAGAACCATTGATTACAGTCCTACTTTAAAGACAGGGAAATGATCTTGTTTTTTAACATTAAAAAAAATGTAATAACTGACTAATAATAATAGCTAACACTCCTCACACACTCATGATGTGTCACACACTATGCTAATGTCTCTGGGCAGATTGCATTATTTAATCCTCATTTCTAAACTATGAAAAAGGAATGAATATGATCCTTAAACTAAATGGGCTAACTGAGGCCCTCGAAGTAAGGTAACTTGCCATGGCCGCATAGCCAAGGTATGTTGTCATGCCATTCAAATTCAGGCACTTATTCTGAATTTAGAAATTGTGTGTATTTGTGTGTGTGTTTATGTTTATTTATTTATTTTGATAGAAAAAGGGTGAGTGGGAAAGGGGCAGAGAGAGTAAAAAGAGAGAATCCCAAGCAGGCTCCATGTTCAGTGTGGAGCCTGATGCTGGGTTCATACTCAGGACGGCAAGATCGTGACCTGAGTTGGTATCAAGAGTCAGACACGTAACCACCTGAGTCGCCCAGGAGCCCAGAAACTGTGTTTTTAACCACCATTGATCAATGTAAGTCAATTTATGTTATTCTCCCATACACAACTTTCTAAAAGTTTCCGTTCAGACTTTTCACTTTTTGGCCTCAATGCATAAAAACCATTTTTCAGACATTCATATATTTTACTCCCTCATTTCATTCAGGTCTCTGCTGAAATAGTAACTTCCTGGAGCTATCTTCCCTGACCATGCTGTCTAGAATAACAGCCCCTGCCACTCTATCTCTTAGTTTGTATTTTTTTTTCTTCATGGGTCTTCTCATTACTTGACAGTATATGTTATCTATTTGTTTAGTTAACATTCCCTCTACTGCACCACAAGGAACTTGAAGACAATTTTTTGGGTGTTTAAATCTTACAAACCCAATAAATATTTATTGATTGGAGAAATGTATGAATAAATATTAAATAATAAATAAATGAGTGACAATATTGAGCACAGTGCCTGGCACAAATAAGACAATAAAGGTTGGTTCATTTATTTTATAATAAAAAACAGTAGTAATAATTATCATGATCAAAAGTGATAAAATAACACATATTAGAAAATGCTATTTTAAAATTCCCTGAAGGGATTTAGAGAGTGAAGATGGAGCCAATAATAGAGATAATTTTTGTTAAAGAAGAAAAACACCTCATTATTTTCCTGGAAAAGGAAAAAAAAATCTAAGTTGAATCAATTTTTTTTTAATTATCAGTAATTAACAGTCACTTCAAATTTACATTCTAGACTCTGTGCACAGACAAAATTTTAACACATATATTATAATAGCCTTCTTCCGGGGGGTGGAATTTTATTTATTTATTTTTCCTGTGTCTTCAAATGATATTTATTCAAAAACAACATAGTAACTTTCTTCAGCATAATTCGGTTTACCCCCTCCCACCTGTGTGGTCCTTGTCTTATATCTCACTTTTACATATATTTTAAACCCCAAATATTTGTTATTTTTACTTTAAATGGTATTGACTTTTTAAGTAACTTGAGTATGCATGTGTGTATGCCCATAAAAATACTGTTTTACGTTTATACAAACATCTGTATATGTGTATATACAGATATCTGTATTCCTTCCTACATACAGGTCTAGGATTCTCTCTTCTTTTTTTTTTTTTTAAACTTTATAGTTTATTGTCAGGTTGGTTTCCATATAACACACCGTGCTCTTCCCCACAAGTGACTTCCACCATAACCATCACCCCCCTTTACCTTTCCCCCTTCCCCTTCCGCCCTCAGTTTGTTTTCAGTATTCAAGAGTCTCTCGTGTTTTGTCTCCCTCCCTCTCCCTAACTCTTTTTCCTCCTTCCCCTCCCCATGGTTCTCTGTTAGGTTTCTCCTGTTAGACCTATGAGTGCAAACATATGGTATCTGTCCTTCTCCGCCTGACTTATTTCGCTTAGCATGACACCCTCGAGGTCCATCCACTTTGCTACGAATGGCCAGATTTCATTCTTTCTCATTGTCATGTAGTATTCCATTGTATAGATGAACCATATCTTCTTAATCCATTCATCAATTGATGGACATTTAGGCTCTTTCCATGATTTGGCTATTGTTGAAAGTGCCGCTACAAACATTGGGGTACATGTGCCCCTATGCATCAGCCCTTCTGTATCCCTTGGGT